>CM042141.1:94414984-94534984 GCA_023376005.1 Doryteuthis pealeii
CCTTTTGAGGATAAGTTATCATATTTTGCAGCAGTAGTAGCTACAGTACTGTCTAAAGATTCTTTTTTAGCTGTGTCTCTGACAATTCGATTCTGTTTTTCTGAAACTCAGGCTTTAGAATTTCCATTTTCATCTTCGGATTAATGATGTCTTGGTCTTCATCTCCAGACAGATTCAAGTGTTGTGTGAATGTATTTCCCAACAAACACAGAATTATTTGTCTGAGTTTTTGAGGCTTGATGTTTATAATTTTGATTTTTTGAACTGTTCTCTTCATCTTTATTGTGGTATCTAAAATCACAATGTTCTGTCTGCTGTATCCTCCGATCTTCCTCAGGTGATTCCTGCGTATCTGAGCATAGCAATGACCCAACCCGGGAAATCATTTTGAATAATTTGGCTGTTGATCAAATAAGGTGTCAAAGAACTTTTTAGGTGTGCAAAAACAATGATGTCATTATTTGAACAAGATCTTCAAGAATTCCTCAATGCCTTATTTGATCAACAGCCAAATTATTCAAAATGATTTCCCACATTGGGTCATTGCTTGGACAATATAACTAAGTATAACAGCAATTTGCACATAAAAAAGCAATTTGTATTTATAGCATTCTAGAATATTCCATACTTGCATCTGGGTGATCTCATTCCTTGAGTTCTGATTAGCGTGGATATGGTGCTAGATTAAATATCCATTATTCTGCCTTATGCTCCCAGTAATTTGGGGATTCTATTGAGTTACAGCTTTCCCCATTGTCTGCCAACTGGACACTAGTTGGAATCCTACTGCGACAATATTGCTTCTACAATATTAGAGGAATAACTTCTACATTCTTAAGGAAAAAATTGACCTTGTGTCACATCCTGCTCATGTGAAAGGATTGGGTTAATACATAATTGAAGTATCAAAAATGTAAACTGCACATAAAATGAGATGACAGTTTTAACTTTTTTTTTAACCTTTATAAAAAATGTTAAATTGCTACAATTTAGTTTGATTTCTTTTGATTTTTGATTTTTACAGTGAAATTGTTTATATTTGTTTAAATGATCAAATTGTGGATATCAACAGATGGACATAATAATTGAGACAATTACCTTATTGAAGAAAATGATTTTATAAATAATAATAAATACAAATCTCTGTGTGTCAGTGTATCAAATTTGTAAAACTTTATTCCTAGAGGCTGTAGCCCAACATATCATACCATTTTTGAATCAGACTGAATGAGCAAATTAAAAACATTCCAGGTTGAATCCGTACCCGCAATCCTGAAATTTTGGATTCCCAACTTTTAATTACTGCGATTGTTTTCAGTGTTTTTTTTTTCATGATTTTTTTTGTGACAATCTTTTTGTTTGATAAGAATTTTTATAATTTGCAAATAAATTTGAAAATTATCAAAATTGATTTCAAAATCACCCATGCAAAAGTCACCCATGAAATAGAAATAATTGTTTGTACAGAAAGTAAGGACCTATGTACATCAAATTATCTTTAAATTAAGTGGCAACAGAAGAATTATCGTTGAACATTTAAATGCAGTAAATGCTTTACTCCTAGAGGCTGTAGCTCAACATATCATACTATTTTGGAATCATGCCAACTGTGAGCAAATTGAAAACACTGTGGGCTGAATCTGAACCCTGCAATCCTGAAATTTTTTTATCTCTAAGTTTTAATTACTGCGATTGTTTTCAATGATTTTTACGTGTTTTTTTTTGTGACAAATTTTTATAACTTGGAAATAAATTTGGGAATAATCAAAATTGATTTCAAAATCCAGCAAAAGTCACCCATGAAATAGAAATAATTGTTTGTACAGAAAGTAAGGACATATGTACATCAAATTGTCTTTAAATTAAGTGTCATTGTTGGTCTGAAGACCCAATCAAGAGCCGTCCGCAGCTTTTAAGTGAGTAAATAATAATTTTGAATGGCTCTTATATCAGAAAAACAAAAATGTTTTCCTCAATTAAAAATTCAACAAAGAATCCTTCATTGGAATTGAATGAATTCCAGTAGGCTTGGAATTTGGTAAATTTGTTCCTATTCTTCTTGAAATAAACTGCAAGTTTTTTTATGGAACTTTTCAAATGCTGAACATATATAAATAAACTTAACTCTGCACCTTTAAGATGGGGTGGGGGCGGGGCAGATGATACATGGGAGTACTGCCCCTTGGGTCCATATAATTTATTTTTAGCTTACTTAACTTGTCTGAGAAAGATAAGTATAAAAAATCATCTCAAGGGTAAGAGATTTGAGGATATGCAGCACATTAAAAGAAATATAATGGCACAAATTCACACCATATAAAAAGAGAAGTTTTGGTGGTACTTCGACCAATGGAAATCTCGCTGGAATAAGTAGGTTGAATTTCAAGGGATTATTTTGAAGAAAATCAACGTTTCATTCATTGTTCATTTCTGACTTGCTTAAAACAGCTTCAGTCCTGACACTTTTTGAACATAGGTTGTAAATTGACTTATATTACAAGGGAGAGCATTCAGTGTTTACTAGATACACTCACGGCTGACGAATACTACCGGCGAATTCCAGGGCATCCCATCGTAGTGTAATGGTTAAGATCTATTACTGAATAGCAAGTTCCAAATTTGTAACCTTGTGACATATCTTACTAACGGCAAACAGGTTGGATAAATACCTAATACTTCCCAATTCCCCATAAATGAGTGGATCAAAACCTACTTGTTAGGTACCACCAATTTTCCCTGTTACCCCCCCCCTATATTTAACACAATGAAAATTGCATAAAGGTTAATATTATCTTGAAAATTTGTTGTCCATTCGAAAGAAGAAACATTTTTTTAAAAAACTCCTGATAATTAAAAAAAAAAATTTCAGCTTACGGAAATAATGAAAATTATGAACGAAAAACTGTTTACATTTTTGCACCGTTAAATCAATTGAAATTTAACGTAGCCAAAAACAAGTTATGACTAGAGGCTTTTTAAAAAATTCTATAAAAAATCAATTAATGGTTCAATTTTCACGAAAATTTCCATAATTACTTACCTTTTGATCAAAATATGTCTGAAATAGTTATTTCCTAAAATATATTAAGGTAAATATCTTTTTTTTACGAGGTCTGCCCCCTCCTTATTTTATTTTATGATATATGAAAAAAATGATCCGACAAAAAATGATTTTTAATTTTTTTCTATAAAGATAAGAGTCTGAATAATTATATCAGAAGATTTTTATAAGATTCAATGCGAGAGCTTTTTAGTAAAAGAACCATGAATATAGAATTCTGCTAAAAAAATATCAATAAAGAAACTGACCATGTTGTTTAAAAAAAAAAAAAAAAAAAAGAAAAAAAAAAGGACTGTTTTACTTATTTTTCAAGATAACGATGAGTAATTTTTCCCCAATCGGATAATTTGATCTTTGAATTAACTATTTTCCTTTGTAACAACTCTTTATGTTCGTTATTTCTTTTTTTGCGAGATTTAAAAAAAAAAGTTCAAAGATATTTATGTTTCTTTCTTCAATATGGCCTAAACTGATCACATGACGTATTTTGGTGGTACCTAGAATACTACTTTATGAAAATTGACATGCAGTATCATAGATTTATATGAATATTACTTTATGAAAATTGATAAGGAGTAGTGGGGGGGGGGTCATATATTTTATATGATACTACTTTATGAAAATTGACATGCATTATTGTAGATTGCGGGGAGACCCTAAAATTGGTCTTGCGTACACTAATCAAAGTTAAAGCACTTGGGAATATGCTATTATTATCTGTATTGGTCACACTACTAATAGTGGGAGGTCTAGAAAAAAAAAAAAGCAAAAAGAAAAAACAAAAGATTATAAACAGCGATCAACATTCTTTTAGACAAGGGACGTAACCCTGTATTTAATAAACACTGAGTGCTCTCCCTTGCAGTAGAAGTCGATTTACAGCCTATGTTTAAAAAATGTCGAGACTGAAGATGTATTTAACAAGACACAAATGAACAATGAATGAAACGTTAATTTTCTTTAAAATAGTACCCTTGGCATTCAATTTAATTATTCCGGTGAGTTTTCCGTTGGTCGAAGCACCTCCAAAACTCTTTTGATATGGTTTGAAGCTGTGCCATCATATTTCTTTTAATGTGCTCTTTATCCTCAATTTTTACCTTACTTTAGCTAGAAAGGTGGTTGTGATCAATCTGCTGGTCACATCAAATCCTAGCAGCTATATGATATTCCCGATTCTATTGCCCTTATGGCAAACCCTTGACCTTTTTTTTATCATATATATATATTTACCAAACCCTCCGCACGAGCTAGAAGTGACACAGGTCAATTTCTTAAGCAGAGTCCAACAGGTTTGAATTCAGAGTTTTCCTTCTCCTAGATCGGTTGCCTAACCAAGATTAAAGAGCCCAGTCTGCCCTACTATTTATCCATAGCTAGAGTGAGAGTAGGATTCATACCTTTCCCAAGGGTATTAGCGCTAAGTGAAATGCAATTACCACATCCAGGATTTGAACTCAGGGCGACGAGTCCATTTCCCATGACTTTAACCATTACACCACGCGCTTCCAGTTTTTTTAATCATATATGTGCTAGTAAGCGTTGGCTGAGAGTCTTAGTATCCTAAGTATGATGTTAAACTGCATTGTGGTAAAGTTCCAATTCTGGAGTCCTGGGGAGTGTGGAGTACCCTTCATCACCATTACTCCCATGTCCACCCTGATCTGGAGTTGTAGTACCTATTAGGATCCCATCTTTGGGTTAAATAGAAAAAAATACGAGTTTAAAAAATATGTTGAATACCCATGAAGAATGAATTAAATAAAATGTCTTCAGCATAAAATAACTCAACAAGAGTTGACATGCCATAAAATCTAACCAACTAACAAACCAATCAAATTTTCCCCTTGAGATGATTTTTTTTATACTTACCTTCCTCAGGCCAGGTGAGTAAGCTAAAATAAATTGTATTGTACCCTCAGGTAGCATCTACCCCTTTGTCTGAAAGAGGCAGGGCTAGGTTTATTTGTATCTTTTCAGCATTTGAAAAGTTCTATAAAAAAACCTTTTAGTTTGTTTAAAGGGAAATGCCGATGGGACGATGCATATTTTGCACTGGCCATCACATGAGCCTCAGTTTATGCATGGCTCACCCTGTAAAAAAGACATTGTGTTAATCTGGCTTTGTGGGAGGTCAGGAAAATAAGTAACCTTTAGATGAATTTTCAGCGTATAGAGGGGGGGGTGATGTTAAAAAGACCTCCAATGGACTAAAGAACATAATTGATGATGCAACCAACCACATTTTAGAGATGTATTTTGCAATATATATATATATATATATATATATATATATATATAAGTTAAAAGAAAGGAAATGAATCCGACAATATGAGTAAGAAAAGGTGGAATGAAAACATCACACAATGCTGTTAAAGAAGAAAACAATTTATAATATAATCATAGCTGATATTGATCAATATTTCGATTTTACAAAAATCATCATCAGAGCTCATTCACTCCCGTAGTTGTTTGGGTCGGAGAGGAAAGTCAAAATGAGTTTACAAAACAAAAAAACCTTAATACTGCAAAAAACGAAAGACGTTACAATATTCACCAACGTGGGCATTTCGCGCCATATATATGTCGGGCATGTCTCATGTATATCTTTTGTCAACAAATGTAGCGAATTTTTGAGATGTTGGCAACAAGACGAAACAATTTAAACGGAAGGGGATGGGTGTTAAGAAATGTGACGGTTGGAATTCAAAAGACTTTTAGTAAAGGAAATGCCCACGTTGGTGAATATTGTAACGTCTTTCGTTTTTTGCAGTATTAAGGTTTTTTTGTTTTGTAAACTCATTTTGACTTTCCTCTCCGACCCAAACAACTACGGGAGTGAATGAGCTCTGATGATGATTTTTGTAAAATCGAAATATTGATCAATATCAGCTATGATTATATTATAAATTGTTTTCTTCTTTAACAGCATTGTGTGATGTTTTCATTCCACCTTTTCTTACTCATATATATATATATATAAATAAATATGTATATATATATATATTGATTTCAAGTGTGGAAGATCTAGCCTCCAATAGATAGGGTTGGTGAGATGCCTGCCGCACAGGAGCTTAGCAGCTCAATATCAAGATAAACAGGATTGCAGAGTGACAACATCTTTGTCGTCATGAATAACCAAATGTAGATATGGAATTTCCCCTGTAATGTGTGTGACTGCATCTGCAAGTCCAGAATTGGACTAAAAAGCCAATAGAGGGTCCACAACTGTTGAAGACATGGAGTGATGTCATCGTGGTCTGCGATGGACTTCCAAAAGAAAAGAAAAGAATTTATATATATATATATATATAAAAAATGTTGTTCTGGTTCCAACGGGAGAAAATTCAATATTTTATAAAAAAAGAAGGTCCGCAAAATGTATTTTGTTCTCAGAAAAAATTTTTAAATTCTTTTTGTTTTACATATGCAACACGTGTTTCAGATCTTCTGGTATCTTCTTCAGGCTTTGATTGATAATATGAAAATGAATTTTTACATGCATGTGTATATATATATATACACATGAGTATTTCACTCCTCTTCCTGTTTTTGTGGGAGTGGAAAGGAATTTCATTTTTAACATTAGTCTTTTAAACAGGTGTTTTTGTTTTTTGGGTGGTTTGTTAATAAATTCATTAGCTGAATTTTATAACTTTTTTATTACTTTTTTATTGCTTTTTTATTTGGGTTGTCTTGATAAAGTTCATCAGATGTTCATTTGATATATCAGGTGTGTGTGTTTGTAATTTGTTTTTTGTTCTGAAGAAATTCTATGTTTTTCTACTTAAATTTTTACTTTTTGGGTGTGTGTATGTGTGTGCCTACGTATATGTGCCTATGTTTACTTTTTGTGTGTGTGTGTGTGTGCATGTGTGCGTGTGTGTTGCATGTATATAGTTGTATTCGGTGTGCATATGTGTATATATATATACATACTTAAGAGTTGAATTTTGAATTAAGAATTAAATTTAAGTCTATTCATAACTATCTTTCTATCTATTTATCTATCTATCTATCGATCTTACTTTGTTTATAGCTATCTATCTATCCATCTATCTCAGTCTGTTCATATCTCTCTCTCTCTCTCTCTCTCTCTCTCTATATATATATATATATATATATATATATATATATATATATATATATGATTTTATATGAAAAAGGTGACTTAACGGTGAAATTGGTCACAATGGTTAGTTGATGCAAGTTTCACAATGATAAGGCAGCGATATAACAAATATAAAGTGCTCAATACGTGAGTAGAGCAAATTTATTATAATAGTGGTACACAGTAATAACCTTTATTTAGTTTATTACCCTGTACCATTATAATAATAATAATAATAATTAATATATATATATATATATATATATATATATATATATATATAGAGAGAGAGAGAGATAAAGGTGGAGAGATGATGATGAAAGAAAATCATAGAGAAAGTTTTTTCTGGACTGTCTGAAAGTTTAAAAGAAAGTTGGGATGGAAATGTTTGATAATTCTGATGCATTCATTTTTTTGTTTTATGTAGAGATAAAGCAAAAGATTTAAAAAAATAAAAGTTTTTAAAAAATGTCGTAGGAAATATTTGCCCATTCCTTATTCTCTTTTTGCAAATGAAATGAATTGATATTTGGATACGAGTTTGATAAAAAACATAGATGGGCAATGCAGATTTGTATGGATCAGGGAAAGATGAGAAGATACAGGAAAGAATGAGGGAAGATCAGCAGCACAAGATAATGGATGAACACATCTGGAATTTTCATGGGACCAGCTAGTAAGTAAAGTCAGCAGTGGCCTATTTTCAGTATCAGCCAAACAGCGAGGGAGTCTATCTCCTTATCACAACTGCTAGACCAGGGAGATTGTTTTTTGATAAAGTAGAGTGCCACACTTACTGTCAGCTCCCAGATGCCCTTACCACATGGATCAGATTACCCAAGCTGTGCTACTCATACACTGAGTTGGTGGGGGACTGGTATTGAACCTGAAACCTTGTGATTCCTAGACGAATACTCTACTAGTCTGCAGAGTGGCCTATTCTCAAACAGCAAGGGAGTCTATCCTCTTTTTGCTAGTGCTAGACCAGGGAGATTGTTTTTTTGCTGAGGGAGAGCACTAAACCTACCGTCAGCTCCTAGATGATTTACCACACAGATCAGATTAAACAAGCTGTGCTACTCATGCACTGAGTTGGTGAAGGTGGGTATTGAATCTGGAACCTTGCAATTCCTAGGCAGATGCTCTACCAACTGAGATAAACTCGACCCTAGTTGACATGATTGATATCAATTTTTTGTTAAGTTTACAATTGTTCCTATATTACTGAATAGAAGTGGCTACCCAGCATTGCCTGGGTAGAGGGAGGGAATGTAGTATCGCAAATCCATTATTGTTGAATCCCAAGTTGGTTCCTCTCTGGATGCCCCATTAAAATCCCTATGTAAAAAAGACCTTGCATTAATCGAGACATCCTGAAAAGAAAAATAAATGTCTCCTATTTAAAGTAGTAAATGTAAAAAAAAACAAAAAAAAATCTATGCTGTTATCATTTAAATTTTATTTTCTATTTATCTTCACAAAATCAAATCTCCATTATTTTTGCTCAAAAAGCGAGATCTGGTGATAGTTAATGTTTATACATATTTACTTTGTCATTAACTGTTTTATTTTCGTAGTTTCCTCCGGACATACATACACACAAACTGCCCTTTATATATATGGATAGATAAAGCCTATTTTGATAATATATATATATATTTTTTTTTTTTTTTGCTTTCTCTTTCTATCTCTCACTGTATGATGTGTACATGTGTGTGTGTCTGTATATATCTATATATTAATACTCTTGTTCCTTAATCTTCCGACCGTTATCATCTTGCAACACCCTCTGGTTAAGAAAATGAGACTGTCCAAATCATCCAAGATGAAATGCAAAAATGTAAATCCTAATTATCTGGTGTTGCTTATCCACCAAATTTTTATTTCTTATGAGTGTCGTCACTTCAGCTAAATAATGGACCATTATGTTTTTATTATAAAGAAAGAAAGGAAAGGAAAAGGACATGCTACACAGAAAAAATATAATAAGAAAGAAAGAAAGAGAGTAGGGAAAAGATATTATATACTAGCAGGACCTGTAGATGTACCACAGTATGATAATTTACTTATTATAAGATTTAATATGTTTAATTAATAGCTATTGCAAATAAGTTCAATATGTAAAAAGTATAATAATCATTATGTTCAATTGAACATAATGAAATAATCAAAAAAAGGAAATGAAGATTATTATACTTTTTACATATTGAACTAATTTGCGATAGCTATTAATTAAACATATCAAATCTTATAATAAGTAAATTATCATACTGTGGTACATCTACAGGTCCTGCTTGTATATAATAATATAATAATGAAATGAGTGCATAGAGTGTTCAGGTGCACTACAACTCATCAAAGGTGCATGTATAGTACATTGA
Organism: Doryteuthis pealeii; assembly: GCA_023376005.1. Taxonomy (NCBI): domain Eukaryota; kingdom Metazoa; phylum Mollusca; class Cephalopoda; order Myopsida; family Loliginidae; genus Doryteuthis; species Doryteuthis pealeii. Next base: position 94,424,538 of record CM042141.1, read on the forward strand.
ATAATGTACAAATATCTGAAAAATTAACAGTAGATGAGTCATAATATACTAGTACAAAATACTAGTACAAAATAAAAAACACCCTCCAGGTGATGTAAAAATAGATTTTTGAAACATATTGCCTGAGGGGTGGGAGTTAAAAATTCAATGTCAGCGAGTTTGTACCCTAAGTAAGTAAAATCATCAAATTCATTAAAGGATTAAAAAATAAAACAATTTGAAATGTAAACTTTAAATATGTATTAAAATAAAACAAACTATATATAGATATATAATACCAGTCATGTATTTATTAAAACTTGTTTGAAAAAAAAACAATGAGGACTGTCTAATGTTGCATGTTCAAATTTTGAGTGTATTTATTGAATAAATATACTCAAAATTTGAACATGCCAAAAATCGTAGAATAAATTTTATTCTATGTTATGATGATTTTGGGTAATGTGACGTAATCAGTGACGTAATTTTTGTTACAGACAAAAACGGAAGCGAATCTCCGTTATTAATAGATGTGTGCATCTGTATGGAGGTTAGATATCAGGTCTAGCGTTATCAAATTACAGGAAGGTTTTGAAGGATGCAGTGTCTCAGCAGCTAACAACTGATGGAAGTAGTGTGTTCCATGCTTCTGCGTAAAAAAAATGATATAAACCCTCTTAAATGAATAAATTCGCAAACACACACACACAAAAAAAACAAGCAAAACCTGCAATAAAGCCTTCCACACACACAAAAAAAAAAAAAACAGAAATAATTAGTACTAATAGTCCTCTGAAGATGACCATGGACATGGTTGAAAGTGCTTGATTACAAAATATAGCTACCACCTGGTAGATATAAGAAAAATGACAAGAATGCTTGAATGTATACACTTACTGATCATCAAGAACAAATATTGTGTTTTTTAACAAAACCTGCTTAAATAATAACTTGCTGCCAATATATATATATATATATATATATATATATATATATATATATATAAGATAACAACTGTAGTTGGAAAAGGTCTGAGAGAAGATGGCTAGATAAGATAGTGGACATGGCAGAGGCTGGTATAATTAAGGTGTGGAACACACACACACACACACACACACACACACACACACACACACACACACACACACACACACACACATATATTCTTGGCTTAACTTTGAAAAACGGTAATTTAGGTATGGTGTAGACTTTTACAGCTACATGCTTTCTTTTAGCTTAATACACTTCAATACAAGATAGACAGAACTGACCACAGAGGATGCAGATATCGGTCTGACTGGTCTGGGTCACATGTTGAACTTGTTCTTTTTCCTTCTTTTGTCTTCAAGGCAGGTCTATATATTCAATATATATATATATATATATATATATATATGATTAAAAGCTGAGGAATAAATGTGAATAAAACACAAACAACTTCATTTAATTAATATTTCGCCTCTGTGTATCAACAAAAATTCTAATAGAGCTTCATTAATACACTGAGGTGAAATATTAATTGAATGAACTTGTTTGTGTTTTATCCGCTTTTATTCCTCAACTTTTAGTCACATTCTGTTGGATTTTTCCCAATCTGTTATTTCCTCATATATATATATATATATATATTCATAAAAAAGTTACCACATTGTCATTGCAGTAGCATAAGTAGTTAATCCAAAAGGGTTCAATATATCTTGTAAAATATAGAGCATTAATAGTTGTAGAAAAGTTTTTCTCTCTACCACAGTTTCGGTGTTCAAGGTACACCTTCCTCAGGAGAACTCCCGAGGAAGGTGTACCTTGAACACCAAAACCATGGTAGAGAGAAAACCTTTTCTACAACTATATATATATATTATATATATATATATATATATATGAGTATGAAAAGGTGGAATGAAAACATCACACAATGCTGTTAAAGAAGAAAACAGTTTATAATATAATCATAGCTGATACTGATCAATATTTCGATTTTACAAAAATCATCATCAGAGCTCATTCACTCCGTGGTTGTTTGGGTCGGAGAAGAATGTCAAATCAGTTCACAAACAAAAAAATCCTAATTCGGAAAAATATATATATATATATATATATATATATATATATATATATATATATATATAGATGTTCAAACAAATTTTGTTGCATACAACAGAATCTAAATTCTTTTGAAATTTTTTTTTTTTCTTTTCAATCTTTTTAATAATTTTGTTGATATTATCATCTTCAAAAGAATTAATAAAAAATCTGAAAGTGTTATCATTCTGAGAACTTTTGGTTCTCCTAAGAACCATCAAAGTTGTTTTTAAACAGGTTATCATTGTTTTGTTTGTTTTGCTAAGGTGACGCTTTTAGTTTGCTCAGAGAATAGTGAATAAGTGATAATGAAAATGAGAGGCTAACAAACACGTGCATCAGATACAAGAATTTTATTCTGTACTCAAAGTTTTGGGGTAACAGTAGCAGCAGGGGCGGGGTGGGGTGTGTATAGTATCAGCAGCAGCTGAGTTAGGTCTTGGTTGGACCCAACGTAATGGTACTGAAGCAGTGTCCTTGCTGTGATGTATATAACAACGCTAAATAATACTAGCGGTTTATTTAGGAAGATTTAAATGATTGTGAAAACATGGAACTATTAGTTGCACCTTGTCATTTTAATTAGTGATGTACTGAAATTCGTATAATAGTTCTAAATTTAGTTTTAGGCATTATAGACTTAATGAAACAAAATAGACACATTTAAAAAATGACCCTTGACCTAAAAATTGGACCCCAGGGGTAGGGTGGCCAAAAATTCATTGCATCATGGGAAAAATGTAAATTTTTCTCTTCAGTTTTATTTTTATTCATCTAACTTATTTTATTTCATATAAATTAAGGTAAAAAAGAACAATTTCCTCGTAAATTCCTACCATAAAATAAACTACAATACTAAATATATTTTATTTATCTATTTTAATATTCACTTCACTTGAAGTGAATATTAAAATAAATAAATAAATAAACTGAACCCTCATTTTATGTCCGTATTTTTGCAATAAATGTTTTATTTTTCTTGCACCCGTTATTTTACAATACTAAATATATTTTCTTGATTCTTTATTCTTTAACAAATAAAGAAAATATGTTTACAATTACTTGAGGTAGTGGTGTCCCAGTTCCACTGCCTTATCAAAAATAAAGTTTATTTATTGTTCAAAAATAGAAATAAAAAAAGACTGAGTAAATTTGGAGTCATAGGAAATGGATTCGTCGACCCGAGTTCAAATCCTGGATGAAGCTACAGTTCACATAGTGTTAATACCCTTGGGAAAGGTATGAATCCAACTACTCTCCCTCTATGGGTAAGATAGTAGAGCAGACTGGGCTCTTTAACCATTTCATTATTTTCTTAAGCTGAAAAAAAAAAAAGATCATCAGGAGTTTTTTTAATGTTTCTTCTTTCGAATGGACAAAATATTTTCAAGATAATATTAACCTTTCTGCAAGTTTCATTGCGTTAAATATAGGGGGTGGGGGTTAAATTTCACAGGGAAAATTGGTGGTACCTATATATCAGCATGTTGATGAATAATGGTTGGTTTAACTATCATTTCCTCAAATGGTTTAAATATCTGAATAAAACAAATCCTGACAAAAGTGATAACAAATAGACTTTATTGACAGAACAAACTCTAAAAGAAACAAATACAAAACAGAATAGAAGAATACAAAGAATATATGTGTAAAGAATAAATGTTCCATTAGAAAAAGAGTCCAATATAATCATTACACCAAGAGTCTCTACTTTGTGGGTTAGTTAATTCCAAAGCCACCCTTATAGAATAACAGTTGTGGTACTATTTAACCCATAGCTGGGGGGGGGGGATAAGGTTGTTCTGGCTGAAATTTTCAAAGGAATGTGTGATGTTTGGCTTCTTTGTTTAATGGCATATCAACCATCATGGTTTATGTCAATCCTATCCTTGTAGAAGAACAGGAGTGGTACTATTTAACCTAAAGCTGAGGGGGGGGGATGAGGGGTTTCATACATTTCCCAAGGGTATTAGTTCGAAAGTGAACATAATAGCGTGATTGGAGTTAGTGACTACCCCACTAATGATTAAAAGATTGAGTGTAAGTACAAAAAGTGGAAGACTAAAAAATCATAGAAAATAAAATCATTGAATATAACAAAGAATTGTTGAAAGAATTTAAGTTTGTTTTTTTAATTTTTTATTTTTATGGCATATTAACCCTTTTCGGGTTATTTAATGCTGAAACAAGTTATTTTGATAATAGTTTGTATGTTTTAAGTTTTTAATATCTTCAAATTGGTATTATTGTGTTAGTATAGAATTTAATTCTAAGGCTAACAGCAACAAATAAATGAATTAAAACTTAGTTTAATTCTAACAATTTATTAAATACAAATAAAACAATGAGTAACAATATAAAGTCCTTCCTGTGTATAAAGTTGAGTTTGAGTGACTTACTGGCGTGCTGGTGAAGATATCTGGTATCTTAGGGTGATTTCTTGGAGAGGATTTAAAGTCGCTGCCTTGTTGGATCTGGTCCGGGGTCTCTTCTGTGATTTTTGGTTATTTGTACCAAAACTTCTGGGCTCATCACATGATTAGTATATCCAATCACAGAAAGCCTCTCCCTCACTCATCTCCACACACAGTATAAATAATTTTCATTAACTTCATTTGGTTTGGTTTGGTTTGGTTTGTTTTGTTTAATGGTATAACAACCCTGTGGGTTATTTAATGCTAAAAAATGTTACAGTGAGATAAAAGTTGGTACTCAAGTTTCCTTTACAGGTGTCAATTTTATATCTGTTTCATAATTTTTGATATATGTTTATTTCTCTAAAGAAAGATAAAATGTCATCCATGTTAGCATTCTCAAACAGCCCCCCCCCTATTATTTGCATTGAAATATTTCTTTCTGATTGGATTAAAAACTCTCCATTCCATGAGGAAATGTTTGACAGTGTAGGGTGTTGTTCCTCCTGCGCATAACAGATTATCTTGTATGGCCAATAAAATATTTTGGATTTCTTTTTTTTAAGGTGCCACATTTTGATATTTGATATATTTACCTGACCTTTGGCCTCTGTGTCCAGTGGCTTCGGCCCCTGGATCAATAAAGCATAATCAAAATAGCGTGAATCTTAGGGTTGCATCCCCCAAAACAACACCTGTCCCCTCGTCTATTGCTCGGTACTTGAGGCACTTCAAAAGAGGAATGCCGAAGGGATTCACACATTTTTTGCACTGGCCACAGCATGAGCTTTAGTTTGTGTGTAGCTTCCCACGTTAATATGACTTTATGTTCATCTGCTCTGGTGGAAGGGGCAGAAAATATCTACAAGTCTTATCAAAATTTTGTCCTTCAAAAACATAATGAACAAAACTTCTGATGTATTTACCAAACCCTTTGCCTGAGCAGAATGTGGCATAAGGTTAATTTCTTAAGCAGAGTTTAACATGTTTGAATTCAAAGTTTTTCTTTTCTTAGACCAGTTGCTTAAACCAACGTTAAAGATCCCAGTTTGCCCGACTATCTACAACTATATCCACTACATCACATACTTTCCATATACATACATATGAAATTACAATATTGTACAGAAAATTTGCTGGTCTTGCAAGCCTTTAGTTATGAGTTTTATAAATATATATATTTTTTTGAGATATTCTAGATTATGTACTGAAATTGTATGGGTGCCAATATTTGTGACCAGGACTGTACATTAGGGTAGATCAATTTTGGAACGGTAATGTCTCCATTGTAGCAAAAGTTGCAAATTAACATAACAAATTACCACACAAAATATTTTTCCTCAAAACTTTGCCTTTGTTTGAGGAAATAGATTTCAATCTTTTAAAATGTTATCACTGTTACAGCTTAATTATTAGGTAAAAAGCAGCATATTGGAGGTACCGGTTATGATGGGGGGGGGGGGCATATTTTCAATTTGAATTCTAGTTAGAATATTTTATTTGTTTCATTTAAAATGAAAATCTTTTCTGTTTTAAATATTGAAACTGCTAAATTTTCTAACCAATTTCTAGGCTAAATGTTGGAAAACAAGGAATTTTGGTGCATTTTAGCAAACGATCTTTGATGCTATTTCTTTAAACAATGGTGCAAGTAAGAGTTGTAGTTTTTGGTATCAGTATTTATTATACCAACACACAACTTTTGCTGTTTGAGAGAATTTGATATTTAAAAAAAAAAGTGAAAAATCAACCTACCCTACTGTACATACACACATACATATACATCAATATAAATATAAGATTAAAATACCCTGTAGATAATTTACTATAGCGATCTTGCAACCCTTTGGCAACGAGTTTTATAAATGTGTTCTTTTTCCACACTTTTGTCTAATCTAAGAAATATTCCGATTTGCCAAAGTAAATGTGAAACCTTGTTCCCTTGTTTAATTTGTTATATATGAGTAATTTCATGTCAAATCATCCAGGCTATATCACCCACCCACTTCAATTTTTCTCAAATTTTGTCCAAGTGTGGATTAAGATAAAGTTAGTCAATCCCCAAAATTTGAGCTTTCAATTCCAAAAAATGGCAGAGTTATGTCGATTTTTAGCTCTCCAAATTTGAGGGGGGTCGCAAAAAATGTAATTTTTGTAACCTATTTTGGTCTGTAAAATGAGTTCTAGAGTTTCCCTACTACTAACAATTGGTTTATAAAAACATCTTTGCACCTAAAATCAAAAAATGCTATCAAAAAAGTTTTAAAGTCAACCAATTTTAAGTTATTGATGATTTCTGATTTTTTCTTAGCAAGATCAATATCCCGATGTGGCATTGCATCTATGACATAAATTCTTTTCAATTATTATTTCACATATATTGAAGATTATTTGTATCAAAAAGATAGTTTGATTTTTGCTCAGAACTGAAGCTACAACATCAGTTACTAAAGGTTATAAAAAGTTTCCATTTTTCGTGAACCCCACCAAATTTGGAGAGCTAAAAATCAACATAACTCCACCAATTTTTGTTATTGGAAGCTTAAATTTTGGGGATTGTCTAACATTAACATAGTCCACACCTGGAAAAAATTTCCGAAAAATTGAAGGGGGTGGGGGATAATTTTATTTTTTTCTGGATGATTTGACAATTGAATTACATATATTTGATTTTTATTTTATTTGCTTTCTTTGATTGCAGCGTGCCAGTCCATAGTTTGGAATCGATCTACCTGGTTACAGTGCTCTGTGATTGTGTGCATCAACTTGCCGTCATTGGTCACATCATGCCAGTTACATTGGAAGGGATGCCCAGAGAAAAGCAGGTCTGTTTTTCCCCACTTACATCTTTACTAATGTATCAGCACAATTAATTTCAGATGTAATAACATCTTCTTAGTCTGAACTAATATTTTATTAAACCAAATGCAGCAAATCTAGACAATTAAATTACTCACAGCTGTGAGCAATTTGCTTAAATTAAATTAAATTAAGTCATTATCATTATTTCACTCCTTGCGAGTTTTTCAGGCCAGCCTGAGCTGGTGGTCTTTTACTGGATGCTGAGTGTCAGCAAGTCTCCTCTGGTCTCCAGGACTCTTCTAAGTATTCTAACCAATCTTAATAATGTTGTTGTTTGGATGGTTTCAATTCTTCCTTTGATTTCCAATTCCTTCAATTTGTTTTCTAAACTCTTGGAAACTGTTCCAAGGGCACCAACTAAAATTGGTATCACTTTCATTCCACATTATTTTTCCAAATATCTGACAAAGTCCAGGTCTTTTACTATCTTTTCAATTTCTTTCTTTACCCTGTAAAAGCAAAGAATTTATGAATGGGTCGTTAGGGTTTTATTCTGAAATGATAGTTCCTTTAAAAAATGTAAATACCTAACCCCTCCACTCGAACAGGATGTGTAGCATTATTGGCTCTTATGCCGGAATGAAGTGATGACGTATTGATATAAAAATAATCGTTGTATACTTATCTCATCTTCTGTGCTACGTGGAGAGGTTTGAATTTGGTTGCTGAGCTGATGCTGACAATTCCTTGATGTTTGGAGTCTGGAAACCAACATGGGGTGCTGAGGGACATCTTGCCTTGTGCTATTTAGAGTTTTTAGTAATAACACAAGGTCACTTATTATTTTCTCATGAGATTTTTATTTTTGTCAAGCCAAAACTCCCCGGAGTAAGAGCCACATCTTGCTCAGTCAGTGCATTGTCCCAAACTCCCCAAACATTCTCACCTCTCACACTTCCTCTCTCCCACTTCACCATGTGACACTTCTCAACCAATAGAAAAAATGCTGTGTGGCATTCTGAAGATTCATCCTTAAAAACTTTTCTGTTCTAATCTACACGTAATTCTTATATTCTTCCTAAAAACTTTTACGGGCTAATTTACATGTTACTGTCACACTCCTGGTTCTCCCTACATTACAGATGTGACACAAAGTCAATTTTTCAAGTGGAGTTTAACAGTTTTGGAATAAGTGTTTTCCTTCTCCTAGACTGGTTGTCATTCCAAAGTTAAAGCGCCCAGTCAACCCTACTATTTACCAATAGCTGGAGGGAGAATACTTTTTCCAAGGGTAAGGGCATCCCATCATAGTGTAATGGTTAGCAAGCTAGTCTCACAGATCCATTACTACTGAATTGCGAGTTCAATCCTCACTTGATGCCCCATACTTACAACCTTGTGTTACATCGTAAACATGACAAACAGTTTGAGTAAAGAAGTGAGACCCATCATGATGTAATGGTTAGCAAGCTAGTCTAGCTCATCCATTACTACTGAATAGCGAGTTTTATCCTCACTGGATGCCCTTTACTTGCAACCTTATGTCACATCCTACCAGTGGGGAATGGGTTGGGTAAATACCTACCTTTCCCAAGGGTATTAGCACTATGTGAAATGCAAACAGCCTCATCCAGGATTTGAACTCATCTCACCGTGTCCATTTCCTATGTTGATAATCATTACATTGTGAGTGCCTCCTCAGTTAAGAAAATATATGTCATATTTTGTAATGAAAACCTCATATATCACAGGTAGTTCTGCTAGTATTTATATTAAGAGAATGTAAGTAATTACTGAAAATACACTTATAGGTAATCAATATTGTATCAACAAAAACAGAATGCATTTATTTCTTTTATTTTAACAATATCAATCACACTTTATTATTAATCAAATATGGATTATCTACAATTTTTCCAGAATTACTTTTATTCTTTGTTTAAAATTCTTTATGGAAATAGAAACTGTATTCATCTATCTCTATTTCAGCTCTTCATATCTATCCCATTTTATTCATATCTATCTATCTATCTATCTTATTCTATTCATATTTATCTATCTATCTATCTATCTCATTCTATTCATATCTATCTATCTATCTATCTATCTATCTATCTATCTCATTCTATTCATATCTATCTATCTATCTATCTCATTCTATTCATATCTATCTATGTATTTCATTCTTTTCATACCTTATCTTATTATAATGGAGATTTGCTGTCTGTCTGTCTGCAACTGAAACTACATCACTACTTATGTCACAATACACTCAGGAATTGGTTAAATTTATCAATGAATCTTCAATTTATAGTCAAAATTCATTAATATATAGAATAAATTTTATTTATTAACGATGTCTATATGAAAATCTGAGTTAGATTTGCCCTAAAATAGTTCATGTTAGGGTATTTGCCTCTCATCCCACTTATGAGGGCGTGACACAAGGACATTTTTATGTGGGCCCACCGACAAGCCGAAGCTCATGGGTGGTAGGTGCAAAAATGTGTTGATCCCGTCGGCATTCCCCCCCTCAAAGGGGGGGGGAGCAGATCAAGCACTGGGCAATAAACCCAGCCCTGCTCTTTAAGTCAAGGGGGCATGTGTTGCCTGGGGGGATAGCCCCCTGGGATCAATGCTGTTAATTTACATTAACACGCAGGCTCCGAAAGGCCCGTGCTATTAATATGTTTAAAATCCTGCAATGTGTCTAAGAAATAAAGATTTACATAATATATGATGTGGTTAATTTGCATACTGGTTTTAACAAAACCGTGTTTAATAAATAATTACTTAGTGTTATTGATCTCTAATATTATTGTTTTATTCTTCAATGTATTAAAATCAATGCTATGAATGATTTTATATAGAAACCAATTAAAATATAATTGAAATAAGTGTAATCTTTTTATATGCATTCTTATTTAATTTCATTCCACTTTCTAATTTAGTATATTTCATTACATCAAAACTTAGATACTTACACCTGGAGTGTGCATCTTCTTGTTAGTCTATTTAATAGATATGAATAAAATGAGATAGATTGATAGTATCTATCTATTTCATTCTATTCATATATATAATATATATATATATATATATATATATATATATTATAATATAATGGAGAATGAATGTGAAAAGTATTAGCACATGAAGGTGCTCAATGCTAAAATAGCAGAGCAGATATAAAATTTTTTTTCACCTGGACAATGTGTGCATTAAGAACTAAACATGTTTATTTTTTAAAATATAAATTTTGTGTTATAACATTCCATTGCATGAGCACGTTTCACGTTATATAAACGCTGAACAAGCTACCGTTTTTTTTCAATTTTAACATTTTTGACTGTCTGAAGATTGAAATTATGCATGAAACTGCAGTTACGGTATATTAACTCCATATTATTTAATCTCTGATTTTATATGTATATATATATATATATATTGTTCATCCCAATATTTGTTGACATATAACCCGTAACAAATGAATCTAATAAATCAAAATAAGAGATTATTTTTCAGATAAGTCGTCGGGGTGGCCTAAAGTTGGTATCAGCCAATCAGCGAGGGAGTCTATCCCCTTTTCACTAGCACTAGGCCAAGGAGATTGTTTTTTAGCGTCAGAGGTAGAGCGCCACACCTACCATCAGCTCCTTACTTTACCGCACAGATCCCTGTGCTACTCATACGCAGATAATTGAATTCAATTAATTCAATTTGAGTAGTGTCCTGGCTATGACACCAAACTCTATCCGGTGGTGAGGCTCCAGTTCTGGAACTCTGAGGAACGTGCCGTCATTCCTTCATTGTAATTACTCCCAGGTCAACACTGAGCCGGTGTGGTAATACCTGTTAGGGTAGGTCTGTTTAAAATTATTAGTATCAGATAGTAATACTTGAAATATGCAAATGTATTTGAATTATTTGTATTAAGAATAGTAAATTGATGTTATTATTTTTCATAAATGATTATCATCATAAGTTACTTGAAAGCATATAACTGTTTACAAATCTTATTATAATGGAGATTATGTGTCTGTTTATAACTAAAACTATGTCACCACCGAGGTCACAGATCCCATAGTTATTTACATCACATTCTCCATTTTTTCTTTTTATTCAAATCTCAATTATTAAGAAAATTGTTTTATACTATGAATACCTCATGCAATTCTATTTACATATAAAACTAAATAGCAGTTTACAGTGTGAATTGGAAGGTTTATTCGCATATTGATCTTAAAAATTTGATTTTAATAAATATTTGCTTGATATTATTGATTTCTAATTGTTTGGTTTTATTTTGATAAATATGAGTAAAAGTATCATTGATAAATCTTGAAAAAACTGTAATTTTACTCTTTATTGTCAAAAGGGGCCGGGTTAGCTCAGTCGGTAGAGCGTTTGGCTAGAAACCACAAGGTTCCTAGTTCGATACCGGTCCCCGCCAACTCAGCGTATGAGTAGCACAAGGATCTGTGCGGTAAAGTAAGGAGCTGATGGAAGGTGTGGCGCTCCACCTCAGATGCTAAAAAACAATCTCCTTGGTCTAGCGCTATTGAAAAGGGGATAGACTCCCTCGCTGATTGGTTGATACCGACTTTAGGCCGCCCCGTAGACTTTTACTATTGTCAAATAAATATGTCAATAGTTAGATTACAAAAATTTAGCAATGAAAGCCAGGAGTGATGAGAAGAGCTAAGGTCCAAGCTTTTCTATTCTTTATTTCAAATATTATTATAAAAAAGATTATGTGTCTCTATATCTGTAACCAAAACTATGTCATCACGATGTCATAATTTTATTAAATTACTAAATCATCATTTAATCTTAATTAGCATATTATTTATTAACAATGTCTCTATTAAAGATAGATTTGCCTCAAAACAGCCCCATTTATTAATGGATTTAAAATCCTGCAATGTGTATTATATATTACTAAGAAATAAAGTAAATGGTGTGGATAATTTGCATACTGACTTTAACAAAACCGGGTTTAATAAATAATTATTTGGTGTTATTAATTTATAATATTATTGTTTTATTCTCAAACATATTAAAAGCATGTATAATTTTACATAGAAATCAATTAAGATAAAAAAGTAATAAGTTTAATCTTTTTATATGTATTCTTATTTAGTTTTGTTTGTCTTTTTAATCTAATATCTATATCTAATATTTTATAATATTAGAACTTAAATACTTGCACACAGAGGGTATATATTTTTGATAATAATGATAATAATAATAATAAGAGGAAGAATCAAGACTATCCAAACAACAGCACTATTAAGATCGGCTAGAATACTCAGAAGAGTCCTGGAGACCTGAAGAGACTTGCTGTCCCTTTTAACTCAGGTGAAAGATCATCAGCTAACATTGTAGTGAAAAACTTGCAAGGTGTGATATGATAATAATAGATAAATAGTTGGATCTAACCAGAGAACTGGAAAAACTGTGGAACATGAAAGAGACGGTGATACCAATTGTAGTTGGTGCCCTTGAAACTGTCCCTAGGGAATTGGAAAATAGACTGGGAGAATTGGAGATCAGAGGAGGCAGAATCAACACCATCCAGACCACAGATCATCTACAATACTTAGGAGAGTCCTGGAGGCCTGAGGAGACTTGCTGTCACTCAGATTTCAGTGAAAAAACACCGGCTAAAACTGGTGTGAAAAATTCGCAAAAAAAAAAAATTTACTTTGGCAGTAAATAACCCAACAAGGCTTGAGATACTTTAAAACCAGCCAGTCAGTCATAGATATATATTTACCAATCCCTCCACACAAGCAGGATGCGACACAAGGGAGTTTAACAGGTTTGAATTCAGAGTTTTCTTTCTCCTATACTGGTTATCTATCCAAGGTTAAAGAGCTCAGTCTACACTATTATTTACCCATAGCTGGAAGGAGAATAGTTGGATGCATACCTTTCCCAAGGGTATTAGTGCTATGTGAAATGCAAACATCCTCGTCCAGGATTTGAACTTGGGTCAATGAGTCCATTTCCTATGACTCTAACCATTACACCATGCACCTCTCTCAGTCAGCCATATATTTCTGATTGAGATTTAAGATTTGCTGATTGTAAGATATTCAGCTGGAGTATAAAAATCATATCCAAGATCGAAATGCCCTCCTCTTAAAATTTTGGCTGAGAAGAAGATGTAATTTTCTGTTTCCAGTGAATAATATAATCTTGCCTAAAGCTTTACTTACTTTAATTATTCTGATTAACTTGGTTTACCTTGGGCAAAGTGTTGATCATTAATTCTGGGAAAAGAATTGCAAATGCTGTAGAGAAAATTTCATTGTCCTTGGCCTCTTTCGAAAAACTGATATAATTCAGCCATCTTTGTTTTTTTAATTGAAATCTTATAAAAACAACTGATGCTGGCTTTGTGTTCTTATCTGGAAAGACATACAAGGGTGAATGCATTTTTAGTGGCTTACATATGAGAGAGAGAGAGAGAGAGAGAGAGAGAGAGAGAGAGAGAGAGAGAGAGAGAGAGAGAGGAGGAAGAAGGCAAGAGGAAGAGAGAGAGAGATGTGAAAAGGATATGAAGTGATATATATATATATATATAGAGAGAGAGAGAGGGAGAAGGATAAAAATGGAGTATGAGGTTGTATATCTGTGTGAAAGAGACTGAAAGTCTGTGTGTGTGAGAAAAAGAGAAAGAGAGAAAAATAGTAATATGTGAGAAAGAAGAAAGTAGTGGAGATAAAGAAAGACAATAAATGAAGAGGGGGTGGTGGATTTAGAGTAAGAGAGAGAAAAAGAAAGAGAAGGAAGAATAATGTAATGGAAAGAGAGGAAAAGAGTAAGTGAGAGAATTAAAAAGAAATGAGGATGAAGATGGATAGAAAAGGCCAAAGAAAGAAAGAAAGAAATGAAAAAGAAGCTAAGAAAGTGTGTAAGGAAGAGAGAAAGAGAGAAGATAATTAAAAAGAAGTGAAGAAGAAGATGGAGAGAAAAGATCAGAGAGAGAAAGAAAGACAAAAGGAAGATAAGAAAGAGTGAAAGAGGAAAAGATAATAAAAGAGAAGAGAGGAGGAAGAAGGTGGAGTGAATATGTAGAGGAAAGAAATATAAAAAAAGAACAGTGAGATAATAAAGAGTTTGAGAAAGAGGAAGTGAGGAAGAGAGGAAGACAAAGAAGAGACGAAGAAGAAGATATAGAGAAAATAATAGAAAAGAAAAGAAAAAAAAAGGAAAAAAGTAGGTAGAAAAGAGTTTTAGAGAAAGAGAAAGAAAGCGAAGAGAATTAAAAAAGAAACGAGGAAGAAGATTGAACTAAAATATTCGAGAAAGAAATAGAAAAATAAAAAGAGAGGTAGAAAAGAGTATAAGAGAAAGAGAAAGAGAAGAAGAGAATTAGAAAGAAGTGAGGAAGAAGATGTAGAGAAAATGTCAGAAGAAAAAAGATAAAGAAAAAAAAAGTATAAGCGAAAGAGGGAGAGAGAATGAAAAAGGAAAAAAGGAAAAGAGAGATAGCAAAGAGTATAAGAGAAAGAGGAAGAGAAAAGAAAAAGAAGTGAAGAAGAAGAAGAAGAAGTAGAGAAAATGTCAGAAAAGAAAAAGAAAAGAAAAAAAAAGAAAAGAAAAAAAAAAGAAAAAGAAAAAAAGTAAAAGAAAAAAAAAAGGAAGTTAGGAATGAGTTCAAGAGGATACAAACGAAATTTGGTTGCTATATTAACATATAAAGAGAGTTAAAAGAGCAAAATAAGAGAGAGAGAGAGAGAGAGAGAGAGAGAGAAGAGAGAGAGAGAGAGAGAGAGAGAGAGATTCCTCAGAGCGGAATGTGCAGTATAGAATTATCTACGATAGAAGCATTGATTTATTCTTTTTCACAGAGAGACGATAACTGTTCATCACCACATGTAGTAAAGGCATTTTCTGCTTAAAGGGCCCTGTCCTGTTTTTAAATGGATTTGGGAAATAAGTTTCTTTCTGGGGAAATGGACATCACATTCACAGATTAATAAGATTGGTACTTCACCTGTCAGGAAAAATTTTGTAAGAAATTTGCCTGTAGAATAATCGGTTACATTGTTAGCATTTATTTGATTATCAACTTCATATATTTAACACAAAGCAGAAATATAAGAGAAGAGAAAAGAAAAAAAAGCATGGGTTCCCGAAATAAGTGAAAACAAGCAAGGTTATTTGATCAAATGTTGGTTTATATGTACGTGCAGGGACCAGCCTGATAAGAATGGCTATGAAATAAATGATAGTTGGTGTTGTAGTGATTGTCTGCCCTTGCCGGGATGGACATGAGTGGAAAAGAGTTATCTTCCCTTGCCACCAGGATTTGCCACTAGGTGGTACTACTGCCTGGCTAATGGAGGTGCGTGGTGTACTGGTTAGAGTCGTAGGACCCGAGTTCAAATCCTGGATGAAGCTACAGTTCACATAGCGCTAATACCCTTGGGAAAAGGTATGAATCCAACTATTCTCCCTCTAACTATGGGTAATTAGTAGGGCAGACTGTGCTCTTTAACCTGGGTTAAGCAACCAGTCTACGAAAAGGAAAACTCTGAATTCAAACCTCTTAAATCTCCACTTGGAGTGGTCACTACTAGAATAGGCTCAATTCTACTTAGTGATCTATTTCAATTTAAAAAAAAAAAATTTTGAATTTTATTTAAACTCAGCCCGGGAGGTTATCTGCCTCTTTTTGGTCTGGCATCCACAAAGATGCACTAGACAAGTGGTGTCTCTGTCCATTAAGGTGGGGGGCCTTCTCTAACTATAGGTTTGTACCCATATGAGTACATAGCCCTTTATAGACCCTACCACGTGGGTCATATGCAGTAGGTGATTCTTCTATTCTTTAAGAACTCTGTCCTACTTCCTAAAGACTTTCGTCCTGCTTGTATCTATGTTGTATATTTCATGTTACATGTGCTCAGACAATAAAGTCTGTATTGTTGTTATATGTACCTCTTTGTTTGGATTTTATTACATATATGTTCACCTACGTTAGAGACTTCTCTGAAACCTTCTAACGTATTATAAGAATAAGTTTTGGCTACAAAATCTAAAACCACATTTATTGCGACAATTGACCTTGTGTCACATCCTACTTGTGCAGAGGGGTTGGTAAATATATATATATAAAACACAAATTAGAACCCTAATGATAACTAACCATTACACATTCTCTCACACACATACTCTCCCGCTCTCTTCTTGGGGTGGGGTGTTCATCTTCAGCTGTGCTTCTTATCTCCAGATGGCATACAGCAAAAGAAAAAAACCCAGACAAACCTGGACTTGGTGACATTGGTGGCAGAGATCTATTTTTGATCTTGCTTATGCATACACACATGAGCCTCCATATTGCGTATGTGGAAATTGTCATTTTTGGGCTGATTCAATTAGTTATACCACTTGAGGGTCAATTGATATTATTAGATTCATTTGTAAATAAATGCACTTATTTGACCAACTAGAATTGGCTGGTCAGATGTGGCTGGTCAGACGTGGCTGGTCAGATTTGGCCGGTCAGATGAGGCTGGTCAGATTTAGCTGGCCAGATTTGGCTGGCTCACCTGGAAAGAGTTAATAGGTTTTTTTAATAAATCAAACAGAAAGAACACGGAAACTTTTACCACTAATGCAGCATACTTATTAATAACTTACATTCAGTTATATTCTACCCACACAACTGTTTCCTTTTTGAGACAAAAAAAAGATAAATCAAATTAAAAAAAGGTATTACTTTAACCCAATATAAATAAAACACAAAATAGAACCCTAATGATAACCAGCCATTACTCATTCTCTATCTCTCTGCATTCATTTTCATGAAGAAATTTGTTGCCTTATGGCTAAATTGGTTTCCCTTTAATCTGTGTAAATCTTCTTGTAAATTTTATGCAAATTAAATTACTTTATTGACCAATGGTATCTCTTTATCTTTTCTTGAAACTGTAGTCATTCATATAAGATTATATAATACATGGTGTGGCAGATATACCTCCCATATCTGTCATTTGTGTGGTGCAAGTGAATATAGGCAAATGACAATGGTAGCTCCATCTAGCTAATATCTTATCATTTTTCCTTTTTAGATCTGATCATTTACGATCATGGTTTGGACTGGTGCACACTGTGTGTTTGCTGTTGAAATGTTTTTAAGATTGGCGAATCTCTAATTGATACACTAAGAGCTTTTTGTGCTCATTTCATGTTATGTCTGAATGATGTTGTTCCAGATAGAATTTTCAACCAGGAATTTTCTATCCAGAACAGCATCATTCTGATGTAACATAAAATGAGCATGAAAAGTTCTTTGTGTAATATTTACAGATTCATCAAACTTAAAAAAAAGCTATTCAGTTATAAACATGGATGAAAGAAAATGTTCAACTAAGTCCAACCAACAAGAATTGTGATTCAATTGCTTCTCCACACAAGCAATATGTGACACAAAATCTTTTTAATATGGGGGGGTGTCCCTGTGCCTTTCAGCATTCACAGACAGTCCTCATTGGTTTCAAAGTGCCGTGAGGTTGAGGTAAACCAACTCACAAACTCACAAAAGAGTACATATTTACCAACCCCTCTGCACGAGCAGGATGTGACACAAGGTCAATTTCTTTGGCGGAGCTTAACAGATTTAAATTCAGAGTTTTCCTTCTCCTAGACTGGTTGCCTAAGTCTGCCCTGAAATTTATCCATAGCTGGAGGGAGAGCAGGTGGATGCATACCTTTCCCAAGAGTATTAGCACTATGTGAAATGTAGACAGCTTTGTCTAGGATTTGAACTTGGGTCTACAATCCATTTCCTATGACTATAACCCTTAGACTCACATAAGAGTAAGTTGTCTCTGGAAATCAACCAACTAGAATTTTTATAAATTATTGGATTTTGTCATAATTTTGGTAAATCATCAAAACCTTTGAAGAAAATTTTAGAGACATTTATTTGTCTTTGATGTGGCTGGCACAAACATATCTAGCTATTAAAATTGTTACTTGGAAGTGGTATTTTAGAAAGAGAGTTTTTTTCATATACCCACGACCTGGTAGTGGGACTGTTATGATTTTTGTGGCCATTTTTAGGCTTCAAGTGAGAGCACTTTACAGTGTTGTATATGATCCTTTGGTTGTTCCTTTGTGTCCCTTAATGTTGGGTATGATCCTTTGGTTGTTCTTTGGTGTTGGGTAAAATCCTTGCGTTGAGCAAAGTTTCTCATTGCCGGTTCATTCGTCAATGTTGAATAACGTGCAAATGAATGGCTTTCCATATCGGCAATTAAATAGTTAACTTACCACGTATTTGAGCTGTTGATTAGCTGAGTTTAATCCACGTGACCACACCGAGTCTATAAGTTTAAGTGGTGGATTCCAGCACACCTTCATTGGCATTTCAGTCTCAGAAGACTATAATAAAGTTTTTATGTGCTCCTGAAGTTACAGCGCCTCCTGTGACTGTGAAATCCAATGTTTGAAAAACATTCTCGACCACAGATTTCGCATTTGAATGCTGTCCCTGAAGATGTTGATGTGTTGATGCTTTGTTGCTGCTGCTTTCTTCTAGATCTCTTAGCTTCATGGTGTTGTGTCAGGGTGACTTCTGACATGAACAGTCCACTACGAAGATTCTGCCACCACCGAGGGCGGTCCTGAGCCAAATTTTCCCAGCTGGAAGGGGCAATACCAAAGCACCTGAGATCATTCTTGCAGACATCCTTAAATCACAGCTGGGGGCGACCAATCTGTCTTTTCCCAGATGTAAACTGTGCATAAAGTATATCTTTCGGGATTCATCCATCATCCATCAGACGTACATGACTCAGCCATCGGAGACGACGTTGCCTCAGTAGAGAACACAAGATGAGGAGTTGAGCTCTCTCTAGAACTGTTGTGTTAGTGATCCTGTCCCTCCAGGTGATGTGACCAGCACACCTTATATCACAAAATAATCCACACTCCACCTGTAGTGGTCTCCATGAAGCTTTAATTTCGAGAGATGTTGATGAGGGATGGGCTAAAAAGCAAACTAGGGAATATTCACTTTTTTGCCAAAATTAAAATTTGTCTAGTTATATGCGTTACAGACTGCAGATTATGGTTTTATAAGTAAAAGTGAAGTCATCGGGGTGGCCTAAAGTCGGTATCAGCCAATCAGCGAGGGAGTCTATCCTCTTTTCACTAGTGCTAGACCAAGGAGATTGTTTTTGCATCTTAGGTGGAGTACCACACCTACCATCAGCTCCTTACTTTACCACACAGATCCCTGTGCTACTCATACGCTGAGTTAGTGAGGGCCGGTATCGAACTAGGAACCTTGTGGTTTCTAGCCAAACGCTCTACCAACTGAGCTTTATTATTCACATAATGCAGCCATGAAATTGAAATTAAACAAAAATTTGCATAAGTCACAAATTGACAAGAGATGAGAAATTTACATTTAAATGAGAAATACAATTCATAACAAGACAAAAAACAAATTTCAAATAAAAAGGTTCTAGCATAAAGTCAACAGGAAACATTTACGCATCATAAGAATTACAAAATTCTAACATATAAAACATTTACTTATCTTTAACTTACAAAAAATAATAAGCATACATTTAAGAAAGGTACTTAAACTTATTTGCCTTAAATACACAAACTATATGTGAGACTTGGTAAGAAATAATTTAAACTTCAAAGATATTCATAATTTACAAGAAAATAACTTGTTTAAACTCAAAATAAATACAGTTTCAAGAAGAATGAAAATGTAGTTTAATTTGTTTGCACTTTATCAGGTTGCATTCAAATATCTATGTCATAGTATGTTACTAAGAATGCGGTTTCCAAATGACCACCCCAAATTTATCATTTCAATCTAGACCAGGTGTCACCAAACTAGGGCCTGCGGGCTGGATCCGGAGGCATTTTATCAGGCCCGCTGACTGTACTTGAATTGTTTTACATCTTTTTCTCACAGCTTTCATTCTGGCTAGCAAGTATTGAACACAATAATAATGTGACCTGTGCTCATTATTTTTTCAATTATCCGATCCACTGTGAAAAAAGTTTAGTGATTCTTGACATAGACGATAAGGGATGCGACCGGCAATTAACAAAGGCCTTTTACGATTTTCCCAAAATCACTTTACCCAAGGCCAAATTCTTACACTGAATTTGAGCCTTGATTTAAAAAAAAAATCTAATCTAGCCTTTTTAAGTCTGACAAGAAATACCTGATAACAATGAAGATGAGAACAATAGTCCGAATAATCCAAATAATCCAAATAATACTAATTATCAAGCCTCATCTCAAAATTTCCGAGAAATCCTCATGGTTTATTGGTTAGTAAGCTAGTCTCATGTTTTTATGTATATTAGATATATAAAAAATCATCAGGGTAACATTAAGGAACAATGCTATGAATTCTAATTCATATACTTATACTTACGAGTTCAAACTGGGCCATAATGACTTGGAATCAAAAGGTGAAGGTACAGATCATAGTACAGTAACCAGATGGTTCGAGAAATTTTGCTCACATCACAAAGAACCTTGACGATCAGCAAGGTTAGGATGGCCTAAAACTGTGGATTCTGAAACTGGGCTCAAGTAGCATTTGGAGAGTATCAGGTGAGCTTGGCATCTCACAGTTCACTATAGTTCATCACCTTCACGACCTCAGCAAAAAGAATCTGGAGCTGCTATATGAAATGCAAACAGGCCTGTTCAGGACTTGAACTTGAGTCACCGAGTCCATTTCCTTCAACGATAACTATTACATCATGTGCCTCCACTAATAAAATGCTAACAAAAAGTCTATAGAAGGGAAACTAAGATAAAGATAACTGATTTGAATCCCAAGAATTCCAAGAAGAACAAGATTTTCGGAAACTTTGAGTTGACTCAATCAAAACAAGACAACCTAACTTGATCATTGTTGGCAATAAGAAGATTTACAAACAAAATAGATGGAACTATTTTGGTTAATCCTAAAAGAAAAAAAGAAAAATTCTAGAAAATGATGGTATCTCCATATATCCAAAATAGTCAAAACATGGTAAATAATCCGTAAATCAGATAAGAGAAGATCAAAATTTGAACGGAAGCGAAAGATCGGGACAATCCAAAACAACTGCATTACGGAATAAAGCTGGAAAAAAAAATTCTTTTTTATTTAGGTTTTCAGGAAAATGTTGTAATTCTTATGGGAATTTCTGTCATCTGGATCTTCTTCTGGTGTCAGTTCCAAATTTAGAAGACGGAAAAAGAGGAGGATAAACAATGTCGGTAGAAAAAGATTTTGATATTGAATACTTTCAATGCGAGGTCATCAATGTATGACCATTCTTGGGGAAAGAAGAGAGATTTCAAGGATTTAAAAAGTTTCGTACTTTATTCCAGTCCTTCCAACTTTAAGCGAATTAAAGCCAAAATGAGAAACAAGAAAGTCAGCATGGAAAAACACAAGACATGATTCATCAGAATAAATTAATTGCCAAAAAGGAAAATGAAAGCTATACATAAAAAGAAAAAGTGTATCACTTATATATATATATATATATATATATATATATATTTATATATGTATATATATATATATATGTATATATATATATATATATGTATATATATATATATATATATGTATATATATATATATATATATATATATATATATATATATATATATATATGTATATATATATATATATATATATATGTATATATATATATATATATATATATATTATATATATATATATATATATATATATATATATATATATATATATGTATATATATATATATATATTATATATGTAATATATATATATATATATATATATATATATATATATATATATATATATGTATATATATTATATATATATATATATATATATATATATATATATATATATATATGTATATATATATATTATATATATATATATATATATATACATATATATACATATATATATATATATATATATATATATATATATATATATATAAGGATAAAATAACAAAAAAGATTTAGGTTGAAAGCATAATAGACTATTTCAGTGAACCAAGAGGAATTATCTATTGGTTATCATCATCAGATGCATCTGATATTTTTTTATTTTTTCCTAATATGATTTTTTCCCGAATATAATGTTGCTCTGTGACTCTGACAATAAGAGAACACACACACACACACACACACACACACACACACACACACACACACACACACACACACACACACACACATATACATATAGTCTCACTCATTTTATTGATTTACTTAAGTTTTCTCCCTGGGAATTTGGAAACTAATTAGTTAACTTTAAAATATGATTAATTCTTTGTCACATATCACAGCAAACTTATAACAGACGCCGTGTCTTTGTTTTGTGTAATGGTAAGTTAGGTTATCAGTGTCCAATTTCTTTCACTTTCATAGTAAAAGAGTTCAAATCCAGTCACGCTATTATATTCACTTACGTACAAAAGATTTTTGGTTACTTTGTTTAATGGCATATCAACTTTCATGGGTTAATTCTAAAGCCCTCCTAGTAGAAGAACCGTAGTGGTACTATTTAACCCATTGCTGGGGGTGGGATGAGAGGGTTCATACCATTTGCAAGGGTATTTGTTTGAAAGTGAATATAATAGGTGACTGGATTTTGAACTCTTTTACTATGAAAGTGAAAGAAATTGGACACTGATAACCTAACTTACCATTACACAAAACAAAGACACGGCGTCTGTTATAAGTTTGCTGTAATATGTGACAAAGAATTAATCATATTTTAAAGTTAACTAATTAGTTTCCAAATTCCCAGGGGAGAAAACTTAAGTAAATCAACAAAATGAGTGAGACTATATATATATATATATATATATATATATATATATACACATATATATTCAAACTAATTTGGTTGAAAATAATAGAATCCTTATTGTTTTCAAGTATTTTATTTTATCTTTCAAATTTTCTAACAATTTTTTTGATGTTATCATCTTAAAAGGTGTTGTTTGAAAGAGTTATTATTAGTAAACCAACTACTTTCAGTTCTTTTCTCAACCATTATCGATGCTGTTTATTTTTTGTCTAAACTAATGTTTTGTTTTATTTTTGTTGCTAAGATGATGTTAAATAAGGTTAACAGTTTATTTTTAAAATCTATCTAACAAGATAGGCAAATGGGATTTAGAATTTAAAAAAAAAATTGTTCTATCTATTTAAAGCATTTTAAAATATTGTTGGTGTTTTCATAATTAATACTATTAATTGTGAGCTGTCTAAATTTGATGCATAAAGCTTCAAGGATTTTTAATTTTGTGATATTATTGTCAGCATGAAGTATTTTTGTATTATTAACTAAAATATTTCTGCATGTAGGAAAGTCATGTTAGAAAAAAAGAAAAAACTTGAAAATAATAAGGATTCTATTATTTTTAACCAAATTTATTTGAATGAAAAGATGCTGTCCAAAAGTCTGTATCTGCATAGCGAAGATAAAGCAATTTTATGCGGATTCAAGAATGCAAAAATCTTATTCACTTCGCCGAAGAGCTTACGGCCGGGTTTGTTTACTAATAAACGTTACCTACTATGGCAGGGGCGTGTAATAGTATCATTGACAAGGTTAATTTCGCAGGGATTGTTCGCTATGTATATGGTCTCTGACTATGCCTGTGAAGTTTTCGATTCCTGTCGGAGGGGAGTCGTTAGTATAATCGCTACTTAATAAAGTCGAAACAGTCTGTACGGTGTGCATAGCGAGCCATCCTTTGCGGGATTTACTTGTCAAGATTATTTTCTATAATTATCGAATTTATGCGATATATGCATTTATAATTGCCTTCAAGCAAAATATAAATAATAATTTATTCAACAATGATCTTATTCACTTCGCCGAAGAGCTTACGGCTGGGTTTGTTTACTAAATTTTACCTACTATGGCAGGGGCGTGTAATAGTATCATTGACAAGGTTAATTTATTGTTCGCTATGTGATATGGTCTCTGACTATGCTGTGAAGTTTCGATTCCTGTTCGTTAGTATACATTGAAGAGACTTAATAAAGTCGAAACAGTCTGTATTCTGCATAGCGAGCCATCCTTTGCGGGATTTACTTGGAAATGCGATACATGCATTTATAATTGCCTTCAAGAATTTATTCAACAAGTTCGCCGAAGAGCTTGTTTACTAAATAAACGTCACTTACCTACTATTGTAATAGTATCATTGACAAGGTTAATTTCGCAGGATTGTTCGCTATGTATATGGTCTCTGACTATGCCTGTGAAGTCCCATTTAGTATACATTGAAGAGACTAATAAAGTCGAAACAGTCTGTACGGTGTTCTGCATAGCGAGCCATCCTTTGCGGGATTTACTTGTCAAGATTATTTTCTATAATTATCGAATTTATGCGATACATGCATTTATAATTGCCTTCAAGCAAAATATAAATAATAATATATATATATATATATATATATATATATTGGTTTGTTGGTTGGTTCTGTCAGAACAAATTGAGCGGCTACTAGCACCACTTCAGTTCGGGTGATCTTCTGATGATGGGATTTTTCATCCCGAAATATTAAGAATAAAATGACAGGTTAACTAACAACATCATAGTTACGTTCTTTTTTCTTTACACTTGCATTGTGACAGCCTTCAAGACCAACCAACAAACCAATATAAACACAGTGCTTCAAGCAAATTACAAAACCCTTATATATATATATATATATATATATAGACACAACATGTAGTAAAAGTGTCAAAAGCAGTGTTTGAGTAGAGGTGGCGAGAAACAGCAATTGTTGGGAGAGTTGATCTGCAAGAGATTACCATTAAGGAGTTGGCTTAGTAATAACAAATAAGGGGAGCCAACCTTTTTTTTTTTTTTTATTACAGATGACATGAGAGAGTGAGAGAGAGAGAGAGACGAAAATTTGCATGGACTTTTTACTTTTTGATGGAGAAATAGACTAAAAAATTATCGACTCAAAAAGCAGTGGGTCTGCGTTTCTGTTTCTTTCTGTGTTAATGTACATTTTTGTTTTAATATATTAAAAGAAAGAACTAGACTGTTATGTCCAGCACATGCAAAATATTCAATTATCTCCCTTTATTCTGGGGCGGTTGGGATAACGACCCTGGTTACTATTGGAAATTGAGTCCAGATAAAACAAAAACAAGAACCATTAAACATCCGCCAGATTTGGATGTCTAAAGGGCTGTGCAGTTTGCTACATCCATATTGAATCATCAAAAAGCCAATTCTGTTTTCCACAACAACTTGGCATAACTGGAAGCTGTTAAAAACAATAAAAACTAATGTAATATTTTCGGTTATATCAAAAGTTCTCACTCGATCCTGATGTATTCCTATAGTTATTTACTAACCTTAGCTTAGATGTGGCACAAGGCCAGAAGTATGGGGCACCCAAATAAGAATCGAACTCTAACAATGGTCTGCAAATCTAGCTTACTAACTATTGCACCCCGAGTCCAGATGTATGGGGTGCCCAATAAGAATCGAACTCACTAA
This sequence comes from Doryteuthis pealeii, assembly GCA_023376005.1. NCBI lineage: Eukaryota > Metazoa > Mollusca > Cephalopoda > Myopsida > Loliginidae > Doryteuthis > Doryteuthis pealeii. Next base: position 94,450,359 of record CM042141.1, read on the forward strand.
CAATGGTGTGTGAATCTAGCTTGCTCACCATTAAACCATGTGAGGTGCCCAATGCATATTCATATAGTTATTTATTATGCTTAGCTTAGATGTGATGTAAGGCCAGAAGTATGGGGGCACTCCTTGAGAATCGAACTAATCGCGGTGTATTGATTTGTTTATTTTTAAGATTTACAAATGCTTGACATTTTCAAATAAAATTTCAATGCTATTTCTATGTATATTTTGATTTTTAAATATCTTCTAGTATAAATCAAATCTTTATAATTCTTGCACAAAAAGAGCTGGTGATATTTAATGTGTATATATATATTTGTCGTTAATTGTTTTATTTTTATAGTTTCTGGACATACATACATTCATACATACATACATACATATATACACACCAACTGCCCTTTATATATGTGTAGATAGTGATAGTGGGTGGCTGAGGGTCTTAGTGTTCTGGGTATGATGTTAAACTGCATATAATGGTGAGGTTCCAGTTCTGGAACTCTGAGGAGTGTGGAGTACCCTTTCATTGCCATTACTCCCAGGTTCACTCTGACCCGGAGTGGTAGTACCTATTAAGGTCACATCTATGGGTTAGATAGATCAAAAGATGAGTTAAAAAAAATATGAATAGCTAATGATAATGAATAAAACAAAATGTCTTTGGCATAAAATGACCCAATAAGGGTTGACATGCCGTAAAATCCAACCAACTAATCAAAATTATTACTGGAGAATTGACTTTGTTACTAACCTTTTCCAAAAATAATTCTAGAACATTTAATATCTCCCCTGACTATAAATACTTTCACGCCCCACTCATCACTAGAAAATTAACAGTGGACACTCATTGTAACTAACTTTTTCCAAAAGTAAATTCTACAATATCTAATGTGTTGGGAATTTAGCAACTTAATTCCACATAAAAAGAGATAAATCTTTTTTTTTATCTCTGGCAAGTGCAGTTACTCATCTGGACATATTCCATGTGAGAGAACCTTAAAATCAATTAACAAAGCAACACATCAGGACTGCTTTTCATTAACACAAGGTTTGTGGTTTTTATCTACAGACTATCTGATAAAGGGTCAAAGGGTAAGTAACTCACCTGTACAAAAAATGGGTCCGGGGCAGATAACTTCTGACCCGACTATTATTATGTTAGTTTTAACAAGCACTGACTAAAGTAAATTTCAACATAATGTTCTCCTTTTGCTTCCTCTTCTCATCATTGGAAAATTGGCAATATATAAATTTGATATACAAGAATACTAAGATAATGGCTATGTACAACAATGTACAGTTTGCAAAAGGAATGTTGTTAATTAAACAAACAATACTAGAAAATTGAGTTATTTACTCATTTTTGATAAAATTGTTTTACATTATTAAGACTGTTGACCATATCTACATACTAATAACACGCAATTGTATTTATATGTACAACAAAATAGCGGATTACAGTGTGAATGGGGCATATTGATATTAAAAATTTGATTTTGATAAATATATGCTAAGTATTATTGATTTCTAATTGTTTGGTTTTATCTTATTGAATATGAGCAAAAATCTCTGGGATAAATCTTAAAGAAATTCATTAATAGAAGAAAAAAATCTAATTTTATTCTTTACTTCCTATTTTAACTAAAGAGTTAAATTAGGTTACCAATGAAAGACGGGAGTAACGGAAAATGATGGAAGAGTTAGTTTCAAAGTTGTTCTATTTTCAATCATACCCCCTCTGTTCCAAATCTTTTTATCTGCATTCTTATTCAGTTTTATTAGCCTTTCTAATTTAACATGATATTTTATTATATTAAAACTTAAAAACTTGCACCCGGAGGGTGCATAAATTTGCTAGTATGTATAAATGAGCTTATCTTGTCTTTCTTTTCATTTATTCAGTGTTAGAGTATCATTGTATATACCAATACTAATATTGGACATTGGTAAGTGGAGACACAAATCCAACCACTCCAATCACTCCAATCCCAAATGATTATAATCATATAATCATATCCTTTGCTAATATTTCAAAGAGATTTCTTTTATTCTACATGTAAAGAACTCGTTTTTTTTGTGTGTAGAACACTTATCACCCAATAGAATAGAATCTTCATAAAAAATGTAAAAATATACCAGGTTAGAATATCAGGACAAGAACGTCCTGAGAAAGACGAGAGAAAATCTTTGAATGATAACAATAATAGTACAAGATAAAAAAAAAGATTAAAAAAACCCAAAAACCAGGCGTTTCATTCCCCAAGAGAAAAAAGTTAAAAGGAAGAACATAGTGTAAATCAATTTTCTAAAAGAAAAGAAAAAAAAAAGAGAAAAAAAGAAAAGTAAATCAATAATCTATAGTGAATCACGGCCGAAAATAACCAAGGGATTTGGTTTGTCATATAAAATTGCTCAAGCACCAATGGTCCAGACATTTTATAATTTATTTTTACTTTATAATGGTAAGTTAATTAAAAATTATTGAAGATACAAATCAAATCAAGTGTATAATGCCAGCGATATCGTGAAATATTTCTACCAATGGAATTCAAAATTATTCTTAATACAATCTGCACCATGAAAATATTACGTGTCCAGCAAAAAATTTAGTTATAAAAAAATCTGTTTTTAATTCTATCTTTATTATTTAGATCAGTGTTTCTCAACCTTTTTTTGGCCATGGCCCTTTTCAACCCAATGAGAGTTCTTTGAGCAACCCTCAAAATCTCATGGCTCCAAAGGGGTGCATATGGCCCCCTGTTGAGAAACCCCAATTTAAAGAATACATCTTAAGAAACTGAAACCTAAAAATGGCTACTTTGAACAGATCAGTTTTAAAAAAATCCAATAAAAAGATATTTATACTAAAAAATGGTTTAGATTTTATCGCATCCACCCCAGTGAATGCTAGCCAATGGCTTTTCCTAGCTTTCAATGCCCTTCATCAGTTTGCATAATTTGTGCATCAAGACATTCAGACTTTTATTCTGTGAAACTTGTTAGCACTTTCGGCTGTTGGATTCGAGAGATTATGTCTGAGTAATCTTTTACTAAGAGTGTGATGACAAATTTTACAGCCCAGAATGCTCTAGTTAAAAGTTAACTAGAGCCCCCTCAAAAAATGTGACTGTTCTGTTCAGTCACCCAAAAGGGAAAGGCCGAGTTTGGCAGGAACTCTCTGAGCCTGCCTGTTACCAAAATTACTACGCGAATCCAAGCCCTACAAAACTTTCATTTTTCACTAAAACCTTTTGTTTTTACTGTCTACTGCAGTGTTCTTATTTCAAATAGCTACACAAGACAAACAAATCTTCCACCTATCTAAAAAAATGCACTTACATTTACTTTTAGGGTTTTTGAAACCAACAAACTATTTTCTCTAAGAGAATTCTTACAATGGGTGACAAGGTCACAGGGTACTCACGTGGTAGGGGAAAGGAAAGGTGTAAGGCAAACCTGTTGACTACAAGCCAAACTACTGCTGCTGCTGCTACTACCGACAGCCACAGATTTATTTAACATTTTAACTTAATAAGTTTAATATTTTATGTTATATACCCCTTACTGAAATGGTGAGAGAGGAGGTCTTAGGAGGGTTCTATTATGCCGACTGGTCATCTTCTTTTGGGGTGATTTCTTCTTTTGATTGATACAGCTTCTTTTTCTCTGCTCATCCTCTTTGTTTTTAATAATGAGGATGCAAGACTTTGTTTATTTTTCAAAGATGTCTTTATTAAAACCGAAGCCCAAAAGGTTCAACCACACTGTGAGAAGATGGCTTACTGAGGAATAGATGACCATCATGTCAGGCCCCTTTGACTAACCGCCATCAGTGTATTCTAACGCCCAGGTAACAGGGCAGCTCATTAATGGGTAAAATAGATCTGTTTGCAAATTGTTTACATAGAAATAGTTGATATCATATTGTTATATACCCCTTATAAGACATCGGGTATATAGATGAGAGAGAGAGAGAGAGAGAGAGAGAGAGAGAGAGAGAGAGAGAGAGTATAGATGGGATGATGATCTTACTTGTTAGTTTCTGCATACTTTGTCTAACTCTACCACCATATTCTTCAAGCTGACTTCTCTTCAGGGCTTTCTATTAAGGGTTGGTTCTTCTTCTTTCTTGCAGGACAGGTCATTTCTTGTTTTTAATAATCAATTAACAAGACTTGGTTGTTTTCTGATAAAGGTTTTATTTAACAACCCAGCCCATGATTCTGCCACAGGGAGACTGACAGCAGAGCGAGCGACTTATAGGTCCACTAACTCTGAATTCTCTACCGCATTCAATCTGAAACTATTTCACGCCTAATTGTGCCTTTCTGAGGGAAGGTCAGCAGAATGTCACCAGTTGTCAATCATCGGACATAATAACTTTCCACTGAAATCCCGTTCTTCTGACTCTAACAAACTTTATTCAAATATCTAACTACATGTACGTACATAAATCATAAGCTGCTTATGAATTGTGTAACAATATTACTGTGTGCAAAAAAAAAAATCTTAAGAAATTATACATAAAAATGCAGATATTGTTAAATTGAGCAAGTTAGAGCACTGTGGAATTGGGCAACAACTAAGTATAATTGAATCTGTACATAAAGTAATTGGTATTTATAGCATTCTGGAATATTCATCTGGGTGATCTCATTTCTTAACTCCTGATTGGCTGCTGGTCTCAGTGTGGATATGGTGCTAAATAAATATCCATTATTCTGTATTATGCACCCAGCAATGTAGGGACTGTATTGAGCTATAGCTTGCTCCTTTGTCTGCCAACTGGACGCTAGTTGGAATTCTACTGCGACAATGAGTGTTGTATTGCTTCTACAATATCAGAAGAATAACTTCTACAGATACAAACGTAAATTGTGCACAATTCCCAAACCTTTGGAATAAAATAACCCCAGGTGGGTTGCCATTAAAATCAATCAATCATTTATCAAGTTGTTTAAGTTACAGTGATTTTAGACTACAAAATGGGAAACAATGTTAAAGAACTTATTGAGCAGCATTCATTTCGAATGTAACAGTTCTATCATCTTGCGAGGTAATTTAATCCAAAATACATCAAGTCCCACATGAGGAATTTCACTTAGGCCAGCAGCTTTTCCATCTTTTAGTTTGTCCCTGGTGGCATTGAGTTAATCATAGGGTTTGTACGGTCGAGTAATAAAGCTCAGGTTTATAAATATGGGGTGGATCTCTTTAAGTTCATCTCTGACAACAGGATATTTTACAAACAGTTGGCTAAAGTGTTGATATGGTTCATTTATTTAGGAAGCAAAAATTAAGTGAGAAGATCAGAGAACATTGACCCCACACCCGTCTATCAGGACATTGTACACAACATCCAGAAGTGGAAGGGACAAAGTTATAACAACAGAATATTTTTACAAACAGTTGGCTAAAGTGCTGATACAGTTCATTTACTTGGGAGACCTTGCAAAAGTAATCTTACATCACAATACCCTCAAGAATTGCAGAAATTTATTAATGAGTATTAGATTTATTGTCAAAATCATTAATACATAGAAGTGCTGTTCAGGCAGACAACAGAATAAAATTAAAAAAAAGTAAAATGCTAGACAAATATAGGGGGTTACAAGAGGTTTTGTGTTTTAGGTTTAAAAGGTAGTTTGTTATTCCTGGTGCGTGTTCCTAGGTTTTGCTTTTAACCCCATTTTATTTAGTGGTCGCACTGAAAAGGAATTTAAAGAAAGAAGGAAAAGACGAAGTCAAAAGGTGGTTTTATGATTTAAGCTTTATTCACAAGTTATAGCCACCATGTGGCAAGGAAATTTCTCCCTGGCCAGTAGTAGTATCTAGACACAGTTAAGGCCTAAGTTCGAATGGCCGAGAGATTCTCTCGGTGGTCGGAAGTGGGTCTTTTTCCGGCACATGCTCGGAGGGTTCTTCTGGGGAAGGCTCATGGGAGTTTGTTATTTTTTATTTTTTATTTTTTATTTTAATCCCCACAACAAATATCTAGACTGTTGAAGTGAGTTAGCATACTGTTGGTTTGAGCAACAAGCTAAGCACAACTGAACCAGTGCCAAGACAACTGGTACTTATGGGAATCTAGAATAGTCCATTCTTGCATTTGGGTGATTCCATTCCTAGAGTTCTGATTGGCTGCTTGGTTTCTATGATGTTAGGAGGCTACATAAATAAACTGGCATTTTGCAGTAGTCTTTGCAGCAAAACAGATTCATTTTAAGTTACGACTGCTTGCTGCCTTGTCTTACCAATTTGATGGTAATACAGGGCTGTTCCAACAACAATGGTTACAACTGCCCTTTATTCCATATTTTTTAATTTATCATACAAGGTCTATGTAGAATAATCATACTAGTTCCTAAATTAAAAGATATGGAATAAAGGGCAGTTGTACCCATTGTTGTTGGAACACCCCTGTATTATATCTACTCAGGTTTTTTGAGGGGATCAGGTCACCAATAGTCACCCCAGCCGAGATCAGTTTTGAAAGGAACTGAATTATGCTTTTCACCGTTTGTTAGTAAACAAAATCAACAGACGATACAAACCAAAGACACGTTTTTATACTAAAAACTAATTGGTGAAAAGCAAAATTCAGTTTCTTTCAAAAGGGATCTTGACTGGGGTGCCTATTGGTGACCTGATCTTTTTTTTGCTAGTATACATAATATCAGGTGTGGTAGGGCTTTTTGGGTCCAGTCCAAAGAGATATTCTATCTATTTTGAAGCAATAAAAATGATCTCAGAATTTATTTGTTATTTGTCCTTGACTTTTGTGGGACTCAACATCCTGACTCAAACCATCATGAATAATTATTTGAACTTTTATTGCTTTGTTTTATCTTCATGCCTTAAAATGTTGATTTAAATAAATTTTGCTAACAATGTTCAAAATGAAAGAAAAAAAACAAAAAAACTGTCTCATAAAAATCCTTCTAACAACATGACTCTAGTGTGTGTGTGTGTGATCATTTATATTTCTTCCTTAAATTGTCATTCTAAATTTGGCCTTCAAAGAATGAACACTACACTATATTTTAAGAACAAAGCTCACTTGATGCTGTGTATGGCTTTTAATATGAAATTACAGCTGCTTATGGCAAATAAATTCATGCCCCATCAACTGGGGCAGAAGAATACACTGATTGCACTTTCTGCAAAGAGGTAAAATCACCCCAATGGGGGCCATCTGTTTACTGTGGGTAGCAACCCATGATACTTAAGGATGGAACCCTAGTGACTGAGCAGTCCATAACATGCAAGACTCCACTTTGGCCCTTACTTAGGCTAGATGGGTGGTCAATCGGCGGGTTATGTCATGCCCTAGCACCTATATGATTGTCCCAACCATATTGCCCTTATAGCAAACACCCAACCTTTTTTATCATATATGTGCTAGAAAGCGGTGGCTGAGGGTCTAAGTGTTCAGCGTAGGATGTTAAATTGCGTCTAGTGGTGAAGTTCCAATTCTGGAAATTGGGGAACGTAGAGTAGTCTTTCATCGCCTGGTCCACTCTGATCCAGAGTGGTAATACCTGTTAGGATCCCATTAAATAGGAAAGAATAAGTTTTAAAAGAATGGATTAAAAAAATTGGATTAAAAAAATTTGAATACCCATCAAGCATGAATAGAACAAAACATCTTTGGCATAAAATAACCCAACAAGGGTTGACATGCTGTAAAATTCAACCAACAAACAAACAAACAAATTCTTTATCTCTGAATGTTTGAGATGAGACTCGATGATTAGTATTATCTGCGTTATTCAGACTATTGTCCCCATCTTCATTGTTATCTGTACAACGTTTTGGCTGATATGCCCTCCGGCCTTCTTCAGGTATTTCTTATTGGACTCGGAACCTTCTCGGACTCGGGAACCTTCTTTTCAGGTTCAATCCTGATCAAGGGCAGCAGTAACATAAAATAATAATTAACACAGCTTAATGCCCCTACCCCAGCTATGGTTAGCGGAATGAGAACAGGATACCCCGTGGACTGAATAAAGGGTTCGATTCAAAGTTCCGTGATGGCTGCCGATTACGACAAGAAGGTTCTTGATTACAACTAGAAAGTTCCCGAGTCCGAAAAGAAGGTTCCCGAGTCTGAGAAGGTTCCTGAGTTCGACAAGAAATACCTGAAGAAGGCCGGAGGGCATATTGGCCGAAACGTTGTACAGATAACAATGAAGATGTGGATAATAGTCCGATTAATGCAGATAATACTAAATAAAGGTGTACCAAAAGTACTAAAAGTAAGTGAGAAGATGAGGACATTCCACATGACATCCAAAAGAGGAAGGGTCAAAGCTGATCCTGCAGAATACACTACATTGAGTGGTAGATGTCATGTCATTCTTTATATATTCTTGTTTTTAAGTTGTTTATTTTTATTCTTCTTCTTTGTATTTTTTCTTTTCTTTATCTTTTTATTTGATTCTTATTATGTTTTATCCTTTATTAATATCTTTTATTTTTTAATAATTTTTTAATCAATTTTTTAATATATCATTCATTTTTATTTCTGTGCTGTGAAATATAAAAATGTTATAACTTGTTGAAATGAACATACAACTCTGACACGTGGTGTTGGACATAACATTTTATATATCACAGCACAGAAATAAGACAAGATACAATAACAATAAAATACATGTACATAAACATACAACAGTGGAGATTAAAGGACTGGAGAGTCCGTACATACAAAATCACTTACTAGTGATGGGGGCCGAAGACCCCAGGAGAGTTACATAGCGTTGGGGCAGAAGCCCCCACTGAGAAGGGTGTGACAATGGTCTAACCCATGTGGTCGTTCCAGAAATTGTAGCTAAAAGAGGCTGGGAGTTTCAAAACCCACGCTTAAATACCAGACCTCCCTGGTGGCTGGCATGGAAACCCCGCAGGAAGATAACTCTTCCAGGCAAAGGGAAGATAATCCCAACACCCTTAATATATTTTTTATTTAGCTTTTCTCATGGATAATGAGAGGTAAAAAGATTTTGAAACCCCTCAAAATGAGGATTTTATTAAATTCTGGTCTCCATCAATTTTCTTTTATAAAAAACCATTCTGTCAGTCGGTCATTGTATAAACAAATATAGAGATAGAGAGACATGTTTGATTATCAACATAGGAAATGGACATGGCAAACTGGGTTCAAATCTTGGACAAGGCTGTTTGCATTTCACATAACATTAATACTCTTGGGAAAGGTATGAAACCAACTATTCTACCTCCAGCTATGGATAAATAGTACGTCAGACTGGGCTCTTTAACAATGGTTAGGCAACCAGTCTAGGAAAAGGAAAACTCTGAATTCAAACCTGTTACATTTTGCTTGAAAATTGACCTTGTATCACATCCTGCGAGTGTGGAGGGGTTGGTAAATATATGCATACAGACAGACAGACAGACAGACATATAGAATCTTTCTTTTATATCCATATAGATATTTGTCTATAGACTGATACTTTCTTTTGATAGTACAATACTTTATAATCACAGGAAATGGACACAGTGAATTGGGTTCAAATCCTAGACAAGACTGTTTGCATTTCACATAGTGCTAATACTCTTGGGAAAGGTTTATTGGGAATTTAAATTTGTTAAATTCAGCTTAAAAAATTGATCTCAATACACACAAACAGACATATAGAATCTTTCTTTTATATATATATATTATTTGTCTATAAACTGATTCTTCCCTTTGATAATAAAATACTTGATTTTCACACAGATTTTCACTCCAACCACAAAGAATGGATATTAATATTATCTTCACAACAAACTAAAGTAGATGAAATATTTTTTGAAAAATCCATTACCCATTCTTATTTGATAAGCAAATATTGATAATATTTAAGAATGTTTTCTTGAGAATTAGTTTTTCTTTCTTTTATATTTGAATGCAAATTTACCTTAAACCAAATTTCTTTTATCTGTTCCATATAAATTTGACCTGTGAGTGCTTTTTGAAATCACTCATTTTGAAATTATTTTTCCTCAGAACAAAATGCTTACTTTGCACAGAGGACCTTTATCTCACTTTTGTAATTCTATTTCATTATTCTTGTCTTTATGTCAAGAATTGTAATTTAATGGAACACAGCATGTGTCTATGACCTGAAGAATCGAGGAGAATCTAGCTGTGTGTTATTGTTGAATTTATTGAGAACTGCTGCTGCTGCTGCAATTTCTGTTTTTTTTTTCTTTTTTATCAAGTCAGCAAGGGGCTTTTATCTTTCTCAAGGCAGCTTCACTGGTATTCATTTATATTTATTGATGTCAAATCTTCTTATAAACGTGCAATGAGACATGCATTTAAAGCTTTAGGGTTAATTCAAAATAGTGTTAAGATGACACTTGAATATGAATATAATTCTTTATCATCAGGTCATGATGACAGCACAGATTCCCATGATTCTCTCCCCTTATCCATCCCTATCGGTCATCGCCCCTGAAAGGTCTTCCACACAGCATCCAGTAGTTGCACAGAGCTAATCAATGTAAATTTTTGCTGGTCAGTCCAATCTGGTGTGTTCATGTGCAAGTATCCACGGGAGAACGTCACTTCTGAGCTCGTCCTTGCTTCTCCAATGAGACATACATTTTAATCTTTAGGGTTAATTCAAAGTAGTGTTTAGATGATGCTAGACTATGAATATAATAAATCAGCTGCAGCAGCACCAGCAGCAGCACCAGCAGCATCATCATCATATCACGCTGACAGCACAGATTACCCTGACTCTCTCTCACCACCCATTCCTAGTGGTCATCGCCCCTGGAAGATCTCCACACAGCATCCAGAATCCACATAAACCTGATTGATATAAGTATTTGCAGGTTGGTCCACTCTGGTGTGTCCGTGTGTAGGTGTCCAACATAAATTAAAAAAAAAAAAATTAGAACTCATCAACATCAGCAGGTTGTGCTGACAGCATGGATAGCCATGTCTCTCTCTTGCCATCCTTACCTATCAGTCATTGCCTCTGGAAGGTCTTCCACACAGCATCCAGTATCTGCACAGAGCTGATCAATGTAAATCTTTGCTGGTCAGCCCAATCTGTTGTGTCCATGTGTAGGTATCCACAGGAGAATGTTACTCCTTGCAACTCTACAGTTGTGTCCAACATGTCTTGTTCATCTTGGAAGGTTTGTGTGATAGGAGATAAGTGGCTGTACAGCTGCTTTTTGTGGAGTACTGCTTCCAGGAGTCATTCCAGACAAATCACAGAAAATCAAAACAGATATCATTAGGTGTTATTTATTACCAATTGAAACTCTGTAACTAAAAATATGGGTTCCCACTAGATCTTCGACGTTAAGTAGCAATGATCCTGTTCAATACTTAGATGGGTGACCATTTAAGCAACAGCAGGTACTGTAAGCAAACTAAGATGACTTGATTTGGCATTAAATGACCTGAAAAGGAATGATATGGTGTCAAACCAACCAACCAACCAACCAACCAACCAACCAACCAAAAATATGTAGCAGTTCAAGCACTTGTGGAATGTACTTAAATGGAATGTAGAAACACTTGAGTATTGGGAGCTATACTCTAATCCTAGGAAAAAATTATCTGACATTTTGTTCCTAGATTCCGCAGATACTACACTGATCCTAGGCAGAAGTGCCAATCCATTTAGAAATTATCGGAACTATACGAGCTTAAACATTAATAGATGAAATGCAAGAATGTAAATCCTGAATACTTTAATATGAATGAAATGCAAATGAATTCTGTGCAGGTAGATAAAAAGTATTACCTAGGTGTACTTTAGTTTATTCTGGGTTCCTGTTCCATTTTTTGTGATTGAACAGCAGTGGTTTCTCTCTAAGACAAAATCAGAGATGCGAACATTAGCTAAATAATGGACTATTCCATTTTCATTATAAAGAAAGAACAGGGTTTTTGATAGTCAAGCTACAGTGGTATGTCCATTTGTAGTTGTCCATAGCATAAAGTATTTTGTGATTTGGTTGAAGTATTGCTAAACAATAAAGAAATATTTTGTTGTTCATTTGAGATGCTTTTTCTTGGCTTATGTCAACTAAACAGGGAAATTGGGATGGTTTTATTTCTAATTTCATCATTGCTCTTCTTTTCATTCTCATCACTATCCTTCTTTTTTTCCCCCCCAAAGGTTCATATCCTTGCTCTTCTTTTTCATTCTAATCACTACCCTTTTTCCCCCCCCAAAGGTTCATATCCTTGCTCTTCTTTTCATTCTCATCACTACCCTTCTTTCCCCCCCCCAAAGGTTCATATCCTTGCTCTTCTTTTCATTCTCATCACTACCCTTCTTCCCCCCCATATCCTTGCTCTTCTTTTCATTCTCATCACTACCCTTCTTCCCCCCCCCAAAGGTTGCTTTTCTTTTCATTCTCATCACTACCCTTCTTCCCCCCCCAAAGGTTCATATCCTTGGTTCTCATCACTACCCTTCTTCCCCCCCCCCCCCCCAAAGGTTCATATCCTTGCTCTTCTTTTCATTCTCATCACTACCCTTCTTCCCCCCCCAAAGGTTCATATCCTTTCTTTTTCATTCTCATCACTACCCTTCTTCCCCCCCCCAAAGGTTTATCCTTGCTCTTCTTTTTTCTCATCACTACCCTTCTTCCCCCCCAAAGTTCATATCCTTGCTCTTCTTTTCATTCTCATCACTACCCTTCTCCCCCCCCAAAGGTTCATATCCTTGCTCTTCTTTTCATCCACTCCCTTCCCCCCCCCTTCATATCCTTGCTCTTCTTTTCATTCTCATCACTACCTTCTTCCCCCCCCAAAGGTTCATATCCTTGCTTTCTTTTCATTCTCATCACTACCCTTCTTCCCCCCCCAAAGGGTTCATATCCTTGCTCTTCTTTTCATTCTCATCACTACCCTTCTTCCCCCCCCCAAAGGTTCATATCCTTGCTCTTCTTTTCATTCTCATCACTACCCTTCTCCCCCCCCAAATTCTTTTCATTCTCATCACTACCTTCTTCCCCCCCAAAGGTTCATATGCCTTCTTTTCTTTTCATTCTCATCACTACCCTTCTTCCCCCCCCCAAAGCTCTTCTTTTCATTCTCATTCACTACCCTTCCCCCCCCCAAAGGTTCATATTCCCCCCCAAAGGTTCATATCCTTGCTCTTCTTTTCATTCTCATCACTACCTTCTTCCCCCCCAAAGGTTCATATCCTTGCTCTTCTTTTCTTCTCATCACTACTTCCCCCCAAGGTTCATATCCTTGCTCTTCTTTTCATTCTAATCACTACTCTTCTTTTTTTCTTTACAATTGTTCATATCCTTGCTCTTTTTTTTTGTTCTCATCCCTGCTCTCCTGTTTTTTGGTTTTATTGAATTACTTAAGGTTATTCTAAGGGTTTTACAAATAGTTATATACAGGGTGATTGAACAATACCTAAATATGTTCATGCAGTTATAATTTATATATAGATTAAATCAACTACAATATTAACTTAATATTAATACAGAGAAACTATTACAGAAACAAGGCAACAAAGAAATATTTTGTTGATGTTTTCAGTTTTTTTTTATTGAGTTATGTCTATTATATTCTATACTATATGTTTTTTATGCCATTGTTTGAAACCAATTGGATTATCATATATTGAAGACGGAATGGAAGGATTTGTTTATTTTAACTTTGATTGCTGTTATTTTTTTGATGGTTTTGATATTTAGATTTACACCCCCTCAGATTTTTTTACTTATCACCTGCAAGACTTGTTAATGTACGCTCAGCAAATAATAACATGTCTACACGCAATAGATTTCATAAACGCTAGAGAACTTTATTTTGGTCTGTTGTCAATCAAACAAAAAGTAAATAGTAAAACATTTAAAACATTATCATCACCCTGTTGGTTAGGGTAGAAGAATATGCTGACTACGCCTCTACAGAGGGGTAAAATCCCCCCCAATGGGGCCATCTGTTTGACATGTGTGGTGACCTGTGATACTTAAGGACGGAATCCTAGTGACTGAGCAGTCCATGACGTGCAACACTCTGGCCCTTACCTGGGCTAGACGGGTAGTGGAAGAGGCCCCCTCCAATCAATCGGTTGGTCACGTCAAGCCCTAGCATCTATATGATTGTCCCAATCCTATTGTCCTTATGGCAAATCCCTAACCCTTTTTATCATATATGTGCTAGAAGGCAGTAGCTAAGGGTCTTAGTGTCCTGGGTATGATGTTAAACTGTATCTAATGGTGAAGTTACAATTCTGGAGCTCTGGGAAGTTGAAGTATCCCTTCATCACCATTACTCCCAGGTCAACCCTGATATGGAGTGGTAGTACCTGTTAGGGACCCATCTATAGGTTAAATAAAGAAAAAAATGAATTATAAAATGTGCTTAAAATTTTTTTAATACCCATCAAGAATGAAAGAAAATGTCTTTGGCATAAAATAACCTAACAAAGGTTGACATGCCATAAAAACCAACCAACCAACCAACCAAACATAAACAATACTGATTTCTGACACTTTCTCATCACTGGATTTTCAGCTTAGGATCTGCGCCTACTTTCATTGATATTCTATCTCAGATACAGAAAAATATAAGGAAGGGACTGGTTTAGCTCAGTTAGTAGAGCATCCGCTTAGGAGCCAACATTTTTCTGGGTTTGATACTGTTCCTTGCCAAATCAGTGCATGAATAACACAGCTTGGATATGAGCGATAAATTGGGGGAACTGATGGTAGGTATGTTGCTCCACCTCTGATGCAAAACAAAATAGAAAATAACATATACAAGATAAGTATGTCTAAGTCTATGAAACATACTTTCCAAATTGGTGCCTTAATGTTACATACTCTTTGATTAGAGTTGCTATGTAACAGGAGTATTAATTTGTTTTGGTAGGGCCGGTTAGCTTGGTTGGTAGAGCATTTTCCTAGGAATTGCAAGGTTCTGGGTTCAATATCAGTCTATGCCAACTCAATATATTAGTAACACATCTTGAATAATCTGATCTGTGTGGTATAGCATCTGGGAGTTAATAGTAGGTGTGGCATATCACCTCAGCAAAAAAAATCTCCCTGGTCTAGCACTAGTAAAAAGGAAATAGATTCACTTGCTGTTCAGCTGATACCGATAATAGGTCACTCTGCAGACTTGTTTACTCTTAGAATTAACAGTAGGTATATTAGTTGTCTAAACTCAGACAAAGAATTGACATTATTAATCTTTGCCTTGTTTTTTCTTTTCTTTTTCTTTTCATTTTATTGTTCTTTTTCTTTATAACATTTCACATTGTACAACACATTTAAGTTGTTTTTATATTCTACAACACACAAGGAAGTAAGCAGTCTGTACCAGAAAAAAAAAAAAAACAGTTTCTGCTGAGATTTGAACTTAAGACTATCATGACTACTAGAACGAGTATATCACCTTTTATAAAAAAAGTAAAGTAAGTCGTCGGGTTGGCCTAAAGTCGGTATCAGCTAGACAGCGAGGGAGTCTATTCCCTTTTCACTAGCGCTAGACAAAGGAGATTATTTTTAGCGTCTGAGGTGGAGCGCCACACCTACCATCAGCTCCTCACTTTACCGCACAGATCCCTGTGCTACTCATACGCTGAGTTGGCGGGGCTGGTATCGAACCAGGAACCTTGTGATTCCTAGCCGAACACTCTACCGACTGAGCTAAGCCGGCCCTCTTTTATAGTCTTTGATTATTATTGATATATTATACTCTTTGCGTGTATATTAGGAATAAGTTGAATTACATTCTACAACACACTCAAGTTGTTTTTATATTCTACAACACACAATGAAGTAAGCAGTATGTACCAGAAATTTAGAATTAGCTTCTGCTGAGATTTGAACTTAAGACTATTATGGCTATTACAATGAGGTATAAACAAAAAATATAGTCTGATGTAAAACTTGGATGATGAAAAATATGTAAGGAGACAAACATAATTGTCTTCCCTGAGATTGTAGGTGGGGCTTACCATGTCACATGTCCATTGGTCACACAACAATTCCTTGACCCTTGACCCTTTCTATTTTTAGCAACCTTATTTTGAAGGGTAAACACCACTCTGTTTGCTCTCCATGGTTTTATTGAATTGTTTCAATTATTGAAAGGGTTTTACAAAAATGGTGATATACAGGGTGCTTGAACAATACCTGAATATGTGGTTATAATTTCTTCAATAATTGTAATGATTTCCTCAATGGATATTTGTGTTTATTCATGAACATTAAAACAGTAAGTTTGCTATTCTTATACATATGTTTGTTGAATAAATTTGATACTCTTTCAACTCAAACTTCCTTGGCTTATTCACTCTGAATGAATAAAGCTGGATGGCAGAAGGACTTATAACTTAAACAGTTATGGTAGTTCCAGAGTAATTTCATGTCAAATCATCCAGGTTATGTCACCCACTTTCTTCAATTTTTCTTCAATTTTGTCCAAATGTGGATTATATTAAAGTTAGCCAATCCTCAAATTTTGAACTTCCAATTTCAAAAATTGGTGGAGTTATGTTGATTTTTAACTCACCAAATTTAAGGGGTATTGCAAAAAAAATGGCGACTTTTTGTAATCTATTTTTGTCAGTAAAATAAGTTCTAGAGCTTCCCTACTCCCAAAAATTGGTTTATAAAAGCATTTTAGCCCAAGGAATCCAAAAATGCTATAAAAAAAGTCTTAAAGTCAACCAATTTTAAGTTATTGATGATTTCTGATTTTTTCCTAGCAAGACCAATATCCTGATGTGGCACATATATTGAAGATTATTCGTACCAAAAAGATAGTTTGATATTTGCTCAGAACCAAAGCTACAACATTTTGGAAAATTTATTAAAATGTAGCTTTTCAATTTTTCTGAAATTTTGTGGAATATCTTAAAGTTAGCCAATCCCCAAAATTTGAGCTTCCAATTCCAAAAATTGGTGGAGTTATGTTGATTCTAAAAATCGACATAACTCTGTAAATTTGGGTGGGGTATTGCGAAAAATTGGCGACTTTTTGTAATCTATTTTTGTCTGTAAAATGAGTTTGAGAGCTTTTCCACTCCCAAAAATTGGTTTCTAAGAGCCCAAGGAATCCAAAAATGCTGTCAAAAAGTCTTAAAGTTAACCAATTTTAAGTTATTAATGATTTATGATTTGCAAAATTTTAACTGATATTGTAGCTTCAGTTCTGAACAAATATCAAACTATCTTTTTGATACAAATAAGATATTGATCTTGCTATGAAAAAACAAATTTGGAAAGCTAAAAATCGACATAACTCTGCCAATTTTTGGAATTGGAAGCTCAAATTTTGAATATTGTCTAATGTTAACATAGTCCACACCTGGAAAAAAATTCAGAAAAATTGAAGGGGTTGGGTGACAATTTCATTTTTTTTCTGGATGATTTGACATGGAATTACCATCCCCCCAAAAAATGAACAGCCATAAACACACCTAGTAATGGTTGCCATTGAAAATTCAGTATGGGTACCCTGGTTCACAAGCATTTTCAGGCACATTCTGGGAACTGTAAATAACCCCATCTGTCACAGATCTTAATGTGTAGTGCAGCTGGTATTCTTCTAAATTGCAGCATTTACTTTGCTATGTAATTGAGTAAGTGGGCCAGCACAAATGCCAGAGAATATCTCCCATGTCAATATACTACCACCTTCAAATTTAACTGATTTTTTCCCCCATATTTAAGAAGCAATCTTTCACCTCTACACTATCTAACATATTGCTTGCTGTCAGAGCTAATCAAATTAAACTTTATTTTCATTGTGAAAGAACACTCTTGCCCAATTTTCATTGGTCCAGACAACATGTTCAATTGTAAAGGTTTTGCTTTTTGGTTCATTTTTTGGCTGCTGAAGAGGGATTTGACAATTGTGAGATTGTGCAACAAAGCCCTACTTGACATAAAGAAGGTGTTACTCTGTCTGCTGAGACATTTTCATGCAAAATTCTTCAGTTACCTGATATGTAATGTTCAATGCTTTATCAAAACTTTCTGTCATAGAGTCTTTCAATAACATGATTCTGCTGAGGAGTCATTTTACAGGAATTTTACATGTACATTTTTTTGTACATGTTTTTGGTTTAACTCAGTTGGTAGAGCGTCTGACCAGGAACCACAAGGTTCCGGGTTTGATACCAGCCCTCGCCAACTCAATGTATGAGTAGCACAGGGATTTGTGTGGTAAAGTGAGTAGCTGATGGTAGGTGTGTCACTCCACCTCAGATGCCAAAACAATCTCCTTAGTCTTGCACTACTGAAAAAGGGATAGACTCCCTTCCTGTCTGGCTGATAGCGACTTTAGGCCACCCCAACTACTTTTTAGGTGTCTTAAAGCTTTAATTATTTGATCATATGAACCAGGAAACTTACATTGATCAGCTCTGTGTGGTTGGTTTGTTGGTTGGTTGTATTTTACAGCATGTCAACCCTTTTTGGGTTATTTTATGCCAAAGTTTTTTAATTCTTGATGAGTATACAAAATATTTTTTTAAGCTCATTTTTTTCCTTTTTAACCCATAGATGGGACCCTAACAGGTACTACCACTCAGGGTCAAAGTGGACCTGGGAGTTATGGTGATGAAGGGGTACTCCACACTCCCCAGAAGTCCAAAATTGGAACCTCACCATTAGATGCAGTTTAACGTCATACCTAGGATATGTATGAGGGCGGACTGGAATGTTCATATCACATTACATATCTACTGTTGATGACTTTTTTGTGTGGAGGGGTTGGTAAATATGTATAATCAATAACATATAATATAAAACATGATGATATATAATATAATTAATATAATAATTATCATATAATTCCACTTCCTGGCCTCATAGTGGATTATAGCCAAACAGTCTGCCCTCAAAGTCAGTCAGTACCCAGCTGGATAATAACTGTCCACGAATCAGCATTTCATTGACTCCAAATATGTGACACGCAAATACTGTTGCATCTGTGGTGGATGAATTTGGACTGCACCTGCGGTCTTGTCACCTGAGCACCAGTCGTTTCCCTTGGCATTTTGCCCTCAACAATATCATCAAGTGTGGTCTGGATGCTGCTGGTTTTTCCATACCACTGGAGCCACAAGTGGGATTGAGCCAAATCAGACAGCAAGAGACTAGATGGCATAATGGATTTTCTCTTCCAAGGTAGCAATTATCTTATATGTGATGCTACCTGTAGTGATAGATTCTCTAGGTTTAACTTGATTAAATTACTGATGGATCTAGGCATCTTCATCAGGTAGGCTGAGGAACATGAACTGGCTAAATACAGATAAATTTCAGATTTCTTTTTGTACCTATTGCTGTTTAAATGTCCAGTGTCCAAGGTCCCTAAAGAGCTGCCCTACTCCATCTAATTTGTTCTCATCACTGCTCTTCTTTTCATGCTCAACACTGCTCTTCTTTTTTGTTCATAATTGCTCATATCCTTGCTCTTCTTTTAGTTCCCATTACTGCTCTTCTTTTTGTTCTCATCTCTGCTCTTCTTTTTTTCTTCACAATTGTTCATATCCTTGCTCTTCTTTTTGTTCTCATCATTGCTCTTCTTTTCATGCTCAACACTGCTCTTCTTTTTTGTTCATAATTGCTCATATCCTTGCTCTTCTTTTCGTTCCCATTACTGCTCTTCTTTTTGTTCTCATCTCTGCTCTTCTTTTTTCTTCACAATTGTTCATATCCTTGCTCTTCTTTTCGTTCTCATCATTGCTCTACTTATTTCCTTTAAAATTTTTGCTCTTCTTTTCTTTTAATTCTTTTTAATTTTTTTCTTGTTCCTTTTTGTTTATGTCTCCATCTTACTCATCTTTATTTCTTCTTTCTTATTTTCAATCACTTGATAGTTTTCTCATTTGTGATATTTCTCTCTCAATCTCTTATAATAAGCCTCAAAAACTTTCTCTTGGGGCATTTTCATTTCTTTCTGCTGAGATTGCGAATTCGAAAGGATTTTCTTCCCCTAATTGTTTTTCATTATTTTATAATAAAAAAAAAATGATATATAATTATAAAAAAACAGAAAACAATACAGATTCAAATTAACAAAATTCAGATCAATAATAATAATGATAATAAAAATACTCTGGGATTTTGAGATGCAAACAGATCACCTAATCCTGGCCAGAAGACTAAACCTAGTGCTAATTAACACGGAAAAAAAAAGTTGTTATCTGGTGGATTTTGCCATTCCAGCGGATCACAGAGTAAAAATAAAAGAAAGCAAAAAGATAGACAAATACTTGGACCTTGCTAGAGAACTGAGAAAACTATGGAACATGAGGGTAAAAGTGATACGAGTTGATACATTTAGAACAGTCTCCAAGAATTTGAAAAAAAGAGGAATTTGACTGTGTAGAGTAGTACGACGGAACAGATATTGGACAGGGACGCCCTTAAACATTCACCGGTAGTCACCGGCAATAGTAGACTCGACCATGCACGTGCAAGGCATGGCAGGGAACTTATTTAAGCTGGCTTCCTCCTCAAAGCCAGACAGTTCGCGTATAGTCGCAGAACCCGTTACAGACTGGAAGTTTGGAATGAAATCTGACAAAATAATAATAATAATAAAAGACGTCTAGGCTGATTGGCTGGTTGGTTAGATTTTACGGCATGTTAACCCTTTGGATTATTTCATGCCAAAGATATTTAGTACATTCTTGTTACTCAATTTTTTAAAAAGACACTTTTTAAAACTCATTTTTAAAATCTATTTAACCCATAGATGAAACCTTAACAGGTTCTACGACTTAGGGTCAGAGTGGGCCTGGGTGTAATGGTGATGAAGGAATACTCCATACTCCCCAGAGCTCTTGAACTAGAACTTCACCATTAGATGCAGTTTAACGTCATACCCAGAACACTAAGACCCTCAGCCATCGCCTTATAGCACATATATGATAAAAAAAGGTTGGGGGTTTGTCATAATGGCAATAGGTTTGGGACAATCATATAGATGCTAGGGCTTGATATGACCAGCCAATTGATTGGAGGGAGCCCTCTCCGACTGTCTGTCTAGCCTAAGTAAGGGCCAAAGTGGAGTGTTGCATGTCATGGCTACATGCTCAGCCAAGGCCAACAGGTGACCTCATTAGGGTGGGAGTCTTACCCCTCTGCAGTCAGTATATTCTACAGTCACACCTTGTATTCTGAATACATTTACATTTCATTCATTGTCCATTTCTTGGTAAATACAGCTTCAAACTTGGTACTTTTATGACACACCTTGTATTCTGAAAAAAATGAACGTTCCACTCATTGTTCAATTCTATCTTGGTAAATACAGCTTCCTTCTTAACACTTTTATGACACACCTTGTATAGAGAGAGAGAGAGAGAGAGAGAGAGAGAGAGAGAGAGAGAGAGAGAGAGAGAGAGAGAGAGAGAGATGAGAAAAATTAGGATTTAATTAATTCCATGCAGAATAGTCCTGACAATCCTTGTGGTGAAACTCAGGTAGACGTATTCTGACTTTATTGGTTTTCTAAACCAGCTCTACAAACTTATTGAGCACTTTTATATTCATTATTAACTTATTAACTTATTCAGTTAATTATCTTTATTGACACTAGAAATTGCAACTTGCTTGACATTTTGCCTTTTTCATTAAGTCATCTCCTCTCCCAAAACATGTGTATATATATATATATATATATATATATATATATATATATATATATATATATATATATGATGGACTCTCCCATCAATTTCGACGTATGAGGTTATATATATACGAGAGTCCATCATATATATATATATATATATATATATAAATATATAAATATATATGCTTCCCACTTCCATGGTTGAGCATTGTGATTGTAACTTCACCATTTGGCATTAGCTGTGACCCGTCTGTTTACAGATTTGAGTTCTCTGGTGATTGTAAAAACATACCACCGTAAAGTATGTAGCAATTAATTGTTCACCTTAGACTGATGACCACTGATAGCCGCAAGGGTAAGGAACTTGGCAGACGAAAATTCTGTCGGGTTTTGATCCCGGCTAGAGGTAGCTGTTAAAAAGTCGAGCTGCACTGATGAGAAGTAAACTTTGAAACACGTGTCTGTGGATGACTGATATATATATATATATATATATTTATATGAAAAATCAAGTTATTCAGTGGATGATTTTATTGTAGTTGAAGTATTTACCAACATTAAAAGTTTCATTTTGAAAAAATATATTAAACCATCATCAGGAAAATGTCAATATGTGATGTTGTATTTTCTGAATTTTATTCAATTTTAAATATTGAAAGAAAAATCAGAAAAATTTTAGCTGTTAGTTGCGTTCTCTTTTAAGACTATGTGACGTAATTCACATTCGAAATTATTAAAAAAAATGTAACATATTTTCTAAAAAAAGTATGTATATTTATTTATTTACTTAAGATGTTGCTCATGTCAATAAACTTACAGTATTAAGTGTGTGTGTGTGCATGCGTGTATATTAATATATGTATATGTGTCTGTATATATATCAATGTATATATATGTGTGGGCATGTGCATGTATATTAATATCTGTGTGTGTGTGTGCGTATATGTGTATATATGGATATATATGTGTATATATTAATATATATGTGTATATATATTGATATATACTAGCAGGATCTGTGGATATACCACAGTATGATAATTTAAGTATTACAGCATTTGATATGTTTAGTTAAGAGCTATTGCAAAATAATTCAATATGTAAAAAATATAATCTTGATTTAACTCATTCTCTCTCACTCTTTCTTTCTTTCTTTCCTTTTCATCTTTGATTGAAACAGATTAACGTTATTGCTTTCACATTCTCACCCCCCCTCTCTCTATCTTTCTCCTACTCTCTTTCTTTCTTTCTTATTAAATTTTTTCTGTGTTGCATGTCCTTTCTTTCTTTCTGACAAAACGGAAAGGTCCATTATTTACCTGAGGTGACAATACTCATAAGAAATAAGAATTTGCATTTAATCTTGGATAATTTGGATGGTCTCATTTTTAACCAGAGGCTGTTGCAAGATGATAACTGTCGGAAGATTAAGGAACACCAGTATTAATATATAGATGCATGTGTGTGTGTGTGTATTAATATATATATATATATATATATATATATATAATATATATATATGTGTGTGTGTGTGTGTTTGTAGTCTTATTCTTACTCTAGAGTTAATTATCGGTTATGCGTGTGTGTGTGTATGTGTGTATATATCAATATACATGTATGTGTGTACCTATATTAATATATATATATGTGTGTATGTTTTTGTATATATATTAATATATACATGTGTGTGCGTGTATATTAATATATACAGTTATTTACTAAGCTTAGCTTAGATGTGGTCCAAGGCCAGAAGTGTGGGGCACCCAGTGAGAATCGAACTCACTAACAATAGTCTGCTAATCTAGCTTGTTAACCATTACACCACATGAGGTGCCCATCTATACATATATAAAGGGCAGTTGGTGTGTATGTATGTATGTCCAGATGAAACTAAGAAAATAAAAATTAATGACACAGTAAATATATATATACATTAAATATCACCGGTTTTTGCTTTTTGTGCAAAAATTATGAAGATTTGATTTATATTCGAAGATATTTAAAAATTAAAATCTACATAGAAATAGCATTGAAATTCTACTTAAAAATGTTCAGGATTTGTAAATCTCAAAAGTAAACAAATCAATGTGCCAGGGTTTTTTGCCCCACCCTCTACCCAGGCAACACTGGGTAGCTGCTTCTAGTACATAAATATATATATTTATATATATGTATATATATGTGGAGAAAAGTAAACATGGGATGTTGTACAAGATGGATGTTTATTGTAGGTAGTGATGTCGATATTATAATGTTTCGATCTATTAGACATTGGATTGAGTTCTTGCTTCAATGGATGTCATTCTGATACTCATACTCCATTGAAGCAAGAATTCAATCCAATCTCCTGAAGAAGGCCTAACAAACTGAAACGTTATAACATCAACATCACTACCTACAATAAACATCCATTTTGTGTGTGTGTTGTATGTGTGTGTGTGTGTATGTGTGTGTGTGTATTCTTATTCTTATATTGGAGTTAATTATCTGTTATATTATGTTGTTCTCATGAAACCAGTCTCAACAATGAATGAGGTAGAAGAGACTTAAATGCTTCTTGAACTCAACTCAACTAAATTCCCATTGACTTTTACTTAGCTGTTTTTCTATTTACCTGAGTGTATCTACTCACCTGGTTCAGGTATGCTTGAAGAAAGTCACTAAATCATTTTAGAGTAGCTTTAGTCAAAGTAGTGTCTTTGGGGATTTTTCTCGTGTGCAGTCTTCTTCACTTTGAAGATCAATAAAGATTTCCTTTCAGAATATTAGTTCTACTTTTGAAAAGGAAAGAAAAACACCAATTTGACCTCAGACAAAAAATGTAATCTTGCTTTTAAAATCTCCTAAATCTAAGTAATCTAAGTTTTTTTTGATAATGTTTCACTGTTGTGCACCTGCCTAAATAAAAAAACAAATCCTCCACCCACTTAAAAAAATAAATAAGACAGGAAATATAGAATTGGACAACAGGAAAAACAATATGAACAACTTGTAGTTTTCACAATTATTTTGAAATCTTTATTCTTCGATTCTTTTAGGATAATTGTTGGATTCTTAAGTTTTCCAACCAATTTTTCTTCATCTTTTAGGGTAATTTCTGAATTCTTTTTTAAATGAAAATCAAAGAAATTCAACAACAGTTCTTTGTACTCATAAACCTCTGAGCAATTCATCAAAAAACTAATTCAATTAATTAAAGAATTAAAAAATTAAAGATACCTGATGAAATCTTTACAAGATAGTCTAAGTATTGAACTGCTTAACTTTGGTGATCTTGCAGGAACTAATGCTTTCAATGGGAATGGACTAGTACTTGGTACTAGTAGTGGTTTTATTTATTTAGTAGATGCATGAGGGGGCTCCTACCATTCCCAAAAGTATTAGTCTGAAAGTGAATGTAATAGTGGGATTGGAGTTTGAACTCACTTACTATGATATTGCATTCCAGCACGTTAACCGCTACACCACAGGGACTCTCCCATCTTTTAAAAAAATGTGTTACTGTTGTGCACCAGGCTGACCTCCCTCCCCCCCCCAAAAAAAAAGAACTGAAATCAGGGAAAAAGAATGAAGCCAAACAAAGAAATAAATATACCAGATGAAATCTTTACAAGAAGTCTAAGTATTGAACAGGCTCATCACTGCTTAACTTCAGTGATCTAGAATGGGTGCTTTCAACCCGACTGGATTGTAAGCACCACTACAATAATGGATCTGATAAAAAGGTTTAATGATAATAAAATTAGTACACAATTCTTCATGGGGAAGAGGTTGAACTCATTAAAAGTAAAAAAGAATAAAGCAAAAAAAAAATCAATCTAAGTAATCTTTTTTTTTTTGATAATGTCACTCTGCCCCCTATCCAAGCACATGGACGTGCCAGTGCAAAGACCTACATAGACCAGCTCTGTGTGGATACTGGATACTGCGCAGAGGACCTCCTGAGTGTTACATAATCTATGTGGTTGCATAAGATTATTGTCAATCCCCTGTATTTCTAAAGGGATGGCCCTTTTCATATCACGGGTGGGACTTTCCATGGAATAGTTCAGAAAGGTTGCAAAATATGTGAAGTCATGTGGGACCTGGTTGGGTCCTCAGTTTCAGTTTGGATGTCGGGCAGAGATGTACTGCCTTAACTGGAACTCACTGCATACGCGCGCTATGTTAGTCAGATGTTTAGTTACATGAAATGTATAGTTAGGTAAATAAAAGCTTAAGAAAATAACACGGTTTTGTGATTAATGAATGTCTTGGTAACAAGACTAATCTAGAAGAAGAAATGAGTTAACTGCGACCGACCACCAAGACGAAGTCCAGATGTTAGAAGAGACGCTAGAAGAACTTAAGATATCAAAGACGCCAGAAGAAGAATAGAAGAAAGCAAGTAAAGAGGTATGCAACACTGAGGACAATGAATGCTAGGGACAGTTAGTAAGAGTTTGTCATGGATATCTGTGCTGCTTGCATGATACGATGATGATGATGATAATGTGTACCTGGTTACCTCCCCTCCTCCCAAGAACTGGAATTGGGGAAAAAGAAAGAAAAAGAAGATAAAGATACCAGATGAAACCTTTACAACATAATCGAAGAATTGAATACGAATGTATTATAAGCGCAACTACAATAATGGATCTAATAAAAAGATTTGATAATAATAAATTCATCATTATTCATGGGGGAGAGGTTGAAATCATTAAAAGTAAAAAAAAAATAAAGCAAAAAAACACCAAAACAATCTAAGTAATCTGTTTTTTTTAATAATATTTCACTATTGTGCACCTGGTTTCCCCACCCTCCCTCAACAACTGGAATCAGGGAAAAAGAAAGAAAAATAAGATAAAGATAACAGATCTTTACAAGATCTGGTCTGTACTATTTATGCCTGTTTCTTAAAGCAATACATGGATTATTGTTCATTATTTAATATGTGGGCGTTTTTCATTGCTCATCGTTTTTGTATCAGAATTTTACCATTTACAGTTATTGTTATATACAATGATTTGTATGTAACGTGATGAATTGAATTTCTTTATTGTCACAATTGATTGTTCTCCACAGCTGTAGAGATTTCATGAAAACAGAATTTGATAATGAAAGATAAATTGCATCTGCTGGAAAAGTGATAAACTCTAATATGTACGTATAATCTATTATATTTTAGAACTGACAAATAGATAGATGGATAGGGATATTTACAGAGAATGATGCAATAATAATGTGGTAGAGCACTCACCTCGGAATCGCAAGGTTCAGGGTTCGATACCGGTCCCCATCAACTCAGCATAGGAATAGTACAGCTTGGATCTGTGCAGTAAAGTGGGGAGTTGATGGTGTGGTGCTGTTACAATTTATGAGAAGTTATAAATTGTGAATGTACCTGTAATTAGGAATTTGAATTAAGTTTCGTTAGAATTAAAAGCAGAGGTGGGTAATTTTCCATAACAGTTGGGGATTATGATTGACATTTTAGATGACCCCCAACAGACACGTGTGAATAAGTTAGTTCAGTTAAGCAGATGTGACCTATCTTTCAAGAAAGCAGGTGCAACTCTCGGCTCTGAGTGAGTCCATCTCTACCCATGGCAGAATCAATATGGGAAAATAAAAAACTTGATCAAGTGACACCAAGTTGTTGTGTTTGTTAATTAAATATTGAAAGCAATGACTAGTCCAGCCAAAGAAGTATCAACAGAACAACGAAGAATAAAACCAGTCAGCGCAAAGAACATGGTGACCGTGGTAAAGTCAACAGAGTAAGCAGTAAGTAGAAACAGAGTTAAAAAGTAAGAATTATCATCTCCTATCCTCTCTAATAACTCTCTCTCTCTCTCTCTCTCACTCCTGTTCCTGTCTATCTATCTATCTAATTCTGTTCCTATCTCTCTCCCTCTTTCTCTCTTTATCTATCTCAGTCTGTTTATATCTATCTATCTATCTATCTATCTGTTATATGTAGGAAATATCAAAATGATAATAAAACAGTGAAATATGTTAACATATAAGAATATTTGTTTTATTTATTCTCACTGACAGGGAACACAGTCGGATGGTTTGGGATAGAATTCAACAGTGTGTGTATCATGTGTGTGGTCACACATGGGGTCAGTCCTTGTTGCCTGACTGTCAGTCTTTTGTCCTCCTCCTTGTTAGAGAGTATCCAGTTGAGTCGTTAGGGAGAGAGAACTCTCCCTAACACTATCTATCTATCTATTTCATAACATGTCCACACAAAAATCAATTCATCTATGTTGGATGATTATAAACTCACAGATGCAGAGATTTGTGAATCTTTAATTTCATTAAGGAATGTGAGGAGAAGGCCGATACCCGTGACATGCGGAAGCACGTCGCGTATTAAAAGTTCATAAAGTGCAATAAAACGAATTGAGACAGAAACAAATTTACCTGGGGTGGGGTGGGGTGGGGATTCAAGTAGGTAAGAGTCAAGTCCAGGTTTATATACTCGATGCTCATATAAATCAAGCATTAATTTTATTCATCGTCAAGTAACAGAGTTAGAGAGAAAACAATAACAATAAATTTCCCTAACTAAAATATAGTACACTTTCAGTCTACCCAAAAGTCTCTAAATGTTTATTCTGTAAAAATTAATATAAAAGGATAATTTCAAAAATAAATCTCTGGCATCATTTTCACTTGAATTTCCTTTTATTTTAACCCTTAAAATATAATTTAACATATCCAAAACTTAGAAAAATAAACTCAGTAGTGAAAAGGTTAAACAATTTAACATTCAGCAATCACAGAAAATATTTTCTTTACAGATTTTTTTCAATTTATGCCTTGTGAACCTAATCAAATTGTTTATAAATAGATTTTCATACTTCCTTTGAAATATGGTAATCAATTTTAAAGGTTCGTTTATATATAATTTGAAATGTTGTAGTCAACCTAAAATTGATACTGTATTTTTAAATGGTAATCTCCATGGTCTAGTGTTTGTGAAAAGGGGATAGACTCCTTTGCTGTTTCGGCTGATACTGACAATAAGCCACTTAACTGTCTTTACTTATATACAAACATAATGTAGGCATGTGGTGTAATTGTTACCATCATTGGAAATGGACACAAGATGAATTCAAATCCTGGACAAGACTGCATTTCACATAGCGCTAATACCAATGGGAAAGGTTTAGCTCAGTCGGTAGAGCATCTGACTAAGAACCATGAAGTTCAGATTCGATACCGCCCCTCGTCAACTCAGCACATGAGTAGCACAGAGATCTGTGTGGTAAAGTGAGGAGCTGATGGTAGGTATGGCACCCTTCCTCAGATGCCAAAAACAATCCCTTGGTCTAGCACAACTGAAAAGGGGATAGACTCCCTCGCCGTGTAGCTGATACAAACTTTAGGCCACCCCGATGACTTTACTTTTTATTTATTCTCTCTCCAGCAATGGGTAAATAATAGGGCAAACTGGGCTCTTTAGCCTTGGTTAAGCAATTAGTCTAGGAGAAGGAAAACTTTGAATTCAAAACATGGTAAACACCACTTTAGAAATTGACCTTGTGTTACATCTTGCTTGTACAGAGAGGTTAGTAAATATGTGTATATATATATATATATATATATATAATATATATATATATATGCAAACATATTGAGAATTTTCCTAATATGTAGATAGTTACACTGGTATTTTCAGGTTAACTGCTTCCAGACATACACAGCTATATTTCTGTTTCTCTATGTTTTTCATTAAATTACCTTCTTGAACTTTTAGTTTTCCCATTTGGGACTTTAAAAGTTTTCCTGTCGCTTTTTTTTTTTTAGATAAAGAAATTGTTGTAAGCATATTTATAATTCTAGATTTATATATATATATATATATATATATATATATATATATAATTCTCACTCAATTATTTTCAAGGTAATTCTTTTTTTTTTTCGATTTTTTAGAATTGACCCTGCTGTCTTCTAGGTGTACAGTGAGATTTGAAAGAA
Source organism: Doryteuthis pealeii (assembly GCA_023376005.1). Classification (NCBI taxonomy): domain Eukaryota; kingdom Metazoa; phylum Mollusca; class Cephalopoda; order Myopsida; family Loliginidae; genus Doryteuthis; species Doryteuthis pealeii. Next base: position 94,479,940 of record CM042141.1, read on the forward strand.
AGATATGGGGAAAAAAAGTTGTTCATTTGAAACATTTGGGTGTTTATAGAGTAACAAATTGATTCCAGATGTTTTCATTAACACACTGTAATGACTTTCACACTCACCCCCGACCCCCCCCAAAAAAAATAGAGTAAGATTTAGATAAATAATAACACATAGGTTCTTGTAACTGCATATATTGTTATGTTGGTGTTTAATTCCGACTTCCTCAATTCCCATTTGGTCTATCTTTCTATCTTGACATGTTAAGTGAATGAATAAACAAATACACTTCATGATTAAATATATTATCAAGAACAGATGAAATTTTGGTGAATGAAGAAGAAAACAAAAATTCAAGATGCTATTATAGATGTAAAGTCGTCGGGGCGGCCTAATGTCGGTATCAACCATGCTGCGAGGGAGTCTATCCCCTTTTCACTAGTGCTAGACCAAGGAGATTTTTTTTTAATTCCTCAATTGTTTAAACTAGTAAAAATAATATTATTAAAATCTAACAAAAACAGTGTAATAAGTAATTGAGAGTTACCTCCCCCATTTTATGATTACCTTTCCTTTGGAGAACTCTGTAGGGAATACTAGACTATATAAACTCTCAATAAGTGTACCAATTATTCTAAGTAAAAGTAAAAAAGTAAAGTCGTCGGGGTGGCCTAAGGTCGGTATCAGCCAATCAGCGAGGGAGTCTATCCCCTTTTCACTAGTGCTAGACCAAGGGAATTGTTTTTCTAGCGTCTGAAGGTGGAGCGCCATACCTACCATTAGCTCCTTACTTTACCGCACAGATCCCTGTGCTACTCATACGCTGAGTTGGCGAGGGCAAGTATCGAACTAGGAACCTTGTGGTTTCTAGCTGAACGCTCTACCGACTGAGATGTAGTATTAGGATACTACATCTATAATTGCATCTTGAATTTTTTTTATTTTATTGAATTATATTCCTGTTTGACATTTACTCTGAAGACACTGGTGGAAGTGAACACCACCTATTGTATGATTGTTGTAATAAATATTAATATAAGAATTAGTGGGCATTCATTTGAAACCAACATTAAGTCCTTATAAAGCATTTAGCCGGCATCGCCTGGGTAAAGTGGGGGGGGGGGCAAAAGTTAGTCCCGCAGATCCATCATTACTGAATGGTGAGTTGGATCCACACAGAATGTCCCCTTAAAATCCATACATAAAAAAAGACCTTACATTGATTTAACCCTGTGTGGCGTCAGAAAAAAAAAGTTCACAGACACTGAGAAGAAAAATCAATGTCTCCTATTTAAAATATCAAATGTAAATGAAAAATCCATTCTGTTACTATTTAATTTTTATTTGTTAATTATCTTCATGAATATAAATCAAATCTTCATTATTTTTGCTCAAAAAGCAAGATCTGGTGATAGAGAATGTGTATATATATTTACTTTATCGTTAATTGTTTTATTTTTGTAGTTTCCTCTGGACATACATACATAAACACAACTACCCTTTATATATGGATAGATTAGGGCAACCATAGATAACCTAACACTGAACATTTGTTAAGGAAAGGACAAACAACTCACATTAACAATGTACATAAGAATGTTAAATTAACATCACAAGATACAAGAATCAAACAAGCAAATGCACAATAAGTTCCATAAACAAACAACAGAGTGTAATAAAGGAAAGGGTTAATAAAGATTTACTTACAAAATAAGTCTCATTCCTTCAAAGAAAGAGGTTTTGGCATTAAATAACCAATGAACTCTGATATGCCATTAAACAAAGTTATAATGTTATAAGAATTATTGGTTATTAGTTGAAAACCAACACTAAGTCCTTGTAATGCATTAGGGCTGAATATTCAGTGAGAAAAGACAAACAATTAAATTACATTAACAATGTACATAAGAATGTTAAATTAACATAACAAGATACAAGGGTTAATAAAGACTTCCATGTCTTCTATGGTTAATCTGGTTGGATGCAAGACCGAAACAAAATAAGTCTCATTTCTTCAAAGAAAGGAAGATGAAAGAGAAAAGTTCAAGGAGTGAATTGTCATGTGAACATAAACCTGAAGAAACTATAGAAAGATACTTCTACTCTTTCTTTATAAATTCTAGACCCCCAGCTATGGGTTGAATAGTACCACTCCTGTTCTTTTACAAAGATGGTTTTGGCATTAAATAACCAGTGAACTCTGATATGCCATTAAACAAAGAAGCCAAACCAATTTCTAGACCTGAATGAAGATACACTTTTTCTTTTCTTACAAATTATATAGTGTGCTATACTTATAAGTAAATAGTGCTCAATATTGTGGATAGAGCATGTATATATAAGTTAGGGTAGCGTGGACATGAAGTCAACAGTGCTTGGTTACTGACAGTTTCTTCCCTTTGCACTTTTCAAACTGTTCCCTTCTACAGGCTTCTTTATGATATATATAGTATATATATATATATATATATATATATATATATATATATATATGGTGATTGCCGCTTCTTGACAGAATAAGGCTATTTCTACAAGTAGTCCAGATTTGAGCAGTTGTGAGCACGCAGATGGCCCATGGATCCAGCTTGTTTTTATGTACCCTATCTTTAACAAAAGTCAGAGGTCTATCTGGATTTAAAAATAAGATTAAGAACAAGTTGATATTCATCATTTTGTACTTTTTCATGTTTCTAATACAACCAAAAAAGCTTCCTAACATGCATCACGCACACACACACACACACACACTCAAAATGTGTCCAAAAAGTATTGAGATTTTTTGTACTTTTTGACACACCCGGTATTCTGAAAAAAAAAAATAACGTTCCATTCATTCTTCATTTCTATCTTGGTAAATACAGCTTTAAACTTGGTGCTTTTTTGACACACCTTGTATTTTTTCAGAATACAAGGTGTGTCAAAATGTACAAAATATCTCAATACTTTTTTGACACACATTGTATATAGTGAGAATGAAGAATATTGTTTTTTTGATAGAACTATATATAGAATATAAAATCAAAAATATAAACACTTATAAATAGAGGTGCTTTTTTGACACACCTTGTATTCTGAAAAAATTAACGAATGGAATGTTATTTTTTTTCAGAATACAAGGTGTGTCAAAAAAGTTATAAATAGTGACAAAATGTAATGCTTGTAAATGGTGTTACAATGTTTTCAATGAAAGAATTCAGATATTTTGCAAAAAATATATAAGTCTATACGTAAGATAAAAAAATGAACCATATTGTAATGAATTATAATAGTCCACCAAAGAAATCCTAACATTTCAGACTCTCTGAACAGAAAACACCATTTAATTACTAAAACTGGGTTAGTCAAACACTTTCACAGTCAAGTCTTGTTTAGTTCAAACAACTGACTCTTTCAAATATTTCTGTTATTTTAAACTTGGATTTCATTATTATTGAGTACGGAATTCAAACACTGACATTGGAATAAATCATCGATATGTATTGTGTGAAATTATGCAGAAACCTATAATTGAAAACTAAGAAAACGTTTTATGAAAAAATAGCAGGGAAAAAATGTTCTTTTAAATTCAACACGCACACACACACACACACACACACACACACACACACACACACACAAAAGAATCATCCCAAAACGATTTCTTCAACATATTCATGTGTATAGTCCAACAATTGTGTAAAAATCTATAATTCAAAACCAAAAACTGCATCTTTTTGGAAATGAGGTGCTGGAGAAAAAATGTTTTTTTTCTTTTTGAATCCAACAACCAAACATGTATAAAATTCATCTGAAATACTAGAGTGTGTCAAAAGTTTTGTAATATTTTGGTAATGTGAGGTACAATTTGGTAGCTCTGGATACTTTTGTTGATATTGTGAAGGTGATAAACAATATTGGACTGTAAGATTCTGAGCTCACCTGATACTCTCTGAGTGCTACTTGCAGGCCATAGAGGCACTATATGGCTTGGAGCACAGCCACAGAATCCATGATTTTAGGCCTACTTGATCCTGCCTGTTTGTTGAGGTTCTTGTGATCTGAGTAAAATTGCTTGAACTCTCTGGTTGGTTGGTTGGATTTTACGACATCTCAACTTATTGGGTTATCTTATGCCAAAGACATTTTGTTTTATTCATTCTTGATGGGTATTCAAAATTTTTTATTTAAACTCAATTCTTTTTTAAACACAATTTTTTAAAACTCATTTTTCTATTTAATCCATAGATGGGACCAAAACAGATATTACCACTTCATATCAGAGTGGGCCCTTTTTTTTAATGGCGATGAAGTGGTACTCCACACTCCCAATATCTCCAGACCTTGGGAATATGGAGCACCCCTTGCAACATCACCATTAGATGCAGTTTAATTATTATGAAACTTTTGACTCACCCTAGCCCAAACCAAATTATTATGAAACTTTTGACTCACCCTAACCCAAACCAAATTATTATGAAACTTTTGACTCACCCTAGCCCAAACCAAATTATTATGAAACTTTTGACTCACCCCAGCACAAACCAAATTATTATGAAACTTTTGACTCACCCTAGTAAACAAAATAATTTTTAATGTAGACGTGTTTAATGGGAATTGTCACAAAGGAAAAGAATTAACAATTAAAAGATTAATTTTATTTGCAGTAATTTTAATCTGTATTTTTCCTTTTTTCCATATTCTTATTTTTCTTCGAGAAAATTTATGGTATTCATTTATGTTAGAGTGAAAAGATTTTAATTTGATATGAAATGATCTGAAATAGACATTGATTGCCTTAGGTATTCATAGTTCCATGACTGAATTATCGTTTTGCTGTCAACTTGCTCACAAATAAAAGTTAAATGCCACTTAATAAAATGATAAATGGATAAAACATAACAGGTTTTGGAAAAAAGGAAAAAAAGAAAAAAGCAAAGATTGAAATTATCCTGATAAGTCTGAACCTAACTTTTAAATTTATTTTTGTGGAAATTATATGAAATTATATGACAGTCATAAGTTTTATTATTGAAAAAAAAAAAAAAAAAAAAAAATATATATATATACATATATGTGTGTGTATGTGTGCATGCATATATAAGTGCATGTCTGTGTATGTATGCATATATATATATATATATATATATATATGTGTGTGTGTGTGTGTGCTTATGTGTGTGTGTGCATATGCATGTATGTATATATATATATATATATATAAGTAAATATATATATACATATACATATATATATGTGCAAATAAAACAGTTGAGAGGAATGCCCTGAAACGGTGCACTTTTCTCTCCTGATGATCCCAAAACCAATAACATAACAAATCAAAACAAACATAACAGACAATCATGGAGTTAAACTTCTCACTGATTTTCCTATTAGATCAAGGAGCATTCTACAGTCCGCACACTTTCTGGTGAGTTTCAGTTGCTTATCAAGTAACTTTCTTCTATACACATATATTTATATATATATATTTATATGTATATATACATATATATGAGAAGTAAACAAACAAACAATGTATTTTGTTATGGCTTTTTTAGCCGACAATTTTTGGGAGAATATGTGCTTAATTGAAATCGTACCTAATTTTGAAAATTAATTAATTAATAATTATTGAATTAGGCGGGCATACCTATTCAAATGTAAGGCTAAACAAATCGAGAAAAAACAATCTCTGTATGTACATTTCGGCCTATTAGGCTTCATCAGCAGAGCTATAGACAGAAAGACCACTTTGTGTGTGATTCGAACCCTGACTGTCAAGCTGACAGGCGGGGACTCTGACCATTACAGCAGCTCGTTTTTCCAGATTTTTCGTTTGTTTTGAAGTAGGTTATATTCCACTTATGGTGACTTTACTACATAACAATATGAGAAGTAAATAAACAAACAATGTGTTTTGATATGGCTTTATATATATATATATGTGTGTCTGTATGTATGCATACTTATATGTATATATGTGTGTCTGCATATGCATGCATTTATATATTTACCAACCCCTCCGCATGAGCAGGATGCGACACAAGGTCAATTTCTTATGCTGAGTTTAACAGGTTTGAATTCAAGGTTTTCCTTCTCCTAAACTGGTTACCTAGCCATGGTTAAGAGCCCAGTCGGCCCTGCTATTTACCCATAGTTGGAGGGAGAGTAGTTGGATGCATGCCTTTCCCAAGGGTATCAGCGCTATGTGAAATGCAAACAGCTTCATCCAGGATTTGAACTCGAGTCAATGTCTCTATTTCCTATGACTCTAACCCTTACACCATGCGCCTCCACCATACATATATATATATATATATATATATATATATATATATATATATATATACACACATATATATGTGTGTGTTTGCATGCATGCACACATATATGTATGTAAGTAAAATGGAAATGAATCCGACAGTATGAATTAAACATTTTTTGAAAAAAACAAATGATGTTGATAATCGCTGACAGAATCTGTTTCAACCTTTAGCGGTCTTCTTCAAGAGTGAAATATAGATGATGGAAGGACGGAAATAAATAAACCGTTAAAAGATCTGGCTCTGAACATGAACGTTCACATAGGCGTTCGTTTGTACTTTCGTATCTTTTAACGGTTTATTTATTTCTGTCCTTCCATCATATATATTTCACTCTTGAAGAAGACCGCTAAAGGTTGAAACAGATTCTGTCAGTGATTATCAACATCATTTGTTTTTTCAAAAAAATGTTTAATTCATATATATGTATATATACATGTGTGTTTGTGTATGCATGTATATATATATCTGTGTGTCTATGCATGCATAAAAAATATATATATATATACATATATATATGTGTGTCTGTGTGTATATTCAATCATATATATATGTGTGTGTGTGTGTGTCTGTATGAATATATATATGTATATTTTTATATATATTAATATAGAAGGCCTGTGGTCTTATTCTTATCTTATTTCGTAGGAAATGAACTCATATATGAATATATATATATGTATATGCATATATTATACATATATATATTGATACATATATATACATATATATAAATATTTATACACACACACACACACACATATATATATATATATATTTATACAGGGTGTAATTAGTAAATTGTCTAAATTGCACAAAAATTTCATTTTATCAGCTATATTCACATAAGTTACATGAAAATATCATGAAATACTTTAGATTAAATTTATTCAACAATATCACCATAGATTTCATCGACAGCCTCCAGATGACTTCAGAATTTCCTGCCACCCTTTCTGACGGCTGATAGGTTAAAGAACTGGGCTGATGAAAAGTTAGTTAGGTTTTGCTCCTGGCCACACTGATGAGAAGTGAAACGTCGAAACACAGTGTCTGTGGATGACTTTATATATATATATATACATCCCACCAACCGACACTTCAATGGCTTTCAATTAGCTAAAAAGCTATATTGATTTGAAGAAGTGCATAAAATCAAAGCAATGATAGAGGAAAATCACTTTATATATACACAATATTGCCTATAAATAAGTACAGACCCTAACAATGTTTTATTAAAAGGTCATTTTCTTCTGAGCCAAAGATTTTTAAAAAACTTTGCAGAGTTGGCTATTGTCTATATCTGCTGAACTGCAATGGAGTCTATACCATTTTTGTTTTGCTGAAGCGGAGTGCCACACCTACCATTCAGCTCCCAGATGCTTTATTGCACAGATCAGATTACCCAAACTGTGCTACTCATGCACTAAATTAGCAGGGACTGGTATCAAACCCACAACCTTGTGATTCCAAGGCAAATGCTCTACTGATGGAGCTAAACCTGCCCCTTACTAAACCAGAGATACCAGGAATTTATTATCTATATAATAATCAGAATGTTATGAAAACAGATATTATTAGGTATTATCTATTATCAAACTCTACAGTATTGAATCTCTGTATCCCAAAATAAGATTGCTACACTTCTGTGGGGGTGGATTCCTGTGGCATCTTCAGTTATTGCTGGTATGAAAAATTTGCAATGAGTAAAAAGTAATAAAACAAATAAAAAATATTGAATGGCACTTGTATATTATAAGCTTTGTGAAGTCAGTAATTAATGTACAATCACAGTACATACAATGTATATTCATGCATCAAAAGTCAAATATAATGGTTATTATTACTACTAATACTACTACAACTTCTACTATATTAAAAACAAAGAAAAAAATATCCTTTCACACTGAGTAAGTGTCTATAACTATAAATATGGCACAAATGATTTTTCAAACCTTGAAAGACTCAAGGTAGATTCAACATTTTATATAAATACGAAGGCTCAAAGGACGTTTCTTTGTATTAACTAAAGAATAATACCAATATAGTTTTTGTATTATTTATTGTTATCTGCACAAAGTTTTGGCTGATGTGCCCTCCGACCTTCTTTAGGTATTTCTTGTTGGACTCAGGAACCTTCTTGAATTTGGGAACCCCCTCCTCAAATTTGGGAACCTTCTCTTTGAACTTGGGAACCTTCATGGAACTTTGAACCTAACCCTTTATTCAATCCATGGGGGTAGACTGTTCTTATTCCGCTAACCATGACTGGGAACAAGTGTTAAGCTGTGTTAATTATTGTTACTGTCACCCTTGAACCTGCAGCCTACAGATAACTGTCACTTAGAACTGTATTAAATTAACTCCTATATTCAATATACCATCTGTCCAATTGGACAATTCAGAATGAATTTTATGAACTTATAAACCTATGGAAGCGTGTGGTCTAATGGTTATAGTTGTAGGAAATGAACTGGTCGGCCCGAGTTCAATTCCTGGACGAAGCTGTTGGCATTTCACATAGCGCTAATACCCTTGGGAAAGATAGGAATCCAATTCTCCCTCCAGCTATGGGTAAATAGCAGGGCAGACTGGACTCTTTAACCATGGCTAGGTAACCAGTCTAGGAGAAGGAAAACTCTGAATTCAAACCTGTTAAACTCCACTTAAGAAATTGACCTTGTGTCGCATCCTGCTCGTGCGGAGGGGTTGGTAAATATATATATAAACCTGTTGTCCTGTTTTATCTAGAATATTTACCTTTATACTTATACAGAGAAATAATAGTGATAAAAGTTTAAAATTGAAATAAGATTTTTTTTATATTTGTTGTATTAATGTTAATATTTGATTCACATTCTGAAAAATTTAATTTCTTTTTTTTTTTTTCATTGCTTGATAATCTTAATTAAAAAATCAAATCTGATTTGTGAAATTCAAACATGTCTTCCTTTTATCTACTACTACTACTACTACTACTACTACTACTACTACTACAAGTATTTGTAGATTAGTTGTTACTATTAGTTTTAGTTTAGTTAGAAGTTCAAATAATAATAATAATAATACCATCCAGACAACAGCATTGTTAAGATCTGGTAGAATACTCAGAAGAGTCCTGGAGACCTCAGGAGACTTATAAACACTATGCGAAGCAGAAAAAAGACGTGCCTCTGAGAACATTTGTAATAACTGCAGACATCAGGAAATATCCTTTTTGTGGAGAAATTAGCACAGATTATACTCCTCTTGTTGTTGTTGTTGTTGTTAACACTATCATCATAATTGGTGGTGGTGATAGTAGTAGTAGTAGTAGTAGTAGTAGTAATAGTAGCTGTAGTAAAAAGTAATGTTAGTTTTATCACACTACCAGACTTTGTTAGATTTCTATCCCATTGTGTGAGAGTCCCTATCGTGTAGTGGCTATGAGATTGTGGTAAGTGAGTTCAAACTCCAGTCATACTATTACATTCATTTTTGGACTAATACCCTTGGGAAAGGTATACCCCCCCTCGTCTCTCCAGCTATGAGTTAAATAGTACCACTTCTGTTCTTCTACAAGGATATTTTTGGTATTAACCCTTTATCTCCCACTGCCATCCTCAATAGCCATGTCCCAAATGATTGACAAGCTAGTATCATATCACTGATCCTTTACTCCTAAATAGAAATGTGTTCATTTAATTCATTTCTCTTTTTTATCTCTAAACCATTTTTTAAGAGCTGATGATCTCGGGCATTTTTGGGTGGTCCTGCATTTTGATTGTCGGGCAGTTTGTAGTGGTTTGGTAGATAAAGGATTAAATAACCCAAGAATGTTGATATGCCATTAAACAAAGACTAAACCAAACTTTTAAGATATTATCAGTAGATTTTACAAATTTCCTGTGCATCACACAGAACTTTTGAAAATACTATTTTGTTCACTTTGGGACTAATACTCTTGGGAAAGGTACAAATATTCTTGTCTTTCCAGTTATGAGTTAAATAGTACCATTACTGTTATTCTATAAGGATAGCTTTGGGCACCTCATGTGGTGTAATGGTTAGCAAACTAGACTTGCACACATTGTTAGTGAGTTTGATTCTTACTGGGTGCCCCATACTTCTGGCCTTGTACCACATCTAGGGCACCTCATGTAGTATTTAGCAAGGTATACTCTTAGAATGTCACTCTTCCCACATGTATTACATTAGTACATTAGTCAGATTTTATTGGCTTTTCCAATTTGAGGTTGACTTGCATTTGTAGGATTTTGTATACTGCCTTTATTCTGTTTGTTGGAGCACCATGTAATTAGCTTTCTTTTGATGTTTTTTTCCCATTTGATCCATCATTTCCTGTTGAGAATGTCCAACAGTTGCTCTAGGGAGAGATGCTTACTTGCCTTGATATTTGGTAAATTTCTTCTTTCACAACATCTCTTCTGTTTCTTGTGGTCTACTTTGATCAACGATGCTGTGGATGGTAAGCCATGCTGACTGCCAGATGCCACAGCACCAGCAATGTCTTTCATCCCGAGAGAGGATTCTGAATTTTTCTTCTGCCTGGTTTTGATGGATGGTTGGATACTTTTAGCAAAGGGGTCACAAAAGTTTTTCAGATCTATATATATATATATATATATATATGTATTGAAAGATAAATGGAAAGAAAATGTATGGATGAAAATTCATTGAATTGCCGACGTATTATTATTATTTTATTTTCTATATCTAAAATAATACTAAATAGGATACTATTGTATCCGCAATTCAATAAATTTTCATCCATACATTTTCTTTCCATTTATCTTTCAACATATGTATATATATATATATATATTTTTTTTTTCTTTCCATATGTTGTCATTGTGGAGTTCACATATGTTTCTTTGTTGGTATATCTGGTGAGTCTAATTTTTTATGTATATATCATATTTGTATATATGTGTTATGTGTATAATATATACTAGCAAAATAAAAAAACGCCCTCCGGGCGCTGTAAAAATAGATTTTTGAAACATATTGTCTGTGGGGTGGGAGTTAAAAATTCAATGTCAGCGAGTTTGTACCCTAAGTAAGTAAAATCATCAAATTCATTAAAGGATTAAAAAATAAAACAAATTGAAATGTAAACTTCAAATATGTATTAAAATAAAACAAACTATATATAGATATATAATACCAGTCATGTATTTATTAAAACTTGTTTTAAAAAACAATGAGACTGTCTAATGTTGCATGTTCAAATTTGGAGTGTATTATTCTATGTTATGACGATTTTGGGTAATGTGATGTAAACAGTCACAGAGTTTTTGTTACAGACAAAAATCGGAAGCAAATCTCCATTATTATATTTATTTTTTGGATTTAGTGTGAGTAAAGGGTGAAATAAATGAGAAACAGAGTTAGATGTTATGTGCTAAGTTCCATTTTATTTCATTCACTATTTTGAGGAAGGAATTCCTCTTTTACAAGGATTTTCAGACTGGTTGACTGCTGTGGTCACTGGCATTTTTATGGATAGGAAAGTTGAATTTCTGGTCTGCTTTGTGCTTCAAGTGACCTCTTAATTGATAAGGTTGGAATTGGCTGGAGTTTGGGGGTGTTGTTTTGCTGACCAACCTTTGATGTTTATCTGTCTTCACTGCTCTCTTCATTGGCACGTTTGGGATTGGGTGTAGGTATGTGGGTCATTAGTGCGGTTGGAATTGGCTGCAGTCAGGCTGTCTTCACTAACCTCTTCATTGCCAGGATTGGGATATATATATATATATATATATATATATATCAGGGGAAATGGAGATAAATCTGATGGAATGTCGATATATAAAATATAAAAAACAAGGTATTTAGAGGATGATTTAAAACATGAATTACATCTCGTAGTTTTGAAACATAACACTGCTAACGGCAATAGAATGATAAAAAAGTTGTCATTTTCCTTTCCATGTCTAAAATTAAATATATTTTGGAAGATACATCACATATTGATAGTGTCTTGATGGTTTCATATAAAAAAATGAAATGTTTAAAGTTGGCAAATATTTCAACTATAATAAAATCAATCCCTTGAATACCTTGTTTCTTTCATATTTTATATATATATAAAAATATATATGTATATATATATACCCACCTGCATCGGGCAGGATGTGACACAAGGTCAAATTTCTAAGTGAGGTAAAGCTGATTTTCATTCTCTTAGACTGGTTGCCTAACCAAGACTAAAGATCCCAGTCTGCCCTACTATTTACCTATGGCTGGTGGGGAGAAGAGATGGATTCATACCTTTCCCAAGGGTATTAGCATTATTACCAATTCCATTTTCTACAATGATAACCATTAGGGGTGATTCTGAACAAGGCTGTTGTGAAATGCAAACAGCCTCGTGCAGGATTTGAACTCGTGTCACCGTGTCCATTTCCTATGATGATAACCATTACACCACACACCTTTGTTCTATATTCTTATGTATAAAATAGAATGTTTTGAATTGAGGATTTAGTGATTCAGTCTGAATATTTTTTGTTTTGTTTTGTTTTGTTTTGTTTTACGGCATATCAACCTAGGTGGGTCATTTAATGCCAGCAAAGTTTTGAAACATTTGTAGCGATAGTTTAGAAGAGAATATTTTAAACTCAATTTTTATTTGTAAACAAATTTTCTATTTAACTCATAAATGGGACCCTAACAGGTGCTACCACTCCGGGTCAGAGTGGAACTGGGAGCAATGGTGATGAAGAGGTGCTCCACATTTCCCAGACCCTCCGAACTGGAACCTCACTCTCAGTTAGAATTTAACGTCATACCCAGGGCATGAAGAGCCTCAGCCTTTGCCTTCTAGCATTCATATGATAAAAAATGGTTTGGGCTTGCGATATAAGCAATAGGGTCGGGACAATCATATAGGCACTAGAGCTTTATGTGACCAGCCGATTGATCAGATGGGCCTCTCCGACCGCCTGTCTAGTCTAGGTAAGGGCCAAAATGGAGTGTTGCATGTCATGAACTGCTCATCCACCAGGATTCTGTCCTTAAGCATCATGGGTCGCCACCCACAGCCAACAGGTGGCCCCATTGGTGGTGGTGGTGGGGTCTTACCCCTCTGCAGAGGTGCAGTCAGTGTGTTCTAAAGTCCCAGCTGACAGGACTGAATACTTTTTGATCACACATTGTATACAGCTTATTGGAATATATAATTGAATGTCTATCTTATAAAGTATATACAATAACTAATAGATATATAGTGATATCCATTTTTAGAAACAATATGAGTTCCCAAATCCTTAAAGCTGATAAATATATTCAAACCCATAAAATTGGTTAACTCTTTGCCTCAAACATTTTATTGCTTTTCAGCAATAAACTTGCCTGTGGTGGCCTAAACAATAAGAAAAAGCATCAATCTCTTCCCATATTGATAATATAAATCTGGATTCTTCAATATGATACATAAAACTTTACCGTTAAACAACTTGCAATAACCAATCATGAAGTGCTTGATCTCTAAAATATACTGCCAACTTCAATCACCAACCATCCACTATATATATATATATATATACATATGTGTGTCTCTGTGTGTGTGTGTGTTTGTGTGTGTGTGTGGTGTGTGTATTTGAGCAGCATTCTTTCATTAATACATGTAGAATTAAACAAAAGATGTGATTGGATGGTTTTATGGCATGCCAACCCTTATTGGGTTATTCAATGCAAGCAGTTATATGGTTTCAAGTAAATAATCATCTGTAACCAACTATAGCTAAGTAATTATCCATATAATTTGTACACACTTATATGATTTCAAGTATTTCTTTTTAATGCTAAATAATTTTCATCAAGATCTATTTGACCCATAGATGGAACTCTGACAAGGACTACCACTCTGGGTCAGAGTGGACCTGGGAGTAATGCCAAGGAAAGAGTGACTTCACAGTGTATATTTGTATGTAATTTTGTGGTTAAAGACATCAGAAAAATAAAAACTTTGATCCTCTGGCATCTTTACTTTAGCCCTCTTTGTAAAAAGTTTGGACACCCTGGTTTAAAACAAAGTCTGTAAAAGCAAAATCTACAGAGTAGCCTACTGTCAGTATCAGCAAAACAGTGAGAAAGTCTATCCCCTTTTTCGCTAGTGCTAGACAAGGGAGACTGTTTTTGCTGAGGTGGGGTGACACACATACCCTCAGCTCGCAGAGACTTTACTTCACAGATCAGATTAGCCAAGCTGTCAAACTCATGTGCTGAGTTGGTGGGGACTATTATCAAACCTGGAACCTTGCAATTCCAAGGTGAATGCTCTATCGACTAAGCTAAACTGGTTAAATGTTCTGTAATAAGATATGCTGCTATGATAGAAGGCATACCCATTTTGTGAAATACGTTGTAAGAAGCTATATCATTTGGAAATGATAGAATGCATTTTGTAAAATACTTTCTAAGAAGATATATTGTAATTATATGATAGAATGCATACCCACAAGAATATGATTGTCACATGCAGAATGATATACACGCATTGTAAGAAAATATATTGTCACCATACATATTGCATTTTGTGATATTGTCACAAAATGATAGAAGTATATTGTCACAAAATGATAGAAGGTCATTTTGTGCTGTCACAAAATGCACACAAAATGATGTGGACTGTATATTGTCACAAAATGATAGAAGGCATATTTGTTGATATTTGTCACAAAATGATAGAATGCATATACATTTTGTGAAATACATTGAAATTATTGTCACAAAATGATAGACATTTTGTGAATACATTGTAAGAAAAATATTGTCACAAAATGATAGAAGCATACACATTTTGTGAAATACATTGTAAGAAAAATATATTGTCACATGCATACACATTTTGTGAAATACATTGTAAGAAAAATATATTGTCACAAAATGATAGAAGGCATACACATTTTGTACATTGTAAGAAAAATATATGTTGATGCATACACATTTTGTAATACATTGTAAGAAAAATATATTGTCACAATATATTGTCACAAAATGATAGAAGGCATACACATTTTGTACATTGTAAGAAAATATATTGTCACAAAATGATAGAAGCATATACATTTTGTGAAAACATTGTAAGAAAGATATATTGTCACAAAATGATAGAAGGCATACACATTTTGTGAAATACATTGTAAGAAAAAATATATTGTCACAAAATGATAGAATGCATATACATGGCATACACTGTAAGAAAAAATATATTGTCACAAAATGATAGAAGGCATACACATTTTGTGAAATACATTGTAAGAAAATATATTGTCACACATTGTAAGAAAAATATATTGTCACAAAATGATAGAAGGCATACACATTTTGTGGCATACACTGTAAGAAAGATATATTGTCACAAAATGATAGAAGCATACACATTTTGTGGCATACATTGTAAGAAAGATATATTGTCACATGATAGATGCATATACATTTTGTGCATACCCTGTAAGTTTATGACAGTTGATCTGTATGTATAGATCTGTTTTTAGAAGTTGTACTGAAGAAACATATTTTGTTTTCAACAACCAATACATTGTTAGTGCTTTCATATCTATTATTCAAGTTTAAACCATTAATTACAGTTCAGTAATTATCAATTTTACACCAGTCGTATTTTATTGATCATTGGTAATTATATGAGTACTAGTTATTACCTGTGAAAAAAATCAACTATATATTTAAATTTCTGTGAGATTATTTTTTTTTAGAAAATATACTAAATAACATTATTCAGATTGTTTTCATTTTTTAAAATTATAATACTACCATTTTCAAGTCTTTTGAATCAATTATATAATGTATTTCTTTTTTGTGCTTTATTTCCTTCTTTCTTTTCCCTCCTCTCTTGATTCGCTCACTCTCTCTTCTTTCTCATCTCTCTCTTCATTCTCCTCTCTCTTTCTTCTTTTCTCTCTCTTCCTTTTTCTCTCTCTCTTTCTTCTTCTTTCTCTTCCTTCTCCTCTCTCTTTCTTCCTTCTCTTTTGCTTCCTTCTCTCTCTCTTGCTTCTTTCCTTTCTCTCCTCCTCCTGCTCTCTTTCTTCTTTCTTCTCTTTCTCTTCTTTCTTCTCTCTTCCTTCTTTCCTTTCTCTCTCTTCTTTCTCCTCTCTCTTTTTCCTTCTCTCCCTCTTCTTTCTTCTTTCCCCTCTCTTTTTATCAGCTGAGCTCCACCTTAAACAGCAAACAGCTAGACCTTTGTTCTCTTCCCTTTTAAAAACATTATTTTTAAACCCATCTCTAGGGTGGAGTGGGGTGAAGTGGTGGTGAGTCCCTTTAATGTAATGGACTACGGAATCATAGTAAGTGAGTTCGAACTCCAGTCATGATATTATATTCACTTTTAGACTAATATCATTGGGAAAAATATAAACTCCCTCATCCCCCAGCTATGGGTTAAATAGGACCACTACTGTTCTTCTACAAGGATGGCCTTTGCATTAAATAGCCCACGAAGGTTGATATGCCATTAAACAAAGAACCCAAACCAAACTTTCTCTTTTCCTTTTCCCTTGACTTCCTCTCTCTATTCTTTCTCATCTCTCTCTTTCTCCCCCCCCTCTCTTTCTTTTCATTCTCCTCTCTCTTTATCAGCTAAGCTAGCCTCCAAACATCTAAAACTTTGTTCCCTTCATTTTTGCAAAATTTGATTTTAAACCCACCTCTTCTTCCGACTAATCTAAATTTCCCTATCAAGCAATTGTTCAAATTCAGACTTATACTGTATCTTTATAACATTTCTACCTGTTTTACCATGTAGGGAGACAAACATAATTCTCTTTCCTGGGATTGTAGGTGTGGCTTCCCACATCATGTATCCATTGGACCCTTAACATTTTCTCTTTTGTCCCTGTTCTTAGAACAAATAAGATCTATCTTTTACAGTCCTTGCTCATGGAGCAAAAAGGGCACATTTTTCATTTCTGTTTGTTGAAGAGAATCCAGACAATTTGTCTCTTAATTCAGCATTGCATTTTATTGCACATTGCCATGAAAACCACTGACACAAATCTTTTTCTCACCATTTTTTGTACCTTTTCTTACACATTTCTTTTGGAACATTAAGTACAATTTACCTGCTGCAGACATATATGTTATGTTATTGCATGTGTATCTATTAAACATTCATATGTGCATTGTTCATGCAAGTTAGTTGTTTGTTTTTCCTTACTGAATGTTCAGTGTTAGGTTATCCATGGATGCACTAATGCATTATAAGGACTTAGTATTGGTTATAAACTGATACACTCTATTCTTATAACCACATATAAATTTAAACCAGTTATTCATTAAATTATTCTTTCTTTAATTAATTTAGTCATTTATATATTCAGTCTTTCTTTCACACATAATCGTCAAATAGGCAGTGTTTCTGTGACCTAATTTTGGTCTATTCTTCATTGCTATCCACCTTTTTATTCTTTTCCCTGAGCTCTGTTAACATATTTGACTTTGATCAGTTCATTATAAATTTTTAGCTAATGATAGGTGTGTAACCAGACAAGCAAACGTACAACCATACATGGGAATTATAATACTAGCTTAAAAGCCACCCTATTGTGCGGCAATTAAGCTAGTTAATTTTTTGATCATTCCCAAATTTATTTCCAAGTTATAAAAATTATTATTGTACAAAAACATTTGTCACAAAAAATCATGTTTAAAAAAAAAAATTGCCGAAAACAATCACTGCAATTAAAATTTGGGAATCCAAAATTTTTGGATTGCGAGGTCATTTTCAGCTTGGAATGTTTATAATTTGCTCACTGAGTCAGCCTGATTCTAAAATGGCATGATATGTTGGGCTACAGCCTCTAGGAGTAAAGTTGAAAAAAAATATGACACACTGACATTCGCATTTATTATGAGAGATTTAAATTTCAGGATTGCAGATCTGGATTCAGCTCAGAATGTTTTTAATTTGCTCACAGAGTTGGTCTGATTCGAAAATGGTATGATATGTTGGGCTACATCCTCTTGGAGTAAAGTTGAAAAAAAGTGACACACTGGCACACTGACACACTAAAATTTGCATTTATTATTAGAGAAGATAGTAATGCCTGCACTTCTGGCTTTATAAACCAAAGTTTATCTTGTTAAAAAAAAAGCAAGAGATTGAAGAAGTGAGGAGTTTGTGTCTGAGTTAGTTTGGTTTCAATTGTGAAATGTACCTCAGCTGCCGGGTGTTTTGAGCTTTGGGCTTTCATCATTTTGCTGCTTCAGGCATTGAAAAACAAAAATTATTGATCTAAACAAGCAAAACAGATTTTATTTCTTGCAAAATATTTTCCGCTTTTATTTATTTATTTATTTTTGTTAGACCCATCAAGTTGATCTAACATTGAACAATAATAGTTTATTTACATCCCTTGGGCAATGGAGATGAAACAGGAATCAAATAGATGACTTATGAGAATTTTCAAAAACATTTTTATAAACTAACGTTTCATTGATTTACCAGTTTGCATGATCTTGGTTTAACTCTTTTAGTTCTAATCTTCAAGAAAATGCAAGAATGTTTATACCTTAAACTGATCTGTGTCAGTTTTGCCTTTTTTCTAGTTGGTTATATATCTAAACAAAATAAGAAAGTGATACCAGCACTTCTTACTCAGTAACAATTATATATTGAAGACACACGGTGTAATGGTTATCGTTATAGGAAATGGACTCAGTGGTCTGAGTTCAAATCTTGGACAAGTCTCTTTGTACTAATGCCCTTGGGAAAGGTATGCATCCAACTATTCTCCCTCCAGCTATGGGTAAATAGTAGGGCAGAAAAAAAAAAGAATATGATAAATAAAGGTATTGAAAGAAAGAAAGAAAATGATAAGTAGAAGTATTAAAAGAAAGAAAGAAAGGAAAAAAGAAAGAAAAAAGGAAAGAAAGAAAGAAAGAAAGAAAGAAAATGATAAGTAAAAGTATTGAAAGAAATAATGACAGAACGAAAGAATGAAAGAAAAAGGAAAGAAAGAAAGAAAGAAAGAAAGAAAAAAATGATAAGTAAAATTATTAAAAGAAAGAAAGAAAAAAAAAAGAAAGTTCATAAGATTTTTATAACAAACATGTAAAAGCCATAACAACTTTTTAGTAAGAAACTTTGTGTTTTTTTTCTCCAAAGTTTTCAATATTTTGAGATATAACTGAGATGTTGCCATTCATAAATTTTCTTCAAGATGATTATCTGTCAATCTTGATCTTCTTTTTCACTTTATGGTTTTCGTTTGAGAAAAAAAAAAGAAAAGTTGTTTGCATTAAAAAAAAAAGATATTTATTCAATATTAATGTTTATATGAGGAGAGTCAAAATTACTTGGTCATTTCTGTTTTAAGATAATTTTCCTGACTGACTGCTGAGTTTATGACTGACATGAGTTTACAAGAGAATTTAAGTTTGGATTTGATATATAAAAATAAAATCTATACATATAAAAGAAAGATTCTGTCTGTCTGTCTGTATGTTTGTTTGTACAACAACCAAGTGCATGTATTTTTATACAGGGAAATTGGAGGAGACCAGCAAAGACTAAAGTTCAATAATTAAAAGTAAAAAAAAGTATAAGTATAAGTAAAAGTAAAGAAAGAAATAAAGAAAGAAAGAAAGAAAAAGGAAAGAAAGAAAGAAAGAATATAATAAGTAAAAGTATTGAAAGAAGAAAGAAAGAAAGAAAAAAGAAAGAAAGAAAATGATAAGTAAAAGTATTAAAAAAAAGTAAAAGTATGAAAGAAATAAAGACAGAAAGAAAGAAAAGAAAGAATGAAAGAAAGAAAAAAAAGGAAAGAAAGAAAGAAAGAAAGAAAAAAGAAAGAAAGAAAGAAAGAAAAAAGGAAAGAAAGAAAATGATAAGTAAAAGTATTAAAAGAAATAAATAAATAAAAATAAAATAATAAGTAGAAGTACTAAAAGAAAGAAAGAAAATTCATAAGTTTTATATAACAAATCTATATATAAAAGAAAGATTCTGTATACCTGTATGTCTGTATATTTATTTATACAACAATTGAGCACATGTCATTTTATGAAGGAAAACTGGTAGAGACTGGCAAAGACCAAAGTTCAATAAAATCTACACACTATTTTTTAGCCAAGAAGGGGTTAAAACACTTTTTACCTCTCATTTCCCATAAGAAGAATTAAATAAAAATATAAATCAATAGTATATAAAACAATTAATCTAAAAAAAGGATTAAAATAATAAAACAAATGAATTCAAGATAAAACATAATAAAAAGCAAATTAAAGACAAAAATACAAACAAGAATAATAAATAAAAAAAAAATGAATATACAAAGAATAAAAGATAATAAAACAAATATATAGAAAAAGAATTTGGACCAGCTCAGTCAGTAGAGTGTCTGGCTGGGAACTTCGAGGTTCCTGTTTCGATACCGACCCTTGCCAACTTAGCGTATGAATAGTACAGGGATATGTGCAGTAAAGTGAGGAGCTATTGGTAGGTGTGGTGCTCCTCCTCAGATGCTAAAAAAACTATCTAGTGCTAGTGAAAAGGGGATAGACTCCCTCGCTGTCTGGCTAATACTGACTTTAGACCACCCAGACGACTTTTACTTATATATAGATATAGATAAGAGACTTATTTTTAACTTTTTAAATCCTGGGAAAATGCACGGCTAGTTCCATCTAAAATATCATACATAAACTTAATTGTATGCACTTTTTCAGGATCGTTAGATATATCAATGTTTTATTTGTGTCATTATTAAAAAAAATTAATAAACAAAAAAATGGAAAATTATAATTAGTAAAACATAAAATAACTAAAACTGAAATATACAAGACAACTATTCATAATTGTATGACTTTTCTCTAATCATCAGAGTTGATATTTGTGTTGCTAACTAAAAGTACACATGTTACATGCTGGCTTCTTCTATGGAGACATTCATGGTGTAATGGTTATCATCATTGGAAATGGACGTGGTGACCTGAGTTCAAATCTTTTGCATTTCACATAACACCAATAACCTTAGGAAAGGTATGAATCCGACTATTCTCCCTCCAGCTATGGGTAAATAGTAGATCATATGGACTCTTTAACCTTGTTTAGGTAACCAGTCTAGGTGAAGAAAAACTCTGACTTCAAAAACTGTTCAGTTCCACTTAATTGATCTTGTGTAACCACCTACTCATTTAGACGGTTTGGTAAATGTCTACAAATGATAAACTAAGTTGTGACTCAAAAATGCAACTAAAATTAATTATTCAAAACAAAAGGTTTGATAGTAAAAGTTGTTTTAAGTCTGAACCATTCTATTTAATTTCAACATAAGTTTACAATATACGAGGGAGAGTCAAAAATTATCTGCAGTTACCATAACATATCTTTATTATTGTCATGCTACATTCTGCACATACGTGCTTATATGTGGCACAGTTGTGGTCACATGATCAAAGTTTGAGCCTGATCGTGCCAATTTGCTTGCTGTCTTTACAGTGTAAACATGGTCACTCCACTAACAGTATGCACCAAGGAAGTAACCCAATTTCTGTGGTTGGAAGGAGTGTCAGGGGTTGAAATTCATTGGAGGCTTTTAACACAATACAGGGACAGTGCACTATTATGTAGAAATGTGTATAAGTGGATAGAGAAGTTTAAAAGTGGCTGGAAAAGTGTGACACATGATGAGGGAGCAGGATGTCTGTTAACCTCCACCACTGATGAGAAGATTCAGCAGGTTTGAGAGATGGTAATGGCAAACCAGAGAGTTATCATTGATGAAGTAGCTTGTTCTTTGCAAATCATCCATGATGAGCTTGGCTTCCATAAAACAGGAGTGTGGATAATTTTTGAATCTCCCTTGTATATACTGTGACAACTTAATTCTGTGAAATATTAACAAGGGTCATATTGATAAACTGAAAATTTAAATTTAAAAATTAACTTAAATATTAACTTAAATATTAACTTAGATATTAAGTTAATATCTAAGTTGATAATATATAATCTTAATGATAATGATGATGATATATGATCTTGATAATAATATCTTATATCTTATTAATAAGTGATGAGTGGAGGGATGTGGTGTAATGGATATCGTTGTAGGAAATGGACATGACTAGTTCAAATCCTGAATATGGCTGTTTGTATTTATCATAAATGATAATACCTTTGGGAAAGGTATGCATCCAACTATACTCCCTCTAGCTATGGGTAAATAGTAGGGTGGACTGGGCTCTTTAACCTTGGTTAGGAAAAGGAAAGCTTTGAATTCAAATCTGTTAATCTCTGCTTAAGAAATTGACCATGTGTCACATCCTACTTGTGCAAAGGGGTTGGTAGAATACAAAGCTAAGCACAACTGGGTGGGAAAGGTGGGAATTATGCAAAAAAAAAAATTTTGACCATACAAAAAAATGGTATATGCATAAACCAGAATCTGTTCTTAAGAAAGAAATGCATAAAATTCTCTGGGACTTTGTGATAAAGATGGAATGCCTTATCCCAACCAGAAGACTAGACCTAGTATTGATTAACAAAAAAATAAAAATAAAATAAAAGAGAACTTGTCAACTGGTAGATTTTGCAGTTCTAGCAGATCACAGGATGAAGATGAAAGAAAACGAAAAGATAGAAAAATACCTGGACCTTGCTAGAGAATTGAAAAAACAAACAAACTGTGGAATATGAAGGTGAAAGTGATACCAATAGTAGTTTAGGCACAAAAGCTTAGAAAAAAGACTAGAGGAACTGGAAATCAGAGGAAGAATTGAGAACCTTCAGCTGGAATACTCAAGAGAGTCCTGGAGACCTGAGGAGACTTGTTGTCACTCAAACTCCAGTGAAAAACCATCAGATAATGCTGGTACAAGAAACTACTAATAATAATAGTGGTATATGCATATAATCTTAAATCTTAAATAATATCATTATTATTAACCTTAAGATTAACTTAAATATTGATATTTAAAATCTTATCCATTCCTTTATCCAAATAAGAACTCTGAGATATATTAACAGGATAGATACAAATAAAGAAGTAAAGTGTCTTCATACTTCATATTTTTTTTTCTCTATTTGTCAAGATAAAGAGAAGAGAAAAAAAAAAAAGGTTTCAAGTATCTTGAAGCCTGACCGAAAGATTATTAATGTGACATCTTGATTCTGACTTAATTCCTCCTGACTTTTTAATGATCTGTAACAGCTGACCATCAATCAAAATGTCTGGCATCCATTCTTTGGATACAGAAAACAAAACAGAAACACATTAAAGTAAGCTCTTTGCCATAACAGTAACATCATTTTCTAACACATTGTATATAAGATCTATTTCTGGTGTTGTTATTTACTAAGTTTTACTAGAGAGGAGCCGGTTTAGCTCAGTTGGTAGAATGTTCGCCTAGGAATTGTAAGGTTCAAGGTTTGATACATGTTCCCGCCAATTAAGCACATGAAAAGCATAGCTTTAGTTAGTAATCTAATCTGTGCAGTAAAGCTGCATCTGTGGACTGTGCACGGTGACCCGTGATGCTTAAGGACGGAATCCTGGTGGATGAGCAGGCCACGACTTGCAACACTCCACTGGCCCTTATTTAGGCTCAACGGGTGGTCAGAGAGGCCCTCTCTGATCAATTGGCTGGTCATGTCAACCCCTAGCACCTATAGTATCATTCTGACCCTATTTACCCTTATGGCAAGCCCCCAACCATATGTGCTAGAAGGCAGTAGCTGAGGGTCTTATTGTCCTGGGTATGACGTTAAATTGAATCTAATTGTGAAGTTCCAGTTCTAGAGTACCCTTTCATTGCCATTACTCCCAGGTCCACCCTGATCCAGATTAAATTGTGTTTAAAAAAAGATTGAGTTTCAAAAAAAGAATTTTCAATACCCACCCAGAATGAATCAAACAAAATGTCTTCAGCATAAGATAACCCAACAAGGGTTGACATACCATAAAATCCAACCAACCAGCCAGAGGTATGAGACTCCCAGTGAGAACTAAACTCACTACCAATGGTCTGCTAGCCTAATTCTATAACCACTACATCATATTAAATGCCTAGTCCATATTTATTGTCCTATAAATGTGCATGTATTTGCTCCTCTCTCTTTCTCGCTCTCTCACTCTCTCTCGCTCTGTGAATATGACCTCTATGTAAAATTCAAACAGCCTCATCCAGGATTTGAACTCGAGATGATGAGTCCATTTCCTATGACTCTAACCATTACACCACCATTACATCATATGAGATGCCTAGTCCATATTTAATGTGCATATATTTGCATCTCTCTCTCTCTCTCTCTCTCTCTCTCTCTCTCTCTCTCTCTCTGAATATGATCTCTCATCTAAAAACCTATGAGGAAGGTGCCTATTAAAAGTTATATAATCTTATTTGGTCCTTTTTATGTTTGGAAACAAGAATTAATAACCTTTCAGCTAAACCAGATGACACAAACAAGATGTTCATTTGCCCAAAGGTAATCAAGAACTCTGCCAGGCAAAAAGGATTCAGCTGCCTTCAAGTATTTGCTGTATTGGAATGTTCAAAACAGAATCAATAATCCTTACAATTTACCCTCTTTGCAATCGGGAAAAAAATTCTCTACTTGTCTTTATCTAAAAACTATGAAATGAAACGAGAAATAGTAAAGCTTGCACAACATCATGTTTATAGATGATAAGCATATATAAAGCAGTTTTTGTCTTTAGGAAGAAGCAGAAAAGAAATGCATAGAAACTATTGATAATATTAAGGATAAATTTTTAACTTTCTGAAAAATGCTTTTCACCTGTTTCTATTCAGTAATATTGCAATGATTAAATTTAACATTTAATTTTTTAAAAATTGAATATTCTGGGAAATCTTTTTGAAAAAATTATAAGAATTTTTCTACTCTAGTTTCATCTTGAGATATTCATTCCCACTCTTTCTTTCATTATAACTCTCTTTCTTTCTTAATAAATTACACTTTTTCTTTCTTTCTTTCTTAAAAATTACCTATCTTTCTTATTCTTTTTCTTTTTTTTCATTGATTCACACTCTTTCTTTTTAATTCGTTTTTATTCACACTCTTTCTTTCATCATAACTCTCTTTCTTTCATAATAACTCACACCCTTTCTTTCTTTCTTTCTTTCTTTCTTAATAATTACAACTCTTTCTTATTCTCTTTCTTTTCTTTATTAATTGGTACTCTTTCATTTTAATTCCTTTTTATTCACACTCTTTCTTTCATTATAACTATCTTTTTTAATAATTCACACTCTTTCTTTCTTTCTTAATAATTAACCATTAACCTTGGCTGATATGTCACCCCGACAGCGAGGGAGTTTATCATCTTTTCACTAGCATTAGACCAAAGAGATTGTTTTGGCATCTAAGGTAGAGTGCCACACCTACTATCAGCTCCTCACTTTACCGCACAGATCCCTGTGCTACTCATATGCTGAGTTGGCAAGGGTCGGTATTGAACCTGGAAGCTTGTGATTTCTTGGTTAATTGGGAACCTTCATGTTGTACTTGGGAGTCTTTATGTAATCAGGAGCCTTCACAGAACTTCAAACTGAACGATTTATTTGATCCATTGGAGTAGATTGTTCTCATTTCATTAACAATGATCGGGTACAAGTGTTAAGCTATGTTAAGGATTCTATGTTATTTTTGCCCATAGTCAGGATTGAACCTGCAACCTACTGATGACTGTCACTTAGAACTGTATTAACTCAACCTTTATATCCATTAAACCATATTTGAAGTTCTGTGATGGCTCTCGAAAATGTAGTGTATATAGCAATAAAGATGAGGACAACAGTGTGAAAAATCTAAATAATACAGACAAAGAAATGTCTATGAATTTTATGGAAATCAATAAAGGAGTGTTTATTAAGAACCATTTGGTAAGTGCTGTTGATCAGTACGGATAAAATTACTGTATCAATACTAAGTGGGTCCACTCTTTAATTATGGAGATAAAAAAATGAAAAAAAAAAAAAAAAATGGAGATGATAATAAAGAGAAAGTGTCATTATTCTTGTCTGAAATCACCACGACGACCATTACCATTATCACGATTCTTTTCTTTGTGCCGTTTTCAAAACTCTCACTGGAGATTAACCTTCTTGAGATTTACTGTATTTGTAAAAATTATTTTGTTCCATTTAAAGGTATATGTTGGGTTGGAATAAAAACAAATGTCAATCAAAAGGAACAAAATATAAAGGAAGGAAAAAGGAGAAGCATTGATGCATAGACTTTTTAATAGAAAATATAGATTTAAAATTTGTTTTGATATAAAATATCTGTTCATGATATTTTCTTTTTATCTTCTTTTCTGAAGATCTCTGAAATGTTGCTTGAATTAAATGAATGAATCAGACTGTTTTTCAATAATTTTTACTTGTATACAAATTGAGATATTAAAAAAAAAACAATGGAATCTTTTTCTTTTTTTTTTCAATTTGAACCGTTTAAGATGATTAGAGAATGTCTAATTTCTTTATGAATTTTTATTGTATTTTACCCAATAATTATATTTTTTGTCTGTTTGTATTTCTAAGATGAATTATCATTATTATACACTGATTTATTCAAACTGGTATCTGTGGAATGACAAGAGGTTTAACATTTTAGGTTTAAAGGTGGCTGTGTGTTTGTAGGGTTTGCTTTTTAACCCCCTCTTGTTTGGTGGTCGCACTGAAAAGGAATTCAAAGAAAGAAAGAAGGAAGAGACAAAGACAAAAGATGGTTTTATGATTTAGGCTTTATTCACGGGTCATAGCGACCACATGGCAAGAAGATAGCTCCCTGGCCAGTAGTAGTGTCTAGATACAGTTAAGACCTAAGTCAGAATGGCCAACATATTATCTTGTGAGTCGGAAGTGGGTCCTTTTTCCCGCACATGCTTGGAGGGTTCTTTCAGTGAAGGCTCATGGGAGTTTGTTATTTTAATTTTTTTTAAAGTTTATTTTAATTTTATTCTAATTCCCACATATCCTCATATTAGTTGTTATCATCACAATGTTTCAGCTATTCATGAGATGACAAATTATCATTATTATATACTAATTTAGTAAAACTGTTATCCTCATATAGATTAAAATCCTGAGAATGTTACTGAATATGAAAGCACCTGAGAAAATACTACAGCTGAAATGTTCAACCCAAGATCACAACACCAGATTGAACAGCGTAAAATAATAATTACTATATTGTTATCATAAGTGTATTATGTTCACTCGTTGTGAGTTTTTCACACTAGTGTTAGCTGATGGTCTTTCACTGGTGTCTGAGTGACAACAAGTCTCCTCAGGTTTACAGGACTCTTCTGAGTATTCTAGCTGATTTCAGCAATGCAGTTTTCTGGATGATCTCAATTTTCCCTCTGATTTCCAGTTCCTCCAGTCTTTGTTCCAAGCTTTTTGGGACCGTTCCTAGACACCAACTACAATAGGTATCACTTTCACCCTCATATTCCACAGCTTTTTCAATTCTTTGGCAAGGTCTAGGTATTTGTTTATCTTTGCATTTTCCTTCATTGATTGATCAGAGGGAGCCTCTCCAACCACCTGTCTAACCTAAGTAAGGGCCAAAGTGGAGTGTTGCATGTCATGGATTGCTCATCCACCAGGATTCCATTCTTAAGCATCAACAGGTGATCCCAGTGGGGTAAAAATAATTGAGTGTACTCTTTATACTGTGTTTATTTATCTATGGTAAACTGTTCTGCCTACTACTTACATACATACAATACATTCATACTTACATTCACATACATACTTACCCAGATTTTTACATACACTGTCTACTCTCAGAATCTATTTCTTTCCTTCTTTCTAAACTCTGTCTGACCTTTCCATGAACTTGGTGGATTAAGTGATGAGCAACACATACCCCACACTACCCCCCCCCCCGTGCATTTGGACAATTCAGGAGTTTTTTCCAAAGCGACAACACATGTCTTCACTGATCTCCATTGCCCTCTGATAAATCTGATACTCATTACTTTTTTACAGCACGAGTCATGTGAGGTCTGTTGAGAACTTTTCAACTTTCATCCCTTTTTATCATCCCAAAAATAATTTTAAAACATATTTTGATAAATACTGTATTGGTCAAAAATCAAAATAAAAAAAAAACCAAAAATCAAAACACAGAAAAAAAAACTGAACCATTTAAAAAATTATCAGCACAAATTGTTTTTATTCTTATTTTTTAATTACTCTGATGTACATAAAATATCATTTCTTTTTAATTGTCAGAAATTTTTTTCTATATCTTTTATTTTTTCCGCTTAAATAGGTTGGGGTGGGGTGGGGGGCTTTCAGTTTTAACAAAGAATGAAATTAAGGATCTTTTATAACTGAAAAATCTAAACATGTCATTAAATATTTTACTAATCTAAAAATAAAAAATTTTAATGTTAGAAATTCAACTTTTTAAATTTTCATTTATTAGATATAAAAGAAATTATTGAGTAAAAAAGTATGGAAGCAGCTATCAGTAATATTTATTTTAAAGAATTTCTATTTGTTTTATGTTCATCAATATATACCGTTCCTGTTAAATCGATTGTCTTCACTTTTCCTTTTTTCTGTTGTTTTCATTCAATTGTTTAATGTCCTCATAATCTGCTTGGTTAAGCTATCTGCCCTGACCTTCGCAGACAAGAGAAGGCAGAATATACACCCTTTTTTGTTTTTCAAAACATTATGTAAACTATATAAACTATATTAGAATTTACATAACTCCACCAATTTTTTGAATTGGAAACTCAAATTTGGGGGATTTGCTGACTTTAAGAAAGTCCACACATGTACAAAATTTCAGAAAAATTGAAGTGCAAAATTTTAATAAATTTTTGCAAAATGTTGTAGCTTTGGTTCTGAGCAAATATCAAACAATCTTTTTGGAGCAAATAATGTTCAATATACGTGAAATAATAATAGAAAATATTGTTGTCATAGATGCAGTGCCACATCGGCATATTGATCTTGCTATGAAAAAATGAGAAATCATTAATAACTTAAAATTGGTTGACTGTAAGACTTTTTTGATAGCTTTTTTTAGATTCTTTGGGCAAAAATGCTTTTATAAATCAATTTTTAGGAGTACTTAGAACTTATTTTACAGACAAAAATAGGTTGCAAAAAGTCGCCATTTTTCACTAGCCCACTCAAATTTCGAGAGCTAAAATTCGACATTACTCCACCAATTTTTAGACCTGGAAGCTCAAATTTTTGGGATTGACTAACTTTATCATAATCCACATTTGAAGGGGGTGGGTGACATGGCCTGGATGATTTGAATGTCAAATTACTAGGGTGTTATCTGAGTCGGTATTTTAATGTCATAATGGGCTGTTATATGAGTCAGTAGAGCATCCAACTAGGTTCCTGGTTCGATACTGGCTCTCACCAACTCAGCGTATGAGTAGCACAGGGAATTGTGCTGTAAAGGGAGGAGCTGATGGTAGGTGTGGCACTCCACCTCAGATGCAAAAAACAACCTCTTTGGTCTAGTGCTATTGAAAAGGGGATAGACTTCCCACGCTGTCTGGCTGATTCTGAGTTTAGTCCACCCTGATGATTTTACATTACTTTATACACAACTAATTATGGTACTATTTGTATATGTTTTCTTTTCTTTTCCTTCCATTTTTGTTTTATTTCTTCCCCAAGTTCATATGAAAAGAAAACAACCTTTTAATCCATTGAAATATCAAACTTAGTTAAATAAAATGGTAGACAAGTAGTGACAAATTCTAAGGAACTATTATATTCCTAACCCTGAGGATCTGAAAGGTGAACTGACTAACCAGATGTTTTCTTTTGTCTTCTTCATCTTTCTCGCCACTTTCTACTTTGTATTATCTATCATTTGCAATTATATCTTTTATAAACTTTATTTCATTTGTTTTGATTCATTTTACTATTTTGCTTCTCTGTACTCAAACTAGTAGGCTCATATTAGTTGTTAGACATATTTACGAAACCTTCCACACAAGCAGGATGTGACACAAGGGCAATTTCTTAAGCAGAGTTTAACATTTGAATTCAGAGTTTTCCTTCACTTAGACTGGTTGCCTAATGTTATATATATATATATATATATATATATATATATATATATATATATATATGGATGTTGCGCAGAGGACCTCCCTAGGGCAATGAATGATAGAGAAGGTTGGCGAGAGATTGTCATAGATATTAAAAAGAAGGTCCGCAAAACGAATTTTTTTTATTTAAAACAAAAAATCTTTTGAAAAACAAAATTCATCTTTTTTTATGAAATTTTCAATTTTCTCCTGTTGGACCTTTTGGTTTTTGGAGTTACCAATATTGGATAATGTTTTATATATATATATATATATATATATATATATATATGTAAGAATGGAAAGGGAATTGAATCCGACAATATGAGGAAAAAATGAGTAAAGAAAAGAAATGTAGATGGATAAAAATGAATTTTATCGATATCACTTTTAATCGATATCACTTACACATGTGTTTCGGTCCGTTTATTTCTCAAAAAATAAAAAATTCACTCTGATGAAGGTCGTAAAAAAATCTCTCTGTGTACGGAATATTTTTACATTTTCCTATTATTATTATTATCATCATTTCAACATCATCTGATTATTTTAATAATAATAATAGTGTAAATCCGTATACATTTTGATAAATGAACCGAAACACATGTGTAAGTGATATTGATTAAAAGTGATATCGATAAAATTCATTTTTATCCATCTACATTTCTTTTCTTTACTCATTTTTTCCTCATATATATATATATATATATATATATATATATATATAATGTCCATTTCCTATGTCAATAACCATTACACAATGCACTTCCACTAATCTAATATATATGTATGTTTGATATCTATTTAGGTACCATTTACCAACACTTAGGGATTCAATTTAACTCACAAAACATATTTACAAGTGAAATTTATTAATAAATAGTGATAATAGATGTTAAAGTACTGGAATGGTAAGATTTTTTTTTTTATATTCAAAAACTAAACTTGGCAATAATACTTCCCTCCCACCTTTTTGTGTTTTTGTTGATTTTAGTCTTCACTTGAATTTGTTTTATTCCAGTTTCTTTATTGAAACCAATATCATTTTTGACATAAAAACTAGTGAAGCTGTTGTATCTTTGTTTTGTTGTACGATTTTTTTTTTTACATCAAGAACAAAAATAGTTGCAAAGCATTTTCATTAGAAAAAAATAAATAAAAGAGTTGCACCTTTTTTAAAGGAAAAATCATGATATTCTTGTTTAATAAAATGTTCAGCATGTGTATATATCACTGGCATCAATTTTGCTTTATTAGTTCCAGCTATGAGAAAATAAATGAAATATTACCAAAACTATGAATGGAGAAGAAAAGACTACCCCCCCCCCATAAAACAGGAAAATTATAAAGAAGAAATAAAAAAAAAGGCAGAGAAAATAAGAAAATTAAAAGAGGAAGAGGAATGGGCAATAATAATAAGTTGTTGAAAAGTGGAAAGATGGAGAAAGAAGAAAATTATATTAAAAAAATGAAATGAATATGAGAAAGAATCTATACTACTATTATTCTGCTCGTTCCTGTATGTGTGTGACAATTATATTCTTCTACATAGGATCAAAGTGTAGTATCTGTGTCTGATTCCAGGCCCTTCCTATCGATAGTCTTATTTGGTTTGCTTGTTTCAGCTTTTCTGAGTTTGAATCAGTTGCACTACCTGAACTAGAAGCTGCCTCTGTGAGCAGTTTAAAGTAGGCAAAGGGTTAACAAAGACTTGCACATAATGCTCATGATTCTTTAGAGGGGAATGAGGAGCACCCCTTCATCACCATTGCTCCCTGGTCCACTCTAACCCAGAATGGTAGTACCTGTTAGGGTCCCATCTATGGATTAAATAGAAAAATATGAGTTTAAAGAAAATTGAGTATCCATTAAGAATGAATTTACTTAAAAACTTTGTCTGCATTAAATGAGGTTGATATGCCATAAAACAAAACCAAATGAAAGATTCTTCAGAATGTTATACTGTTGCCTCGTGATCAAGAAAGCGTGAAACTATTAGTTGCAAAATTTTATATGATCAGGTTTCATATGAATAATTAAGATATTTCAGACTGAGGCTGAGGTTACATTTTTGACTTTTACCAGAGGTGTAACTGGGGGCCGATTCCTGCTGCCATACATATGGCCTACCATTGGCTACCCTTGTTATCCAGAGCTTGACTACAGTTTTTAACAACTCCATGTAGGCATCTGAGGGTCCTCCAACACTTTTTTCTGCAGATTTTCGAGGAATCACAATCAGATCGTCTTTTATGTTGCTTTCTTCTAGCCACAGACTCGTAGTCTCCATTGCAATTCTCCAGTTCATGCCTGGTTGTTTTTACAGTGTTCAGGGAGCATTGGGCAGCACCCATAATCTCCTTATCTTGATCGCTGGCACAGATCATCATGATACAAGTTATTCTCTTCCATGATTCAGGTGGACTCTAGTCATCCATTCTATCTGTCATTACGTATATGAATGAAGAAGGGTCCAAACTTTTAAATGATGCGTAGTGTGCGTCAATACCTCCAGCCTACGGAGAAAAATAACCAAATATAAATATGTCAAATTTATCCCAAACACACTGTATATATATATGAGTTAGGGTATGTCTTCACTAAATATATATATATAAACAAAAAATTCATGATGATTTAACAAGAACAAAATATTTATTATTGAGCCAAACTTAAATGCAGAGACCAAAAACTTATCTGAACTGTCTTAAAGGTTCAACCTATTATAAACACGAGAAAGACACATGACATTTTGACTCGAGCCGGACTGTCTCATGCCAGAGAAAGAATCCACCATATATGTGTGGATGAAACAGCAACATTTTGACTAATCCATAACAGGAAAAATTCTTCACATTTATATAGAACTTCATAATGGATGATTGACCCCCCCCCCATTTCCCAAATTCCATGGTAAATACACCAGAAAAAGGTCAGAGGGTATACAACCAAAATGTTTTGAACAAAGAACAATATCGATGAGAAAAATAGTCTGTCCAATACAAAAAGAAATAATACACATGAAATTAATGAAAATTATTTTTTCCAGTTTATTATTTTAAACATGAAGTTAATAATAAATCTAGCATGAAACTTATTTCATGCTAGAATAGTTGGATATATACCTTTCCCAAGTATATTAGCACTAGGTGAAATGAAACTCCATTTAAGAAATTGACCTTGTGTCACATCCTACTTGTGTGGATGAGTTAGTAAATATGTATATGATAAAATCGGTTGGGTGTTTGCCATAAGAGCAATTTGAAGAATAAAGTTAGGACAATCCTATAGTTGTTTAGGCTTAACATGACCAGCAGATTGATCAGATGGGTCTTCTCTGACCATCTGTCTAGTCCAAGTAAGGGCTGAAGTTGAGTGTTGTATGTCATAGACCACTTAGTACTGGAGTCACAGACTGCTCAGCCACCACAATCCTGTCCTCAGGGATTATAGGTTACCACCCACAGCCAACAGGTAGTCTCATTGAAGGTGAGGAATCTTACACCCTAGCAGAGGTGCAGTTGGCATATTTTACAGCCCCAGCCGACAGAGTGGACATTGTGAGTTTGAATGAAATTTGATTTGAACTTGTTTTGTCATTCCCATTTCCTACAATGATAACCATTACCCCACGTGACTCCTCTTAACAAATAACAAATATTGTTTATATAGTCTTTCAGTCAGAGAATTATTATTGTCTATTGTCAATATTGTTGCATACTACTTCTTAGGGTTCTTCTAATATGTTTTCATCAAAAGGTTACTGATTCTTTTTTGTATTGGTTGCTTTCTTCTGTTGGGTTTGTGACTCTTTAGTTCTGGGTTCCATTTTTTGTTTCAGGAACATGGAGACATATTTCTGTGTTCGCTTTTTATTAATTTCCCTCATTCCCAAATATACTTTACCACCTGCATAGGAAGAAGCACAGATGAAATATACATCTTGCACTAATGGGTGCTAGCCTCAACTCTGACTAGCTAAATTATACTTTTCCCTAGACTCCTCTGATAATGTGACTAAGACAAACTGTCTCGTTTCAGATGACTAATATCTATCAATTTAAATCTCAGTAATTTTCCAACTGTAGTTTTCCAGTTTCCAGTTAATTTTAAGATCTAAACTACACTCCCTTACAAAAATAATTGGCTATGCCTATCCATTATATAACATTAGATTCTTCATTGTAGCAAAATGCTGTTTCCTCTCAAGAATAAATATAAGAACAATTATAAACTATTGGCAACAACATATTTTATTACCTGAACAAACTAAATAGAAGGAATACAAATGTTATTAGTAGTTTTTCTCTATCTTATTATTGTTGCTGTGTATCACAACACACTTGATCATAACACTGTTCATTATTACTAATATTTTATTAGTAGTTTTTCTTCATTTTCTTATAGTTGCTTTTTATCAAAATACTCTCAGTCAATACACTCTTCATTATTGCTAATATTCTATTATTATTTTTTTCATTTTCTTATTGTTACTTTTTATCAAAATACTCTCAGTCAATATATTCTTTAGCCAATAAAGTAAACAACATAAGATCAATAATAATGAAGTTGCTTTCAATAAGAAATCCGATTTTGATTACTCAGTAGTAAAATAAAATGGTACAAAAGAATCAGAAAGAAGACAGTAACATAATGACTATGTCTTCTGTGGCTGAAATGGTTGTGGCAACGTCCGTGAAACATTGGCTTCTAAGGTATGGGATGAGAGTTCAAATTTTGTTTGAAGCAAAACTTTTATTTCTGATATTTTTACTTGAATAGTGTATGTACTCATAATTGTAATAAAAAGCAAAATAGAGTAAAGCTATTAATAAAATAGTAGTAAGGATATTCCCAAACTATAGCCATGTCAGTGCTACTGTATGGCTGCACCACATGGACTCTAGAAAAATGTCTGGAGTAAAAGCTAGATGGAAACTGTACAAGGATGCTGTGTGCAGTATCGAACAAATCCTGGAAGCAGCACCCAACAAAAAAGCAGCTGTACGGCCATTTAGCTCCTATCACACAAATCCATTAGGTAAGATGAACAAAACATGCTGGACACTGCTGGAGAAGCCAAGACAAACTCATAAGTGATGCTCTCCTGTGGACACCTACACATGGTTACACAAGTGCTGGTTGTCCAACAATCAGCTTGATACTGGGTGCTGTGCAAAAGACCTTCCTGGAATGATGGATGATAGGGACGGGTGACAGGGAAGGGCCATGGAAATCTGTGCTGTCAGTGCAACATGATGATGATGATGATGATGTTTACTTAAACAATGTATGCATCCAGAATGTTGTAATAAAAAGCTAAATAGAGGGATCCTAGGGAAGTGCCGAGAGAATAAGCTATATGGGAGTTGCACGCGAATGCTGAGTGGCGATCTTAAACAAATCATGGAAACAACAGCCCACAAGGAAGCAGCTGTATGGCCTCTCGCCCCCCCCCCCCTTATCCCACAGAGCATCTCAGTGAGATGGACAAGACATGCTGGACACTGCTGGAGAAGCTGAGACAAGCTCATAAGTGACATTTTCCAATGTGGCAAAGACCTACATTGACCAGCTCTGCGCAGATACTGGATGCTGTGCAGAGGACCTCCTGACAATGAATAATAGGGATGGTTGGCGAGAGATTGTCATGGATATCCGTGTTACTAGAATGATCTGATAATGATGATGAGAGTAAAGCTGGTAATAGAATAGTAGTAAGGCTATTTTTATGATAAAAGGTTCTGAGGCATTAGGCCGTTGGTATTAACATGATAAATCAATATACATGTAGCATACTTAATGCAACCCTTACAGAAAGTGGTGAAATTAGCTCAACTTCCCTTATATATATATATATTCCAAAATAGGTTTGTGGTGAAGCCACTAGAATACAGATTCTGTTCAAAAGAGAAATTCAAATTCAAATTGATGAAAATAACAAAATCCTGTGACTAATTTTTCTTCTTTTGAACAAATAAAGGAAAACCCAAAAATTGAGAAGAAACTATTTTGAACCACATAAAAACATAAAAAGACGCAAATTTAGAAATCAACACAAATCTGTGTTTGCTATTTTCTACTCGACTCCACAATGCATCAAGATGTTAGAATTTTCTATATTCATTTTGTAGAGGCACTTGTAGTGTAATGGTTATTGTTGAAGGAAATTGACTTGACAACATGAGTTCAAATCCTGAACAAAGCTGTTTGCATTTCACATAGTGCTAATACCCTTGGGAAAGGTATGCATCCAACTATTATCCCTCCAACTATGGGTAAATAGTAGGGCAGAAAAAAAAAGAAAAAAGGAAAGAAAGAAAGAAAGAAAGAATATGATAAATAAAGGTATTGAAGGAAAGAAAGAAAGAAAGAAAGAAAATGATCAGTAAAAGTATTGAAAGAAAGAAAGAAAGAAAAAGGAAAGAAAGAAAATGATAAGTAAAAGTATTGAAAGAAATAAAGACAAAAAGAAAGAATGAAAGAAAAAGTAAAGAAAGAAAGAAAGAAAGGAAAGAAAGAAAGAAAAAAGGAAAGAAAGAAAGAAAGAAAATGAGCTCTTTAACCTTAGTATGGTAACTGGTATAGGAAAAGGAAACTTAATTCAAAACCTGTAAAATTCTGCTTAAAAAATTGACCTTGTGTCACATCCTACTCATGCAGAAGGGTTGGTAAATATGTAAACGCTTTCATTCACTCTTTTTATATACCCCTTTGAATCAGGTATATATATATATTGAAATTTCTTCTATTAAAATTATAAGAGCCTCTGTGGTTATACCCTCACTAATCTTTCTTACTTACTTGAATAGTTGGTTGGTATTTCTCAGTCTGTATTATGTTTCTTGTGTAGCTGGGACATTTCTTCTAACTTCTGGTCCTTGTGGTCTGTAGTCTACAGCTGGGACATTTCTTTTTATTTTATTTTGTTGACTGTCTAGTTCTGCTTTGGCCAAGACTGCCATTAGTTCATCTGGAGACAACCAAGGCATATATTTTGTGTATCTCATTTTTATTCAAACCCAGAACTTTCTCAACCTAGGATCCTTCAACTGCATGCATGGAGTAAAACCGGTATGTGCTTACAACACAACATCTCCACCCTAACAAACTAAGCTAACTCAACTTCCGTTCCCACCTTTTCCCAGCGACAGGAAGTTGGGATCCACTTGATGTCAAAACAGAAATACTTTCAACTAAATCCTCTTTATGTTGCATCATGTCCTGAACAAATATTGGAAGCATCACCCCACAAAAAAGCAGCTGTACAGTCACTTGCCTTCTATCACACATACCATCCAAGTAAGATGAACGAAACATGCTGGACACTGCTGGAGAAGCTAGGAAAAACTCATACGTGATGTTCTGCTCTGGACACCGACATATGGTCACACCAGTGTAGCGACCAACAAAAACCTACACCAGTTAGCTATAGGCAGTTTTGCAGCAAATCCAACTCAGATAGACTTTAATAAAGACATTGTTAATAAATAAGATGCTAATTAAGATTAAATAATGACTATTTCATAATCATTGAGAATAGAACTTAAATAACTAAGGAAATTGTGATGTCAGTGGTGACATAGTTTTGGTTACAGACAGACAGTTAGATAATCTTCATTATAATAAGATATATATATTATATATATATTTACCAACCCGCACGAGCAGGATGTGAGATCAATTTTTAAGCAGAGTTTAAGAGGTTTGAATTAAGAATTTTTCCTTTTCTGGCTGCCTAACCAAGCTTAAAGAGCCCAGTCTGTCCTACTATTTATCCATAGCTGGAGGGAGAGTACATGGATGCATACCTTTCCCAACAGCCTCGTCCAGGAATTGAACTTGTGTCAATGCGTCCATTTACAATGACAGTAATCATCAAACCACACACCTCTATGTCGATTAAATATGTTATTATTCTTATCGATAGTGAGTCAGAAAAAAGAGCGGGAAAAAGAAAGAATTATTCAAGATATTTCTGAAATTTACCTTTCAGACAATTGCATGAAATCCATAGAAAATGTTGTCCTCGAGTTTGCAAGCTGACAAAATTCAGAATATTTTAAAATGATAATACAACAACAATTCTTTGAAAATCTTTCCATTCTTTCATTGTCACATATTCTAGTTGTCTTTTATTTACTTTATTCTTTTAGAATTCCTCCTTTTTCTCTTTATCTATCTTAGATCCGATTATTTATTCATTTTTACAAATAAAAATCTCTGTCAAATCGAAATCCTGTGTAAACATATTCCTGTTTAGAATAATACATTATATAAAAGCAGATGAGCATGTCCGGTAAATTAATTGCGATAAATTCATTATCAGTAAATTGATCATGTGGTACATTAATCATCGGTAATTTGATCATGTGGTAAATTGATCATCGGTAAATTCATTGTGTGGTAAATTGATCATGTGGTAAATTGATCATCGGTAAATTCATTGTGTGGTAAATTGATCATTGGTAAATTGATCATGTGGTAAATTGATAATCGGTAACTTGATCATCGATAAATTCATTGTGTGGTAAATTTGATCATCGGTAAATTCATCATGTAATAAATTGATTCATTGTATGGTAAATTTATTACAGGTAAATCATTCATGGCTAAATTTAGAACTTAATGATTTCTTTTAAGAATTTGATTAAAAGAGCTAAAGAGTTAGGGTTAAGGAAATCCTATAAGAGAAATTAATGTGATATGATAAATTTACCTGTGATAAAATTACCATGTGATGAATTTACTGATGATGAATTCACTTAAAATTGTTTTGCTGGATTTCCATAACTGTTTATCTTTATTTCTTTTTATTGATTTTATTTTTACAATTTTATTTTACTATAATATGATACTAAATGTACCCGGTGGTGAGGCTACTGTTCTGGAGCTCTAAGAAGAGTGGAGTACCCCTTAATTTTTATTACACCCTGGTCCATTCTGACCAGCAAAACCTTACATTGATCAGCTCTGTGCAGACACTGGATGCTTTACTGAGGACTTGCCAGATGTGATGAATGATAGGGACAAGTCATAAGCGATAGTCATGGGAATATGTGCTGCCAAAATGACTTGATGATGATGAATAATCTATTTTTTAAAAATTCAATCTGAACTATCCAATATATTTTCAACTGAAAAATGTTCTAATTTTTTTTTTTAACTAAACATAGTTATTTCTAACTTGTACAATATAGTATACATATATATACAGGATGAATATAGACAAATATTTGTCCTAAGTATCTATGTATCTACCCAACCCCTCTGTCATGAGTAGAATACAACACTAGATCAATTTTTTTAAGCAAAGTTTAACAGGTTTGAATTCAGGATTTTCCTTCTCCTATACTAGTTGCCTAATCAAGATTAAAGAGCCCAGTCTTCCCTACTATTTACCCATAGATGAATGGAGAATACTTGATTCATACCTTTCCCAAGGGTATTAGCACTATGGGAAATGCAAACAGACTCATCCAGGATTTGAACTTGGTTTGCGGTGTTCATTTCCTCTGATGATAACCATTACACCACAAGTGCCTCCATTACTCTAGGTATGTATAAATACTCCTGAGATTGATACAAACTATATTTATTCAGATATGTTTAACCAACAGGTTTGATTTCAAAGTTTTTCTTCTCTTAGACTGGAGTCCAAATCAAGGCTAAAGAAACCAGTCTGCCCTATAGCTGAATGGAGAATAGTTGGATTCCTACCTTTCCCAAAGATATTAGTCCTATGTGAAATGCTAACCGGCTCATCCAGGATTTGAACTTGGGTCTCCCTGTCCATTTCTTATGATGATAACTGTCACACAACAAGTGCCTCCATTACTGTAGGTATGTATGCGCACTCCTGAGACTGAGACAAAACTATATTTATTCAGGTATGTTTAACCCAGGCAATCTGGTTAGAGTTAACAGAAAAAGGGAAAGAATGTCATTATATCAAAGCAGAGAAGTAAGCGTGTTCCTAAATTAATGAAATGGCATTTTAAGAGACAAGAAGATGGAATTTCCTGGTAACGTAATGAAAGACATACACATAGTGCCATGAAGTCTGAGCTGCCAAGAGAATTCTTCCAAAGTTCCATTGCATTGAAGAGATTCACCTGACTTTTATTTAAATGCAATTTTACTGCTACAAGAAGAAAAACACAGAATTCTCACAAATAGCAGAAAAGAAACATTTCTTATGATTGAAGACTTACTATTCAAGGCTTTTGAAAAGAGCACGAAGAGAAATTCTTTACAAAGTGAAGAATTTGGCTTTAAATTCAGTCTGATTACCAAAGATATAAATCTATTTTGATTAAATAATTATAAACATAATAAAAGTTAAAATTATGCATATTTACCTTTGATCATGTACATTCTAAAATAAAGACACAAATTATATGAACTAGCAAAAAAATAAATACCCCCCGGGCGGTGTAAAAATTAA
The DNA here is from genome assembly GCA_023376005.1 of Doryteuthis pealeii. Taxonomy (NCBI): domain Eukaryota; kingdom Metazoa; phylum Mollusca; class Cephalopoda; order Myopsida; family Loliginidae; genus Doryteuthis; species Doryteuthis pealeii. Next base: position 94,520,739 of record CM042141.1, read on the forward strand.
TTTTTGAAAGATATTGTCTGAGGGGGTGTAGGAGTTAAGAATTCAATGTCACTGAGTTTGTATCATAAGTAAGCAAAATCATTAAATTTATTAAAGGAGTAAAAAAACAAAAAACAAAAAACAATTTGAAATGGAAACTTAGTTCTGTCCCCCTCAAATAAAATGTTGCGTGCATCTATTAATTATTAATTGAATAATCATTTTTAATATTTTACACATAAATTTTACACAAAATCGTTGGTATTCATTTATTTGTAAACTTTTTAGCTAAGCTCTTGATACTGTAAAAATAACTATTTCTTGTTGGTAAAAAATTTACTCTCAAAACTCTATACATTTGATAACTTTAAATATATATTAAAATTAAACAGACTATATATAAATGTATAATACCGGACATGTATTTATTAAAACTTGTGTTAAAAAGCAAAAAGGACCGTCTAAGTTTGCATACTAAAATTTTGAGTGTATATAATACAAGGTTGTTCTTTATTCTATGTATTAATGATTTTGATTAATATGATGTAAGCAGTGAGGTGGTTTTAGTTACAGACAAATAGAGACAGTATGAATACAGAAAATGATGTCAATATATGCATAAAAAAGGTATGGATTGCTATAGACAGATTATCAATCATACAGAAATTTGATCTCTCTGATAAGATGAAGTGAGAATTCTTCTAAGCCGTAGCTGTGTTAGTGCTACTGTATGGCTGTACCACTTGGACTCTAACAAAATGCTTATAGAAAAAGCTGGATGAGAACTGTGTGCTGTTTTGAACAAATCCTAGAAGCAGCAACCACTAAAAGAGGAACTGTATGGCCACTTGCCAGCTATCACACAAATCATCCAGGTTAGATGAACAAGACATACTGGACACTGTTATTGAAGCAAGGACAAGCTAATAAGTGACATTATACTATAGGTACATACACATGGACATACCAGTGTTGGTCTCTACATTGATCAGTTCTGGATGGCTGATAGAAACAAGTTATCCTTAATGCATAATTAATTGTAATAAACTTTTGAAAAAAATATCTAAACATTTAAATCTTAAAAGAAAAAGAATCAAACTAATACAGTTTGACTTTGACTTATGAGTGTCCCAATTTATGAATTTTTGAGTTACGAGTTGCTACTTGGTTAATTTTCTTGTTTTGAGTTGAGAGCTAAAATTTGAGATACAAGATTCAGAGATGCTATGATAATAAGTTCATTAAAAACATTTAAGTTTCCAAATTAATTATGCCAAAGAAAAATATTATTTATAAAAAATAAACATTAAATCATATTACAGCACATAATTCATTACATTCTATTTTATTATTTTTATAAAATACAGTTGGCTATTTATCTTATTTCAGAAAAAAAAATTAGGGGTTTTTTTTTTTTTTTTGTGGGATGGGGAGCGCTGCAAGGGATTAATGGCATTTCAGTTTATTTCAATAGGAAATATTGATTTGATATGTAAGGAAATTGAGTTACGAATGGAACATATCAAACTTGTAAGTCAAGGTACCACATATATATATATATTCTTCTTCTTCTTATATATATATATATATATATATATTATATATAGATGATTAAAATCAAATGGTTTAAAAACTACCCACTTAAGTTTCTTGTAGTAGCGCAAATCTTCAGAATGCCCTGACGTGCTACTACAAGAAACTTAAGTAGGTAGTTTTTAAACCATTTGATTTTAATCGTCTATTTAGCTCTTTATATTGAGCACTTTTTCATCGGTTTTAATGAAAAAATCCCGAAGTAAATAGATTTGTATACTTATTTGCTTGGTGGATTTAATGGTAACTGTAATATATATATATATATATATATATATATATATATATATATATATATACATTTAAAAACTTAAAAAAAAGTAGGTTAAAAAACAAAATAAATGTAGATGTTTATTTTTCAGTCAGTTATATATATAAAAAAAAAGCTTCTTGTCTACTTTTACTTATTTCAGATCTTTTCAATCTGGCAAATTTGGTGAGTAGCATTCAGAGAGTATCAGGTGAACTTGGCATCTCAAGACATCCAGACTTACTGAATTGTACTCACATTACTAAAATATTGCAAAAATGTTGACTCACCCTAGTGTCTCTCTCTCTCTATATATATATTTATAAAATAAAAATTAGAGTGGGCTAAAAAACAAAATTAATGTATATGGATATGTATAAAAAGATCAAAGAAATCTAGTGAGAGTATCTCAGAGAGTATCAGGTGAGCTCAGCATCTAACAGTCTAGTGTGATTCATCATCTCTACAACTTTGGCTAAAGCATCTAGAGCTGCTAAATTGTATGTTATATTACTAAAATATTGCAAAAATTTTGACTCACCTATATATATATATATATATATATATATATATATATATCAACTAGAAAAAAAGTGATTTAAAAAAAACCCAATGTAGACAGATATGAATAAAAAAAATACAAATATTTTTTTCTCCGACCAATATTTCTTATAATTTCATTTTTTGGTCAATTATATAAAAAAAAAACATCTTGTCTATTTTTACTTAATGTTGTCTCACATATTTTCAATCATTACCTTCATAATTTTTTTTCTCTTTTGCTTCTGTCTAAACCTATTAATCTTTATTGCGTATCATGCTATTACGTTATAGCAAAAGTTTTCATTGAGTATTTTTTGCACAATGTTAGGGAAATTTTAAAATAGTGTTTTTGAAATGATGTCTTTTACAAGACTATGGAACATTTCTGAAGCTAGGATAATTGGTTCTAGACGATGGAACTTATAGAAACAAATATTGGTTAGCATTTAAAGACCTCTCTTAAAACTGTTACAAATTGCAGGAATCTGGACAAATTGTTGGCTGGTTGGATTTTACGGCATGTCTAGCCTTGTTGGGTTATTTTATGCCAAAGACCTTTTGTTTTATTCATTCTTGATGGATATTTAGATTTAAAAAAAAAACTCAATTTTTTTAAAAACACATTTTTTAAAACTATTTTTTCTATTTAAATCATAGATGGGACACTAACAGCTACGACCACTCCAGGTCAGTGTTGACCTGGGAGTAATGGTGATAAAACGTTATTCCATAATCCCCTATAGCTCCAGAATTGGAACTTCATCATTAGATGTAGGTTAAGATCATACCCAGGACACTAAGACCCTCAGATACCACCTTCTAGCACATATATGATAAAAAGGGTTGGGAGTTGCCATAAAGGCAATAGGGTCAGGACAATCATATAGGTGCTAGGGCTTGACGGGACCAGATGATTGATCGGAAGGGGTCATCTCCAACCACCCATCTAGCTTAAGACCAAGGTGGAGTGTTGCATATCATGGACTGCTCAACCACCAGGATTCCATCCTTAAGCAGTTGGCCCCTTATGGGGGAGATTTTACCCCTCTGCAGTGGTGCAGTTGGTGTATTCTACTGCTCTAGCTGACAGGGCATACGTAGCAAATGGTTATGGAGTATATTGAGCTCAGAAGTTGAGTTCATTTGGATTTGTAGGGGAGACAAATATGCTGCTGCATATTTTGATTTTTCAGACTGTTGTCCTCATCTTTATTGTGGTATGTGTAAAAACACAACCTTTTAGTCACTGTATCCTCCTCGGCCTTCTTCAGTTGTTCCCTGTCTTTCCAAACATAGCAATAACCCAACCTGGGAAATCTTTTTTGAATAATTTGACTGTTGATTAAACAAGGTGTTGCAGGACTTTTGAATATCTCATTCAAATAATCACTTCATTGTTTTTGCTTGCCTGTCAATCTGAGGGGCATCATGAGAAATGTCACGATCATTAAAAAACAAAACAAAACAAAAAAAAAACAGTCAAATTATTTAGAATAATTTCCCAGGTTGGGTCATTGCTTGAACACTTGAAGAAGGCTAGAGGATATAGTGGCCAAAACGTTGTGTTTTTACATACTACAATAAAGATGAGGACAACAGTCAGAAAAATCAAAATAACACACATGAAGCCTCATCTAAAAAATTCAGACATATAAATAAAGAGTTATAACATGTGTCTAGGTTTTGAGCTGGAAAGCTAACTGCATGTTTGGACTTTGTGTCCAGGAATAAAAAAGGAGTGAAAACCTATAATGTATTTTGTATTATTTAGATTTTACATACTGTTGTCTTCATCTTTATTGTTACATGTTTTGGCTGATATGCCCTTCATCCTTCTTCAGGTGTTTCTTGTCGAACTCCAGAGCCTTTACGTTGTAATTGGGAGCCTTTCATAAAACTTCAAACTGATTCCTTTATTTAACCCATTCGGGTAGATTTTTCTCATTCTGTTAACTATGTTATTTTTGCCCATTGTCATCATTGAACCTGCAACCTCCAGGTGATTGTCATTAGTAGAACTCTATTAAATCATCCTTAAATCCATTGTGCCATGTATCCCACTGGAGAACCAGAGTAAATTCTTGGAACCTATAAACCGAAATGCTCTTTTTACCTAGAATTTTAAAATTTATTATGTTTGATTTTTACGCATATTGGATTTAAAAAATGATAATCTAATACAGCCTTTTTAATTACTGGTTCCCATATTGTATTCATTAAATATGAACATAGTGTTAGCTGTCAACTGCTGACCTTGTCACTCTTCTCTGCTGATGTCTATATGACATTAAAAAAAAAAAGTTTGGTTGGATTTTACAACATTTTATGCTGAAGACATTTTGTTTGATTCATTTTTGTTTAGTATTAAAATTAAATTTTTTTAAACACATTTTTAATACTCATTTTTTAATCTATTTAACCCATAGATAGGACCCTTACAGGTACTACCACTGTGGGTCAGGGTAGACCTGGGAGTAATGACGATAAAGGGGTATATGACATTCCCCAGATTTCCAGAATTGGAACATCACCACTTGGATTGCAGTTTAATGTCATATTCAGAAACTAAGACCCTCCGCCACTGCCTTCTAGTACATATGTAAAAAAGGTTGCCAATTTGCCATAAATAGGATTGGAACAATCATATAGGTGCCTCTCTGACTACCCATCCAGCATAAGTAAGGACTAAAATGGAGTTGCAATTAATTTACTGCTCAGCCACCAGGATTCCGTCCTTAAGCATCACAGGTCACTACCCACAGACAACAGGTGGCGCCATTGGGGGTATTTTACCCTTCTGCAGAGGTGCAGTCAGTGTATTCTACAGCCCCAGCTGACGGGGTGGGTGGATAGTTAGATATCGTTGCCTGTCAACAGGTGGCCTTGTCACTCTTTTTCACTCTGTTTCATTCAATAACCTAGCTTCAAGCTACATTATACCATATCAATATTTTTTTTAAGTTTGGTATTAGAATTAATTTATTATGAATGAATGGCACAGAAACTTTATAATTCCTAAAATCATGGAGCATACGTGTGGATAGTAGGATAATCTGTAACATTACAGTTTAATATATTTTAGGGGAATAAAGAAAACATTATACACACCATAAATATGTAAGCAGGTTGTTTTCATTCTTTTAAATCCAGACATCAAATTCGTCCATTAATTTTTATTTGATTTTTTATTTGTTCAATTTAAAAAGCATTTCATAGATTCTTTATTATTCAACGAGTTTCTCCTTTTGGACATTATGAATAATATTGCTTCATTTATTTCATTCTGTATTTTTCTTTGTTGAAACACTTTTCTCCTCTTTCTCTTCTTTCTCAACAATCAGAAGATTTTAAATGCATTTCTTTTGCTTTAGAAAGTTTGTTTTAATGATGTCATGAATTTTCTATGGGTTTATAATAAGCCAACCAAAATTATGCATGACTTGTCATGCAAGACATACTTCACATATATGTAAACAAAACACCCACGCATACACACATGAGAGAGAGAGAGAGAGAGAGAGAGAGAGAGAGAGAGAGAGAGAGAGAGAGAGAGAGAGAGAGAGAGAGAGAGAGAGAGAGAGAGAGAGAGAGATGATAGAGAGAGAGAGAGAGAGAGAGAGAGAGAGAGAGAAGAGAGAGAGAGAGAGAGAAAGAGAGAAAGAGAGAAAAAAGAGACAGAAAGAGTAAGAGAGAGAGAGAGAGAGAGAGAGAGAGAGAGAGAGAGAGAGAGAGAGAGATAAGAATGTATTGCTATTCAAATCCAGAGGCTGAATTAATTTTTCTCTTTTTGAATATATATATTTATATATATGTTAAAATATCTTTTTATAGTTCTCTGTCTTTGTGCATGCGCAAACTTATACATGCACATGCATATGTGCATTAATACACACACACACACACACACACACATGTATATGTAAATGTAGAAAGCCAAAACAGCAAAATTATATTTATTCATTTCTATAGGCATAAAACTATTAGTGTGCTTGCAAACATACGCTGATAGAGGTCTATAAGCATTTACTTGCATATATATATATATATATAATATATATATATATGTGTGTGTGTGTGTGTGTGTATGTGAAGAGAAATGGAAGTGAATCTGACAGTATGTAGTATAGTGAGAAATTTGAAAAAAACACAGGTTTAAAAAAATGAGTGGTAAGTTTATTAGCTGACGCTGCAGTGTTTTGATCTGTTAAGTAGATCTTCTTCAGGGCTTTTGTTGATATAAGGAAAAATGAGTAAAAAATTTTTTTATCACAGAATAATGATGAAGACTGTGATAGTCATTGTTTATCAATCTGTTAAAAAAAAAAAAAAAATTTTTTTTTGACTATCACAGTCTTCCTCATTATTCTGTGATAAAAATTTTAATTCCTTATATCAACAAAAGCCCTGAAGAAGATCTACTTAAAAGATCAAAACACTGCAGTGTCGGCTAATAAACTTAGCACTCATTTTTTTAACCTGTGTTTTTTCATATTTCTCACTACTATGTATATATATATATATATATATATATATATATGACAGCATTTTTTCTTTTATGCATGTTTTTTTGAATTAGACAAACAATTCTTGTCTGCCAAGCTTCTTTTCTATCCTTTCCAATTGTCTGGCCATATATATATATATATATATATATATATATATATATATATATATATATATATATATATATATATATATATATATATATATATATATACCAATCCCTCCACACGAGTAGGATGTGACACAAGGTCAATTTCTTAAGTGAAGTTTGAATTCAGAGTTTTCCTTCTCCTAGACTTAACTAGTTGCCTAACCAAGTTAAAGAGCCCAGTCTTCCTACTACTTACTACATATAGCGCCAAACAGTGATGATGAAGATTTAATATAAATCGATATGTTTAAACTTTAGCTTCACAATCAAGAATAAATTCATATATATATATATATATATATATATATATATATATATATATATATATATATATATTTACCTACCCCTCTGAATGAGCAGGATGTGACACATGGTCAATTTCTTAAGTGGAGTTTAACAGGTTTGAATTTAGAGTTTTCCTTCTTCTAGACTGGTTACCTAGCCATGGTTAAAGAGCCCAGTCTGTCCTGCTATTTACCCATAGCTAGAGAGAGAATTGGATTCATACCTTTCCCAAGGATATTAGCGCCATATGAAATGCAAACAGCTTCATCCAGGAATTGAATTCAGGTTAACGTGTCCATTTACTATGACTCTAACCATTAGACCATGCACCTCTATTTATTTACTAAGCTTAGCTTAGATTTGGCACAAGGCCAGAAGTATGGGCGCCCAATGAGTATTGAACTCACTAACAATGGTCTGCAAATCTAGCTTGCTAACCATTACACCATTTATGTGTGTATGTGTGTGTTTGTTTTGTTTTGTTTTGTTTGTTTTGTTTTACGGCATATCAACCTCAGTGGGTCATTTAATGCCAACAAAGTTTTGACATAAATTCATTCTTAATAGATACTGAATTTTCTTTTTTATAAACACATTTTACTATTTAATCCATAGATGGGACCCTAGCTGATTGATCGGAGGGTGGTCTCTATAACCGCCCGTTTAGTCCAAGTAAGAGCCATATATATAGATGATTGCATATATATATATAAATAATAAAGTAAGCCCAATGAATCTACCTAGGTTTCTCCTAATGGATCATCAGGATAATTCTGACTTTATTGGATCTACTTATTGTATTGAACACTTTAGTATATTCACTTAGGCAACTTTTACAGTATTTTTTCTTTTTGACCATTTTAATAGTATCAACTGATTATTTTCAGGAAGTGCAGATGATTTGGTCTTTTCTGATTTTTATAATTTTTTTCTCCAAGCAAAAGTTTGTATTGTGTGTTATTACAGACTATAAAGCTGGGAATTTTTTATACTGTTGGAGTTTAGAAATAAAAATAAATATATATATATATATATATATATATATATATATATATATATATATATATATATATATATATATACTAGAAGCAGATACCGACATCACCTGGGTAGAGGGCAGGGGTAAAAAAAAGGTACTCACAGATCCATTATTGTTGAATCGCAGATTGGATCCTTGCAGAATACCCCATTAAAATACCTATGTAAAAAAGACCTTTGTGTTGATCTAGACACACTGAAAAGAAAAATTAATGTCTCTTATTTAGAATACTAAATGCAAAATAATTCCATGCAGTTATCATTTGAATTCTATCTTTTAATCATCTTCACGAATATAAATCAAATCTTCATTATTTTTGTTCAAAAAGCAAGATCTGGTGATTGTGAATGTGTATATATATATATGACTTTGTCATTAATTGTTTTATTTTCATAGTTTTCTCCGGACACACACACACACACACACACACACACACACACACACACAAACTGCCCTTTATATATGTATAGATATATATGTATGTAAATGTTAAAGAACAAAGTCATACAGACAAAATCCAACATGTTGTTGCCTATAACTTCCACAAAACAAACCCCCCTCATTAATCGCTAAATGTTCCACTTACCCTAAATCCTTTAATCACCTTCTCCACCATCAGAACTTGCAATCTACCATATTGTTGGTGGCACTTCCTCCTACTCCTTTCTTTCTCATGCCTCTGCCTCACACCTCTCAACTCATCCTCCTTCTCTCCTTCCTTTCCTCTACCTGTCCACCTTTTCATTGTATATATATCTGCAGCAGTTTGTTTCAAAACAATAAAACAATTCTGAAGAAGCCTCTTAAATCCACAGAGGCAAAATATTAATTGAATGTAAATTGTTTGTGTTTTTATTCACTGTGTTCCTCAACATTTACTCACATTTTGTTGGATTTTTCCTAATCTGTTATTTCCTTACGCATGTCTTTCTATATCTATCTATCTATCTATCAATGTGTATGGTTGACACTCTCACACTTGTGAGCCAACACACAGTATTATTAGGAGAGTGCTTGATATCTGTGATAGAGTGCTAATAAATAAATAAATAAATAATAAATATATGTTTTTAGTATATATTTATTTGTATGGAAACAAGTCTGCTACCATTGGTTTCAGACTTGTTTCCATACAAATAAATATATACAAAAATCTCTCTGTCTCTGTCTCTGTCTCTGTCTCTGTCTCTCTCTCTCTATATATATATATATATATATGTGCTGTTAAGCAAGATGGAAGTTTCATTTCTGATGAATTTCCTTTTTGATCTTTTCAAGTTTTCTGACCAATTTCTTAATATCAGAGTGGAGTCTGTTGATTATAACACCAAAGTTTTTGTCCCTAGTACTTTTAGCACTCTGGAGTGCCATCATCAGGGGTAGATGTAATTGAGTGTTTTTTCCACGATTCAGAATTACTGTTATTTTTAATTTCTACACTTTAATTACAATTTAACTACAATTATGTAGCACAATCACAGATGGGTTCTCACTCTCTTAACTCCACATATAGAAGCAGACGTATTTTACTAACCCAACAGAGATATACTTATTTACAGATAGTACTGTAATATTTGAGGAATGAAGTTGTGTGATTAGAATTCATAACATTCATAAATATAAATGATAATAAAAATGGGAAAAAAATGAATAGGAAAAGCTTTTACTGGATTAATTCAATCATTTGATAACATATTTCTTTTTGCTGGACTCTTTTCTTCCAGAAGAATTAATACATTCACTCTGTTATGATGAAGATTTTTTCTTTTCTTTTATTTCATCACACACATTTCAATTGGCGTTATTGTCTGTTTATGAGAAATTATGTCAAATAAATCTAAATACAATTCATTTTGTATTATTTTACATCAATGTAAATTTTCATTTCTATTGCTGAAAATTAATGTTTATAAAGCCGATGTAGATGTGGAATCTATTGCTTATATAAGCAATATCCAAAATCTTATATGAGGGTGAGTCAAAAAGTAATGCCATTTTGTTTAGGACAAGTATAATTACCAACACAGGAAATTGTATTGTGCATCAAAATGAAGCTGGTCCTCTGTAGATCACATCCATATTTCTCCACATAGTCACCATTTCTCTCAATGTTCCACCATTGAATGAGAGTATGTATCCTTGCCCTGTAAAATTCTGTTGACTGTTCTTTGAGCCACTTCTTCATTATAGATTTCACTTCCTTGTCACTAGAATAATGCTTGCCTCTTAAACCCTCTTTCATGGGACCGAAGAGATGATAGTCTGAAGGTGCTAAATCTGGTGAGTATGGAGGATGTGGTAAAGTTGTCCACCCAAATGAGGCGATTTTCTCGTTTGTCCTGATGCATTGTTTATGCAGAAGGAGGACATTGTTGATTGGCAAGTTAGGTCTTATTCGTAGGATTCTTGCACTGAGCCTCGTTAGGGTCTCAATGTAGGCCTTAGTTTTATAAAAAAAACTTCACATGAAATAAAGAAAATGGCATTACTTTTTGACCCACCCTCATACAAGGGCAATCCCAAAATAAGGTCTTCAAAATATTTAGAAACCACAGAAACATTTATTGTCTATTTTCAATGATGTTTACATTATTTTAAAGTTTGAACATGTATCTATTTTTTTACATAATCACCATTTTGGTTGATGCATTTTTGTAGGCACTGTGGCTCATTGCCATGTCATTGAGAAAGTATTGAACGTCATCATTGCTGCAAACTCCTTACACTACTTGTGGACGTTTTTAACATTCAGGCACAACTCACCATACACTTCTATTAATTGGTGATAAATTTCAACGGTTTAATGCCTTTTGAATTCAAAAAATGAATAACTGTGTGAACTTCATACTTGGTAGTAGCATCAATAGGAGTTCCATCAGAAATGACTGCCAACCCAAGACTGAGGGAAGCAGCAAGGCGGACAGGCACAGATGTATGCACAACGAACATAACAGTGTTGCCAATACCCACGCAAACAATTTCCCCGTGTTCCCAGTATTTTGGAGACCTTATTTTTGGGATATCCCCCATAGATATCCATTTGATGATATTTCTACCAGTCTAAAATGCCTAATTGATAAATGTACTGATTACATCCCTTATTTGCTATGGTTCTCCTATTTGACATTAAGGCACCTCTGGGCATAAGTATTTATATCTTTAATGTAATAAAAATATACTAAATTAGACTAACAAAATTAAATAAGAACACTTATAAAAATTAGTTTTAAAAATTAGTGAAATAGATTACTAAGTAGGACTGAGCCTATTCTAGTAGTGACCATCCCAAGTGGATTTAACAGGTTTGAATTCAGAGTTTTCCTTCTCCAAGACTGGTTGCCTAACCAAGGTTAAAGAACCCAGTCTGTCATACTATTTTACCCAGAGCTGGAGGGGGAATAGTTGGATGCATACTTGTCCCAAGGGTATTAGTGTTATGTGAACTGTAGCTTCGTCCAGGATTTGAACTCAGGTTCACGAGTCCATTTCCTATGACTCTAACCATTACACCACACACCTCCTCTAAAAAGATTACATGTAATTTTATTTTATTTTAATTGATTTCTACATAAAATTATACAATTGCTTTCTATATGTATAAGAATAAAACTTATACTAGAAATTAATAACACCAAGTAATTATCTATTGATTATAATTATCTAAATGATTAAATACTTTTAAAGTTCTTTGTGTCATCATCACAAGGATAAATGTATCAATCAATTTGGTTTTGGAAATCATTTATGAAAATGACAAAGAGAATCGGTATGATTAGCAACCCTTATGGAATACTAGACATGACAAAGGGAGTTGGTCTGATTGGCAATCCTTATGGAATACCAGACATGACAAAGAGAATTGATCTGATTTTAAATCCTTATTGAAAACCAGACATGACAAAGAGAATGGGTATGATTAGCAATCCTTATGGAATACCAGAGAAATTGAAGACTTGTTATTAAGATACTTGTTGACTGCTAGCAAATCTGAAACATCTGGCTCTTCTTTGAAATAATTGGTCTGAGTACTGATCCTTATGAAATACCAGACATGACTTTTGATCAAGTTAATGGTTGGTTGGATTTTATGGCATGTCAACTATTGCTTGGTTATTTTATGCTGAAGGAGTTTTTGTTTTATTTATTCTTGTTTCAATTTTTAAAAACATTTTTTGGAATTCATTTTTTTCTATTTAACCTAGAAATGAGTTTGGTTTTGGTTGGTTTGCTTTGTTTTATGGCATATCAACCTCAGTGGGTCATTTAATGCCAACAAAGTTTTGAAATAAATCCATTCTTAATGGATAGACAATTTTTTTATAAACACACTTTTCTATTTAACACATAGATGGGACCCTACCAGGTACTACCATTCCGGATCAGAGTAGACCTAGGAGTAATGGTGATGAAGAGGTGCTCCACACTCCCCAGAGCTCCAAAATTGGAACTTCATCATTAGATACAGTTTAATGTCATACCCAAGACACTAAGAGCCTCAGCCACCACATTCTAGCACAAAAAAAAGGTTGGGGGTTTGAATCTTTGCAACTAATTGGTCTGAATTCCGATCCTTATGGAATACTAGACATGACTTTTGATCAAGTTAATGGTTGGTTTGTTCCTAGCACATATATGATGAAAAAAGTTGGGGGCTTCCCATAAGGGCAATAGGGGTTGAGACAATCATATAGATGCTAGGGGGCCTCTCCAACCACCCATCAAGCTTAAGTATGATGAGGATTCGTTATTAACAGATACTTGTTGTACCCTGTCTCTTAAGAAACCCGGAACACAATATAACAATCTATTCCATATCTATTCCATATGCTTTTAATTTGTTTGTTCTTTCTGAAATATTTATATTTAGAAAAAAGTTTGATAATTTTTATGTTATGTATTATTTGAAAAATACCTGAAAATGTAAAATATAATGTTATTTAAATGGTTATCCAAATAACCTGTTTTAAAGGATATTTTCCTGGAAAACTTAGAAGCTTGAGAGCACAGGTAAAAGCTATTTCCCATGATGCTCTAGGTTTTCTGGTCATTATAGAACAATGCTAGAAGCAGTGGTTTGGCTTTTTATAAAAATTAATGAAAAACACGAGAAATCTTTGAAGTGCGCAGATTTTGGATTGAAACTTTTATGTATATAATGCCTTTACTTTGCACTTTGTTGAACCTCTATCTACCTCTCTAGTTTTAGAGGTATAAAAATGCTATGAAAAAGAGAAAAACTTAAAAAGCATCCAGCATCGCACTTGTTACAGGCTGTATTTATACTTTTTCATCCATTTTTCCAGCCTGACTACACATTTTGTACATGAATTCTTTTCTTGATATTTTCTTGAGCATTAACCCCAGTGTTATAAGAAATACCTCAAGACAGCAAACGAAAGCACAATTTATAAATTTCTTGTTTTCCAAATCCCAGGTTTAACTCTGATACAGGGTTTATATATATATATATATATATATATATATATATATATATATAACCAAAAAAACTTTTCTCATCCATATTATATATATATATATATATATATATATATATATACACATATATATTTATATTTGTGTATGTAAGAATGTATGCATGCACATATACATATTTTTTTTTTTTTCTTTCTTTTCTTTCTATATATTCTTAGAGTGGCCAATGTAAAATAGAGCTGTTATATTGTGTTGTGTAATATAATATAATATGTGGAGGTGTGTGGTGTAATGGTTATTGTCATAGGAAATAGATTTGGCTACACAAGCTCAAATCCTGGACGAGGCTATTTACATTTCATATAGCACTAATACTCTCTCTAGCTATGGATAAATAGTATAGCAGGTTAGGCTCTTTAACCAACCAGTCCAAGAGAAGGAAAACTGAATTCAAACCTGTTAAGCTACAC
>CM042141.1:94539984-94597484 GCA_023376005.1 Doryteuthis pealeii
CCACTTAAAAAATTGACTTTGTGTCACATCCTGCTCGTGTGGAAGGGTTTGGTATATATATATATATATATATATATATATATATCATATTTTCTTTCTTTTCTTTGTAGAATAAAAAAATAAAGAAAAGTTTAAATAGAAACAAAATAAATAGAACAGATTTTCTGGCAGAAACTAAAAAAAAAAAGAAAAAAAAAGCAGCTTAAGAAAATTTGTCGTCTGGCAGACAAATACTGTGAGAAAAGGCACCCCCCCCAAAAAAAAACAAAAAAAACTGGAGCATGTGATTCACAAAAAAAAAAAAAAAGAAGAGCCACACCTTTTCTCGTGGAACAATTTAAATAGCAGTTTGTTTGCCAAGCATGATGCTTGATTTTTGGCTCCTATGAAAATACAACAGTTATCTTCCCCTGGGGCTGTAGAATATGCTGACAGCACCTCTGCAGAGGGGTAAAATCTCCCCAAGGGGGACACCTGTAGGCAGAGTGTGGTGATCTGTGATTCTTCAGGATCCTGGTGGCTGAGCAACACTCCTCTTTGGCCCTTACTTATGCTAGACGGACGGTCGGAGTGGCCCTTCTCATCAATTGGCTGGTCACATCAACCCCAAGCACCTATATGATTGTCCGAAACCTTATGATAAACCCCCAACCCTTTTTATCATATATATCCTAGAAAGCGGTAGCTGAGTGTCCTACATCTAGTGAAGTTCCAATTTTGGAGCTCTTTTGGGAATGTGGAATACTCCTTTATTGCCATTATGTCCAGGTCTATCCGGACTGGAGTGGTAATACCTGTTAGGGTCCCATGTATGGGTCAAATAGATTTTTTTTAAAGTCGGGTATGGCTGAACATATATGGGATGAAAAGGGAAGCCATCTGCTCTTATGGGATGAAGTTAAGATAATAGATAGGGAAGAACATTGGAAGAGAAGACGCTTCAAAGAACCAGCTCATATGATAGGCTATAGTAATCTCTTAAGTAGACCGAGCAGAGAAATGAACACAATATGGCAACCTATAAAAAATAAGTCATACATAAGTGAATAGGTAGATATTCTAGGCAAAACAATACATTAGGTTTATAAGTTCCCAAAATTCACACTGCAAAATTCACAAATTCACACCAATTCACACTAATTGTCCAATTGGACACATAGCCTAGTGAATAAAAGAGTTAGGTTAAGACAGTTCTAAGTGACAGTTATCTCTAGACTGCAGGTTCAATCCTGGTCAGGTGCAGCAGTAACATAGAATTATAATTAACACAGCTTAACACTTGTATCCCAGCTATTGTTAGAGGAATGAAAACAGGATATCCCCATGCACTGAATAGTGGGTTAGGTTCAAAGTTTCGTGATGGCTCCAGATTACGACAAGAAGGTTTCCGAGTTCGAATAGAAGGTTCCCAAGTCTGACAAGAAATACCTGAAGAAGTCCGGAGAGTACATCAGCTGAAAGGTTGTACAGATAACAATGAAGATGAGGACAATAGTCCGAATAATCCAAATAATACTAATCATCAAGCCTCATCTCAAAAATTCTGAGAAAAAAAATTATTATTAGAAAAATGTGTAAAAAAAATTGAGTTAAAAAAAAGATGAATACCCAACAAGAATTAATAAAACAAAATGTCTTCAGTATAAAATAACCCAACAAGGGTTGACATGCCATAAAATCCAACCAATCAACAACAGATACCAGGAATTATTATTTTGTAGAAAATAATATTTTCTTCCTTAAAAAAAAAACCTGAAAGAAAAGCATTCTTATTGATTCTTTTCTCTCTCTCTCTTTCTCTCTCTTTCTCTCTCTCTTTCACCCTCCCCCTCTCTCTTTCACTCCCCCCTCTCTCTCTTTCTCTCTCTCTTCACTCTCTCTCTCTCTTTCACTCTCTCTCTTCTCCTCTTTCACTCTCTCTCTTTCACTCTCTCTCTCTTTCACTCCCCCTCTCTCTCTTTCACTCTCTCTCTCTCTCTCTTATTGCTGCAGAAATTTTAAAAAACTTTTTTTTGCCAAAAGTTGACTTTCATGAGTGTTTAAAAAAAAGGGTTTGTCATATACATATAAACAAACCCGTTTATTTTACCCAAGTCTTTGTTTATCATTTTATTTTATCATTTTCCACCCTCCTCCTTGTGTATTGTGTTTCTACACATCACAGACCAACACTGCATATTGTTTTTATTCACTCATTTTTCTCACCATCTCAGTCCTGGGTATTTTATAGTCCTACTCCACTCGGGTATTTCTAGTGCCAGATTTACATATGGGTTGCAGTCCAGGGTCTCCCAAAGATCAGAGAAGATTTTGTTTATTTTCAGTTCTCATGGGGCTCATTTGAATTAACTAGCAAAAATATGCACCCTCTGGGAGCTAGTATTTAAGTTTTAATGTAATGAAATGTGTTAAATTAGAAAGACTAATGAAACTAAATAAGAATGCAGATAAAATGATTTAAAACAGAGGGAGGATAATCGAAAAACAGAACAACTTTGAAACTAACTCTTCCATCATTTTCCATCACTCCTGTCTTTCATT
Organism: Doryteuthis pealeii; assembly: GCA_023376005.1. NCBI lineage: Eukaryota > Metazoa > Mollusca > Cephalopoda > Myopsida > Loliginidae > Doryteuthis > Doryteuthis pealeii. The sequence continues at coordinate 94,542,526 of CM042141.1, forward strand.
GCTAATTTTCCGAATTTAACTAAATAGTTAAATTAGGAAGTAAAGAATAAAATTACAGTTATTTCTTTTTTGTTAATGGATTTCTTTTAAGATTTATCTCTGAGATTTTTACTCATATTTATCAAAATAAAACCAAACAATTAGAAATCAATAATACCAAGCCCATATTTATTAAAATCAATTTTTTGCAAATCAATATGCAAATTAGCCTTTCCGTTAACGCTGTAAACTGCTATTTTGTTGTATAAATAAATACAATTGCATGTTATTAGTATGTAGATAAGGCCAACAGTATTAATAATGTAAAACAATTTCATTAATAATTGAGGTTTAATTAAAAATAAAATCATGGAGAATGTGATGTAAATAACTAAGGTAATTGTGACTTGGGTACTGATATAGTTTTGGTTACAGACAGACAGACACACAATCTCCATTATAATAAGAAAGAATTTAGAGTATTTGGGCCCCCCTTGTTGGAGTGAGTCTTTTAAATTTGGTGATGACTTTTGAAGATATCCCATTTAGATTCTGATGCATCTTTCTTTTTTTTTTTTTATATATGAGGGTTATCCCAAAAGTAAGGTTTCCAAAGCAATGGGGATGCAGAGAAACTGTTTGTGTGACTATTGGGAACACTGTTGTGTTTGTTGTGCATGCATCTGCACATGTCCCTGCACATGCCTTGTTACCATGCTCAGTCTTGGCTTGACTGTAGTTTCTGATTGAATTCCTGATTGACACTACCAATAAGTGTGAAGTTTGCACAGTTATTTGGTTTTTAAATCCAAAAGGTATTAAGCAGATTGAAATTTCATCGCCAATTAATGGAAGTGTATGGTGAGTTGTGTATGGATGTCAAAAACGTCTGCAAATGGATTCGGGAGTTTGCAATGACAATGAGATTCAATGCTTCTTTAATGGCAAGCTGGTATGACATGGGTATACAAAAACTGCCACAGTGCCTATAAAAAAGGCATTAATCAAAATGGCAATTATGTAGAAGAATAGATACATGTTCAAACTTTAGAATGATGTAAACATTATTGATAATAAGCAATAAACAGTTCCATGATTTCTAAATCCAAGGAGACCTTGGTTGGCATCCTTCTGTCCACTAAAGACGATGGTGTAGTGTCCACTTTTTTTTTTTAATCTGCAACTGCGTGAGTGGCTGAACAGCCCAATTTTTGAATGGCAGTCTCTGGTGCAGTGACTGTGTACACTTTGGCTGCCCAGGTCGAATGCCTTCATTAGGTCTATGAATGCTGGGAAGAGTGGCATCTGCCTCTCCTGGAAGTTTTCCTGCAGCTGGCGTAGTGAGATCATGTCCACGGTTACCCAGTTTGCTCGGAAGCCACACTGTGACTCTGGATAGATGTGAGATGGAAGAGTCTGCAGGTGTGCCAGTAATTGTTGCAGTCGCTCTGGTCTTCTTGTTCCTGTATAAGGTGATGATGGTAGCGTCCCACTTGTCCAGAGGGATGTGTCCTTGTTCCCAGCAGCTGCAGAATAGTTTGGAGACCTTACCTTTCGGATTACCCTTGTACATATAGATCTTTGATTTAGCTTTTCTAGTTTTCCAAATTTTGTCTATTTTGATCAATTTTTGCTCAATTTCACACCTTATTGAACGCAGACAGGTAATAAGTTCAAAATTGCTCAATATTGTATAAATTAGATAAAATTGGGCAAAACAAGATAAAAATTTAAAAAAAGGAAAATTCTATAATTTGAAAAAAATATCGTTGTGATATATTAAATGGTATAGGTTGCAACCGAGGGACCTGAAAACTAGAGAGGTCACTTAAGACCCTATAGTTTTGGGCCCTTGATGAAATAAGAAAAAAGAAAAAAGAGATATAAGGACAGAGGAGATTTGTTTATTTTCTGATTTAATGGGACTCCTGAAACAATTTTGAGTATTTGGGCTCCTCTAGTTGGAGTGGGTCTTTTAAATTCGATGGGCCCCTTTAGATTTTTATATACATATAGATTTTTAATGTTTTTTGTTTTGCAAAATTATGTCTACTTGGCTAAATTTAACACTTCATTGAACACAGACACGTAATAAATGCAAAATTGCTCAATATTGTATAAATTAGATAAAATGGTGTAAAACAAGATAAAGATTAAAAAAAGGATAATTTTGGAAAGGGAGGGGTGGAGGCAAATATACATAATTCTAATATCCAAGGGGCCTCTTAATGCCTAAATATAGCACTGGCTATTTCCCTGAATGTTGGAATATTTTGGGCAGATAAGGCGTGCTCAAATTCCCCACCTGGATTTATAGACTAAAGATTTCTGGTTTGATAACAGCCCTTGTTAACTCAGCATGTGAGTAGCACAGGGATTTGTGCGGTAAAGTGAGGAGCAAAAAAACAATCTCCTTGGTCTAGTGCTATTGAAAAGGGGATAGACTCCCTCACTGTCTGGCCGATACTGACTTTAGTCCACCCTGATGATTTTACGTTACTTTATACACAACTAATTATCGTACTATTTGTATATGTTCTTTTTCTTTTCCTTCCATTTTTGTTTTATTTCTTCCCCAAGTTCATATGAAAAGAAAACAACCTTTTAATCCATTGAAATATCAAACTTAGTTAAATAAAATGGTAGACAAGTAGTGACAAATTCTAAAGAACTATTATATTCCTAACCCTGAGGATCTGAAGTGTGAACTGACTAACCAGATGTTTTCTTTCGTCTTCTTCATCTTTCTCTACTTGCCACTTGCCACTTTGTATTATCTATCATTTGCAATTATATCTTTTATAAACTTTATTCCATTTGTTTCTATTCATTTTACTATTTTGCTTCTATGTGACTCCCTCACTGTCTGGTTGATACCAACTTTAGACCACCCCAACGACTTTTTTAATTTATATGCTCTGTAACAAAAACTACGTCACTGCTTATGTCACACTGCCTAAAATTGTCATAAATAGAATACACTCAAAATTTGAGCATGCAATGTTAGACAGTCCTCATTGGTTTTTTAAACAAGTTTTAATAAATACATACCTGGTATTATCTATCTATATATAGTTAATTTTTTTTTTTAATATATATTTAAAGTTTTCAGAACTAAGTTTCCATTTCAATTTTTTAATATTTTTAACTCCTTTAATAAATTTTTAAAATTTTTTACTCCTTTAATAAATTTATTTTTATTTTTTACTCCTTTAATACATTTGATGATTTTACTTTACTTATGATACAAACTCTCTGATATTAAATTTTCAACTCCCATCCCCTAAGGCAATATTTATTTTACGCCACCCAGAGGGCGTTTTTCATTTTGCTTGTATATATAATATGTTGTGTATATTATATATATTATATTATATCAGATATTGTTATGTTAAATTATACGTTACGTTATATTATTTATATCATATTGTGTATTTTATATATATCATAAATAGTTGGCATTAAATAACCCAGAAGGTTGATGTGCCATTAAACCAAACCAAACTAAACCAAACCAAACCAAACAAAATGTGGCCGGTTTAGCTCAGTCAGTAGACCATCCACCTAAGAACCATATAGGCACCACAAGGTTCAATACCTGCTCTCTTCAACTCAGCACATGAGTAGCACAGCTTGGTTCTAAGAGGAGCTGATAGTAGGTGTGGTGCTCCACCTCAGATATAAAACATTTGCCCTGGTCACCCTGTCATGACATCAGATAAAGAATGGACCATTTCATTTTTATTCATAAGATATGAATGCATGTGTTCAAATGTTATGCCCTGTTATCACCTCAGAAAAATAATGGACCATATCGTTGTAATTGTGAGGAAAGAAAGGGAAGAAAAAGAATGTACAACATGTCAGAGGGAAAAAGAAAGCAAATATAGAAAAAAAAAGAAAGAAAGATGAGAGATAGGAAGCGGTAGTAATTATTGTCTGTTTCAATAAAATAGGAAAAAGCAAAAAAGAAAGAAAGAAAAAGAAAGTTAGAAAAAATAAGGGAAAAAAGAAAAGAAAAGAGAAAAAAAAGACTGAATTTTGCCAGAGTTTATCATACTTTTTACATATTAAACTATTTTGCTGTAGCTCTTAAGTTAACATATCAAATGTTGTAATAGTCAAATTATCATACTGTCATATGTCCACAGTTCTTGCTAGATTCTTATTATTATGTTTTGAAAAATAAAACTCTTAAACTTCAGTTTGATATTCTAGATATCTTAATGAAAAGGGACACATCGCTATTTTTAATAAACAGTGTATAACTATAAATTTTAAGAGCTTTTAGATTTTAACTAAGTAAAAAAAAACAGACACATAGAAAATAAAAAGGAATAGAAAATTCAATTTATTATTTTGGATGAGTGATTTAGATTTAATCTGAATATGAAAATAAGAATCCCTACTTCTGATGAAGAAGAAAATGTCGATAAATGAAATCCATGAGGGACTTCGAGCTTGTTAAAAGATTTTAATACCCCCCCCCCCCCCCCCCCAATAAAAAAAATATATAAAGAAGCATAGAATATAGACATATTTTTCTATAAAGCATTCATTAAAATGTTGTTTAGAATCCATCATAGTGATAGAAAGGCTGACAGGGATTTGAAATTAATGTATAATTTCATAATATTTCTGACAGCCCCAAGGGGAAGCAGAAATTCTGTAGAAAATATTACTTAACATTATCACATTAAAAATAACCCTGTTTAGTGCATATATATATATATATATATATATATATATATATATATATATATATATATATATATTCATTTATATGTTTATTATATATTTATTTATATGTTTAGTGCATATATATATATATATATATATATATGCATATATATATTTCATATATGTATTATATATATATATATATATATATGCATATATATATGATATATATATATATATATATATATATATGCATATATATATGAATATATATATATATATATATATATATATATGCATATATATATATATATATATATATATTTGCGTGTGTGTGTGTGTAAATCTAGCTACTGAGAAGATATAAAGTAAATATCATTATCTCAGAGAACCAATTATATATATATATATATATATATATATATATATATATATATATATTGTGTGTGTGTGTGTGTATGTATTTGTGTGCATGTGTGTGTAATACACATCCTATACTTATACACATACACACTCACATACACATTGTGTATATGTGTGTGTATGTGTATAGGTATTTACCTAACTCTTCCGGCATGGCCGGAACAATTTTGATTTATATATATATATATATATATATATATATATATATATATACACACACACAATATATATATTATATATATATGTATATATTTTGTATATTTATTGTGTATACGTATATATATATATATATGAATATATCCATATATATGTATGTATATACTTATATACAATATGTCAATGTGACCTGATGATGATATATATATGTATACATACATATATATATATATATTGTGGATATGAATATAAATATATATATGTATATATTATTTATATATATAATATATTGTATATGTATTGTATATATATATATGATAAGTAAATACACATTAGCGATGTGTTTATGAACATACATATACATATAAATACATATATGTCTAATATATGTATATAATGATAATATAGGTTTTTAGAAAATAAAATTATGTATCAAAACACTCACAAGTTTAGGGGTAATCTTTTTTAAAATAATATTTTAAATTTGAACCAAAAAACAATTCCTAAAATTGGCATGCATTGTAATATACTAATTCTTAACAATTTTTTTCAATTTGCCTAATCATTTTCTTCTTACTTCCTCTCTTGCTGCTCTCTTCACCCATTCTCTCACACTCCCTGATTTTCTTAAAATCCTTTCAGTCTAGCCATGAACTGAGCATTTGTGATAGTTTATATATGTAACGTAGCCGTTCGTCACAGTACCCAATAGATATATTTGTTACGTACTTTCTTACTGCTTCTTACTCTGGTCTTCTATTCTTCCGGCCGTCTTCTGATCGTCTAGTCTTCTGTCTTCTAATGGTCTGGTATATCTTCTACAGGTCTCGTCTGGTCTTTCTTATCTGGGGATTCCGTGTCTGGTTCTGCTGGGGACCATTTCTTATCAGAAGCCTTGTGTCATTGTTAGCTTTTAGTAATAACAACAAGACTTCGATTTACTTTGGATGTTATTTTATTTCGGAACCCCAGGACCAGACAACGCGCGCTCTGAGAGTCACATCTTGCTAGCTTCAGTCCTAACTCTCAACTCTACTAAGTAACTGACTAACTTGCTTACCTTCAACCGGAAGGGGGGCTTTCTATCGGGTTTCCGTTCCCACGATTCTATTCCCAGAAAGCAAGGTGAGAGTGAGGTCAAGCATTGTCACTCACTCTCAAGGCCATCAGCTGTACTGATTGCCATAAGGATCTCCATACTACCTTAAAAAGTAATAGGGATCCAATTAATATGTAACATTCCTCATAATCATACATTTTAAATTCATAATTAATTATGAATTTACTTTTTACTTGCCTCTCCATTTTGAGGCTCTACCGTATTCTGGTACTTTCTAGATTACTTCGAATTCTATTCTCTCTTTCTGCGCGGTTGTCTGGTTCCCCCCATGCATACATCAATTTTACATGATAACAAGTTTTCAACAAAAAACAACACTGCAGGGCCATTTACAATATCCTGACAAAAATCAAAACACAACTGGACCAACGTCTTGGTCCCAAAATCCTGGTCACAAACCAACGTGACCCTGGTCACTCCAGCAATACATTCGCCTGGATTCCAATGACCAATTCACCAGCTTTCCGCTCCACAGGTCACTTACCTGGAGACTGGGAAGGCAATTTACATCAAAAATACAATGATACCGAAAAAAGATTCAAAAACATTGCACACATGGTCCCTACAATACATTAAACATCACATGCATGGAGAAAACAACAACAATTTTATCGCGCAACAATAAAAAATCTACAACGGCTATGCGTTACTCATAAGTTCTTAATATAGGATACACGACACAACACACCAATACCATTAAGTATTTTAAATTTTCTTCACAAAAAATATATTACTGTGCCAAATAGTTTCACTTTGAGGGAAAACGTTTTATCCTGATTCCACACTCGGTCACTGCCAGTGGCTTACAAATTCTCCAGGAACCCTCCAACACAAAAAGTAGGTACTTGTCTGTTCTTAACATATAATTATTCATTGACCATGCTATCCGTATCCAGACTCGAGACATCCCTCTCAGCCAAAACGTTCTGGAGACCATTCCAAAATCATAATTCCCCCCCAAAATTCAATCCACATAAAACAGGGGCGGCCTCTTCGCCTTTCTTCTTATTCTGCACTCCAGAACCCCTAACATTCCGAATCCGTCGGAATAATAAAACCCAAAAAGCGCGGATTAACCTTCCGAAACTACGGTAACCACATGGGACGCTCATCAGGGAATCTCAATACGTGAAATGGTGGGCCCTCGATAGACCACTTTCATTACCATATCTCCACCGATTCCCAAAACACCGGAAAAAATTTCTCCAAATAGTCAGGCATGAGTCCAGAACTCGATCCATACTACAGCAAGGTCACAAAATTCACTAATAAAAATTTTCAAAACTATCAAAAAATTTGGCACTCATAAATCTCACTAAAATCAACTTTTTAACTATGTCAAACTTTCGGAAAAAATTCAAAAACCGAATTATATACTGGTCACTGACAAAAAATGCAAAGTACAAATCAATTATTAATTTCTTTCTTTTAAAATATTGTCAATCAGCCTCCAAGGCTTTTCTCACGAAATCAATCCAAAGTTCTTTTTCAAAAATCACCAGTGTCAAAATCCACAATTCATCAATATTAAAATTACTAAGTTACTTTTTTCAACAATCTCTGATTAAATTTAAATCTGACTTTTTTTTCTAAAAATTTAACATTCAAAATGGCCGACATGTGGGGAAAATTACCCGCTTGACTCAAAAAAACGTTCATTTCAAAGATGGCAGCCATATCTACGTGACTGGTTATTCAAAAAAAAATTTTCCATTCATCCTTCAGCCAATGAGAGACAAGGAGGGGGGGTAAGTTGGTTCTTCTCTCAAAATCAATCCCAAGGATTTTACAATTAGATTCGCCATTTTACTTTTCTCTAAAATTCAAATAATTCACCAGCTTCTTAAAATTATCCCATCAATCAGGGTAACAAACCTTAGTACCTCCAAAATTCAAACTAAAAAATAGGCACTTGCTCTTTCTGGAGTTTATTCATTTATCCGTTTATCTACGAGAAATTCTAATCTCTCAAATCACAATTTATGTCTTCACTCCACAATCTGAGTAAATCAAAGACATCAATCAAAGATCAAAAATTTTAAGAAATCGACCACCATCGTATTCCCAGAAAATAAAAAATATATACATATATACATCGTGCTGAGCAGAGTAAACACGAAAAACCTCTTGGAGCAGGGCACCACCATTTATCTCTTATTCTGACATATTCAAAACTCCAAAAAACACAGGAAAATGTAGGCTTCCACGCCTTTCGAAAAACCATCGAATTGCCTAATTAGGACATTTTCCAAAAACAGGATCTCTGGAATTGGTGAGTTATTCTGTAAAAACTACTTTATTACCGTGAGTCCAAAAAGATCCAAAAACATACAACTTAGGCAAATCTCCAACAATTGACCCAAAATCAGACCTTCAATACGAATGAAAAACAGCACTGTGATTTAACATAAAAAAAAAAATTAAAAAATTACATTCTCAACTAAAAGTTTCAAAATTACTTCTTTAAAAATTAACTTTTTCCTTGCACGGATAAAAACTCACTAGAATTACAAAATTATTTAAATCCATCATAACATTATGAGTACAAATGACATAAATGCATGGGTAATCTCAACAAAAAAAATACAGCTTCAATCGAAAAAACGAAAAAAATCAAAAAGAAAAAAAATTCCGAAATGGCGGCTGAAATTTTTTCTAAAATTCACCACGTGTTCCACCGGTCAAAAAAAAATCTTCCACCATGGTCGTTCATGGCGCACGTGCATTTCTTAACAATTACTGCTGGCTTGAATGCAACAATTACCCTCGGGGGGGGGGACACATCCGTTGTCTCTCTCTCTACCTCTGGCACATACATTCAGTATCTCCCACTCTCTCACTGCCCGGAGGGGGAATGTATCCTCCTAGTGTCCTCTCTCTTTTTTCTCGATAGCATACACTCTCTTTTTTTTCTATCTTCAAAACAATTCAAAACTATGGCAAATGACCTAAATGGCAAATTCAATCATACAGCAAAAAAAATTTTTTTTCCTTTCTCTCTGTCTTTCCTCACAAAATTTCAACTTATACATATCAAAACAAAATATCCCTTTCTCTTTTTCTCTTTCTTTGGCATATACACTTTGTCTCTCCCTTTTTTTTCATAGCATACAAACTGTCTCTCTTTTTCTCTCTATATTTTAAACAATTTAAACAATCTACTAACAATTTTCAATGGCATTTTTTTTTCTTTAAACAATTCTAAAAACTTCTGCAAGGTTCAAAATTATACAACACAAATTAATTGTCTCTTTCTTCTTTTTTCTTAAAACAATGTCTCTCCTTCCTTCAAGACTTTAAGTCGGATTTCTTTTTTTTCTTTCTGAAAGTACTTAACACAATGTCCCTTTTGTCTTCTTTTTTTCTTTCTTTTCAACATTCTATCCTGACTTCAATTTTTTTTTTTTTTTTTTTTTTTTTTGTGACAAATCTAGATAGATCTTTGAATATTAGTTCACTCTTTTTTTTTTCTATTGTCTTTTTCTATAGTCTGTTTCTAAAAACATGTGTGTGTATGTGTGCGTTCGTTACTTACGTTTTTCTTTTTAAGTTCTATCACGTTTTTTTTTCTTCTTCTTTCTTTTTCCTTTGCTTCATTTTTCTGCCTTTTTTTTTCTCTGTCTAGTGGCACGTTGTCCAGGTTCGAATCTGATCACGTCTTGATGGCGTGACTGGTCTTAAGGCACCAAATCGATATATGTTACGTAGCCGTTCGTCACAGTACCCAATAGATATATTTGTTACGTACTTTCTTACTGCTTCTTACTCTGGTCTTCTATTCTTCCGGCCGTCTTCTGATCGTCTAGTCTTCTGTCTTCTAATGGTCTGGTATATCTTCTACAGGTCTCGTCTGGTCTTTCTTATCTGGGGATTCCGTGTCTGGTTCTGCTGGGGACCATTTCTTATCAGAAGCCTTGTGTCATTGTTAGCTTTTAGTAATAACAACAAGACTTCGATTTACTTTGGATGTTATTTTATTTCGGAACCCCAGGACCAGACAACGCGCGCTCTGAGAGTCACATCTTGCTAGCTTCAGTCCTAACTCTCAACTCTACTAAGTAACTGACTAACTTGCTTACCTTCAACCGGAAGGGGGGCTTTCTATCGGGTTTCCGTTCCCACGATTCTATTCCCAGAAAGCAAGGTGAGAGTGAGGTCAAGCATTGTCACTCACTCTCAAGGCCATCAGCTGTACTGATTGCCATAAGGATCTCCATACTACCTTAAAAAGTAATAGGGATCCAATTAATATGTAACATATATATATATATATATATATATATATATATATATATATATATATATATATATATCGTTGAGTTCTTCTGTTGTGAAATCCACCAGTTTGATGTCTAGTTGTCTATCTACAATCTTTTTGGTATTATTTTCTATGATTTTAGGGGAATTCCACAGAAGTTTCTGGAAGTGGTCTTTTCACTTCTGAAGTCTATCTTTTTAGCTGGTTGCTTTTAGCTTTGATCTAGAGGTACTTTTCCTACCACTAATTTCATTTACTGTTTGCCATGCTAATTGTGACTGTCTATCTTCTACCGATTGTCTGATATTATTTATCTGTACTTGAATATATTCTATTTGTTCTTTTTTGTATGTTTAGGTCTATCTGGTCTTTCTTAAGTGTAAATTGGTATTAGTCAGGTTTGTTTTATTACGTTGGGCTGCTTTTTTAATATTGTTTCTTTTTTCTCTAACTGCTCCTGTCTCCCAGGGGGCAGAGTGTTTGGCTCTTAGTTTGGTCAGTACACACTCAGCTGCTGCTTCTAGGTGGGCACTGATAAAGTTTTTGTATTCCTCATTTGGAGTGAAGCTTTCAGATTCCTCCTGGAGGATATCAAATTTATTTCTAACTGCTACAGCATAGTGATTGAATATATCGCTGTTGGCAAGTGTCGACCAGTCGTATCATAAAGATTTACTGGTTTGCCTTTTATTTCTACATAGGCTTAGTCGTAATTTTGCTGTGACTATTCTGTGATCGGAGGATGCTCCTTCAAAAGAGGAGTATGCTTCGCAGTTCATTGCACTATTTATCCATTTTTTATTTATTAGGATATAGTCCAATTGGGCTTTAGTATTGTTTGGGGATGTGTAGGTCCATAGTTTGCCTTTTAAGCTAAAAGGTAGAAAAGCTGCAGGTCTTGACGAAATATCCCTGAGGTATGGAAGATGGGAAAGTTCAATGACATACTGCTTAGACTATGCAATGCAGTATACAGACAAAATAGAATAGATAAATGGATGAAAGGCTGCATCCTCCCATTCCCCAAAAAGGGAAACCCCGGAGTCGCTAAAAACTACAGGGGCATAACTGTTACTGCTATTGCAGCCAAGATATATAATGCCGTTCTTCTTAATCGCATCTGGCCCAAAATAGAGAAAATCCTTAAGAAAAACCAAAACGGATTCCGCAGAAATCGATCCACAACCTCTCAGATCCTGACTATTTAACGGATCATAGAAGGGGTTCGAGCAAAGAATCTAGAAGCAACGCTGCTATTCGTAGATTTCTCCAAGGCATTTGATTCCATACACAGAGGAAAAATGGAACAAATACTACTAGCATATGGTCTCCCAAAAAAAACAGTAGCCACTATAACAATGCTCTACAAAGACACTAAAGCAATGGTATGCTCACTTGATGGTGACACAGATTTTTTTGACATTGCTGCTGGAGTCCTACAAGGAGATACATTAGCACCATATATATTTATAATATACCTAGACTATGTACTCCGAACATCATTAGATACCATAAAAGAAAAAGGTTTCACACTAAGAAAGGCAAGAAGCAGGCAATATCCAGCACAAAGAGTCACAGATGCAGACTATGTTGATGACCTCGCACTTCTTGCAGATACACCGGCACAGGCTGAGACACTACTACATAGCTTGGAAGAGGCAGCAAAGAATATCGGCCTTTATGGGAATGATAAAACTGAGTTCATGAGTTTCAAAAAGAAAGGAGACATCTCCACATTCGATGGTAAGCCTCTTAAGCCAGTAGAACAATTCACATACCTAGGTAGTAATATCTCATCCACAGAAAGCAATGTTAATACACGAATAGGAAAGGCATGGTCGACCACAAACAAATCATCAGTGATATGGAAATCTGATCTCACTGACAAGTTAAAATTCTTCCAAGCTGTGGTTATATCAGTACTGCACCACTTGGACCCTAACAAAGCGCCTTGAGAATAAGCTAGATGGGAGCTGCACAAGAATGCTGTGTGCAGTCTTGAACAAGTCGTGGAAACAGCACCCCACAAGGAAGAAGTTGTATGGCCACTTGCCCCGTATCTCACAAACCATCCGAGTGAGACGTGCTAGGCATGCAGGACACTGTTGGAGAAGCAAGGATGAGCTCATAAGCGACGTTCTCCTATGCAAGCCAACACATTGACATGCTAATGTGGGCCACCCACCAAGGACCTACATTGATCAACTATGCGAGGATACTGGTTGCTGCACAGAAGAGTTCCCAGGGGCAATGAATGATAGGGAAGGTTGGCAAGAGATTGTCATGGATATCCGTGATACTTGCACAAAATAATGATGATGATGATATATATGTATGAAGGATTTTTTTCCATAAATATAAACTCAGCTTTGTTTGGAATTGATTTATAGCAAAAATTATTTCAGTCTTGCAAATTTGATACTATTCAAAATGGCTGCAAATCAAGCCTGGCTTGAACAGAGGTATGTCATTAAATTTTTGATCACTGAAAAGTGAAAACCAGTTTTTAAAAGTTTTATTTCTCATAGAACTAGTAGATGAACTGGTAGCATTGATATGTTTAAAGCAGTCAAAATCTTATTGTTTGTAGAACTAGTAGATGAACGTTATTTTCTTTTTGTGGGCACAAAATTTGAGAATTGCAACCATAAGCAGATTCATCCTTAACAAGAATTCTTTGTTTTCACCTGAGTCTCATCAGATGATGACCACAGGAAGAAGAACTACTATAGAGAATACAGGAAAGTCATAATGAGGGGGGAGAATTATTACGATTACCAAGTATCAGATAGGTTCAAGCTGGAACTGCCACTGAATAGTAGATGGTAGAAAAATTCCTTCTGTTTGTGGAGCTCTGGTTTGAGAAATGTTATATATAATACCTCCAGGATGCAGAGCTGGAGGTGCATGGTGTAATGGGTAGAGTCCTAGGAAATGGACTTGTCGACCCGAGTTCAAATCCTGGACGAAGCTACAGTTCACATAACTAAAGGCATGAATCCCTCTCCCTCCAGCTATTGGTAAATAGTAGGGCAGACTGGGCTCTATAACCTTGGTTAGACAGCCAGTCTAGGCGAAGGAAAACTCTGAATTCAAACCTGTTAAATTCTGCTTGTGGTGGTCACTACTAGAATAGGCTCAGTTCTAATTAGTGGTCTAAAAAAAAAAAAGAGTTGTAATTCTGAACATACATGAACTAGGATGGTGAACTGATTGTTTTTAAATGACTTGGCACAATCTGGGTTAGCCATTTTGATTTGTGCTATAAGATCTTTTTTTGAATATGTGAACAAATGGCCAAAGGAACATGTTGGTTGATTCTATTTTCAAGCCTCTAAGTAGTGCCATCATCATCATCATGTCACACAATTAGCACGGATATCCATGACAATCTCTCGCCAACCTTGCCTATCATTCATTGTCCCAGGGAGGTCCTCTGTGCAGCATCCAGCATCTTTGCATAGCTGGTCAATGTAGGTCGTTGATGGGTGGCCCACATTATCATGTCCATGTGTTGGCATTCACAGGAGAACGTCGTTTATGAGCTTGTCCTTGCTTCTCCAGCAGCGCCCTGCATGCCTTGTCTGTCTCTTCCGAATGGTTTGTGAGATGGGGGGCAGGTGGCCATAAAGCTGTTTCCTCGTGGGGTGCTGCTTCCACGATTTGTTCAAGACTGCATGCAGCATTCTTGTGCAGCTTCCATCCAGCTTATTCTCAAGGTGCTTCGTTAGGGTCCAGGTGGTGCAGCCATACAGCAGCACTGATATAACCACAGCCTGGAAGAACCGTCACTTCAACTTGTCGGCGAGATCGGACTTCCATATTACTGATAATTTGTTTCTGGCCAACCACGCTTTTCCTATTCGTGTATTTATGTCACTTTCTGTGGATGAGATATTACTACCTAGGTATGTGAACTGTATTGAGTAGTGTAACTGCTGCTAAATTGACCAGTTATTTATATCTTATTTTTGTTTATAAATTTAACTACAACCACAAAATCGAATTTGAGATTAGTTTAGTGGGTTTTATTAATTCCATTTTGTGCTGATCATTAGTTGCTGTGGTCTATAAGTCCCTAACCAGAAAATGAAAAGAGGAACTTACATACGAACCCCATTTAGCTTACACCGCTCATTATGACAGGTGATACGGTAAGAATTTGTGCCATTCTTTTCTTGTTTTATATTTCTTTGAAAAGTATTTGCTGTTATCTTTTTATTGAATGTTATTTGTCTTTCTGTGTACAGTTTTCTCGATGTTTATCAAAATAAACTTGATGACATCAGTAAGAAGTGTTAACGTTCCTTTTTACGAAAACTAGCAGCAGTAAAAAGTAGTAGGCCCAATACATATACAAAGTGTGTCAAAAAATTATCAATATTTTTTGTACTTTTTGACACACCTTGTATTTTGAAAAAAAAAGTTCCATTCATTAATTTTTTTCAGAATAATGTGTCAAAAAAGTACCAAGTTTAAAGCTGTATTTACCAAGATAGAAATGAAGAAAGAATGGAACGTTAATTTTTTCAGAATACAAGGTGTGTCAAAAAAGTACCAAGTTTAAAGCTGTATTTACCAAGATAGAAATGAAGAATGAATGGAACGTTAATTTTTTTCAGAATACAAGGTGTGTCAAAAAAGTACCAAGTTTAAAGCTGTATTTACCAAGATAGAAATGAAGAATGAATGGAACGTTAATTTTTTTCAGAATACAAGGTGTGTCAAAAAAGTACCAAGTTTAAAGCTGTATTTACCAAGATAGAAATGAAGAATGAATGGAATGTTAATTTTTTTCAGAATACAAGGTGTGTCAAAAAAGTACCAAGTTTAAAGCTGTATTTACCAAGATAGAAATGAAGAATGAATGGAATGTTAATTTTTTCAGAATACAAGGTGTGTCAAAAAAGTACCAAGTTTAAAGCTGTATTTACCAATATAGAAATGAAGAATGAATGGAACATTATTTTTTTTTTCAGAATACAAGGTGTGTCAAAAAAGTATCAAGTTTAAAGCTGTATTTACCAAGATAGAAATGAAGAATGAATGGAACATTATTTTTTTTTCAGAATATAAGGTGTGTCAAAAAAGTACCAAGTTTAAAGCTGTATTTACCAGTATAGAAATGAAGAATGAATGGAACATTATTTTTCTTCAGAATACAAGGTGTGTCAAAAAGCACCGAAAAATATTAATACTTTTGTGAAACACCTTGTATATATTTTGATTTGGATTCATCCTTAAATAATTTCACACAACTACTGCACATTCAAATTGCCTGATAGGCTAGAATATAAAAGATTAGGTGCAATGTATAATATATAAAATGTATCGAATGTTGTATAATATTGTTATCTGCTAAATAAAATGTAAAGGAATGCATATTTGAATTGTTATTCCCAAAGTGTGTTAAAGTAAATGAAGCAAGATAAAACAGAGCATCATGGGGATGTGATATAAAGTTTTAAGAAATGTCTTCACAAAACAATATATATTCTTAGCTAAAGAAGAAGACTTTTGTCTCTCTTATCCTTTTCTTTTGCTGGAAAATATATCTAGTGTTGCATTGCAGTTATTAATGGCTTGCATAAAATTTGAAAAAAAACAAAAACATAACAGAAAAGGATAAAGATGAGATAAAATCCTTATAAAATTATATATACAAGGTGTGTCAAAAAAGTATCAATATCTTTTGTACTTTTTGACACAACTTGTATTCTGAAAAAAATAATGTTCCATTCATTCTTCATTTCTATCTTGGTAAATACAGCTTTAAACTTGGTACTTTTTTTCTTCTTTTCTATCTTCAATCTCGATACTTTTATGACACACTATATTATATATATATATATATATATATATATATATATATATATATATATATATATATATATATATATATATATATATATATATATATAAATATATATATATATCTTATTATAATGGAGATTGTGTGTTTTTCTGTCTGTAACCGAAACTATATTACTACTCAAGTCACAATTCCCTTAGTTATTTACATCACATTCTCCATGATTCTATTTCTATTTAAACCGCAATTAATAATAAAACTGTTTGACATTATTAATACTGTTGGCCTTACCTAAATACTAATAACATTCAATTGTATTTATATATACAACAAAATACCAGTTTTCAGTGTAAACGTAAAGCGAATTTGCATATTGATATTAAAAAAAATGATTTTAATAAAAATGTGCTTGGTATTATTGATTTCTAATTGTTTGGTTTTATCTTAATGAATATGAGTAAACATCTCTTCAATAAATTTAAAAGAAATTCATTAACAAGAAGAAATAACTGTAATTTTATTCTTTACTTCCTATTTTAACTAAATAGTTAAATTAGGAAAATTTAGCATTGAAAAACGGAAGTGATGAAAGAGTAAGTTTCAGTTGTTCTATTTTCCGATTATACCCCCTCCATTTCAAATCTTTTTATTTGAATTCTTAATTAGTTTCATTAGCCTTTCTGATTTAATCTAATATTTTATTACATTTAAACTTAAATACTTGCACCCGGAGGGTGCATATATTTGCTAGTATATATATATATATATATATATATATATATATATATATATATTAAATTTTTACTTGAAGGCACACTACAACGCATGTATCGCATAAAATTCGATACTTTTTCTTATAGAAAATGAACTTGACAAGTGTAATCCCGGCAAAGGATGGCTCGGTGTGTAGAATACCGTACAGACTGTTTCGACTTTATTAAGTCTCATCAGCGACTTTATTAAGTCTCATCAAATTTAATATATATTATAAAACAAAAAATCTTATTCACTTCGCCGAAGGGCATACGGTCTGTTTGTATTATTCTCCCAATAACACCCCCTTACCTATTATGGTAGAGGCGTGTAAGTATCACTGACAAGCTTAATTTCGCTAGGATGGTCAGCTGTGTACTGTGGCCGAGGCGATAAAAGTGTTTCACTGTGTCTGCTGAAGTCCCGGTTTCGATTTTCTGTCGTAGGAAATCGTTAGTATATACCGCTGATGAGACTTAATAAAGTCGAAACAGTCTGTACGGTACATCCTTTGCCGGGATTACACTTGTCAAGTTCATTTTCTATAAGAAAAGTATCGAATTTTATGCGATACATGCGTTGTAAGTGCCTTCAAGAAAAATTTAATAATTACTTTATTCAGCAACGTTTCTAAAATAAACAAACATCCAAAAATCTTATTCACTTCGCCGAAGGGCATACGGTCTGTTTGTTATTTCTCCAATAACCCCCCCTTACCTATTATGGTAGAGGCGTGTAAGTATCACTTGACAAGCTTAATTTCGCTAGGATGGTCAGCTGTGTACTGTGGCCGAGGCGATAAAGTGTTTCACTGTGTCTGCTGAAGTCCCGGTTTCGATTTCTGTCGTAGGGAAATCGTTAGTATATACGCTGATGAGACTTAATAAAGTCGAAACAGTCTGTACGGTATTCTACACACCGAGCCATCCTTTGCCGGGATTACACTTGTCAAGTTCATTTTTCTATAAGAAAAGTATCGAATTTTATGCGATACATGCGTTGTAAGTGCTTCAAGTAAAAATTTAATATAACTTATTCAGCAACGTTTCTAAAATAAACAAACATCCAAAAATCTTATATATATATATATATATACTTTGACTTATGACTCCCCCAACTTATGAGTTTCAAACTGTTACTCAATCAACTTTTTGCTTTGAAGTTCACTAATATCATTTAAGTTTTCCAAAATTTATTTGCCCAAAGAAAAATATTATTTATAAAAAAATAAACATTAAAACATATTACAGCAGCACATAATTCATTACATTCTATTTTATTATGGTTTTATACAATACAGTGTTAGTTTGCTTAATAAAAAAAAAAAAATGTAACAAAAAAAAAGTAGTGTTTTTTTTTGGGGGGGGGGGCACCAAAATGTATTAATGGCATTTCAGTTTATTTCAATGGGACAAATCATTTTGATATACGAGGAAACTGAGTTATGAGCAGAACAAATTAAACTTGTAAGTCAATGTATCACTGTAATTTCCAAATTACATCTACTGTATGCATTTTATTTGTATTAATGGAGGATATCGAGTGTTTGTGTCGCATGATGTGATTGTGGAGAATGCTTATTTCTTTTGTCTGTCTACTGCTCTAAACTAGGGCTTATTTTAAGAGTAGGACTTATATTAAAATCACCCTGAAAAATTACACTAGGTCTTATTTTATAGGTAGGTCTTATTTTTCGAGGAAACACTGTATTAGATCCATTTGTCAGGTGTCTGTTTGTTTGTACTGATGTCATATTTGGCACGAGCAGTTGAAACCACCTGAATCTTCTTATTATAATTGAGATTGTGTGTTTGTCTGTCTGTAACCAAAACTATACCACTACTCAGGCCACAATCACAATACCCTTAGTTATTAACGTCAAATTCTCCATGATTTTATTTTTATTCAAACCTCAATTATTAATAAAAGTTGTTTTACATTATTAATACTGTTGGTCTTAACTACATACTAATAACATGCAACTGTATTTGTATATACAATAAAATAGCAGTTTACAGTGTGAATGGGAAGACTAATTTGCATATTGATATTAAACACTTGATTTTAATAAATATGTACTTAGTATTATTAATTTAATGTATTCTTATATTTAATAATTCTTATATAATTAAGAATACTTGAAACTATAATTATTTATTAATGATTATTTGTCCCTAGAAATTATGCTAAATGTGCTTAGTGTTAAGAAAGATATTTAGTCACCAAGAATAAATATTAGTATTAGTATATCCATGATATACTAACACAGAACACAACGGAAAGAAAGATAAGATAAACAAATTTACAAGTACAGAAACATTTAATACATGCATAATATAC
Source organism: Doryteuthis pealeii (assembly GCA_023376005.1). Classification (NCBI taxonomy): domain Eukaryota; kingdom Metazoa; phylum Mollusca; class Cephalopoda; order Myopsida; family Loliginidae; genus Doryteuthis; species Doryteuthis pealeii. The sequence continues at coordinate 94,562,047 of CM042141.1, forward strand.
ATACTATTAGTATTGAAATTAAGAATACATGAATATGTCCCATCAGATAGAAATATACATATATTATTCCATGAACAAGCAGTAGTTGAATAAGGGTCTGAGGATTAATTCCACCATATACTATGTAAATCTTTATTTCTTATAGATATATAACATATATTTCAAGATTTTTAATGGCAGTTTTGCAGAAAATCTAACTCAGCGAATCTTTAATAGAGAGACCTTGTTAATAAATAAAATGCTAATTAAGATTAAATAATGACTATTTCATAATCGTTGAAAATATAACTTAAATGATTAAGGAAATCATGACGTCAGTGATGACATAGTTTTGGTTACAGACAGACAGTTACATAATCTCCATTATAATAAGATGATATTTTATCTGAGATTTTAATTTAGCATTGAGCACTTTTGTATGCAAATACTTTTCATATTTGCTATTCATTATATTATGTATATTTTTATGTTTCTGTCCGAGGGGTGAATAGAAGCAGATAATTGTTGATTGGTTGGATTTTACAGCATCTCAACTCGTTATGGGTAATTTAATGTTAAAACTTCATTAATCTTTAAATGCTTGATTGTAATCATAACTATTTGGTTTATTTGTTTAATGGCATATCAAATTTTTATGGGTTATTTAATGCTGAAATTTGATTCATTTGTAATTAATTGTCATCAACATTATTTTCAATGTACTATTGTATTTTTTTTAATTGCACTAAGTATGAGGCAAAGTGGAGTGTTGCATGTCATGGTCTGCTCAGACACCAATATTCCACTGTTAAGCAACACAGTCACTACCCACAGCCAACAAGTAGACCCATTGGGGGGGGGGGAGGATTTTACTCTTCTGCTGAGATGTAGTCGGCATATTCTACAGCCCTAGCTGATAGGATGCAGAAACAGATAAGTTAGAGAAACAATGCACATTTATAATTGCATTTAAGATGCTGCCTGGAAACCAATGGTAACAATGGCATCTTAAATGTATTCTAACAAGATTCGCGTATCTTTTTATGTCTGTGTATGATACATACACAGACATAATGAATGAATGTATGTAAGTTCATCTGTGTACATACGTCTGTTAGTGTGTATTAAACATAGGTATTTATATCTGTGGACAAATAAATATATTAAAACAAACATGTTGTTGTATAAAGCAACCATTCCGAGAGAAAAGAAATAAAAACTGCAAATCATACAATAAGTAAATGCTGCAAATCACCTCAAAGTTTCTTGTCTGAATTTTATGGCGGATTATTGTGATTCATTTTTTATTAGACATTCTATTTTCCTCATTTATGTTGTTCTTTATTTACAACATTTTGGCCATGTACACTCTTTGCCCTGTCAGCTGGGACAGAAGAATATACTGACTGCACCTCTGCAGAGAGGTAAAATCCCCCCCTCCCCCCCAAGGGCACTATCTGTTGACTGTGGCTGGTGACCTGTAATGTTTAAAGACTGATCTGTGGTGGCTGAACAGTTCATTACTTGTAACACCCCACTTTGATCTTAGGCTAGATAAGCAGTTGGAGAGGAAATAAAAAAGGAATTACAGCTCAGATGTAGTACAAAAATAAATATGATTGGATAGGAGAGGTGATCCATTGGGAATTGTGCAAATGACTAGGATTTGACTATACAGGTCAATGGTATAAGCCCATACTGGAAGCTGTCTAAGAGAATAGAAAAAGTAAAATTATTCAAAATTCTATAGGGATAATGAAACACAGAGGGCAACTTAAAGAGAATAAAATGGTGGGAAAAATTATTTTCCTCATCTTCATTGTTATCTGTACAATGTTTCAGCCGATGTGCCCTCCGGCCTTCCTCAGGTATTTCTTGTTGGACTCGGGAATCTTCATTTCAAACTCGGGAACCTTCTTGTCATAATCGGGAGTCATTACGGAACTTTGAACCTAACCCTTTATTCAGTCCACAGGGGTATCCTGAGTCCGAGAAGGTTCCGAGTCCAACAAGAAATACCTGAGGAAGGCCGGAGGGTACATCGTCTGAAACGTTGTACAGATAACAATGAAGATGAGGATAATAGTCTGAATAATACAAATAATACTAATTATTAAGCCTCATCTAAAAAATTCAGAGAAATAATGCAACACTTATTTTCTCTTTCTTGATAAATTAACATTGCTACTCCCACACACATATCACCAATGCTTACGGCTAAGATTGAATCAGCAAATAATTGAAAATTATTAGATCAGTAATATATATGTATGCATGCATATATATGTGTATGTATATATATATATGTATATATATATACATATATATGTATGTATATATATATATATATATATATGTATATATATGTATATATATATATATATATATATTATATATATATATATATATATATATATATATGTATATATATACATATATATGTATATATATACAATATATATGTATATTATACATATATATATGTATATATATATATATATATATATATATATATATATATATATATTTAATTAGAATAAATGGAGAATGAATGAGAAAAGTATTAGCATATGAAGGTGCTCAATGCTAAAATATCAGAGCAGGTTTAAAATCAAATATTAAATATTATGCATTTAATACCTCGTAACTAAAGTTTCATGTTTACTTGCAATCGTCAGACGGTCAAAATGTTAAGATTAAAAAAAACAGAGGCTTGTTTAAACAATCGCTAAACAAGCCACCATTTTTAAAATCTTAACATTTTGACCATCTGACGATTGCAAGTAAACATGAAACTTTAGTTACGCAGTATTAAATCCATATTATATATATATTATATATATATATATAATATATATATATATATATATATATATACATGTACACATGCATATATGTATATATACACACACATGCATATATATATATATATATATACATGCATATATATACACACACATATATACATATATGCAGACACACACACACACATATATACATACACATATATATATTTACACACACACACACATATATATACACACACATATACATACACACAAGACACATACGTATATACACACACATTTATCTATATATACATATATATACACACACACATATATACATACATGCAGACACACAGACACACGCATATATACATATTTACACACACACACACACACATATATACACATACACACGTACACATATATACATATATTCATAAGACACATACGTATATACACACACATTTATCTATATATACATATATATACACACCCATATATATACATACACACACATATATACATGAAAAATTAAGATTAAGAAAAATCCAACAAAATGTATCAAAAATACATTTATTTACATTAAAAATCTGTGATATGGTATAAAATATGATATAATATGGTGCATGATATACTCTATTTCAATTAGCAAAGAAGACTTTATTTTTATTTTCAAAATAAATTCCAAATATGCTCAACATCTTATGGGGCAAAAATGACTTTTTTCATATGTAACCTCAGAAGAACATGATATTGATACCTGTATATGCTCTGAATGAATAGATAAATTATACTGTTTTTTCATTATTTTATACCATCATAAAATGTGTCAGATTAGCTCAGTCAATTGGGCATCTGCCTAGGAACCAAAAGGTTCTGGGTTCAATACCAGCCCTTGCCAACTTGGGACATGAGTAGCACAGCTTGAGTAATCTGATCTGTGCAGTAAAGTTGGGAGTTGATGGTAGGTGTGGCATTCTACCTTAGATGCAAAACAATTTCCTTGGTCTAGTGCCAGTGAAAAAATTTCATCCAATCATAATTTGTAATACAAATATTCCAAGGAAGATTAGATCCATTATTTTAAATTTTAATTTTAATATTGGTGTAAAAATCATAATTTTAGATTATAATATACAATTACAATTATATTATACAATTATAATATTATTTAATTTTAATCTTATATTCATATTATTATTTATTTATAGTAAATTATTTATATTTCTTTATATATTATATATTATAAAATCTTATGAATATTAATTATTAATATATTAATATTAATTTTACAATATTAACATAATATTAATTTTTATATATTATTTCTTTATATTATTTCTTTATATTATTATTTCTTTATATTATTATTTCTTTATATATCATAATATACAATTGTAAATATAATTACAATTAATATAATTACAATTATAATATACAATTACAATTATAATAACATTTTAATTTTAATATTGGTGCTGATATATTGTGTGTACTTATCACTAGGTTAGAGAGCAGGGTATATTTTGGGTCTAAACTATCACAACTTTATTGATCAAGTAAAATCAACATTTAAGTTTCAAGGTAGAAAATGTCTGTACAATGTAAAGTAAAGTAAAGTCATCGGGGCGGCCTAATGTTGGTATCAGCCAATCAGCGAGGGAGTCTATCCCCTTTTCACTAGCGCTAGACCAAGGAGATTGTTTTTAGCATCTGAGGAGATCCACCACACCTACCATCAGCTCCTCATTTTACCGACAGATCACTGTACTACTCATACGCTGACTTGGTGAGGACTGGTATTGAACCAGGAACATTTTGGTTCCCAGGTAGATGTTCTACTGACTGAGTTAAACCAGCCCTAAAAAATTGTAAATTGTCACTTATTTTACCCCCCCCTAAGATCAGAGACTAAACTTACATAAAAAGTTGGTTTTTATGAATTTTTTCACAATGAAATAAATCATATAAAAAGAGCATATCTTCAAGATTAAGAAAAAAACAGCAAAAATGTGCCATTTTCATAGATATAGATTTTAATTTATAAAATCTCCTGTAAAAAAAATAATTTTTACATTGATTTTTAAAAATTCATCTTCTTCATAATACAACAAAAATTACATTAATTTTCATTCATTTGTTTTCGAGTTTTGCTGAATTCAGGGTTGGGGGTGGGTTTAAAAACATGAAATTTTGGCCATACCTATAATAAAGTGATTTTATATGAAATATATATATATATATATATATATATATATATATATATATATATAACTTAGCTGTGTTTCTCTATTTTGAACCTTTGAAATATGTCAGGAATTGTAGCAAATCTTAAATTTTGGTTTTGTCTGCTTTTAAATATATAAAATGATTTTCAGGATTATTAGGAGAAAATGCACTAAATGCCCTAAGCATTATGGAATAAATTTACCGTATTTCCTGGCATCAAAGATTCTATTATCTGCTCCAAAATAAATCTCAAATATTTGCCCTGAGTAACCTTTTTCATTAACTCCAGAGGAAAGCAATAGGAATTCCTGGATTTGACCTTTGAATAAAACAAATGAATTATACTTAGCATAAAATAGAAAAAAAAAAAAACTATAATAAATAGGAAAAAGATTATATATAATCTCAAAAATCCACCCCATATTGATAGATAGATCAATAGATTACCCAGAAGGAGCTGATGATAGGTGTGACATTCCACCTCAGATGCAGAAACAATCTCCTTGGTCTAGTGCTAGTAAAAAGGGGATAGACTCCCTCGCTGTCTGGCTGATACCGACTAGGACTGTTCTTCTACAAGGATGGCTTTGGTGGAGGTGTGTCTGTGGTGTAATGGTTATTGCAGTAGGAAATGGACATAAAGACTGGTTGCATTTTACATTAAAAATTGACCTTGTGTCACATCCTGTTCATGCATACAAGGATGGTTTTAGCATTAAATAACCCATAAAGGGTGGTATGTCATTAAACAAAGAAACTAAACTAAACCATACCAAACCAATAGACTAATAATAATTTAGGTATTATCTATATATCAATACTCTTGTTCCTTAATCTTCTGATTGTTATCATCTTACAATACCCTCTTGTTAAAAATGACACCGTCCAAATCATCCAAGATGAAATGGAAAAATGTAAATCCTGATTATCTGGTGTTGCTTATCTGCCGAATTCTTATTTCTTATGAGTGTCATCACCTAAATAATGGACCATTCCGTTTTTATTATATAAAAAAAACACAGAAAAATAAAATAAGAAAAAAAGAAAGATAGTAGGAAAAAGATAGAGAGAGGGGACAGGAATGCAAAAAAATGATGCTAATCTGTTTCAATTGATGATGAAAAGAAGGATAGAAAAAGAAAAAAAAAGAAAGAAAGAGTGAGAGAGAGTTAAATCAAGATTATTATACTTTTTACATAATGAACTATTTAGCAATAGCTCTTAAGTAAACATATCAAACGTTGTAATAATTAAATTATCATACTGTGGTATATCCACAGGTCCTGCTAGTATATCAATATTACAGCTATTAAAAAAAAATATTGGTTGCGATATTCAAGTGATGGTTAAATCCATCGCTTGTCCATAGACTGAATTGTGGAGCCGAAGAATTGTAGTATTGTTGCTGATCTATTGTGGGTACTTACCTGTAGGCTAGAGGTAAACTTTGGGTGTAAACTTACCATGTCTCTTTATTGTAAGAGAAAAAGGAAAAAAAATACAAACTATTAAGAGACAGTGAACCAGCTACAAAACATCTTGATAAAATAGGTGAAAGTGCTGAGACCTTAGCTGTAGGCTAAAGGTAAACATTGGTTGTAAACTTACCATGTCTCTGTTTTATAAGAGAAAAAGAAAAAAAATACAGACTATGGTCAAGAGAATGTACATGTTACCAACAAACTCCTTTCAAAACATCTCGCTAAGGTAGGTGAAATTTTGCAAGTGAAAATTAGGATGCATTCTTTAGGACAGAGTGTACCTTGATGATGGAAAATACATTATTCTAAATAAATATTTCAAGAGCTTTTTAAGTAATCAGGCTCATTTTGTATTGCAAGCAGCACCCCCAAAAATGAAGCTGTATGGCCGCTTGCCTCCTATCACACAAACTATCCAAGTAAGACAAGATATGATGGACATTGCTGGAGAAGTAAGAATGAACTCATATATATATATATATATCTCCTGCTATAGACAGATTATCAATCATATGGAAATCCAATCTCACTGATAAGTTAAAGTGACAATTCTTCTAAGCTGTAGTTATATCAGTGCTACTGTATGGCTGCACCACTTAGACCCTAACAAAGCACCTAAAGAATAAGGTATATAGGAGTTATACAAGAATGCTGCGAGTGATCTTAAACAAATCATAGAAACCACACCGCACAAGAAAGCAGCTCTATGACCACTTGTGCCCTATCACACAAATCATCCAAGTGGGATGAACAAGACATGCTGGACACTGCTGGAGAAGAAAGGATGAATGCATAAATAATGTTCTCTTATGGAAACTAGCACATGGGCATGTCAGTATGGGCCGTCCAGCAAATATGTACATTAACCAGCTCTGTGCAGATACTGGATGCTGCACTGTGGATCTCCTGAGGTCAATGAATGATAGGGATGCTTGGCGAGAGATTGTCATGGATATCGATGCTAGGAGTGCAACATGATTATATATATATATATATATATATATATATATATATACATACATTGATAATTCATCATTTTTATGGGCATTATGCTAGAAAAAACATTATATTAAATTAATCAACTGAAGAGAATACAGGATATACAAGGAATAGCTTATACATTGTTGTATGAGTGAAATGTCCTAATAGGAAAATAGTAGTAGAGAAAGTCTTGAGGCTTCTGGTAAAAGAGGAAAGTATAAAGACTTACATATTAAGCATATTCTCATGTGCCATGCTACATGAAGTTTCTGGGGGCACAAATCCCCTCGCTATCCATAGACAGGAGACACAACTAATGTATGTTACGTCTGTCAAAGCTGCAGGGTAAAAGAGTTTGATTTTGGTTCTTCCACCTTCATAATGTTGCTGGCTATGCCACCTAGCACCTACTGGCAGACACGGAAGGTAATTACCTTTCATGTTCCCTAGCATCAAATAGGAGAACCGTGATGAGTAAGGAATGTAATCTCTATTATATTAAATGTTTCCAAAATATCTCAAGTTAAATTTGACTGAAAATGATACTGTACTTTTCCCAGTTTGTGTGTATTGTATAAATAATTAAATAAGTAAAGTTGGCTGAGTGGCCTATTGTCAGTATCAGCTGGACAATGAAGAGTTTATTCCCTTTTTGCTAGTACTAGACCAGGGAGATTATTTTTGCAAAGGTGGAGCGCCACACCTACCGTTAACTCCCTGATGCTGCTTTACTTTGCAGATCAGATTATCCAAGCTGTGCTACTCATGCGCTAAGTTGGCGGGGGACTGGTATTGAACCCAGAACCTTGCAATTCCTAGGCCAATGCTCAGCCTATTAAGTTAAACCGACCCCTGATTAAATGTTTCCAAAATGTCTTAAGTTAAATTTGACTGAAAACGTTTCTTTCTTTGTTCTTGTATTCTTTCTTCCTTTCTTTCTGTCTGTCTTTCTTTCTTTCTTGCTTGTTTGCTTAAACTTTACTTTCTTTCAATCTTTCTTTGTTCCTTGTACTCTTTTTTTTCCTTCTTTCTTTTAATTCTTCATGTCTGTATTTCTTGATTGTTTGATTCTACTCTGCTTTCATTATTCCTTTCTTCCTCATACTTTTCTTTCTTTCTTTTTTCCTCACTTGGTTGTACTCTGCTTTCTTTCTTTCTTTCTTTCTTACTTGCTAGTTTTGTCTCTTTCTTCCTTTTCATCTTTCTTCTTGTATTTATTTTGATTACTTGTTTATACTCTACTCTCTTTTTTTTTTTTGTTCCGTGTTCTCTTCTTTCTTTCTTTCTTTCTTTCTTTCTTTTCTTCTTTCTTTCTTTCCTTCTTTCTTTCTTTCTTTCTTTCTGTTTTGTATTCTTGATTACTTGCTTATAATCTGTTTTCTTTCTTTCTTTTTTTTTTCTTTCTTTCTGAAAGTTTCTCAGTTTCTGTGTATTTTATAAATAATTAAACAGGAAAAATATGTTTGAAATCTTTGATAAGCCAAAATATTCAATTTGGCATATCTGAAATAGAAAGATTAGCTTAAAATATTTTTTCAAAAGTTTGAAAGAGGCAAAAAATAACAAATTATGTGATATCATTGTAAATATGAATCCAGAATCCTGAATCCTGAGGGAAATGCATAAAAAAAAACAAAAACAAGTAAATTTCTAAGAAATTAAATGATAACAAAAACCCCCCAAAAAACGAAGAGAAGAGAATATATAGATATTTGTTTGTCTTAATAAAATCTGACATAAATCCAAAGGAGTGGATATTGTTATGTTAATTTGCATAAAGAAAATGCTTTCATAGTTCGCATCACAAACAACAGGAGGCGCTTCTGTGTAATGGTTTTTATTGTAGGAAATGGACACAGCAAACTGATTTCAAATCCTGTATGAGATTAGTTGCATTTCACATTGTACTAATTTATTGTGAAAGGTAGGAATCCAATTATTCTCCCTCCAGCTATGGGTAAATAGTAGGGTAGACTGGGCTCTTTAACCTTGGTTAGGCAACCAGTCTAGGAGAAGGAAAACACTGAATTCAAACCTAATGAATTCCATTTAAAAACTTACCTTGTGTCACATTCTGCTTTTGGTGGTGGGGTTGGGTAAATGCAAACAATTCCTATGAAGACATAAACAAAATATATGTATAACCATATATATATATATATATATATATATATATATATATATATATATATATAATCATCCACAGACACTGTGTTTTAACGTATTACTTCTCTTCAGTGTGGCTAGATATTATCAGGCTACATCTAGCAGGGATGGAAACCCGATCGATTTTTCATCAGTCAGTTTCTTAACCACTCAGCCATCAGCACCTATAGACTGGGAGGAGTATTTCAACTGATAAATACATACATATATATATATATATATATATATATATATATATATATAAAGACCACCAGAGAGTGCTCCATCCATTTTATATATATATATATATATATATATATATATATATATTACGGTAGTATCACAATAGTGGCAGAGCTGCTGTGTGTGGTCTAAAGTAGGCAAAGAGTTAAGAATAACATATCAAAAAATGAATATTGCAAGTAATATAAATTGCAATTTAATTGTTTCAAAATATCAAAGAAAAATCATTTCATGGCTTACTGTAGGATCACAGTGGTGGTAGATCCGCTGTGAGTGGCCTAAAGTAGGCAAAAAGTTGAGAATATCAAAAAAGGAATATTACAAGCAATATAAATTGCTATTTAATTGCTTCAAAATATCAAAGAAAAAATTCTTTCATTGTAAAGATAAACTTGTAGAAGAAAAACTCAGAAATAAATAAATGAAAAATCCTTTTAAAATGCTTAAAAGATAAAAACTGAATAGATTTTTAAAAATATCCCCAAATCAACATTCTTTTTGCAACGCCCTTGTTGCATCAGAATTATTAGTGACCTTCTGACACGTACGTACCATCAATCACCTAAATGAGTTCAAATCCTTTCTCAGAAGGGATAAAAATAAATATGCCAGATTCAAGATAAATGCCTTTCTTAAAAATTGTTCTTGGTCTTTCGTTTTTTCTTTTATTTTTTTTTCCTTATTTGCAATTTGGTAGAAAATGTCACTAATGAATTTCTAGAATCATTTTATCACTTGCACCAAACAATAATAATAATAATAATAATAATAATAATAATAATAATAATTTAAAGAAAGAAAGAAAGAAAAGATATAAACAAAGAATGAAATTGTTATTTCAGTAGAATTAATCCTCGTTGATTGACTTTTATCCAAAATGAACTGCTTGATTGTATTTTGATTGGCAAATCTTTGAATCTTGATTATTCATTTATAAATGGAAAATATGCAACTTTCTTGTGTTACTTTACAAATGGTTTTGGCATATTCTTCATTTTGGCAAATTCTTCATTATTCAAATTTGGTTGTCATGTTAAATGGTTGGTATGTAAATTTTCATACATTTAAAAAAAATTTCAAATCCTGTGTGGACATTAATGATCTCAATCTTACTCTCTCTCTCTCTCTCTCTCTCTCTCTCTCTTCTCACTAACTCACTCATCCTGTAATCTGGTTTTGATCATGGGGACACTATTTATGTGGTGTGTTTTTGCGCAGGAATAATCTGGCAGAGCCCATCCATGTCCAAGTCTACAAATAGTTTGAATTCAAAGATTTCCTTTGAGACTAGATTCAGAACCCAGTCTGCCCTGATATTACCACAACTGGAGGGAATATAATTGGATTCATACCTTTCCCAAAGGTATTAGTACTATATGAAATGCAAACAGCCTTGTTCAGGATTTTGACAAATTCTTCATTATTCAAATTTTGTTGTGATGTTAAATGTTTGATATGTAAATTTTCATACATTCTTTAAGAATTTCAAATCCTGTGTGGACATTAATCATAAATGGAAAATACATAACTTTCTTGTGTTACTTCACAAATGGTTTTGGCATATTCTTTATTATTCAAATTTTGTTTTTATGTTAAACTAGCAAGAATATGCACCCTCCAGGTGTAAGTATTTAAGTTTTAATGTAATGAAATATATTAAATTAGAAAGACTAACAAAATTTAATAAGAACACATATAAATAAAAAGATTACACTTATTTTCATTATATTTTAATTGTTTTCTATATAAAATCATTCATAGAATTGATTTTAATACATTGGAGAATAAAGCAATAATATTAGAGACCAAGTAATTATTTATTAAACCTGGTTTTGTTAAAACCAGTATTCAAATTAACCACACCATATATTATGTAAACCTTTATTAATATAAGATATATAAGGCACATTGCAGGATTTTAAACACACTAATGACATGGACTGGTTTGGGGCAAGTCTAACTCAGATTTTCATAGAGACATTGTTAAGTCGAGGGTGTTGCAAGATGATAACGGTTGTACTTTTAAGGAACACAGGTATTGATATATAGATAAGATTTTAGAAAAAAATCATTTTACATTTTGCCTCATCCGTTAACTGAGGGAAATATAATTCTTTTGTCACTGAACAAGTTTTTTTTTGTAATACAAGAGTAGGTGTCAGGAAATAGACAAGTAATTTCTGACTTCAAAATCCGATCCTTAGAGGATGAATTTATTCTGATTATCTTAGTCGTTTTTTAGGGACCAATGATTGATGCATAGGAAAAAAAGGAATGTTACTTTCTTTAGATCATTCTCTTTCTGTGAGTTTTATTGTATTGTAGGATGAGATTATATCAAGAGGAACATTTTTGATGAAATAAACTGAAATAAGGAAATTTAGCCAATGGCTTCCAATATCAATTCAACACTCTTTTTTTATATTTCATTGTTTAGTATTTCTCACTTCTTTCATTTCTACAGTCCTCTCTCTCTCTCTCTCTCTCTCTCTCACACTCTCTCTCTCTCACACACTCTCTCTCTCTCTTCACACACACTCTTTAATTCAAAACTCTTTTTTATGTTTCATTGTTTAGTGTTTCTCACTTCTTTCATTTCTACAGTCCTCTCTCTCTCTCTCTCTCTCTCTCTCTCCTCTCTCACACTCTCTCTCTCTCACACACTCTCTCTCTCTCTCACACACACTCTTTAATTCAAAACTCTTTTTTATGTTTCATTGTTTAGTATTTCTCACATCTATCATTTCTATAGCCCCCCCTCTCTTTCTTTCTGTTTCTCTCCCTCTCCCCCCCTCTCTCTTTAAGAAAAAAAAAAAAAAACACTATCCTCTCTCTTCCTTCATTTTTTTCCTTCTATCTTTATTTACTCTGTTATCGGTTTGGTTTTCTTTCTTTTTATTACTTGAAATATTATTTTTTTGTTTTCAGTGAAAAGGAGTGAAATAATGATAATAATAATATTTTCCTTTCTTCAATTTAAAAAAACCCAAAAATCCTGAACATCACTTTGCATTTTTCTTAACATCTTCTCATCTATTCTTACTTTTTACTTTTACATTTTTCTTCTTTTTACTTTTCACACTCTAATTGTAATCTTTTACTAGCTTAAAAGCCGCCCTATCAAGGGGCAATTAGGCCAGCTCCTGTGGAGAGTTCTTTGTTGGACTAAACGTTCAATTATAACACTTTATGCATTGAGTACATATTACATTTTATCGTACAAAATGATTTAGCACAGAAAATCATAAAAAAAAAAAAAATTGCTGTAATCAAAACTTTAGAATTCAAAGTTTCAGGATTGTAGGTCCAAATTTGGCTTACAATGTTTTTAATTATTTTATGGAATTGGCATGATTGCAAAATGGTATGATATGTTGGGCTATGACACTTTAGTAGCAAAGGTGAAAAATGTGACACACTGACACACTGACATTTTTATTTATTATTAGAGATTTTAAATTTCAGGATTGTGGGTTCGGATTTGGCCCAGAATATTTTTAATTTGCTCACAGAGTTGGCCTGATTCCAGAATGGTATGATGTGTTAGGCTATGGTTCCTAGGAGTAAAGTTGAAAAATATGACACAGTAACACAGTGACATTGCATTTATTATTAGAGATTTTAAATTTCAGGATTCAACCTGGAATGTTTTTAATTTGCTCATGGAATCGGCCTGATTCCAAAATGGTATGATATATTAGGTTACTGCCTCTAGGTGTAAAGTTGAAAAATGTGACACACTGATGCACTGACATTTGCATTTATTATAAGAGAACCGACTTCTCCCTCCTTTTTCAGTCCCCATCCTATTACCCGTCTCCCATTTCCTTACTCTTCTTCTCTTTTCCTCTTATTTTTCTTCTGTCGTGTCTTTCCCCTTTTTATATTTTCCTTTTTATTTTTGTGATCTTCTTATTCCTGTTATCCTAACTAACATTCTTCATATTAAATATTTATAGAACTAAATCGACTTAGTGTTTTTTCTTTTCTTTTAATTCACTTGAGTTTCTTGATTCTTTAAATTGATTCTGTATCTTTTCAACTGTTGACTTGAAAAGAATGAACACTGATTATTCATGTTTGTTTCATTGAACTTTTCATTCCAATCAAAGGATCACGGAATTGAATTTAAACGATATTAATGTTTAATATTCTAAAAACAAATCATTTCTACAGCTATGCATTATTTAACTTGATTCAACTCTTAGTTCTTTTCATATCTAAAGCCGTGTATTATGTGCACTCTGTACACAGCTTAAGTAATACATTGGCTTTCATGATATATATATATATATATATATATATATATATATATATAAAGGGTTTCTTGTTACTGTGGAAATTTACACACACACACACACACACACACATATATATATTTAGGTGAATGCTATCAAGTGTTTCCATAATAGGATTCAACCAAAATTGAGAACTCAAACATACATAGAAAGATTTGGTGCATCTTTTTTTGGGCCAAGCAATTCTATAGTTCCAAGTCATTTTATAATAATAATAATAATAATAATAATAATGATAATGATAATCATCCAGAAAACCCGACCTTGTATTGATTAACGAAAAAAAGTCAACTGGTAGACTTTGAACTGAAATAAACTATGGAATATGAAGGTAAAGGTCGTACCAGTTGTAATTGGTGTCCTTTAAATGGTCCCAGAAAAGTCTGGATGAACTGGAAATCAGAGGAAGAATTGAAACCTTCCAAACAACAGCATTGTTAAGATCAGATAGAATGCTCAGAAGATTCCTGGAGACCTGAGAAGACCTGCTGTTAGTCAAACCAACAGCTATGGCAGGTGTGAAAAACTCTCAAGAAGTTAAATAATTTGCAAACAATTTTAGTTTTAATCAATTTATTAAAAATTTGCACAAAGTTATCTAGTTTTAAGAATTCATATCTAATACTAATAATTTGGACATTATTTGGGGGTTTAGTATATTCTAACTACAACTTCTACAGTTTTATATTGAAAAACGAAAGTGAGATAAGGCTTACTGGAGTTGAGTTGGAACTTGAACCTGTAAGAAAAAGATGATTTCCCTGCGCCGATATAAGATTAACTGCAACACGTATATTGAGTCGACTATGTCTTTATTTCTACTGAGGTTCTTCCTTTTGGGACTGGAAGTGTTCACTACAAAAACTCCAAGGGAATTAACTCAACATTAATATAGTGTATGTATACACATACAACATACAGAGGTATACATACTTACCAACTCCTACACATGAGTTGAACAGGTTTGAACTCAGAGTTTTCCTTCTCCTAGACTGGTTGCCTAACCAAGGTTAAAAAGCATAGTATGCCCTAATATTTACCCATAGCTGGAGGAAGAATAGTTAGATTCATACATTTCCCAAGAGTATTTGTGCCCTGTGAAATAGAAACAGCCTTATTCAAATATTATTGATTATAGATGAGATATTCCCATATATTAATGTATGGAAGCGCATGGTGTAATGGTTATCATCATAGAAAATAAAGGGTATTAGCACTATGTGAAATGTAATCAGTCTTGTCTAAGATTTCAGCTTGTGTCACTGTGTCCATTTCCTATGACAATAACCATTAAAGCATGCACCTCCACTCTACAGAGGTATAAAACCTTCCTACATCTAAGGTATTAGCGCTATGTGAACTGCAGTCTCATCTAGGGTTTGAACTCGTTACATCATGTTCATTTTTTATGACGATAACCATTAAACCACAAGAAAATACAATAGATTATGGAATATTTGTAACCAACAGTGCTGAACAGTCACCATGCGGTATTTGTGATTGCACTGGATGCAAAATATAATTCCTGCTTCAACTGAAGGTTAACCTGTTCAAGGAGGGTCAAACTTTTAATAAAAAGATAATGATAATAATAATAATAACTAGCAAGACCTGTGGATATACCACAGTATGATAATCTAATTATTACAGTGTTTGATATATTAACTTAAGAGCTGTTGCAAAATAGTTCAATATATAAAAAGTATAATAATCTTGATTTAACTCTTTCTCTCTTTCACTGTTTTTCTTTCCTTCTTTCTTTTCATCATCGATTGAAACAGATTAGCTTTATTGTTTTTACGTTCTCCCCCTCTCTTTATCTTACCCCTACTCTCTTTCTGTCTTTCTTTCTTATTATATTTTTTCTGTGTAGCATGTTCTGTCTTTCTTCTAATAAAAATGGAATAGTCCATTATTTATCTGAGGTGATGACACTCATAAGAAATAAAAATTTGGCAGATAAGCAACAGCAGATAATCAGTATTTACATTTTTGCATTTCATCTTGGACAGCCTCATTTTTAATTAGAGGGTGTGGTAAGATGGTAACGGACAGAAGGTTAAGGAACACCCGTCTTAATAATCTTATTGTAATGGAGATTGTGTGTTTTTGTAACCAAAACTATATTACTACTCAAATCACAATTCCCTTAGTTATTTATGTCACATTCTCTATGATTTTATTTTTATACAAAACCTCAATTATCAATAAAATTGTTTTACATTATTAATACTGTTGACCATATCTACATGATATTTTCCACGTACCCCACTTGTACGGGTCAGGCACAAGGCCCTATTTATGTGGGACCACCCACAAGCCAAGACTCATGGGGTGGCGGGTGAAAAATTGCGTCGATCCCGTCGGCATTCCCCCTCAAGGGGGGCGCCTCAGGCGCTGAGCAATAAACCCAGCCCTGCCCCTTTAAATCGAGGGAGCAGGTGTTGCCTGGGGGGATGGCCCCCTGGGATTGACGCCGTTAATTATATCAATGGTCCAGAGGCTGAAGCCACTGTTGACCATATCAACATACAAATAACATGTAACTGTATTTATATATACAACAAAATAGTGGTTTACAGTGTGAACTGGAAGGCTAATTTGCATATTGATATTAAAAATTTGATTTTAATAAATATGTGCTTAGATTTTTAATTGTTTAGTTTTATTCTAATAAATATGAGCAAAAATCTCTTCAATAAATTTTAAAAGAAATCTATTAACAAGAAGAAATAACTAATTTTATTCTTTACTTCCTAATTTAACTAAATAGTTAAATTAGGAAACTTTAGCAATGAAAGACGGGAGTGATGGGATAGTAAGTTTCAGTTGTCCTATTTTCCATTATACCCCCCTCTGTTACAAATCTTTTTATCAGCATTTTTATTTAATTTGATTAGCTTTTCTAATTTAATACAATATTAATACTTAAATACTTGCACCCTGAGGGTGCATATATTTGCTTTGCACATGAAAATACATGGACATGGTTAAGAAGAGGAAACCTCAAAAGAGAAACTGAATCACTAATGATTGCTGCACAAAATAATGCCATAAGGACAAATTATATCAAAGCAAAAATTGATAAGATGCAACAAAACAGTAAATGTAGACTGTGCGGTGAGAGAGATGAGATTGTAAACCATGTATTAAGTGAATGTAGTAAACTAGCACAATGGGAATACAAAACTAGGCACGACTGGGTGGGGAAGGTGATCCACTGGGAATTATGCAAAAAATTAAATTTTGACCATACAACAAAATGGTATATGCATAAACCAGAATCTGTTCTTGAGAATGAAATGCATAAAATTCTCTGGAACTTCGAGATAAAGACAGATCAGCTTATTCCAGCAAGGAGACCAGACCTAGTGTTGATTAACAAAAAAGAAAGAACTTGTCAACTGGTGGATTTTGAAGTTCCAGTAGATCACAGGGTGAAGCTGAAGGAAAATGAAAAGATGGACAAATACCTGGACCTTTCCAGAGAACTGAAAAAGCTATGGAATATGAAATTCAAAGTGATACCAATTGTATTTGGTGCACTTGGAATGGTCCCAAATGCTTGGAAAAAAGACTGGAAAATCTGGAAATCAGAGGAAGAATTGAGACCATCCAGAATACTGCACTGCTGCAATCGGCTAGAATACTGAGACGAGTCCTGGAAACCTGATGAGACTTGTTGTCACTCAGCCTCCAGGAAATACCATCAGCTAATGTTGGTGTGAAGAACTAATAATAAAGAAAAGAAATTTCAATAAGTCTTTTTGAATGATTTCTCTTTTTATAAATCTTTCTCATAGAATCATTCTATTCATTTTGTGTTTGCAGATAATCAATGATGAGTTAGAGGCATTGCTTTCACAGCAGCAACAAATTGAAGGCAGCTACAAGAAGGCAATCGCTAACAAAGAGCAGATGAAATCCAAGACTAAGAATAGCCAAAGTTTGGCAAAGGCCGATGATGAAATCCATTCAATTGGCAAGAAACTAGGAAACAATACACTCAAGTTTGGACGTTCGGTAGAACAAAATCCATTGGCAATTGATAATATCATCAAGATTGATAATGACCGGTAAGAAATTTCTGCCTCCCTCATTTTCTATTCTGCTCTTCATTTCTTTACTATCATAAAACCAATAATAAAATTATGTGGTCATTTGTACGAGGGTGAGTCAAAAGGTAATGCCATTTTGTTTAGGACAGGTATAATTACCAACACAGGAACATGTATCATACATAAAAATGAAGCTGGTCCTCTGTGGATCACATGCCTACTTCTCCACATAGTCACTGTTTCTCTCAATAGTAATGTTCCACCTTCGAATGAGAGCATTTATCCCTGTCCCGTAAAATTCTGTTGACCGTTCTTTGAGCCACTTCTTCACTACAGATTTCACTTTCTCGTCACTGGAATAATGTTTGCCTCATCTCTTCGGCTCCATGAAAGAGGGTTTGAGAGGCAAACATTATTCCAGTGACGAGGAAATTTCAGGTGTTTCTCGTTGAACTCAGAACCTTCTTGTCAAACTAGGGAGCCTATTTCAGTGCATGTGTCCTTGTTGTGTTATTTTTGCTTACGTTTTTTGGCTACGGAAAGTAATATTTCTGTATGAAATTTTACACAAGTGGGCCTCCATAACTTTTTCCAAATTGTAATCTATTTTTTTTCAGATGTGTCATGAGTTTTTTTCATGAGTTATCTCCCTCTTTGCCCATACCTATTATATACACAACATTTCAGCCAATGTGTCCTCCAGCCTTCTTCAGGTGTTTCTCGTCAAATTCAGGAACCTTCTTGTTGAGTTCAGGAGCCTTCATATCAAACTCTTTATTTGATCCACCATGGTAGACTGTTCAAAACATTGTGTATATTAACAATAAAGATGAGAACAACAATCTGAAAAATCTAAATACAAATTATTAAGCCTCATCTCAAAATTTAGATAAAAATTATTATTATAGACATGTGTATGGTTGCAAGAAAAATATAACATAAAAAATTTAGGGTTAAAATTCATTTATTGTAAACAAACAGAGGTTGTGTGGTTTAGAAGAAATATGAAATTTCTTCTCCCACTAAATAGGGGTCAGGAGGCGAGGACAATGCTACATTTTTTGCTATGTATTTGTGGTTATTAAAAAAAACCAAAAACCAGCTTAGGCGCCAACACTAAAAACTCATAAAATAACATTGCAAATGTTATTTATAGCAAGCCTATATAGGGTTGAACTATATCTGATAAGTGTCAAGGTTGAAAAATTTTGTTTAAATTTGAAAAATTAAGTATGTTAAAATCTAATGAAAACATATCAAAATCTACCTGTTTTCACTATGTATTTTTGAGGAAGTCTTACATTTTATACTCTGAAATAATAATTGTTTTATCTGCATAAATTCATATTTATATCTTATAGTAACCAACCACCTAAAAAAACAAAAACAAAAAAAAACAAAAAATAATATACAAGATTTCCATAGATATTGATACTAAACTTTTTTCTTAAAATAAGCCTTTATCTGATGAGATAAGGCTTTCACAAAAATGTATTTGTACCTTACTTTAAGTCTATAGAAGGAGGAAGGGGAGGGGGCGCTTTCAAAGTAGGTTTTTTTACTAACGATAAGAGAGCCCTTTGGTTTGAATTCAAATTTAAGGTAGAGTTTAACTAGTTTGTATTCAGCATTTTCCTTCTCTTAGATTGGTTTCCATACCATGGTTAAAGAGCCCAGTCTGCCCTGCTATTTACCCATTGCTGGAGGGAGAATAGCTGGATTTGTACCTTTCTCAGGGTTATTAGCACTATGTGAAATACAAACAGCCACATCCAGGATTTGAACACCTCTCACCATGTCCATTTCCTAGGACGGTAACCATTACACCACATGTCACCCTAACTCTGAGTCTAGGCAGAACTATCATGTAAAGTAAAAATGGCAGAGAGGCCTATTGTTGGTTCCAGCTGGACAGAGAGGGAGTCTACCCTCTTTTTGCTAGTGCTAGACTAGGGAGATTGTTTTTGCATCTGAAGTGGAGCGCAGCACCTACCATCAGCTCCCTACTTTATTGCATAGATCCAAGCTATTCATGTGCTAAGTTGGTGAAGACCAGAATTGAACCTGGAACCTTGTGATTCCTAGGTGGATGCTCTACCAACTGAGCTAATGCAGCCCCTGATTTGTAAAATTGTTCTACCTATTTTTGAGGAAGTATTACTTTTTATACTCTGAGGTAATAATTGTTTTTATCTGTATACTTTATATCTTACAGTAAAAAAACCCAAAAACCGCAAAAAACAAACAAACAAAAATAAAACTCTATGGGATTTCCATAAATACACATACTAAACTCTGAGTCTTGGCAGAAGTGTTATAGCAGAAGTTATGTATGGGGTGAATAGATACATAAATAAAGAAATAAAGAAATAAATTCACACTGTTCATTACATATATAGATTACACCTTTAAGAATCTGGAATGAATGTCCATGAATAATTTATCAAGATCCCCCTTAGCTATCACTTTCTATGTGAGCTTTGCACTATAAAACCATAATTCTTCTTCCAGATTTTTTCCATATCTGTAATTTTCAGATTGCAGTTGAGAAGAGACAGTAAATGCATACCACAATTTTTGTTGTGATTGTTTTAATATATTTTATCTTAAAAAATGAAAAAGAAAAGAAAAAAAGAAAAAGTTAGTTGTGCCATTAATTTTAACCAAAATCCTCAAATTTAGATATTTCAAGATCACGTTCGTATTATATTCCACTACTACTACTACTACTACAAAAAACTGTTATATTATTTCATACTGATTTATCTGCAATTAGGCTATTTCTTAGAATATAATAAACTCTCTTTTTTGATGGGCAACCAGTCTAAGAGAAAGACAACTCAAGTTGTTATTACTTTCCCAATTTTTTTTTTCAGATTGCAGTTGAGAAAAGACAGATAATGGATGCAACAATTTTTGTTGTGATTGTTTTAATATATTTTATCTCAAAAAAAAAAAAAAAAAGAAAAAAAAGTTAATTGTACCTGTAATTTTAACCAGAACCCTCATTTATGTATTTCAAGATCCCGTTTGTATTATATTCCACTTCTACTACAAAAAACTTATATTATTTCATATTGATTGATCTGAAACTAGGGTATTTCTTAACAGATTATAATGAGCTCTCTAGCCTTAATTGGTAACCAGTCTAGGAGAAAGACAAGTTGTTATTTCATTCTAAATTTTTTTAATGTTGCAGTTGAGAAGAGATAGTAAATGCATACAGCAATTTTTGAGGCTTTTTATATATTTTTATCTAAAAAAAAAGAAAAAAAAAAAAAAAAAAGAAAGAAAAAAGTTTAACTGTAATTTTAATGAGAACCTCCATTTCTGTATTTCAAGATATAGTTGGTATTATCTTGCATTTCTTCAATAAACTGTTATATTATTTTATACTGATTGATCTGCAACTAGGCTATTTTTAACAGATTATAATAGGCTCTCCAGTCTTGATGGTCAACCAGTCTAGGAGAAAGACAAATCAGGTTGTTATTACTTCATAAAAAATTTTCAGTGTTGCAGTTGAGAAGAGATAGTAAATGCATGCAATTTTTTTTGTGTTGTTTTGATATATTTTATCTTAAAAAAAGAAAACATTAAAATTACAGGTACTGTAATTTGAACCAGAACTGCCATTTCTGTATTTCAAGATCATGTTGGTATCATTTTCCACTTCTAAAACAAAAACTTTTATATTATTTCCTAATGATTGGTATGCAACTAGGCTATTTCTTAACATTATAATAAGCTCTCTCGTTTTGATGGGTGACCAGTCTAGGAGAAAGACAAAATCAGATTGTTATTATTTCCTAAAATCTTTTTCCAAATTGCTGTTGAGAAGTGGCAGTAAATGCATGCAACAATTTTTTGTGGCTTTTTAAAGATGGAGGCATCTCTACAGTGGACAGTAAGCCTCTGAAATTAGTAGACCAGTTCACATAACTAGGTAGTAATATCTCATCTACAGAGGATGATGCCAATATATGCATAGGAAAGGCATGTACTATTATAGACAGATTATCGATCATATGAAGATCTGATCACACTGATAATATAAAGTGAAAATTCTTCCAAGCTGTAACTGTGTCAGTGCTACTGTACAGCTGCACTGGTTAAACACAAATGAAATGCTTAGAGAAAAAGATAGATGTGAGCTACATGAGGATGCTGCATGTTGTCTTGAACAAATCTTGGAAGCAGCAGATTTGACCTGCACCTTTTGACCCCTGATTGACCTGTGATGCTATATTCTCATTGGTTGGGAATATCACATGAGGACCTAATCTGTGGGAAAGTGTGAGTTGACTTGTAGACGGCCTACTGGCCAGATGTGATAATCACTTCCTCTGAATTCTTTTCCATACATTGAAGTATTGGTCTTGGCTAATAGATACATCAAAAACAGAACTATGTCTTTGTGACGAGAGAACTCAACCCAGTCAATAAAACAGTGTTATATACCTGTTGCATAGGGCAGTCAGGTTGTAATAGTAGTTGTTAGTGGCAGTAGTTATTGTTAGCTCGAAGGAACAACATACAAATATAGTCACAAAGGAGTTGTTTATTTCTTTCTAGGCTCGTGGGTTCTTTTTCAGAGAGTGAAAGAGTAAGGTCGAGCTGTTCTATCTTAAATCATGTTTATGCGTGCTGTTTGTTGCTACCCCAGATATGTCCTGATGGAGCTCAACAAATGCGTTCGACCCTCCTTGGGTCTGGCGTAAAAGTGGCCAAATTTTCTTTACTTCCATTTGTGGTCCCGGGGGTGGGGGAAGGTCACATCATTTCCGCTCAAAACCCAGAACGTTTTTATTTTTAACTCTAGTCCTGGGGCATTGGTTGGTCAATGGCTGCCCCCACCCCCCACTTAAGTGTTTACCTTTCCAAACTTTAATCTCTTTTTGTTCTTATTTCTTTTTCTTCTCTTTCTCCAGAAATCCGATTAGCGTTTTCTTTTCATCCCCAAATTCCCCGTAGACCATAATAATTACACTACAATACCCACTTCATATTGGGTTTATAATGTGGCAAGAAGGGAGAGAGGAGAGGACATGGTTTCTTACTGGTCTGTTTCATCACTGCCATCCTCTTCTTCTGCTGGACTTTCTTCCTTCTTCTGGGCTGGTTGTCTGTGCTTATTTCTCGGTTGTAATGATTAAGCAAGACTTTATTGTTTTTTTAAAAATTCTTTATTAAAAATCCCAAAGCGTTTTTAACCACGCGATGAGAAGTTGGCATCTTGGGACAGATGAATGTTATGTCTAGTCCCATTGATTAATAGCCAAAATCTAACTAACTAGAGTTAACTTCTGTTCTCATGTCTTCCCATTGATGGAAACCAAGGGGTCAACTAAAAGTCATTACCTATTAATAATATAACCCTCTCCAATTGGACCACATAGTGTAGTGGATAAAGGAGTTAGGTTAAGACAATTCTAAGTGAGAGTTATCTCTAGTCTACAGGTTCAATCCTGGTCAGGGGCAGCAGTAACATAGAATAGTAATTAACACAGCTTAATACCTGTACCCCAGCTATGGTTAGTGGAATGAGAACCCCCATTGACTGAATAAAGGGTTAGGTTCAAAGTTCTGTGATGGCTCCCGATTATGACAAGAAGGTTTCTGAGTCTGACAAGAAATACCTGAAGAAGGCTGGAGGGCACATCGGCCGAAACATTGGCCGAAACATTGAACAGATAACAATGAAGATGAGGACAATAGTCTGAATAATACAAATAATACTAAAATCTAACTACCCATATAGACATAATTTGTAGGCCACCCATGAATTATGTAACATTAACTGACGTAGAAGATAAAGTATAGAGAGCATAAGAATAATAATACAACTATACAACAAGAAGATCTGTTTAACAAAACATAACCCCAAACAATTAGTGATGCGCAGATTTATTTGGAAGATACAGAAATTGCTACATCTACTATTGATCATGTTGTTCTAGCAGCACAGTTATCCATAACTCTCTCTCTCTCTCTCTCTCTCTCTCTCTCTCCAACTGTCTCTATCAGTCAGGGAGGTCCTCCATGTAGCATCCAGAATCTGCACAGAGTTGATATAGTTTTTTTGCTGGTTGGCAACTCTAGTGTGGCAGCAGGAGAACATCACTTGTGAGTTTGTCCTTGCTTTTCCAGCAGTGTCCAGTATGTCTTGTTCATCTTACTCAGATGGTTTGTGTGATAGGAGGTAAGTGGCTATACAGTTGTTTTCTTGTGGGGTTCTATTGCCATCATTTGTTTGTAATTATGGCATATTAATAAAACTGAACATTTTTTTTGAAAATAATCATAAATGAGTTACAAAGATCGGTTTGAAGAAATAAAATAACCCTAGACAATTTGTGATGCACAGATTTATCTTGAAGCAACAGGAATTGTTCCATCTATGATTCATCAGGTCATGCTGGAATCATGGTTATTTATGAATCTCTCTCTCTCCAGCCATGGAGGGGTTGGTAAATATATACTTGAAAGCATATAATTGCTTGCAAAAAACAAACAAACAAAAACTGACTTTTGCATTAAGTATACAAAAAGGATTGACATGCCATAAAACCAACCACCAACCAACCAACCAACCAACCAACCAGGTCAAGTTGAGTTGTTTGAAAAGTATTAGTATTAGATAGGAATACTTAATATCGTATGACTATGTGCAAAAAACTCTTAAGAAAATGTTGGATTATTTGTAGTATATAAGCCGTGCTGCAATCTACCACTTAAATTTATAGACTAAGCGAGGTCACATGGTTTAAACCTCAGCCAATCAACAGCCCAAATACGTGGTTGTTTGACTACTTAATCGCTGATACTGACAGACGTCCATTTGCAATCGTTGATGAAGGACCTGCAAGACTGAGGAGCACCAAGGAACAACCAAAGGATTCTTCACTAATGATCGCACTCTGCTTAACACAAAGGATCTCTGCTGGACAGCGCTCTTGTTTGAAGCCTAAAGGATGGCTACAAAAATCGTAACAGAAAAAACTACAAAAATAATGTAAGGGTTTACATGCCATAAAACCCACCCAACCCAACCCAACCAACCCAACCAATCAGTGAACATTTCAGATTTCATAAGCACACAGCTCACTATTGGGACATTGCAAACTTTATATAGATAGATAGAGAGAGAGAAAGAGAGAGAGAGAGAGAGAAAGAGAGATCCCCTCCCTTTCTCAAAGAGAAAGAATGGAATGTAAACAGAGAGAGAGAGAGAGAGAGAGAGAGAGAGAATATTGTTTACTAGAAAGGAAGAATCTTTTTCTGGTTTGAAATCAATTGTTTTGTTTTTTTTCCTTTCTTCTTTTTGAATATAAGATAAGAAAAAAATAACAGATTTTGCTCAGCAACACAACTTCAGACCTTTCAGCATAGCATCTGAAACTTTATATATGTGTGATGTAAATTAGTTGGTGTGAATCTAATGTGATTAGCGCATGGAATGGAGGAAAGAAATGAGCCATGATAGGGGAAAATGGAGGTGAATAGAAGCCTGAACAAACAGCAGTCCTCAATTTCTTCTCCATTTTTTTTTTTCACGAGTCTTGGAAGGATTGGATTAAGGTTTTTTTTTTTTTGTGTGCACATGATAATCTCTTTAGGTTTAATCCACCATTCAGTTTCCCCTATTTTTTTTCATTAACTATGCACAATAATTGGCATGCTGTTGTCATTATGAACAAGACGAGTAACTATTTTCATCATTTACGCTGTCTAATGGAGGCGCCTGTGGTGTAATGATTATTGTTGTAGGAAATGGATATGGCGAGATGAGTTCAAATTCTGGATGAGGCTGGTAGCATTTCACATAGTGCTAATTGTTATGATTTTTGTGGCCATTTTTATGCATCAAGTGAGGGCACTTTACAGTGGAGATCCCTTGTGTTAAGCAAAGGCTGATCTTTAGTGAAGAATCATTTAGTTGTTGTTTGGTGTCCTTTAGTGTTGGGTAGAATCCTTTGGTTCTTCCTTGGTGTCCCTTAGTCATGGGTAGAATCCTTTGGTTGAGCAAAGTCCTTGGTTGCAGGTCCTTTCAGCAATGGTGAATATGTACAAATGAACGGCTTTCAATATCAGTGATTAAATAGTTAACTAACCACATATTCAAGCTGTTGATGGGCTGGGGTTTAATCCACATGTCCACGAGTCTATAAGTTTAAGTGGCGGTTTCCAGCACACCTTATATACAAAACAACTCCATCACTAATACCCGTGGAAAAGGTATGAATCCAACTGTTCTCTCTCCAGATATGGGTAAATAGTAGGGCAGACTATGCTCTTTAACCTTGGTACAGCAACCAGTCTAGGAGAAGGAAAATACTGAATTCAAATCTGTTAAACTCTGCTTTAAAAAATGACCTTATGTCATATCCTACTTGTGCAGAGGGGTTAATAAATATTCATATTGTCTATATCAGTCCATGCCTTTCCTACAGATATATTGACAGCACATAACTAGGTAGCAATATCTCCTCTACAGAAAGTGAATTAGTATACCAATTTCAGAGGCTTGCCATCCAATGTGGAGATGTATCCAGCTTGTTTAAAAAAAATGAAATCCATTTTTTCTGAGTTCACAAGTAGGAGACCAATGCCTCTTGCTGCCTTCTCTAGGCTATGCAACAGTGATTCGGCTTGTGCAGGTTCAGTTGTGAGAAGCACTAGATCATCTGCATAGTCTGCATCTGTAATAGTTTCTGTGGGATATTGCCAGCTTCTTGCTTTTTTTTAGCATGAAGCCCTTTTCTATGTAAAAATCTGTGAAAATTCAAATATTTGCACCAACAAATTGCTGTTTAGTTTGTTGTGCTTTTATGTTCTGATATCATTTCGTTCGGTTTGGCTTTGATGAATAAATTTGATACAAATTGAAAAACTACATATAAAAGATATATGAACCAATAAAAAAATTAGTATTATTTAGATTATTCGGACTATTGTCCTCATCTTTATTGTTATCTGTACAACATTTAAGCCGATGTGCCCTCTGACCCTCTTCAGGTATTTCTTGTTGAACTCGGGAACTTTATTGAACTTGGGAATCTTCTTTTCAAACTTGGGAACCTTTTTGTTGTAATCAGGAACCTTCTTGTCATAATTGGAACTTTCAAGCCAACCTTTTATTCAATCCATCGAGATATACTGTTTTCATTTCACTAACCATAACTCTCCCAATTATGACAAGCAAATTCCTGATTATGACAAGAAGGTTCCCGAATTCGAAAAGAAGGTTACCAAGTTCAAGAAGGTTCCAGAGTCCAACAAGAAATGCCTGAAGAACACCGGAGGGCACATTGGCCGAAACGTTGTACAGATAACAATAAAGATAAGGACAATAGTCTGAATAATCCAAATAATACTGTAGAAACAATGATACTCACCATCGTGAAGAATAAGTTCCAATTACCGTCGAACTGGGAAGACAAGGTAGCATGCGATTGTAACTTAATACAAACTCGAAATGCCACAAAGTCCACTGCAGCATGACCAAGTATATATAAGACTCCACAGTGTCATGCAGATCAACCAGTCAAGCAACCAATCAGAACTCAAGGAATGGAATGACCCAAATCACCCTGACTCAAGAATGATCCATGAACTTATTCTTCACGATGGTATCATTGTTTCTACAAATACTAATTATCAAGCCTCATCTAAATAATTCAGAGAAATAGTACAATGAAAAATGAATAAATGCCAAATTTAGGTTAGATTTAGTTGCTCCAAATCATAAAACATCAGTGCATATTATACACATATTCTTTTTCAGTCTTTGCTGGGTGCTCTGCATTGGCATTTCCATGGGCTGGATTCCACAAGAATATGTTGCTTATGTGTTCTTCCTTGCTTCTCCAGCAGTATCCAGCATATCTTATTTATCTCATTCAGATGGTTTGTGTGATAGAGAGCAGGTGGCCGTACAGCTTCTTTCTTGTGATATGTTGTTTCCACGATTTGTTTAAGATTGTATGCAGCATTCTTGTACAGCTCCCATCTAGCTTATTCTCTAAGCGTTTCGTTAGGGTCCAGGTGGTGCAGCCATACAGTAGCACTGACACAACTCCGGCCTGGAAGAATTGTCGCTTTAGCCTATCAGTGATATCAGATTTCCATATGACTGATAATCTGTTTATAGCAGACCATGCCTTTCCTATGTGTGCATTAACATCACTTTCTGTGGATGAGATATTACTACCAAGGTATATGAATTGTTCTACCAACTTTAGAGGCTTATCATTAAGTGTAGAGATGTCTCTTTTCTTTTTAATTAGTTTTATCAGTTGTTATTCAAGATGGAGCTCTAAAATAATTATAAGACAAATAATCCAGGGATTAAAAAATCAATTAATCTCTTAAGTGCCACTCACTTGATTAGAATTATTTTAGAAAAATCCATGAAATCTTAAAATAATTTGAACAAACATTTTGAAATTATTGGATTCCCTATCTTTTATTTATAGAATATGATTATAGTATTTGACGGAATATAGGATGCACTTTTTTTCCAAAATTTTGGCTCAAAAAATTTTCCTGCGTCTTATACATCGTAGGTGAAGTTTGAGACCTCCCATAGGCCTAGGCCTAGGCTAATCTTTTTCAATGCTGGACATTTTTAAGTAGAATTTCAATGCTATTTGTATGTATATTTCAATTTTTTAAATATCTTTTCTAATGTTTCTGCTTGTGTAATGCACAGCTAGATTGTTTTCAATAATATATGCTTAAATACGCAAAAACCTTTTTATCCTGAATCTGACCTGCTGAAATGGGGGTGCGTCTTATATGCCATCAAATATGGTATTTGTTTTCTATTTCATTTAGAATAATTTTGGGGTTTAACTCTTTAACTATCAAATTTCCCCAATGTTTTTTACCTGTATGATGGGATATTTCAAAGATCACTATCTATTCACCTCATAACTCATTCTATTCAAATAAATGATTTTTCAGTGTAAACAAGTGACACATGTGAGAGCTGCTGTCAGTGGTTTACAGTTGGATCACAGTGGTGGGAGAGCTGCTGTGGACAGCTTTAAGTGTGCAAAGAGTTAATAGGAAAATCAAGGGAAATTTGGATACATGCCTGGCATATTGCTTTGTATATGTATTTACCCAATCCCTCCACACAAGAAGGATGGCACAAGGTCAATATTTAAGGAAAATTCAAAGTTTTCCTTCTCCTAGACTGGTTGCTATACCAAGGTGAGAACTCAGTCTGCCCAACTATTTCCCACAGTGAAGAAGAATAATTGGATGCATACCTTTTCTAAAGGTATTAGTGTAATGTGAAATGTAAACAGCCTTGTCCTGGATTTGAACTTGGATCGCTATGTCCATTTTCTGCACCAATATCCGTTACACAATAAATGCCTTCATGAAGTGCAGGATGTAAGCTGCTATCTTTAACAAGGAATAAAAAATTATAGATTATTCATAGGAATGTTCAACTTCTACTGCCATACCATCAACATTCACCTCTCATGTCATGATATAATATAATAAAATATGAAGCATTACTTTCAGAGAGACCTTAGACTCTTGTTTCTCACATAGTGATTTCAGGGGAAAAAAGTGTTTTGTCACTGTAAACTTGCTCTATTCAACAAACTTATCATGCCCTCTGTATCTGTTGTTGGTTTTATGGAAATAAATAGAAGGCATTAGTTTCAGAGCACCCCTTGTAGTTTGATTCCTATACAAAATTCTATTAATATTCATCCCTGGCTATCCCAACAAATCTATTCTCTCAGCAATGGTGTGCATCCCTAAGAAGCAAGGTATTGTTAACCCAATAAAAACTATCCCATACAATATTTAAAATATCTTTATTTATTAGGTTTATTTTAGTTGTATATTAAATCACTTTAGGGAGACTCAGTGAATTTTTATCTATTGCAACGATCAATTGAAACTTGTAAGCCAACAGTTGCCTTTGAAAATCTGTATTTCTGAAAAGCAAAATTCAATTTGCAATAATCTATTTCCACAATGAAATGATATCAAACTTGAAGAAGAAATTTGGAGTGAATTTAGATACTGACTTTAGTAAGGGGGTACACCGCATTCAGCTACACCTGAATAGGTGAAAAAGAAAGTGAGCCAATAATATGTATAGCATCTTTTGATATTTTTTGTACATAGTAAATTTTTTTTATTATGCTATACTTACTTTGTTTTTGGTTTGGTTGGTTGGTTGGATTTTTATGGCATGTCAACCCTTGTTGGGTTATTTTATGCTGAAGATATTTTTTCATTTATTCTTGATGGGTATTGAAAGTTTTTCTTTTCAAATTCATTTTTTTTAAAAACTCATTTTTTTCTAACTTGTAGATGGGACCCTAACAGGTACTACCACTTCGGGTCAGAGTGGACCTGGGAGTAATGGCGATAAAGGGGTACTCTACACTCCCCAGAGTTCTAAAATTAGAATTTCACCATTAGATACAGTTTAACGTTATTCCCGAGGATACTTTTTGGTTTGGTTTGGTTTGGTGGTTTTGCTACATTATTAGTATTATTAGTATTACTGTTTCAAATGGTTCCCATTTGCTCTTCTATCTGCTGGAATCAGTCAGTATTAAAAAGAACGATTCATAACATACATATACTAAGATTCAGAGCAGAATTGTTTATCATTCAAGAGGTCATTACTTAAATAGACCACCCAAAAGGACAATTCAAAGACAGAATAATTTGAAAGGATCTCAAAGACAAACTGAAATAATGTGTCACCAGACACGTATGAAAAATAAGTATTTCTAATTCAAAAATTAAATGAGTTTAAAAATATCAAGAGGCAGTGTCAATTATCAACAATTACCTGTGTCCTTCTCTTTGCGAGCACCCTTGTCTAGCTCATCACCGAAGCCATTTTGCATTGTGTTGTCAAGGTTACAGCACAAGAACAGAAGGATCCAACCAAGCAGAGTCAAGTCAACATTTCCTAGAATTGATAAGAAACACATTAACAGCAATAGTTGTAATTTGAACACACAAAGCTTTAAGTAATTTTAATGAATTTCATTAAATGTTTAGAACACTAAACATAACTATCAAAAGCATAAGATCAATAACTATCAATATTGTCATTTACAAAAGACAAAAGACAAATATAAACTTAACACATCAATAATACAACTTTATATGATAGCAAAAACATATGAATGATTTTTTTACAATGCATTACAAAGTCTATCTATGAGGTGTATAAATATATGTATTGTTTATCATTCAATAGGTCATTACTTAAATAGACCACCTAAAAGAGTATTTCAAATACAGAACATAGATGAATGATTTTTTTACAATGCATTACCATCAGTTAAGTTACAAAGTCTATCTATGAGGTGTATAAAAAAGAAATACAACTTTAAAAATATTACATAACTGATAGGTTACTTATAAATTATGTATGGTAGTGTAGAAATTAAAAAATAATGGTAATTCTGAATTATAGAAAAAACAACGTAAAAGAAAATTGACAGGACTTGGCCTTTTGCTGACCGTTACCTGTTCTCTGATTAGTCAGTTTGATTTGTGAGAACAGGAAGTTGACTTAGGAGTTTTAGATTGTTTTTTGAAGGAGGCAGATTTGTCCCTCCAAAATACCTATTTCTCCCACACACATTGGTTAACTTGGGCTGATAAAGACATCTAAAAAATATATCAAGTCTTGTGATCGTTAATAAGAAAAACAACAGACATAAAGTACCAAAAAGTTGCAAGAAATAAGATCGGAAGAACAGAGAGAAACCAGACCAGATACCCAGAGAGCAGATAGATCCAATCCAGATTAGAAACAGTCGCACATTGGTTAACTTGGGCTGATAAAGACATCTAAAAAATATATCAAGCAGATCTACCACCCAAGTACAAAAATTGATGGTTAGTTCATTATAATTGAGCAGAAGGACTCAGATTACAATAATAATAGGACTTTATTTAAATAGAATGAGTTCTGAGGTTAAAAATAGTGAACTTTGAAATATCCTATCATATAGGTAAAAAATACCAAGAGAATTTTGTATAGTTGTGGGGGAAATTTGGTAGATAAAGAGTTTATGCCAAAGTCATCCTTGTAGAAGAACTGTAGTAGTACTATCCAACCGATAGCTTGGGTCTATGTTTGCATGTTTTGCAGATAGAAAGAATTAAACTTGATGTGTAAATAATGAGTTGTTTTCTCATCTACATCTTTGATAGCAAGAAATTGAAAAAGTTCTTCTAAAGAACTCGACTCTACCATGCTTATTAATAATAAAAGCAGTCATGACAAAAAACCTAAACAAAAACTTTCTCTTCATTGTTACAATGACAAAACAATTCTGATTCACTCACAGGAGAAGAAAAAAAACTGAATTACTTTTGGGATATGACAGAAAAAGAAAGAATAATTCAAAAAATACTTTTCCTTTTCTATTTCTTTTATTCATCTTGTTGGTTCAAATTTTTGTTTAATGTTCTCTCCTCTCTTATTTCTTTTTTCTTTTCTTTTCTTTTTTTCAGAAGGTTAGCAATTATATTTTCCTGTTCTTTCTTTATTAACAATAGCGATATGTGTTTTCAAAAGAACTTGCTCAAGGCTTACACAGCTGTGTATGAATGAGTGACAAGACGAACTGCTTGCATTGTTATGAACTGAACAACTCTTCAATGGACCAATGTGTAATGGCGGAATTTACATTTCTGAACTTTCTTTCACAGAATTATCAACAAGACATTACCTGCATGCTAAATCTTTAACCCTACGAAAACCTGATCCCCCTATACTCATGCTCCCAACCCTGGAGCTCCTGACCAAAAATAGCTGAAAATATAAAATGTTGAAATCAGTTTCGTAACAGCCTGCAATGAACAGATTAGAACATTTTTAAGGCGATAGCGATGTAGATATGGGAATTCCCTGGTTGGAATTGAGGCCATCTGGTTATATGTACTTATAGGTGGCGGGGCAAATATCAGTGGTGGAGGAAGAGAGTCAGTAGTCAGCCCTGTTGGCTGGCACGTGAGAATATACCGACTGCACTCTGCAGAGGGGTAAGACCCTCCCAATGGGGTCACCTGTTGGCCATAGGTGGCAACCTGTGATGCATCAATGTTAAGCAGTCAACACTCCACTTTGGCCCTTACTTGGGCTAGACGGGTGGTTGAAAAGGCCCTCTTCCAATCAATTGGTTGGTCCTATCAAGCATTAGCACCTATATGATTGTCCTGACTATATTGCTCTTATGGCAAATCTCTAACCCTTTTTATCATATATGTGCCAGAAGACATTGGCTGAGGTTCATAGTGTCCTGGGTATGATGTTAAATTGCATCTAGTGGTGAGGTTCCAATTCTGGAGCTGTGGGGAATGTGTAGTACCTCTTCATTACTCCCAGGTTCACTCTGACCTGGTGTGGTTGTAACTGTCAGGATCCCTTCTATAGATCAAACAGATAAAAAAGATGATTTTTAAAAATTAAAAAAAAATTGATATTTAATAAGAAGGAATAAAACAAAAACATCTTCATCAGAAAATAACCCAACAAGAGTTGACATGCCGTAAAATCCAACCAACCAGCCAACTAACTAACAATCAACCGACTGACACTACACCACATCTGTGACTTTACAATGCTACAAAAACCTGGAGAAAAATGGAAACTCTTGCAAGAATTCCTATTCCTCCCTCCAAGATTTCTCTGAGTAAACCACAAGGTTCATTCCTCACTGTCTATCAAGGTACTTACTGACCTTCAGTCTCATTGTCTTCTCTTTCTTTTGTTTAACCCATATCACATGATTCTGAATGGCAGTAAAGGGTCTGAGTGTCTGCTCTCTTTTCTCTGTCACCCTTATCACGTTATCTATCCACAAATGACACTCACCTGGGACATCCTGTTTACTTTCCCAAATCTCAGCAGGTATGTCTTCTTTTTTTTGCCCTCTAAGGCCCATCCTTATGTCACCACATCCCGTGATTGTCTGCACACAGTAACAACAACATAGCCGTCATCTACCACATAACAGGAGATATTTGTGAGTAATGGTTATTGTGAAAGGAAATGGACCTTGTGACCCAAGTTCAAATTATGGACAAGACATTTGCATAGTGCTAATACCCTTGGGAAAGGTATGAATCTAACTATTCTACCCCCTAAATATGGGTAAATAGTAGTGCCGAATGGATTCTTTAACGCTGGTGTGGCAACTGGTCTAGGAGAAGAACATTCTGAATTCAAACCAATTGTACATCCTGTTGTGGCAGAGGGGTTGGGTAAATAGATACATAGGAGCAGCATGGTTGTGTTTGTATATCTAGTTGTTTGTTTGGTTTAATGGCATATCAAACCTTTGTGGGTTATTTAATGCCAAATCATTTTTTTCTTATACATATATAATTTGTTTTAGATATAATTTTTTTAATTTCATTAATTTCCTAAATACTCCTAACTGCTGCCTTCTAGCACCTATATGATAAAAAGTGGTGGGTGTTTGCCATAAGAGCAATTTGAAGAATACAATTAGGACAATCATATAGTTGCTAGGGCTTGATAAGACTAACCGATTGATCGCATGGGGCCTCACCAGCCACCTGGTGAATACAAGCAAGGGCTGAAGTGGAGTGTTGCATGTGATGGGACCACTTAGTACCTGGGTCCTGGATGCTCAGCTACCACAATCCTGTCCTCAGATATTACAGGTTGTCAGTGTATTCTACAAGTCTAGCCAACAAGGTGGTGTATATCAAGTACTGCTGAAAAAAGTGGAATCGGTACATTAACGACCACTTCTTTCTGTTGCCATAAAATAAGTTTTTCTTTCTTTCTTTTTTTATATATATTTGGCTGGAGGATAAATTGACTGAAATTCTAGATTTGATCTATTTGGCCTTAAATGTATTCTATTTGTTCTTGTTTGAGGCATCTCCACACATGATGATAAACCTCTAAAGCCATTAGAACAATTCATACCTAGGTAGTAATATCTTATCCACTGAAAGTGATGTTAATGCACGAATAGGGAAGGCATGGTCTGCAATAAACAGATTATCAGTCATATGGAAATCCAATCTCGCTGACAAGTTAAAATGACAATTCTTCCAAGCTGTGGTTGTATCAGTGCTGCTGTATGGCTGCACCACTTGGAACCTAATGAGGTGCCTAGAGAAAAAGGTAGATGGGAGCTGTATAAGAATGCTGCGTGCAATCTTGCACAAGTCGTGGAAACAATACCC
>CM042141.1:94599984-94629984 GCA_023376005.1 Doryteuthis pealeii
CTTCTTCTTCTATCATAGTTCACTCTGTTCCATCTGTCATCGTCCATTGGGGTTTGTTCTTTTGGAGTTCTCTTTTGGCTGGAGGTGTCTGTTTCTTCATATTTCGATGGTGTTTCTTCTTCCATTAGAGTTGTCTGCTTCTCTATGCATCCCATCATTCTTAGTATTTTTATTTTGTTATGGAAACAGCACAGAGGAATATTTTTGTGTATACACTTTTATTACCCTGAATCATTTATTTCCCGATACATTCTTTGCCAACTTGAGAAGCAGAGACACATAACTACATCTGCCCGAATTGGTCTCACAGTCTCCAAAATTTCTAATCTATTTTTCCAGAGTCGCCTCATTACACAACTCTCAAGACCAATGACATCCACGCTTTTAGATGACTTCAGGTTAATGCTCTGTCTGTCAAACTCTGTGAATGTTGTATTTTTCCATTTGGTTTATCATTATTTTAAAATCCACACTACCTTACAGAAATGATTGGCTTTGCCCCTATAAAAATATGACATCAATAATGATTTGAAAATTGAATTCTAATCTATACCCAGAGTCATTCTCTAAGTCAATGTGAGCTGCACCCCCAGATGACCTCGGGCCACACTCTATCTATCAAACTCTGTGACCGTTGTATTCTTCCATTTAGTTTATCATTATTTTAAAATCTACACTACCTTACAAAAATGATAGACTTCTTGTTCATTCATTATGCAACAGCATTCTGCTCGTGTGGAGGGCTTGGTAAATATATATAAATATCAAACTGTAGCCTGGGTCTTCAGTGTATCCTAAATAGGTTAATTTTACCAGAGAATTTTGTTTAGCAAAGGTTAAGGGTTATAAATAAAACATTTACCAAGATGAGAGTCTAATGCTGTGTTCTTTGAAGGATTGTTGAAAGTAAAAGTTAATGGATTTATGCCTGAACCATTTGTGAATAGATTAGATTTATTGAGAAATCAGTTTGAATTGACTAATGAAAAGGTTGGTTGGTTGGATTTTATGGCATATCAACCCTTGTTGGGTTATTTTATGCTGAATGCTGATGTTTTGTTATAATAACTCTTACTGGGTAGTCAACTTTTTTAAAAGACCTTGTGTCACATCCTGCTTGTATGGAGGGGTTGGTAAATATATATATATATATTGGGACCCCACTAGTTGGATACATCTTTCCCAAGAGTATTAGCTCTATGTGAAATGCAAAGATCTTCGTCCAGGATTTGAACTCTGGTCACCATGTCCATTTTCTACAACGATGACTATAATACCATGAGCATCTTCATGTGTATATGTATCTCTCAGCTTTTTGAAACTTTACTTACACCACATTTATGTAAGACTTAATTATTAAATGAGAACTGATTCTTTACTTCATGCCATTTCAGAGAGAAGAATGAAATGTATTTACATTTTATTCCTCTATCCCAAAATCGGATGAAGCAATTATCATTAATTTATATGGGAAAAATTTAGGAATATTCACATATTGAAAAAAAAAAAAAAAACCCCAACCTTTTCTATGTTTGACTACCTTAAAAATCAAAGTTTGTCATCTGCTGAGGAAGGCTCAAAATATGACAGTACGCTTAAGTGCTTAGCCTTATATATTTTTTCCTATCATATGGTTCTTTGTAGGCACTCAAAACATCTTGCAAACATGCTCTAAACTTAAGTGCCCTTTCAATTTTATAAATATTCACTGATTGAAAAAAAACAAAACAACGCCTCCACATGGGAGGATGTGATGCATGGTCAATTTCTTTTAAAAAGTTTAACAGGTTTTTCAGAGTTTTCCTTCTCTTAGACCAGTTACCTTACCAAGGTTAAAGAGCCCACTCTGCCTTACTATTTACCTACAGCTGGTTTGGATGTGGAGCCTTCAACTGCTCTCAGCTAATTGAATGTAATACAAGGCAGATTAAAAAAATAATCCTGCTTAAGAAGCAGAATGTGACACAAGGTCTATTTTTAAACCGAGTTTGAATTCAGAGTTTTTGTTCTCCTAGACCAGTTGCTTTACTAAGGTTAGAGCCCAGTCTGCCCTACTATTTACCCATAGCTGGAGGGAGAATAGTTGGATTCATACATTTCTCAAGAGCATTAGTATTATGTGTTGCCATATCCATTTCCTATGATGATAACCATACACTCCAAGTACCAAATATATATTCATTGTATAATTTAGTCGACTATAGATATTTGCCTTAAAGTATACTCAGCTCTTAACCTCATCCTAACAGCATTGTCCCCAAATATAAAATGTATATCTCTTTGCAGTTTCAGCTCCATTATGGACGAGCTTGCACTTAATATGAGTATAAAATGGTAAAATCATGAGCTGAAAGGCATTCTATAATTGCCTTAGAGAAAGTAGAAAAATTCAATAGAATGAAATTATATTTCTATGGAGTAATCAACAAATGATGTATTATTTCAGAATAAAATATTAATGAAAAATATATCCTAAAACTCTAAAAATAAATTCAAAACTCAAAATTGGCAATTTCATTTTGAATAATTTAATCTGATGCATATAAGAGCTGTTCAATATCAGAGTAATGAATACTGAGAATTGTTGAGATACAAAGTATGTAAGATTCTTTGCCTTGCAAAGATATCAAGTAAGAAATTAGAAAGAAAGAAAGAAAGAAAGAAAGAAAGAAAGATGATGATGATGATGATGATGATGATGATGATGATGATGATGATGATGAACTACTACTACTACTACTACTACTAAGAAAAGAGAGGAGGAGGAGGAGGAAGAAGAAGAAGAAGAAGAAGAATGAACAAAGAAGAAGAAAGAAGAAAGAAGAAGAAGAAGAAGAAAAGAAGAAAGAAGAAGAAGAAAGAAGAAAGAAGAAGAAGAAGAAGAAGAAGAAGAAGAAAGAAAGAAGAAGAGAAGAGAAGAAAAGAAGAAGAAGAAGAAGAAGAAAGAGAATGAAGAAAGAAGAATGAAGAAGAAGAAGAAGAAGAAGAAGAAGAAGAAGAAGAAGAAGAAGAAGAAGAAGAAGAAAAAGAAAAAGAAGAAGAAGAATGAACAAAGAAAAAGAAGAAGAGAAAGAAAGAAAGAAGAAGAAGAAGAAGAAAAGAAAAAGAAGAAGAAGAAGAAGAAGAAATGAACAAAGAAGAAGAAGAAGAAGAAGAAATTAGAATATGAGTTGAGATAGAAAGTATTACAAAAGGTGTATAATGTTGCCTATTTATCTGACCTGGAAATAAGATTTGACTTGATATTGTTGAACTAAGTAGTGTATCTATCTATAGACTGACACTTATAAATTCACAGTTGTGTGAGTTGTTGTCTGAGGCACCAGGTGTGTGCAATTCACTAACACAATTATTGAAAAGAAAGTATAAATTACATTTGTTAACTTAGGTGTAAAATAAATTCTTTGTATATATAAGAAGAGAATCTTGTTTTTGGTTCTTAGTTTTTAGTTGACCAGAATCTTATACCGTTTCTTCAGACTTTCTTTTTTTCATGCTATGTGTAACTGTTTTTATTTATGGAGGCACTCTTAGCATAACGGTTATTGCTGTGGGAAATGGACTCAGCAACTTGAGTTCAAGTCCTGGTCAAGGTTGTTTGCATTTCACATAACTAGGGTAAACCTGCTTGGGAGTAATGACAATGAAGGGGTACTCCAAACTCCCTAGATCTCCAGAATTGGAACTTCACCATTAGATACAGAATTCAGAGTTTTCTATAACTGTTTTTTTTATAACTGTTTTTATTTATGGAAGAACTCTTAGTTAAACGGTTATTGCTGTGGGAAATGGACTCACCAACTTGAGTTCAAATCCTGATCAAGGTTGTTTACATTTCACATAACTGTAGACTGTCTTTTTTATGCTATGATTTTTGTTGGTTGGTTGGTTGGTTGGATTTTACAGCATGTAATTTCAGCTTGGGTTATTTTAGCTGAAGACATTTTTGTTTTATTCGTTCTTTATTTAGATTTTTTTTCAAACTCTTTTTAAAAAAATCTATTCAACTCATAGATGGGACCCTAACAGATACTACAAAACAGGGTCAGAGTAGACCTGGGAGTAATGGCAACGAAGGGGTAGAGCTTCAGAATTGGAATGTTACCCCTAGATGCAAATTATGTAAATGCAACAAGTCTCATCCAGGATTTGAACTCGTGTTGCTATGTCCATTTCCAACAACAATGACAATTACATCACTGAGT
Organism: Doryteuthis pealeii; assembly: GCA_023376005.1. Classification (NCBI taxonomy): domain Eukaryota; kingdom Metazoa; phylum Mollusca; class Cephalopoda; order Myopsida; family Loliginidae; genus Doryteuthis; species Doryteuthis pealeii. The sequence continues at coordinate 94,604,190 of CM042141.1, forward strand.
ACATTATGTTTCAAGCAATTACGGATTCCAGCAACTTGGCTTAAAAACTTTTTGATAATTTTATTTTTTATTCAAGTTGTGTAAGATAATTCCAGCCTTCAACCATCTTGGTGGAATTATATGCATTGGAAAGTGTTTTACTATAGGAATATATTGAAAATGGTTTCATGGTAGGAATATTATATATCTGCACTTGCTGAAGTGCACCTCCAATATTCCTATTCTGGAATGTAGTTGAATATTGTTCTGAGGAAGCATGCACCTTACACATGTCATGTCTGCTTTTTGCTTCTCTTTGTTCTTCTTAACATCTTCCCTCATCTTATGTCAAGATTTGACAACATTCCAGATCACAAAATATGCCCAACGAAGCGCTTAAAGGATACACAGCCAAAACTTTAAATTAATCGTAACGATTAATACACAAAATTCTGACAAGATCATTCAAAATCGTCTATAATTTAAGGTAGGCAATTTTAATTGACCTGCCCCATTGATCTGATGTAACGCAATGTTCTATTAATTATAGTAATAAACTTTCAAGAGATGCAATAGAACTTCACCATCAGATGCAGTTTACTGTCATGCCTAGGAAATTAGTTAATTTGGAAAATTTTTCTCTGTATTTCTTTTTAGTCGGTAGATCACCTGCCTAGAAATCGCAAGGTTCTATGTTTGATACCAGTCCCTGCCAATGAGTAGAACAGCTTGGGTTATCTGATCTATACGGTAAAGTGAGGAGCTGACAGTAAGTATAGTGCTCCACCTCAGCAAAATAAAAACAATCTCCCTGATCTAGAACTAGTGAAAAGGAGATAGACTCCATTGCTGTCTAGCTGATACCGACAATAGGCCACTCTCCCAACTTTACTTTAAACAATCTTGAAATAACTATTGATGTTGTAACCCCCCCCCCCGCCATTTTTTGTTTCTTTTGTGACTTTTGATTGTTTTGTTCATCAAAATTTAAATTTTAGACTTTTTAAATTTTAAATTTTGTGATTTGAAAAACAAAAAAAGGACCAAAATTTGTTTTTGTTTTTAAAAGAGAAAAATGCAAAAATAAAAAATAAGTTTCTTGCAAGATCAAAAAGAGTCATTTGTATTATTTAGATTTTTCAGACTGTTGTCCTCATCTTTATTGTTATATACATGATATGCCCTCTGGCCTTCTTGAATTTGGTTGGATACATGGTGCAATGGATGTAAGGTATGAGTTAATACAGTTCTAAGTGACAATCATCTGTAGGTTGCAGGTTCAATCCTAACTACAGGTGATAATAACATAGAATAATTAACATACCTAATTAACACTTGGGACCAGAAAAAAGTCAAATTGCACCCACCCCCTTCAATTTTCTGAAATTTTGTACAGATGTGGACTATGCTAACATTAGACAATCCCCAAAATTTGAGCTTCCAATTCCAGAAATTGGTGGAATTATGTCGATTTTTATCTCTCCAAATTTGGTGGGGTTGGTGAAAAATGGCGACTTTTGTAATCTATTTTTGTCTCTAAAATGAGCTATAGGGCTTCCTTACAACCAAAAATTGGTTTATAAAAGCATTTTTGCCCATGAAATCCAAAAATGCTATCGAAAAAGTTTTAAAGTCAATCAATTTTAAGTTATTGAAAGCTCTAGAACTCATTTTACAAACAAAAATAGGTTACAAAAAGTCGCCATTTATCGCAACACTCTCCTCAAATTTGGAGAGATAAAAATCGACATAAATCCGCCAATTTCTGGAATTGGAAGCTCAAATTTTGGGGATCAGCTAACTTTATAATAGTCCACACTTGGACAAAATTTCAGAAAAATTGAAGGGGGTGGGTGACAATGATTTGACATGGAATTACCCACTTGTCATGGTTAGCAGAATGAGAAGAATGGATTGTATAAAGGGTTTGGTTTTTATGAACGCACCAGATTATGTCATGAAGGTTTTTGAGTTTGATAAGAAGGGCACATCAGCCAAAATGTTGTGTACATAAAAATAAAGATGAGGGCCACAATCCGAAAAATTCAAATAATTCAAATTCTCAAGCCTCATCTAAAAAATTCAGACAAAAAAAAGCCATATTATTAAAATACTATTTCTCAGAATTTTTTAGATGAGGTTTGATAATTAGTATTATTTGGATTATTCGGACTATTGTCCTCATCTTCATTGTTATCTGTACAACGTTTTGGCCAATGTGCCCTCCAGCCTTCTTCAGGTATTTCTTGTCGGACTCGGGAACTTTTTCGAACTTGGGAACCTACTTTTCGAACTCGAGAACCTTCTATTCGAACTCAGGAACCTTCTTGTTGTAATTGGGAGCCATCACGGAACTTCCACTAGGCTATGTGTCAAATTGGTGGATAAAGGAGTTAGGTTAAGACAGTTCTAAGTGACAGTTATCACTAGACTGCAGTTTCAATCCTACATAGAATAATAATTAACACAGCTTAACACCTGTACCCCAGCTATTGTTAGCGGAATGAGAACAAGATACCTCTGAAGACTGAATAAATGGTTAGGTTCAAAGTTCCGTGATGGCTCCCAATTACAACAAGAAGGTTCCTGAGTTCAAATAGAAGGTTCTCGAGTTCGAAAAGTAGGTTCCCAAGTTCGAAAAAGTTCCCGAGTCCGACAAGAAATACCTGAAGAAAGCTGGAGGGCACATCGGCTGAAACGTTGTACAGATAACAATGAAGATGAGGACAATAGTCCGAATAATCCAAATAATACTAATTAAAATACCTTCATATTTAAGGCTTTATTTAGCTCAAAAGCACAAATAGTAAACATGCATGTCCAAGATGGCAGCCCTGCTATATCTGGGAGAGTGTCACTTCAAGGGGGATAATTCATATTTATATTTATACAACAGAGATGAAGTGATATTTTCTGGATGGAAAAAGAGGAAATAGAGAAAAGACTTGTTTCTTTTAAGGGTTTGTTCTGAAAATGCAACATAAAATCTATGTAATGGTCACTACTCTGATAACATCTTATCTAATTTTCAATCTCTGATTTTTTCCTTTCAAAGAGATACTCAGAATTTTTTTATCGTGACACATTTGCTTGAAATTGAATTTAATTATGGTGGACAATTTTTTGATATTTCTCATCGAATTGGAAACTTAGTGTCAAGACAGATTTTCGAAAACTGAGTCTATTAACCAATTTGATTTTGACACATTGCTCCCACTTATCCAAAATTTGTAAAAATTTCATATTTACCAAAAGTTGATTTATGTAGATTTTTAATATGTTTTAATAGAGACCTTATGGAGATGAATGATGAATTAAAAATTGTGTTGCAATTTTTAAAAACTTTTTCACTGATTCTACTGGTCTAATATGTAATACGAGGGTGAGTCAAAAAGTGATGCCATTTTGTTTAGGACAGGTATAAATACCAACATAGGAACATATATCATACATCAAAGTGAAGCTGGTCCTCCGTGGATTACATCCCTACTTCTCCACATAGTTACTGTTTCTCTCAGTTGCAATGTTCCACCTTTGAATGAGAGCATGTATACCTGCCCCATAAAATTCTGTTGACTGTTTTTTGAGCCACTTCTTCACTACAGATTTAATTTCCTCGTCACTGGAATAATGTTTGCATCTCAAATCCTCTTTCATGGGGCCACAGAGGACCACCTTCATTTTGATGTATGATGCATGTTCCTGTGTTGATAATTATACCTGTCCTAAACAAAATGGCATTACGTAGAATAATAGTGAGATTGGAGGGCATACAAAGAAAAGTGACAAAACTAATAAAAAGAATAAAATATTTTAATTACAGGGAGAGATTAGAGAAATTAGAATTAACTATTTTATTAGAAAGAAGAATGAGAGGAGATCTAATTGAAACTTTTAGAATAATAAATAGAATTACTAATTATGGTAGAGACTTTTTTAAACATTTTTCCACAAATTGGAAACTTACTGCATATTTCACAAACTAAGTCAATTAACCAATTGGATTCTCTGCTAAAAGAGAAATATATTTTTGGAACAAATTGCTTAATCAGATCAAAAATTGCAATAAGCATACAAAATGCTAAGATTAATTTCGATGATTACCACCCAAAATGGTAAGACAAATATAAGTAGGCATTTGTTGGGAACTATCAGATAGATTACAAATTTCATATGCAGATAGATATTGTATATTAACATATATTTTCTGTGCAAGGATATTTTTGTTAAAGGCATGACAGGGGTGATGCCCAAGGAGGCATAATAAACAAATAAAAATAAATAAACAGGTAGGACCAATCTGAGTTAGAGTGGATGTGGGAGTAATGGCAAGAAAGGAGTACTTTATACTCCCCAAAGCTCGGGCGTCCACCAGGAGATGCAGTTAAGTGTCATAGCTATAGAAAATTTTGAATTCGCAGAAATGCCTTCTCCCAGAGAAGTTTTTTTTTTTCAAAAGAACAAAAAAAAAAAAAACAGAGAGAGAAAAAAAAAGAAAAGAAATTGAAAAGAATTCCAATATTGTTTAAACAACTTTATATGTATCCTAATGTCCTGATGAAGGTTTTATAATAAACTGAAACGTTTTTACATTGACTTTACCATCTACAAATGAATTTATCTTTTGGAATATTTTTTTAATTTCTTATTTCTACATACTGTTTACCACTCTCTCTCTCTCTCTCTCTCTCTCTCTCTCTCTCTCTCTCTTTCTCTCACACACACATATATATATATATATATATATAGTACAGGACACCCATAATAAAACCAAATAGAAAATAGGATTAATTATAATGAAAATGCCTCATATAGAATACAGATCAAAGTTAAGGAACGAGGATTTGTTTTTATTTCTGGCCTTTTAACATTGACATTACAGACACAGACACACACACACACACAAACACATATACACACAGATGCACGTGCGCACACACACACACACACACATAAAATGCATCTATTAGATGATTTTTAAAGGATCAAAACTTTTACCAAATGGGCCATAATGAACAGCCATGATTTTATATAATTAAAAAAAACAAAACATTTAAACACAGACACAGACACAGACAAACACACAGATACAGAGAGAGAGAGAGAGAGAGAGAGAGAGAGAGAGAAGAGAGAGAGAGAGAGAGAGAGAGAGAGAGAGACATCCACACACATACACATAAACAGAAAATGTATTTATTAGATCAACACCTTTACCAAATGAGCCATAACAAACTCTGTTTTTTATGTGCTTGTATTTTATATAATTTAATACCTTTAAACACATAGAAACACACACACACACACATACACTCAGATATACACACACACACACACACAGAGAGAGAGAGAGAGAGAGAGAGAGAGAGAGAGAGAGAGAGACACACACACACACACACACACACACACACATTCAGATATATACACACACACACATATATATATATATATAGAGAGAGAGAGAGAGAGACACACACACACACACACACACACACCCACATAAACAGAAAATGTATCTCTCAAATAACTATTTAAAAGAGCAACCCATTTTTACCAAATGAGCCGTTAACAAAACTCTGTGTTTTGTATGTGTTTGCATTTTAAATAGTTTAAAAGTAAATAACCTTTAAAAGTAAAATGTTATTGACTCTATTTGCATATGTTAATTGCCCTCAGCGTATACGCATGTGCATATGCGTTTGTGAGTCTATACAGATAAGTGTGCTTGTTAGTCAAGATTTGTAGATTAAAAAAAACTCACGAGCCAGAAAAGTAAGCGTTATGTTTACATTGCAGCTGATTGAATTAATTCTGTTGAAGATAAAAGATAAAAATGTTACACACCAACTTTTCATCACTAAACATTTTCAGTTTTATAAACAAAAAGCAAAAGAAAACAAAAAAACAAACCACAGAGTATTTCCTCTTCAGGAATGTAAATGATATAAAAGGATTTGCAAAAAGAAAAAAAATATTAATTGCCCTTTCATCAAAGTTATTTAATGTTGGTTTATCAAAACAGTCGATAAATTAATGGCAATTATTCTATACATTTTTTTTTCTCTCTTAAAGTTGTTGTCCCTTTTCTGTCTTGAGAAATGAAAATAAGAATTAGCTTATTTCCCTATATATATATATATATATATATATATATATATATATATTGATTTAGTGGTTGAGTTATATACATTGTGGTTTGATCCTTTAATGGAATAATTTTAAGAAAATATACACACACACACACACGCACACACACACACACACACACATATATAAGTAGTGTATACATTATATATATATGTATTGTTCATCTGTATAATTCTATATATATATATATATATATATATATATATGATGTATACAATACTTGTATATATATATATATATATATGATGCATAAATGTATATATATCATGTATACAATACTTATAAATATATGTATATATATATATTAAAAAAATAATAAGTCGTCGGGGTGGCCTAAAGTCGGTATCAGCCAATCATTGAGGGAGTCTATCCCCTTTTCACTAGCGCTAGACCAAGGAGATTGTTTTGGTGTCTGAGGTGGAGCACCACATCTACCATCAGCTCCTTACTTTACCGCACAGATCCCTGTGCTACTCATACGCTGAGTTGGCGAGGGCCAGTATCAAACTAGGAATCTTGAGGTTCCCAGCCGAACACTCTACCGACTGAGCTATATATATATATATATATATATATTTATACATATTCGTAAGTATTGTATCCATTATATATGTATATATAATACTTATATATATATGTGTATATATATATATATATATATATATATATATATATACAATACTTACGTATATATATGTAATGTATACACTTCTTATATATATATATATATATATATATATATATGTATGTATGTATGTATGTGTGTGTGTGTGTGTGTGTGTATATTTTCTTAAAATTATTACATTAAAGGATCAAACCACAATGTATATAACTCAATCGCTAAATCAAATTCCTCACTTGGTCTGGAGATTGCATAGGTGAGAAACTATCAGTAATCATTGCTGTTCTCCATGCTAACTTAAGATGAATACACATATGTAAATATTTAATATATTATACTTATATATATATATATATAAATAAGTAAGTAAAGTCGTCGGGGCAGCCTAATGTCGGTATGAGCCATACAGTGAGGGAGTCTATCCCCTTTTCACTAGTGCTAGACTAAGGAGATTCTTTTTTTTGCGTCTGAGGTGGAACGCCACACCTACCATGTGTTCCTTACTTTACCTCACAGATCCCTGTGCTACTCATACGCTGAATTGCCAATGGCTGATATCGAACCAGGAACCTTGTGGTTCCTAGTCGGCCACTCTACCTACTGAGCTAAACCAGCCCTTATATATGTATATATATATTTAAGTATTGTATTTATTATATATATATATATATATATGCATATATATATATATATATGATGTATACAATACTTACGTATATATATATATATATATATATATTTAAGTATTGTATTTATTATATATATATATGCATATATATATATAATGTATACATTATATATATGTATATAATATTGTAAAGTAAAGTAATATTTATATGCATATATGATGTATACAATACTTATATATATATATATATGTAATACTTCCACAAATAGTTGAACTGACAATTTGCTTCTAATGACTTAGTCACAAGAGTTAAAAATAGTAAAATTACACAATAAGAAATTGATTTCATTGCAATAATCATAACATTTAGTCAATTTGGATTCTGAAAGTCAAAATTCTGGAAAAGTTCTTTTCTTTTTGATAGAATGAAATTCTGAAATAAATAGAAAAACATTCGTTTATATCCTTCTTGTTAAGAATCACAATGAGATTGAAAAGATGAATACACATTGAAAGAGTTGCTAAATTAGCAAGTTAGTTTGGATGATCACCCCCCCCCCACACCTTGTTGAAAGTTCTTAAAGTCTTCCACAATCCTTGGCAATAGATAACAAATTCTGGGCTCGTTCACAAGATTTACCGTAAAGAGAGTCCCTTGTAAATTTGAAATGGCCATTAAATGCTTCTTTAATAATGGAATCTTTTGAGGAGAGCAAACCTTCAATCAAGATCTTATTGAGAGATTTACATAATTGTTGACAGTGAAGCATAGAATTGGATTCCTTTATTCTTGTTGTCTCCTTCGGATCTTTGTTCAATAATTTTTGTAACTTCTGTTCGTTTTACTCTGAATGTGTCCTCTTTCTGCCGAGTCCATTCTTGTTCTCCAATGAACATAGTAATTTTGTCTATATCAAAATCACATTTTCCACCTAATCATGCTTAGCTTTGTATTCTCAATGTGCTAGTTCTTTAGAACAGATTTCTGTTTGTGCATATACCATTTGGTTGCATGGTTAAAATTGAGTTATTTTGCACAATTTCAAGTTGATCACCTTTGCCACCCAGTCATGCCTAACCTTGTACTCTCAATGTCCTATTTCATTAGAACGGATTCCAGTTTGTGCATTTTAATATTAGGTAATTCGAGAGTCCCTTTCTATAACTCGCATGAGAATTACCGTAAAGAGAGTCCCTTGTAAATTTGAAATAGGCATTTAAATGCTTCTTTAATAAAGGACAGCAAACCTTCAATCAAACTCTTATTGAGAGATTTACATAATTGTTGACAGTGAGGCATAGAATTGGCTTCCTTTATTCTTGTTGTCTCTTTTGGATCTTTGTTCAATAATTTTTGTAGCTTCTGTTCATTTTACTCTGAATGTGTCTTCTTTCTGCTATGTCCATTTTTGTTCTTCAGTAAACGTAATAATTTGGTCTATATCAGAATCACTTACATCTTTATTCTTAGCCATAACTACAAAGAACATGCGATTGATTCACCTGCTAATTTATTGTGACCCTTGACATTCATAGTTGTTACAAGACAGAAATTGTCATTTATTGACACATGTGTTTAGCTATTATGCTTTCATTCATCTGTGAACGTGTTCATATGTTCATATTTTAAATGCTTCATTTAGTTATTGCAGATCTTTCATTTCATTGGTTGAAGAAATGAATGAAACTAAAGAATTACCAGAAAATATTATGAAATTCACAGATTTATCAAACATCACTTCTCTTTAGATATGCAAAGAACTGTGATAAATTTGATTTCTTTCTATTTTTTTTTTTTAATGATGCTTAAAGATTCTGAAAAATGGATTTGGTGCCATTTAATAAAGCATTTGGTTGATTAAATTTTTGGCACAATTTCCAGTTTGATCACCTTTCCTACCCAGTCATGCCTAACCTTGTATTCCCAATGTGCTAGTTCAATAGAACGGATTCCGGTTTGTGCATATAACATTAGGTAATTCAAGAGTCCCCTTTTATAACTCTCATGAGAACAGATTTCAGTTTGTGCATATACCATGTGTTATATACATATTTATTTGTAATATACAAGGTGTGTCAAAAACGTATTGAGATTTTTTGTACTTTTTGACACACTTTGGATTCTGAAAAAAATTAATGAATGGAACGTTATTTTTTTTTCAGAATACATGATGTTTCAAAAAGTTAAGAAAAAATCTCAATACTTTTTGACACACCTTGTATACATACATATATTTCGACATATATATATATATATATATATATATATATATATATATGAGAAGTAAACAAACAATGTGTTTTGATATGGCTTTATTTAGCCAACAATTTTTGGGAGAATATGTGCTTAATTGAAGTCGTACCTAATTTTGAAAATTAATTAATTAATAATTGATGAATTAGGCAGGCATACCTATTCAAATAAGGCTAAACAAATCGAGAAAAATCAATCTCTGTATGTACATTTCGGTCTAATAGGTACGACTTCAATTAAGCACATATTCTCCCAAATATATATATATATATATATATATACACATTGATGCACAGTTACTATTAGCTCCTCTACATTCCTATACCTGTATGTATGATTGATGCATACATGAAGTGGATGTTTTACTTAAAATGAATATCACTCTATATAAAGCTGTTAGACCTATGCATCTATATCAAGCTGAGTCTGTTTAACAAACAAATAAAGTGACTTGATGTATCTCAGGCATTTTGCCTATAGGCTATCTGCAATATGAAATGGGAAAACAAAATACCAAACAACAAAGTATTATCATGTTGCAAAATCTCTCGGATTGAATGCTTTCTTATAAAAGCTCAGACAAAATGGTGTAGGTCATATTATTCATATGAATATTGTGAGAATCCCTAAGCAGTTTCTTTATAGCCAATTCCCCTGAGCCAATTGACATAGAAGTTGACCAATGCTTTGATACAAATATCAGTCAGAGGATTATCTTAACTCTTTGCTGACCAAATTTTCCCCACAGCTGTATCAACTTTTCTTGGTATGTTTTAAATTTATTGACTGGTCCTACCAAATAGAAGTGAAACCCAACATTGTTGAGATTCCTCTAATGTCTGCTGTAATATCTTGTATTTGTATTTGTGATGATGGCTACAGATTAACTCTTAACTCTTTGCTTACCAAATTCCCCCCCCCCCCACAGCTGTATCAAATTTTCTTGGTATTTTTTTTACCTGTATGATATTTCATAGTTCACTATCTATTCAACTCATAACTCATTCTATTCAAATAAAGTCCTATTATTATTGTAATCTGCTCAAACAGAAGAGTCGCTGTGAGTGGTTTTTCATGAGTGTCTGATGCATACAGTAATCCTTGACAGGAGCAATGAAGAAATCTGAGAAAATGATAAATTTTGCAGATGCTTAACTCTTTGCTTACCAAATGTCCCCACATGGCTGTACCAAATTTTCTTGGTATTTTTTTTTTACCTGTATGATGGGATATTTCAAAGTTCACTATCTATTTACCTCAGAACTCATTCTATTCAAATAAAGTCCTTTTATTATTGTAATCTGAATTCTTCTGCTCAATTATAATGAAATAACCATCAGTGGCTTACAGTAGGATTGCAGTGGTGGGAGAGCCAGTGTGAGCAGTTTAAAGTAGGCAAAGAGTTAAATATGTTGGTTTTAATACTGAAGTTAGGAAGAGCTTTTTCTATCTTGTGATTTATGATAATATATATATATATATATATATATATATATATATATATATATATATATATATATAATTGAAAGATTGAGTGAAGAAATCTTCCTTATGACATAGTAGTTTTTCAGTTGTTATTTACAGAGCTCAATGTGTGCCCCTATTGTCAGTCACAGAGCAAAAGTATATTAGGAAAAAATAACAAAAAAGATTTCCTTCTTTCTTTTTTCTTTTCATATATATTCTGCTTTCTCTCTTTCTTTCTTTTTTTTCTTTCTTTTATTTTCTGATTTTCCTCTTTCTTTTCTTCTTTCTTTCTTTCTTTTTATATATATCTTGATTCTTTCTTTCTTTCTTTCTTTCTTTCTTTCTTTCTTTGAAGATCATGATAAAAAGTACATAATTGTAAAGTAAAAAGAATAAACTTCCAACAATGTACCATCATATCTGACCCCAATGTGAAAAGGACGAGTCCCCAATGTGAAAAGGATGAGTCCCCCCCAATAACATAGTGGCTAATTTGTTCAACTTTGACATCATAGTCATAATGGGACTGGAGTTTGAACTTCAGTCACATTATTACATTCACTCTCATACTAATACCTTTGAGAAAGGTATGAACCACATCCTCTCCCTAGCTATGTAAATAGTATAATTACTGTTCTTCTACAAGGATGGCTTTAGAAATAAATAATCCATGCAGGTTGATATGCCATTAAACAAAGAAACCAAAAACTAATACTGAAAGTTGGTAAGAGCTTTTGTTACTTGGGCAAGTAAATTTTTCTTAAGATTCAAATCTTTTAATCTAAAAACGATTGAAGATAAAAAGTAAATAATTGTAAAAGAAAAGAATAATCTTCCAGCAATGTACTATAATGTCTAACCATAATGTGAAAAGTGAGAGACCCCGTGGCATAGTGGTTAATTTGCTGAACTTTGATATCATAGTAAGCATGTTTGAACCCCAGTTGTATTATTGCATTTACTTTCTAATACCTCTGGGAAAGGTATGAATCTCTTCATCCCTCATCTATGGGTTAAATAGTACAACTACTGTTCTTCTACAAGGATGGCTTTAGCATTAGATAACCCACTGCTGACTTTTTTATATATAAGGTGTGTGTTGAAAGCCCACTTTTACTTATAGACTTGGCAAGAACCATGTGATCTCTCTTGGCCAATCGCTGGCAGTACTCTGCTGCTGATACAATACTTAAACCGACAGTACTGGCCATAACTACTTTGAACCTTCGTGGATGACGGACATAGGATTAAATCACTGGACCTTTAACAATATGCAGGATAGGACTTATACGCAGGGTATGACTTATTCGCTTACCAAAGGATTCCATAACTTTTTTAGAAGTCTTTTCTATATTTAAGTCTTTTCTTACTTACTTGGAGTCACTCGGCTGGTATCTTATTTCTTTTGTTACTTCATTTCTTCTAATTGGTCTGGTTTTCTAGAAGCTGGTTTGCAAAGGCTGCCATTAACAGAGACAACACAAGGCTTATATTTTTTGTGACCACATTTTTTTTATTTTGAACCAGACTTCTCAACCACAGTGGAGTCAAAGTGGAGACGATGGGCATCCTTTTTGTTTAACTAACTAAGCTAAACTCAATTTTCGTTCTCACCGTTTCCCAATGGCAAGAAGTTGGGATCAACTCGATGTCATCGAGTGTCAATCATGTATGGATTTTGAATTCCAATGACTTTCAATTCAAAATCTAACTACACTAAATGTCCAAAAATACAATATTTATCAATATACAATAAGAACTTATTACTTGGAGAAGTGAATGTTTCTGAACTAAAAAAAGGTTGAAGTAAAAAGTTTTAAAAAATTGCAAAGGAAAAGCAAAAGTTACCAGTAGCGTATCATCATGTCTGACTGCCCCATCCTCATACGTAAGAGGGTAATCAATGTGGTGTAGTAGTTATGTGCTGGGTTTCAACATTATTTGTATGTATTTACCAACCCCTCTGCGCATAAGGTCAATTCTAGGCTACCTATCCATTATGTAACAATGTGACACAAGATCAATTTTTTAAGCAGATTTAAAAAAAAAACATATATATATATATATATATATATATATATATATATATGTATGTATGTATATATAAATAATAAATAATAAAGTAAGCCTAATGAGTCAGAGAATATCTACCTAAGTTTCTCCTAGTGGATCATTATGATAATTCTGACTCTGTCTCAGAATTATCATGATGATCTGTTAGGAGAAACCTAGGTAGATATTCTCTGACTCATTAGGTTTACTTTATTATTTACTAGCTCTACTTCTTGTATTCTTAGTACATTTAACTTAGGCAAATAGGTAAACAGTATTTTTTAGTACCATCTGATTATTTTCAGGAGGTGCAGACGATTTGGTCTTTTCTTTTTTTTATATATTTGTTTTCTCCAGGCAAAAGTTTGTGTTGTGTAATTAAAAACTGTAAAGCTGGGAGTTCTTTTTATACTGTCAGATTTTAGAAATAAAAATAATATATATATATATATATATATATATATATATATATATATATATATAGTACTTTTTCTTATCTTTACATAATCTTTTTTTTTCTTTCCTGAGATTTGGCATTAAATAACCCATGAAGGTTGATATGCCATAAAACAAAGAACCCAAAATCTTATACATCCATGGCTGGACTAGCCTTACATACTTCAAATCATGTTTTTGTGATTCCTAACAAACATTTTAGATTTTGTTACTGAGACTCACATACCATATTCAACAGGAGACCCCATCATCACCATCATCATCATCATCATCATCATCTAACAAATGCACACTTCCAAGCTGTAGCCAAATTAGATACAGTAGGGTTGGACCTTGACAAAAAAAGCTAGATGGGAACTACACAAGGATGCTGCAAACTATCGTGAACAAATCCTGGAGGTAGCACCCCACAAAAAAATTTTCTGTAGGGCCCACTTGCCTCCTCCCATACAAAACGCCCATGAAGATGAACAAGATGGACACTGTTGGAGAAGCAAAGAAAAACTCATAAGTGACAATTGGACACACCAGTGTAGGCCGACCAGCAAAGACCTACATTAACCAAATCTGCATAAGTTCTAGATGCTGTGTGGAAGACTGTGTAGATACCCACAACTCTGTCTCTTGCCAACTGTCCATAGTGGCAATGACTGATATGAATGTTTGGTGAGAGAGTGAGTGAGAGAGAGAGAAGAGAGAGAGAGAGAGAGAGAGAGAGAGAGAGAAAGAGAGAGAGAGAGAGAGAGAGAGTCATGATGATAATGATAATATATATCTATATATAAAAAAGGAAGTTTGGTATGTACGTGTTCACTTATAACTCACAAACGAGAGGTCATTCAGATTTGAAATCTTGCATACAAATTAATCAGCTTTATAACTAAGAAACACACAAAATTTGGTTTTTGATTTTTAATAATTAAGTGATATAATTTAATAATTAAGAAAAAATTAAAACATACACACCCCACCACCCCACCCTATGCATGCAACACATCTGTATTTGTCTGAATTTTTTTGATGAGACTTGATAATTTGTATTATTTAGATTTTTCGGACTATTGTCCTCATCTTTATTGTTATATACACAACGTTTCGGTGAATGTGCTCTTTGGTCTTCTTCTGGTGTTTCTTGTTATTTTAGATTTTTATTTTTAGTTTTGAACTTCACAGACAGCAGACAGAGTATGAAAAAAAAATACAAATGTTCATTTCTAAAAAACTACCGACCCCACAACCCCCACCCCACCCCATCGCCCGCGGCACAAATTGGGCTTTGAAGTAGTGTTAAGACAACCAACTAACTGTAATAAAAAAGACAGTTCTAAAATTAAAAAAATTAAAAAAAAAACCCAACCCCCTCATCGGGACAAGCTTTGAACTTGCTTTATCCAGTATCATATCTTTATCTAATATCATTTGCCTTTCTTTCTACGACCATATGCATAGAACAGAACTAACTCATAAATAAAAAAACTCGTCTTTTTTATACAGTAGTATAAAAAAAGAGATAAATTTTTTTATTTATAAAACAACTTCACTCTAAGTCATAGAAAGACAAATATGTATTTTTATTAAGTATCAACAATTCAAGCACCAATTTTTACTTTAAAAACAAATTATAATTAATAAAATCGATTATATAAGGTCAAATTTTAGTTTAAGTCAAAAAATAGTAACATAATGAGCATCAGTAAAAAAGCAAAATGATATTACATATGTAATTAATTTTTGATACATTTAAACATTACATTCTGCCAAAAAAAAATTACGAAAACAAATGTAAATTACGTGCTAAAACAAACACATTATTGAGATTTTAAAACCATTCATGCCAAAATGTTTGTTTTATTCCTCATTACATTCAAATTATTTCTAATTCATTTTTTTAAACATATTTTTTAAAACTGCTTTTTTAAAAATCTATTTAACCAATAGATGGGACCTGGAGTGGTCGTACTTGGTGGGCCTAACAAGTACTACCACCCCGAGTCAATGTGGGCCTGGGTGTAATGGCAATGAAAATTCAGTTTTACCATAAGAGCAATACGGTAGGGACAATCATATAGGTGCTAGGGCTTGATATGACCAGCTGATTGATTGGAGAGATCACTCTGACTGCCCGTCTAGCCCAAGTAACGGTGCATATCATGGACTGCTCTGCAAAGATCTCAGGTTGTCACCTACAACCAACAGATGGTCCAATTGGAAGGAGGTTTTACTCAGCAGAGGTGCTGTCAGCATATTGTACAGTCTCAGCCGATAGAGCTAAATAAATAAGGAGAAATGTTTAATACTTAGCTCCTTTTAATTGTTACTTTTTAGGGGTAAAAAAGAAAATCAATTAAATTGATATTTTTTATCACTTTAATGCAACACTCAATTAAGAAAAACAAGCAATTAGGAACTGAATTTAAGTTTTTGACATATGTACAAAACAGCTTTTGAAAAATAGAATTATATTTCAAAACACTTAAAAAGCTATGGATTACATTTTTTAAAAATTCTATAAATTATTTTCCTCTTATTCTCCCTCTTACCCACTCACTACCTGGTGTTCTTAAAATTTCTTAAATCCGGTCATTGACTGGGTACTTTTGGTTGTATATATATATATATATATATATATAACAATGCAAAACCTTTTGTATTTTAAAATGAAACTTTCTTACTTAAATCAATTATAGATTATAGCAGAAGCTTATCTCAGTAATTAGATATTAGCCTAAGGAATGTTTCACTTTTCTAAATGGAGTTTTTAATATATATATATATATATATATATATATATATATATATATATATATAATCTAGATTATTACTTACCACATATTAATTTTATTACTTTCCATATAAGTTAGCATATATGAGGATATTTCAGGTGAATTTGCAAATAAGATCATTTTATAGCCTTAAAAATGAACTATTTTTAAATGAAAATAAGAAAGATAATGAATGAAAGAGAGAAAAGAAAGAAAAGAGATGAAAGCAAAAACATAAATAAGAAAAAGAAGGAAGGAAATAGAAAAGAAAGAAAACCAAGAACAAGAAAGAAAGAAAATGAAAGGGAAAAAAGAAAAGAAAGAAAAAAAAAAACAAGAAAGAGAAGGATGGAAAGAGAAGAGAAAAGAAAGAAAGAAAACATGAGCAAGAAAGAGAGAAAAGGAAAGGGAAAAAAAGAATGAAAGAAAGAAAGAAAGAAAGAAAGAAAGAAAATATAGGCAGGTTTAGGCACAATGTTTTTCGTTTGCAAGAAAAGGAAGGAAAGAAGGAAAAAGAAAAATACTAAATCAGAAGAAAAAAATAGACAATTATTTTCACTTTAATTATCTTTAAATTAGCATTTTGAGATAATTTTTGTGGATTGCTTAGATTTAGAATGAAGACACAAGTATAAGTCACCCAGTGCGGATGAACTCATTACTCAGTAGTGATTGGTCCTTGCAAGAAGTAACTACAAATTTCTTTGCTCACTAATAAATGAAAATTCTTCAGAGTCATATCAGTGTTACTGTACGGCTGCACCACTTGGACTCTAATGAAGGAAAAAGCTAGATGGGAGCTGCACAAGTATCCTGTGTACTGTCTTGAACCAATCCTGGAAACAGTGCCCTACAAAAAAAAAAACAACTGTATGGCTTCTTGTGTGATGGGGGCAACAAATCTTGGAAGCAGTACTCCACACGCAAGCAGCTGTATGGCCACTTACCCTCTATCATACAAACCATCCAAGTAAGATGAATATGACATGCTAGACACTCTTAAGTGTAAGTATCCACAGGAGAATGTCACATGAGTTTTTCCTTGTATTCTGTTGTGTGATAGAGGGTAAGTGGCCATACAATTGCTTCCTTGTGGAGTACAGTCTCTTGTAGCGATGTGTTGCCCCTAATCCAAAAACCATCCAAGTAAGATAAACAAGACATGCTAGACAATGCTGGAGAAGCAAAGATGAACTCATAAGTGATGTTCTCCTGTGGACACATACACATGGACACACCAGTGTAGGCTGATCAGCAAAAACCTATATCAATCAGCTCTGTGTGAATTCTGGATGCTGCGCAGAAGATTTGCTAGAGGCAGTGACTAATAGGGATGGTTGGTGAGAGAGAGTCATGGATATCCATGCTACCAGCAAAACCTGATGATGGTGATTATCAGAATGATTTTAACATCTACTCACTTATCAAAAATGAATGAAAAATAAATATTTTGGGGATTATTGTATCAAGCCATATCAGTGCTACTGTACAACTGCACCAGAAAGAGAAGGAAGAAAGAGAAAAGAAAAAACAAGAAACAGAAAAGATAGGGGGGGAAACAAAAACGAAAAAAGAGAAAGAAAAGAAAGAGAAAAGAAAAGAAAGAAAATGAAGAACAAGAAATAGAGAAAAGGAAAAGGGAAAATAAAAGAAAAAAAAAAGTAAGAAAGAGGAATAAAAAGAGAAAAGAAAGAAAAAAAGAACCAAGAACAAGAAAGAGAAAAGGTCAGGGGGGGGGGAAGAAAAAAGAAAAAACAAGAAAGAGAAAAGAAAGAAAAAGAGCAAAGAAAGAGGCAAAAAAAGAAAAAAAGAAAAACAAGAGAATGAAAGAGAAAAGAAAGAAAAAAAGAAAACAAAGAACAAGAAAGAGAGAAAAGGAAAGGGGGGGGGGAAACAAGAAAGAGAAGGAAGGAAAGAAAAAAGAAAAGAAAAGGATGTAGTGGCTAACGTACTGGACTGCAACATCATAGAAAGTGAGTTCAAATTACAGTCACACTATGACCATGCATAGTGTCTTTTTTTTTTTAAACCACTCGTAAAGCTTTCCATTTTTAGCTCGATGTCTATGAATACAAGGTCTGAATTCATTTGGAGCAAAGGAAATCCATCTGAGAATAGAAGGCGCTACCAAAGAGTTCAAAGAACTTAAGGCAGAAAATGACTTTCCAAAAGAAAGAAAACATTGATCAAGACTGATGTTCTTTATATCCTGATATCACGATTTCAATAGTCTGCTTAGACACAGGAAATGCTGGCTAACTTTTCAGATGAAAAGATTGATCAATTTATTCAAATTTCCCAAAACATTTCATAGCAACCCACCTCTACAAAGATGGACAGAGAAGCCTAAATATACATATACATAGTTATACTGAAGTCAGTCTCAGTCTCTCTAGCCATTCTAGTAAATTATCTTGGGGACACACACACACACACACACACACACACACACACACACACACAGATATAATAGTATATTTTTAAACACATATCCACTAAGTCACACATTTTTGCAGTTAATCAGATAGATTCAATATATATATATATATATATATATATATAGATATATAGATAGATAGATAGATAGATATACTTGGGAGTAAATATGGAAATAAATCCGACTATATGAAGAAATTTGAAAAACAAAATGTTCCAAAAATAAATTCATCTTATTTTTGGAACACTTCGTTTTTCAAATTTCTTCATATATGTATATATATATATATATATATATATATATATATAATGATAATATTTTGGAGCATGTATATCTAAGTTAGAGTAGCGGGGACATGCAGTCAACAGCACTTGGTTTCTCATCTATGTGATGCTCTTACCAAGTCATACATTTTTGTAGTTGATCAGATAAATTTAATATATATATATATATATATATATATATATAATATACCAAACTTGTTGGTAAATCCTTGCGGTGAGAAAAAAAACAGCAAATAGTTTGATTGTAAAAATATACTACCAAACATCACCCGGGAGAAAAAAATTTTGGAAAAAAGAAAAGACCAAGATAATCATACCAACCAAAAATAATCTATTGGTACAATATTTGGCCAAAAGAAAAAACAATTTATATGCATATATATATATATAAGATATATATATTCATACAAAACCGCCAGGAAACTAAAGCTAATAAGTAAAAAGTGCTCAATACCTAAGTAGAGCAAATAATAAAGATAAACCCAATGAGTCAGATAAACCTACTAAACGTTTTGCTAAGTGCTCTTCAGGGCTAAGATCTGACTCTCTCTATATATATGAAGGAAAAGTGGATGTAAATAAATATATATATGTTACATCTATATGTATATCATTGATAACTGCTATATTTATAAGTAAATATCATGAATATCAGTTAAGAATAAGGAAATGAATCTGACGATATAAGTATAGATAAAAGGATATGAAAACACACAATGCTGTTAAAATATGTGTTTTCATATCCTTTTATCTATATCTATATATATATATATATATATCTATATCTATCTATATATATATGTATATATATATTTATGTATATGTATGTATATATATATAGGTATTTTGTATTTGAGAAGTGAAAATAAAATGCTGATGATCATTAAACTTACTTTTATCTCCATATATTACATATACAAAACGGATTCCTGTCTTTCCCTGTGTAAAGAGGTATGACCCCACCTTCCTAAAAAAAAGGGGTGTCCTGAGTAAAACTGTATCTGTTTGTGATCCTCCAGTTCTGCAGTTCTAGGAAGTGTGTCTTTTTTTTTTCATATTGGTAATTGTTAGACTTCTTTGCACTTCTTCCTACGCATCAGATTCAGAAAGAACAAAGGCAAAATAACGCATACGGACATACAAACAAACAAGTGTTTTTTCAATGGATAAGGCCAATTATTTCTTTTTATCTAGTCACAGAGAACTAATCTCTTGTAAATCTTATCTTGTAATATTCTATGATTTACATTGTCAAACATATTTTTATCCAGTGGAGTTACCTCTGTAGTAATCCATTTACATGCATCACTGTCTTTAAGATTTTTGATCTACACATCACCTCACCGGTGGCTGCCAAATTTGTTTAGGAAACATAAAAAATTGATTTGTAGAAAGAAAAAAAAAAGACCAACCAAAATAAATAGAGTCAGAATTATGACAAGCTTCAAAGAATTCAACTTGAAAAAAAAAAAAATGAATAAATAAAATAAATAAAACTTGTCCAAATAAATTTTGTTTTTCAGTTGAATTAATATTTTTATTGGTTGACATTTTTTCTTCTTTTTCTCAGCATTCGTTTCCTTGTCTGAATTACGATCATCATTCAGATAAAATAAACTGGCAAATTCGGACGGCGTCTTATCTTAATTTATTTATTTTCCTTGAGTAAAAGTTTGAAAAGGAATGGTTATGTAAGATTAGCTAAAATCCACACAAACCACATTTAAGAAACACACAGGGTGACGTCGCAATGGTTTCAATTGTGAGAAATGGACTTGAGAAGACAAGTTCAAATCCTGGATGAGGCTGTTCTATGGTTGGAGGTAAATTTTTATGTGAAATGTAACATTAAAGAAACAAGCAAAACAGTACAAATAATCACAAAGAAGTTTGAGTCATAATAAATATTGTCCTTTATATTATAAATTGTATCAAATGAACAAGTTACAAAGATGTTCACTCAGTTCAAGGAGGATTTGTATTCGTGAACTTGTCTGTTTGCTGGACACTGCCTTTCATCTCTCTACTACTATAAATATTCCCTTCCCTCGGTCTCAGAATGTCCGTTAGTTGGCAGGAGTTTTGAACTTTTGGCATCAGTCAGTCTGGCTTTATCTGTTTTTAGAATACAATCCTTTTTCTTTGTTCCTCCAAACCTGGTCTAACAAGAATCTACAGCTTATGAACCATTACAAGGCAATTATTTGTCTGAATTTTCAGGATGATGGTTGGTTGGTTGTTGGATTTCACAGCATGTCAACTCTTGTTGGGTTATTTTATGCCAATGATGTTGTTTTGTTCATTCTAGATGGGTATCCCAATTTTTTAAAAACACATTTTTTAAAACTTATTTTTGGATTGAGGCTTGATAATTTGCATTATTTAAATTAAATAAAGGTTTTGGTTCAAAGTTCTGTGAAGGCTCCCGAGTTTGACAAGAAGGTTCTTGATTTCAAGGAGAAGGCTTCCAAGTTTGACAAGAAACACCTAAACAAGACTTAAACATTGTGTATATAACAATAAAGATGAGGACAAAAGTCCGAAAAATCTGGATGAGACTGTTTGCTACAGTACATGCTAATACCGTTGAGAAAGACATGAAGCCTTCTATTCTAACCCCTAGCTATGGGTAAATAGTAGGGCAGACTAGGTCCTTTGCCCTTGGTATGACAACTGGTCTAGAAAGAAAACCAGAGGAACTTTTGGAAGTGCTGGTAGTGTACTGGCTATGATCATAGAAAATGGACAGGGTGACCTGAGTTCAAATCCAGGTTAAGGCTGTTTGCATTTCATATAGTACTATATCCTTGGGAAAGGTAAGAATCCAACTATTCTCCCTCAAGTTATGAGTAAATAGTAGAGCAGACTGTGCTCCAATCACGCTATTATGTTCACTTTTGGACTAATACCCTTGGGAAAGATATGGCTTAAATAGTACCACTACTGTTCTTCTACAAGGATGACTTTGGTACTAAATAACCCATGAATGTTGATATGCTTATTTGGCATATCAACATTCATGCGTTATTTATTATGAAATTTAAATTAAGGCAAACACTGATAATGTTACTGATACTATATATTGGAAGTGCATAGTGTAATGGTTAGAGTCGTAGGAAATGAATTTGTTGACTCAAATTCAAATCCTAGATGAAGCTACAATTCACATAGCACTAATACCCTTGGGAAAGGTATGAATCCAACTACTCTCCCTCCAGCTCTGGGTAAATAGTAGGGCAGACTGGGCACTTTAACCTTGGTTAGGCAACCAGTCTAGGAGAAAGAAAACTCAGAATTCAAACCTGTTAAATCCACTTGGGGTGGTCACAACTAGAATAGGCTCAGTCCTAATTAGTGATCTATTTTAATAATTTAATTTAAAAAAATCTTAAACCCATTTGATGATTGAGGTGAAGCAACAGCCTCCATTAAGAAGAATACTTGACTTATATGGGAAAACAAAGGCGTCGGCGGGGGGGGGGGGTAATGGCAACCCAAGTTCAAATCCTGGACAAGGCTGGTTGCATTTCACATAACACTTGGGAAAAGTATGTATCCAACTATTCTTCCTACATCTATGGGTAAATAGTAGAATAGACTGGGCTCTTTAACCTTCAGATGGCAATCAGTCTAGGAGAAGGAAAAACTCTGAATTCAAAACCTGTTAAGCTCCGCTTTAGAAATTGATCTTGTATCACATCCTGCTCATGCAAAGTGATTAGTAAATATATATTTGATTTATATAGCAAACTAAATTTTAAAAGGAAATGAATTAAACAAAATATTTTGTTTATTGATTCATTCTTTTTTAGAACAATGAGCACTGGAATGAGAACAATCTATCCCAATGGGTTGAATAGAGGGTTCAATTTGAAATTCTGTAAAGGCTCTCAATTATGACATAGAGGCTTAAAGTTGGCAAAGAGTTAAGGCTCACCTAATTGGTTTGGTTTGTTTTACGGCATATCAACCTCGGTGGGTCATTTAATGCCATCTAAGTTTTGGGTTCATAGCGGTAGTTTGGTAGTAAACAAAATGTGTATATGTATAGATTTTAACTATTGTTCAATTGTTCATATTTTTGAGTACAATCCCACTTCTTTTAGGAAATGTAAAATGTAAAAATATTTTCATGAAAATTTTTTTCAAATTATTTGCTTGGTAGTATTTTATTCACACCAGATCAAAATCTATACACTCTAGCAGTATATGTTTCACTGTAAATCTCACTTGGCATGTAGTGCATATTGGGGATTCTGTGCCCTCTAGTAAATGATGATGGGTGACGTAGGTGTGGCCTATGTGAAGGCAGGTGAGCACAACCTGTTCTCTTCTATTTTTGTTGTATTTTAAGTCCCAGTCTCCAATGGTAGGTTTAATGTCTTGGAGTTTGTTATTAATGAATGCATTCTAAGTTAATATTAATATTTATTATAACAGATATACAATTGATGGTGTCCATTTCAGTCTGTGTCTTTGGGATAAATGTCCCATTTCAATTTTGTACCAAGATGCTACTACATCCACTAAAGAGGATTTAAATCATTTTCTTGTTTTATATTTCAGAAATATTTTTGTTATTAAAAACTTATGTCTGTTTTTTTTTTGTTTTATTTTATTTCTTTGAAGTAAATTTTTAAAAAAAAAATCCGCCCCCCCCCCCCAAAAAAAACAACAACAAAACAACAAACAAATCTCTGATTATGCATAGTGTTTAACCCCTTACCTATCAGGTATACAAGTGTCAAATGCATCAAACAACCAGGTGAGAAGGCTGAAAAAATACTCTGCATCCTTTGCATTCTGGAACATTAGAAACATTATCCTTATTATGAATAAATATTATTCAAATTATGAATAATATATTGGATGTTTCATTGAAAATAGGTAAGGCAGATTTTTCATCATTCATGACAGAAATATATGAAATGCTTTTGATAATTTAAAAGAAATAATATTTTTAATGAATAGATTATTGGTGTTAGATAAGAATTATTGGTGTTAGATAAGAATACTTTTATGAAAATGAGTATATTAGAAGTAGTTAGGTAGGTAAGAGGTTAAATGTTGATACATTTTTATAAATCTATCTTTTCCAAGAATTTCACCCAACAGTCACATCAACCATTTTTCTCTTCTCTTCTGTTTTTATTGTTGTGATTACATCTGACTTTATTGATTCATTCTAATAAGGTGTGACATTTTCTTTTATCATTTTTTGCTAATTGAGATATTTCTAATTATATTTATATAAAAGTATCTTTAAGCACAAATTAAGCAAAATAACTTTATATAATATACTTTCTTATTAGTCAGCCCCCCAAGTTGATTCATAACCCTAAATCTTGATATGAAATTATCTTAAATGATGTCTGAGCAGTCTTTGTTTTATATTATTTCCATATTAATATAACTTTGTGTCAATAATGAATTGGATTTATATAATTTCATATTGTATAGATATACAGTTAAGAATCAATAAACCCTTTTCAAACTGAATTTATTTATAAATTTTACCAGTTTTAAGATCTCAGATGTAGAAGCCCAATTATCGTGGAATTGACAGACAAAGGTAGCAAAGCAAAGTGTAACTAAAATTGGAAGAATTTTATAGACTAATTGCTTTATTTGACTAGCTTTCCAGTATTTTGATTTGTGTGATCAGCCTCTTCCTCCTGTGGTTTATTTATCTAAACACCATAGACCACTAAAATCATTAGCCAATCAGGACTCAGGGAATGGTATCACCCATATGTAACTATGGAATAATCCTGAGTGCTATATAGCAGGTGCTTCATGTCAAATTCACTCAGACTTAGCTGGTTGTTCACTTCAACAACTGACTGACTGACTGACTGACTGACTGATGTACTTCAACAGCATTTTGACTCACTCACTTGAACATCAGATTTAAATTTTATCAGTTCACAAGATTAAGTTAAGATTGGCTAGAATGGTCAGAAGAGTTGAGCAGACGTCGTTTGGTTTGGTTTGATTTGGTTACTTTGTTTAATGGTATATCAACATTCTTTGGTTATTTATTGACAAAGTCATCCTTGTAGAAGAACAGTAGTGGAACTATTTAACCCATAGCTGGGGGTAATGCATAGGTTTATACATTTCCCAAGGGCATTAGTGCAAAAGCGAACCTAATAGCATTTCTGGAGATTGAACTCACTTACTACGATGTTGCAGTTCAGCACATTAGCCATTACACTATAGAGTCTATCCCCTTGAATGTTTCTGTTGGAAGATATATATTAAAACTATTAAAGATCAATCTCTAATACTGTTGGACAGGTGTAACATATTAAACAATAATACAGAAAATAAACTTGTGAAAAGGTTTTAGTTTCAGTTAACTCTCAAATAATTTCTATCAAGTCCTGACTTAATAAAGATTACAAAGATAATAAGTAAAAAGTAAAGTCATCAGCAGGGTGGCCTAAAGACGGTATCAGCTGGACAGCATGGGAGTCTATATCCTTTTCACTAGTGCTAGACCAAGGAGATTGTTTTAGCATCTGAGGAAGAGTGCCACACCTAACATCAGCTCCTCATTTTACCACACAGATCCCTGTGCTAGTTAGATTAGGAATTAAAAGTTGTTGAAATTCAAAATCTGTAGAATTAGATGATTGACACTTGACATCGAGTTGATCCCAACTTCCTACTGTTGGGAAATGGTGGGAACGGAAGTTGAGTTTAGC
>CM042141.1:94634984-94669984 GCA_023376005.1 Doryteuthis pealeii
TATATATACACACAAGTATATATCTACACACACATTTATATACATATATATACACATGTATATATATATACACTCATATATGTTATATATACACACACAAGTATATACATATATATATACACACATGTATATACATATATATACAAATGTATATATATATATATTCATTGACTGAATCCTTATGGGATGTTTTGTCCTTGCCAAATGTCCTTAAAATATCTCCTTTTTAGTATTGACCTTGCTAAGATATCATTATATCTAATGTTATTGAGTTCTCCCCATAATTGTATCCTTGTGTCACGTGAATAAGTTCAATACAAATCTTGCATATATTTTAGCCAATGTCTCTGTCTGTCATTTGTGTCAATGCTGCTGAATTTGGCTATGGGACATCTCATGGGATAAAGATGAATATGGGTAATTTAAAAATAGAATTTATTTCCATATAGACATTGCACAGTTTTATTGGTAAATATTGATCAACCATTGGGGATGGGCAAGGTCAATTCTATAAGAAGAATTACATTTTATAAGTGATTCTTCGTCTAAATGAATTGAAGTCAGCTTTTCTTTTGTCTGAATATAATGTTGTTTTCTTAATATGAATTGAAAATATCTCTATCTCATGCTGACCCTATCTATCTATCTATCCAAAACAATCTAGCCATATCTATCTATCTATCTATCTATCTGTCCAACCACTCTGTTCTTATCTATCTATTCATCTATATATCAGTCTCTTCGTATCTAGCCAATCATATTTTTCTGAATCTGTACATATCTTTCTATGAGGGCTGCTAAAATGTTCTTGGCCAAACTAAAATGGAGATTAAATCTATCTATCTATCTATCTATCTATCTATTCCACTCTGGCCTTATCTATTCCACTCTGGACCTATCTATCTATCTATCTATCTATCTATCTGTCTGTCCAACCATTTCTGTTTTTATCTATCTATCTGTCCAACCCACTGTTCTTATCTATCTATCTATCTATCTATCTATCTATCCCACTCTAGCTCTATCTATGGTCCTATCTATCTTTGGTTTTCAGTCATGTTTAAAGCTAGATCACCAAAGAACCAATGAGACTGTCCAATACTTAGATGGGTGATTATTTAAGCAATAGCAGGCACTGTAAGAAACCTAATACTAAAATGATTTAATTTGGCACTGAATGACTATCTATCTATCTATCTATCTATCTATCTCACTCAGATACTATCTATCTATCTATCTATCTCACTATCTATCTATCTATCTATCTGATATAATGAATATGTAAATACCTTGGTACCCCCTTACTATAATCTCATTGGACAGTGTCATGGATAAATAGTCGACACTGTGTTGGTTCGAGATGTATGACCTACACTTACTCGATTGACCAGACCTTATGCTTTACAAGCTAACTTACTAGCTTGACGAACACCTCGACCGACAGATGTACCAATTACTACTGCGATAATATACCAAATACGAACTTCAGAATATATCCCTTAACCCAGATATATCACTATCTATCTATCTATCTCACTCAGATACTATCTATCTATCTATCTATCTATCTATCTATCTCTGATCTCTATCTATCTATCTATCTATCTATCTCATTCAGATCCTATCTATCTATCTATCTATCTCACTCAGATCCTATCTATCTATCTATCTATCTCACTCAGATCGATCTATCTATCCATCCCACTCTAGCCCAATCTATCCATGGTCCTATCTATCCATCTATCCTACTCTGATCCTATCTATATATCTATCTAGTGATCTATCTCACCGGTTCTCATCTATTTAACTATGTATCTATGCAGAATGGACTTTTGCTGCTATCATTGTGAACAGTATCCTAACACAAAGTTTCCACTATCCCTTTTCAAACACTAGTTTGAAGGAGACAATGTATTAGAGTAAGTAATTTTATAAAATCAGATTCCCCAAACATTGGATAGCATTTCCAAGAATGGTCTTATCTCTTTGAAATACTTCTAGTCACTTAACAACTTCTTCATGAATTCCAGTAGAATTGTTTGACATTACTTAGCGTTACTTCCTGATGCAGTTTCAGTTTTGGCAGATGATTTTCTTTTTTGCTATTCAGTTGATCCTTGATCTCTCTCATCTTTTGTTCTGAATGGGACGTTATGTATGTGAAGCCAATTTCTCCCTATGATGTTACCATTTATTGGGCTCTTTGTTTGTTATAATAACCTCAGCCTATTCCCATGTAGCTGATTGAGGGTCAATTATGGTTACATTCTGACCTTCATAGAGACTTAGTAAAGTAAAAAGGGGCCAGTTTATCTCAGTCAGTTTCTCTTTTGATACTGGCCCTCGCCAACTCAGTACATGAGTAGCACAGGCATCTGTGTGGTAAAGTGAGGAGCTGATGGTAGGTGTGGCGCTCCACCTCACATGCAAAAAACAATCTACTTGGTCTAGTACTAGTGAAAAGAGGATAGACTCCCTCGCTGTCTGGCTGATACCAACTTTATGCTACCCTGACAATTTTACTTTACTTATAGAGACTTGGTAAGTCTTTGGCACCATGGTCATTTCTTTTGTTCTTTCTGGCTTATGGGTAACCCTTTGAGGATCTTGTGTGTTTCTAATCCTTATTTGGAGTTTTCCCTTGATCATTTTGTTCTCTGATAGTTTGTAGTTGATTGTTGTCATTCTTAAACATAACAATGTCATGTCCGTATTTGTCTTGCCTGGAACTTTATTGTTGTGCATGAAGGACTAAAAATATATATGTGTAGATATCTAATAACTTTTAGTATTCTCATTATACTATCTGTACAGTGTCTATTTTACTTTTATCTAAACATTACTATGTGACAGTTTTTATTTTTGAATTCGACATGGCTATATTGTTGCAATATTCACCGGAAGACAAACAGACAATATTGGATACATATACAAGGCAGGGTTCAAACTTTTGTTCTCAACAGACATTTAAAAAATAAATTACAGTTATTCGCCCATTTCATTCATAACATAAAGAAAAAAGAAAGGAGGAGAAGGAAAAAAAAAAATAAGAGGAAAAAAATAAGAAAAAAATTATAACCACACAAAAAAAAACTTAAGCATGTACATTTCTGATATACACCTCTGAAGATGAAGTTTCTACTTTGAAATCGATAAGACAAAAATAACATTTTTTTGTTTTTATTTTTTTTATATGCATTGTAATTGCCTTCAAATCATTAATATATTATAACATACTTAATGATTCAAGCAAATTACTTTTAATATTTTTCTATTTTTCCCAAGCCATATTTAAATTATTTAGAGTAATCTAAAACTATGGGAACTACTTTCTTTGGTGAAATTTCTCAGAGAGTGATCAGGTCAGCAGGGATCTAAGACACGAGGGTGGGGTTGGCATAAAAGAATCTGTTGATTTCCTAGTTGATCTTTTGGTTCTGTCGATTAAATCTCCTGTCTTTAGTGAATTGTCTAAATTCATTCAAGTCGTATAATCTTTATAGAATCATCATAAGTTAAAAATAAAAGTTCCACACAAACAGTTTTTTTCTATAAATGGGAAATAAGCTCATTTTACCATTGTTTTTTTGTTGTTGTTGAATATAATCTAGACTTCTGTAAATCTAAGGTTAATAAATATCTTATCTCATGTTTCTTTTTTGTTTCCTTTCTGTATAAAAATTACCTAATAATATCCATTTTGATTGCATAATGTTCTATCCAACAAAGATAGATTTCAAAGACTGCATACTGTTGGTGTTGAATGCTGTAGAGATTGGTCATAAATAATACCCAATAATACCCACTTTGATTGAATAATGTGCCATTAGAAATACTAAAATCATGGTATCTTTGGTTAGGAACTTTTTATTTTTTAAAACATGGTATTCATGGGGGATACTGCAAGAATACCACTAGAGATGGGGAGCTGTTTTATTTTTTCTGCTCCCACATTGTAGCACCGTGCTTATAGTGTTGCCAGGGATCAGTTTTCAAGTTGAGGTTAAAAGCTGAAATTTCAAATTTCTCCAGAACAGTTGCAATGGGGAAATAAACACATCTTACCATTGTTTATTCTCATTGGATATAATCTTGTCTTTGTTAAATCCAAGATTAAAAAATATCTAACATTTCTTTTTTGTTTCCTTTCTGTAAATATGTTACACAATTCCTGGGCTGCCTACGAATTATGCACTGTAGTGTAGTAAAATTTAAATAACAGTATTCATAAATGAAAAGTTGCCATTGAATCATAGCATGACGATTATAGAAGTGATTGACAGCAGTTCAACTTTCACTGACCTAGTTGCTGATTTCTCATTGGCTAAAGGCAAAGAGTGTGAATAGAACTGAGAGTCATCAGAATTTGGTAGTTTGACGATGGGAGCAGATGCAATGGTCATCTGTTCCCAAGTAAACCATCTTCTCTCTGCGCGGTTGAACCCTTTTGGGCTTTCAGGCAGATGCTCCGAATAAGCTATCCCCTTTTCACTAGTGCTAGACCAGGGATATTGTTTTTTCTGAGGTGGAGTGCCATACCTGTTGTCAGCTCCTTGACGCTTTATCGCACATATCAGATTACTCAACCTGTGCTACTCATGTGCTGAGTTGACGAGGACCGGTATCAAACACGGAACCTTGTGATTCCTAGGCAGATGCTCTACTGATTAAGCTATTTCCTTTTCACTAGTGCTAGACATTGTTTTTATTGAGGTGGAGCACCATACCTACCGTCAGCTCCCAGATGCTTTACTGCACAGATCAGATTACCCAAGCTGTGCTAGTCATATACTGAGTTGGCGAGGACCGGTATCAAAGCCGGAACCTTACTATTCTTGGCTGATGCTCTAACGACTGAGCTAAACCTGCCCTATATACTTTATCATTATTTTATTTGCAACTCTTATTGTGTATATGTGTGTATACAGTTTTATGGAATCGGTGACCCCTTTTCTGTGATACTTTGTTGAAAAGCCTTTGCTTTGGATGATTGTTAGTGAAAAAATGAATAAAACTAATAAAAACAAACAAAAAAAACCCCAACCAAACAAAATAAAACAGCAAAACAACCCACTTTGGTTGCCACTTCATTTAACCCATCTGTTAATAATTGCTGACAACACAATGAAAATGTGGTGCTGCCATATCTTGCTGAAAATTAAAAAAAAAAAATTCCTTATGCTTAGATACTCAGAGAATTTCTGATACTAGTCTGAAGAAACGGTTCCAAGTGGATTTTGGGGTGGTGGCGCATGTGTTGACGTTACACAGTAATGTGCTGACATCAGTTTTATGTTTTAAACTGCTAGTACCTGAAATTAGTCTTGTTTTTTTAATTGTTTTTTTTAATAAACAAATGACATTTTATTTCTAAATTAAATAGGAATGAATAAAAGAATGGCAAAAAACAATAAATGTAGAGAGTGCATTTAGGGGGGGGGTGTTTAATGGCATATCAACCCTTTGGGTTATGTAATGGCAAATCTTTTTTTTGTTTTGTTGTACATAGGATTTGTATGGGAACAGTTTATAGGTAAATAGTTTTTTTTAAACAAACTGTTAGAGTGTGAGACAACAATTGGTAATTAATTTTGCTTTCCAGGTGTATTTTTGTAGAACTCATTAAAAAAAAATCTATTTAACCCATAGATGGGACTCTAACAGGGTCAGGGTGGAACTGGGAGTAATAGTGATGAAGGAGTACTGCACACTCCCCAAAACTCCATAATTGGAGCTCCACCTCTAAGACCCTCAGCCACCACCTTCTAGAACACCTATGATAAAATGGGTTGGGGGTTTGTCATAAAGGTAAAAGGGTTAGGATGATAGATACCATCTAGTCTAAATAAGGGCCAAAGTAGAGTGTTGCATATCATGGACTGCTTATCCACCAGGATTCCGTCCTTAAGCATCATGGGTCACCACTGTTCAGTAGTAATGGATCTGTGAATCTAGCTTGCTAACTATTGCACTATAATGAGACCTTATGTATTCTTTCGTTTATTTCTGACACCCTGTCTCTCTATTCTTTCGCACCCCATTCACCATGAGTAGGATGTGACACAAGGTTGCAATTATGGTGCATCCAGCAGTTACTGAACCCACTATTCAGTAGTAATGGATCTGCGAGACTAGCTTGCTAACCATTACACTACAATGGGATGCCAATAGGTAGGATGTGACAAAATTTGCAAGTATGGGGCATCCAGTGAAGATTGAACTCACTATTCAATAGTAATGGATCTGTGAGACTAGCTTGCTAACAATTGCACCATAATGAGACACCTTAGGTATTGACCTAACCCATTTGCCATGAGTAGGATGTGACACTAGATTCCAAATATGGAGCATTCAGCAAAGATTGAAACTGTAATTCAGTAGTAATAGATCTGTGAGACTAGCTTGCTAACCATTACACCATGGTGGGTTATCATTTTTACTCAACCCATTTGCCATGGGTAAGATGTGGCACAAGGTCACAAGAATGGGGGAATCCAGCAAGGATTGAACATGCTATTCAGTAGTAATGGATCTGCAAGACTAGCTTGCTGACCACTACACCACAATAAGATGTCTCGATCTCTCATGAAGTTAAATTGCTTTTTAAAAAAGTTATATAAATCAAATTAT
Organism: Doryteuthis pealeii; assembly: GCA_023376005.1. NCBI lineage: Eukaryota > Metazoa > Mollusca > Cephalopoda > Myopsida > Loliginidae > Doryteuthis > Doryteuthis pealeii. Next base: position 94,641,615 of record CM042141.1, read on the forward strand.
TAGTAACAAAACAGTATTTCAAAGATAGTCCATCAGACTTTTAGATTGTTTGATTGGTGAATTAATTCAATTGAAATACTAGCACATTTATACTCATTAACCTTGTCTATCAATTAATTATAAAACATTAAAATAAAACACATATGCTTATAATCAATATCTAACTAACAGACAAGAATTTGTCAGTATTTCATATGTCAATATTTCAATTAAATATTTTGCCTAAAGTGTTAAGAAAAATATTTCTTTTTCATTTTTGGTAATTCTTATCACAATCATAAATAGACTTTAAAATGGATTTTTCTTTTTTTGTAACAAGTTACATTTAGTTTGGTTTGGTTTGTTGGATTTTACGGCATGTCAACCCTTGCTGGGTTATTTTATGCCAAAGATGTTTTGTTCTATTCATGCTTAATGGGTATTCAAATCTTTTTTTTTAAAAACTGAATATTTTTAACACATTATTTAAAACTCATTTTTTCCTCTTCAACCTGGGATTCTCGTTGGGTCCTTTTGTGATGAAGATGTTTTATTTTATTCATGCTTGATGAGTATTCAATTCTTTTTATAAAACTCAATTATTTCTAACACATTTTTTAAAACTCATTTTTCTTCTTCAACCCTTATTGGGTTATTTTATGCCAAAGACGTTTTATTCTATTCATGCTTGATGAGTATTAAAATCTTTTTTTTAAAACTCAATTTCCCATAGATGGGACCCCAAAAGGTACCATCACTCATCATATTAACCTTTCAGACCACCCTCGTACATCATGGGCTCATTGGCTAGTATTTGTGATACACCTGCAATTTTGGTTATAAAAAATGTAAATCATAGCCCATTAGTTAGTGTATTGGCTACATCTATAGGTAGATGTATGTGTAGAGAATTCTGTTGATTAACAGTACTGACCTTTGTATTATAAATATGTACAAGGGTTGGGTGAAAATTTTATAAGGCTGATACTCTAATAAAAAATAGCCGCCCTTTGTTCCACACACTTTTTCTATCAGTGTTGCAGTGCTTGGATTCAATAGGTTAAAAAAGTCATCAACAGCAGATATATCATATGAAGTTTTCAGCTCACCGTTGGCTTAAAAGCTCATAAACTGAACAAAGTATTCTCATGAAATGTGACCAAGTGAGGTTTATTTTTTAACACAGCCACCCTTGTATTCCACACACTTCTTCCATCAGTGTTGCAGTGCTTGGATTCTGTGGATCAAAAAGGTTATCAACAGCAGATATGATGTCATCATATGAACTTTTCAGCCAACCCTTGGCTGAAAAATTCAAAGGTTGACCAAGATACTCTTATTGAATGTGACTAAATGAGGTTTATTTTTCAAAATAGTCAACTTCTTCCAGCAATGTTGCAGTGCTTGGATTCCATGGTAAAAAAGTCAACAGCAGATATGACATCATCATATGAACATTTCAGCTTACCCTTGTACATCATGGTCGCATTGGTTAGTATTTGTAATACATCTACAAGAGTTGTGAGACTGATTTCTTTTATAAGTTCAACTATGAAAAAAGATTTTGTATGAAATTGTTTCACATTAGGGAAAACTTTAAACTGCTGCAACAATTCTATGGAGATGATTGTTTTAGGTGTATGCAATATTAAGATGAGTCAGTAGTACTTAATGCTCTTACCAATCTGATTATATCAATCTATCTATCTATCTATCTATCTATCTATTTGATTTTATCTATCTATCTATCTATCTGTACTTATCTATCTATCTATTTATCTATCTATCCATTTATCTATCTGCTCTTATTTATCTGCTCTTATCAATCTATCTGCTCTTATTTATTCATCTATCTATCTATCTATCAGCCCATATCTATCTATTTATCTATCTTTGTTACAAAGAAATTTTGTGGAGTTCTCAGTTTTAGACAGGTTTATATTTTATTTCAAAACAAGATAAATCCCATTTTATTTTATTTTCTATAGTTTGGTTTTCTTACTTGGTTTGCATTTATTTCATTCAATCCAATCCAATCCGATATTGTAGTGCACAGATATTTGAAGAATAAAAGAAATAGAATAAAAATAACATGCAAATACCTATTAACTACAACAGCAAAAAAGTTGACAGTGTCAACTTGTATTTCCTCTAAATCTGATTATAATAAGATAAAAATGAGCAAATAGTGATGGCCAAAAAGAAGAAACAGGAAACAGATTTTGCTGTTAATGAAAGTTTTTAAAAAAGTTCAGAATACTACAAAAATATGGTCAGCACATTCCTGAACTTTTTCATTGATTTGATCACATGCACTCACTTTCTACAATGCCATTAATCTGTGTGGAGCAAGAAAGGAACAAGTTAATAAATACAGTTGCTGTCTACAGTGTTGCATTATGGCTTCACTTAATTAGTGTCTCGTTTTCCTGTGGTAACCCACATTAAAAGGAATCAAACGCCAATAGCTTTACTCATCTGTTGGTATCAAATTTATTTCCACCAGTGGCCGAGCTGTTGTTTATGCTATTAGTGACAAGACTAAAGGAAAGAAAGTTAGACAGAGAAAGAGGATGACTATTGCTAATCACTCATCACCAGCTCATCGAGGGCATTGTTTCTATTTTCTTTTTTCCACATGGATGCCCTTCTTTCTTTCTTCTCTAATAGCCTAATGATACATTCCAGTACCTTCCATCTGTAAACAACATGTTGATTCTTGGATTGTTTTCATTCCAAAAAATATTTTTCTAATCTTTTTTTTGTTTTGAATCTAAACCCTAAATTATAAATTACAGATGACTAAAATAATTAATTGAGATCCCTAATTATTCTACATACAGATTCCAAACATTAACAATGCAAACACTGATGTAATGGTTTGCTAGCTAGCTAACTATGTTTGCAGACTATTGTTTGTGAGATCAATTTTTATTAGATCCTCCCATACTTCTGGCCTTGTGCCAAACTATGCTCAACTTAGTAAATGACAACAATGTAAAGGGCAAAGATAATTGAAAAAACAATGAAAAAAGAAAAGAAATTTGTAAATATTTTGATAAAAACTCATCTAAAAATCACTCTTCAAAAATTCTTATGTAAATTATCGTTGTTACATAATAGATAAGCATAGCCTATAATTTTTAGCCAGTAGTATAGGATGATTTTTAGAATAACAGTAAACAGTAGAAAATCACTGAAAGTTTGATCGGTAGGTCTTACCCTTAGGTTCATCTGGAATGGGGCTCTCATTGGCTTAGAGAGTCATGTGATCAGACAAAGCTGGAAAAGTAGAATGATAAGTTAGCAGAGTTGAGCCCAGGCAGACCTTCTTTGACAGACATGTCTTTCTATCTCTACTGCTGCTTCTCCCCAGATGTGTGTGGCAAAGAACGTATCAAAAATTGGGGAAATGAAAGTAATTACACAAGAAAATGTCTCCATTTTTCCATGATTAAAGAAAAAAGATGGAAGGTAGAGAGAGACAACCCCTAATAGAAGATGTCCAACCTGGTACAATGAAGAAACCCTGATATGACCCAATAGAAGCAGATATTGGAGGAATAGAAACACGATTTAAGAAGAGGACTATGCAAAAATCGTAACAAAAATATATATGAATTAAGGTGGTGTTAACTTCTGTGGCTAACACCAACTTCTTATAATGTGTTAGATGAACCCAGAAGGTCACCAAATGTAGGACATTTACATATTTATATAAGACAAATTCCAACAAATAATTATAACCAAAACAAACTTGTCTGGACAAAGTCCAAAGAAACAATACAAGACAATACAGGTGAACATCCTAAAGGAAAAGAGTCCTTGCAGATAGTAGAGTTATATCAATAAAAAAGGTTGTCACTTACGATTCACTTATGGCAAGCCCCCCCCCCCCAGTCCAAATGGATGGAGACACAGATGTCTAGTATATATTTAGAGATCCCAGGTCAAAGGGAGAGAGACAGTCACTTTCATGAGCTGCATTTAAATAGCTAGGTTGCAACGCCCCCAGCGGCAAACCCTCGCTGCAAGGAAAGATAATCCCTTAAAAATCTCAACCACAACCAAACAAGCGAAGATAATCACTACAGATACAATAAACAAAAACTTAAAGACAATTAAATTCAAAAAGCCTGAAAAGCAACAGATGTAAATATAAAATCCTGATTTCTTGTTCACTCTTTTTCGAACATTATTTTCACATTATTTACAGAAATACAATGAAACATATCTCTTATGACCAGAATACTTTTAGAAAAAAGGTCGAGAAAATTTCAAGTGTTAGAAATAATGAAACACAGATTAATGAATAAAATAAGTAAATGATGATGAAAGGGAAGACAATAGTTTCAGCCAATCTGTAACTGATAGCAGTTCCCCAAATCTAAGAAAAATCCATTTAAATCTGACATTTAAATATAGTCAAATGAAAATGAGTCGTATTAATTCTATTGCTAAATTTTTTAGAACACCAATCTTGTTCACTGGAGGTTGTGGGATCGAAACCCACAGTAGCCTTAACTTTATTTCAGATGTTTTTTTGTTAATGAATTTAAATATATTCAAATGTCATCGGTTGTATTGCCTCAATTGGTTAGAACACTCTTCTTGTACACATCAAAACACTCTGATTCAACTTCTACCTTAGATATCTTAAAAGAAGAAAACAATAATGAAATAAATTGAATTGTCATGTGTTACCCTCATTTTTATGGGATACCTTTTGCGGATTCATACTAAAAAGCATATAAGTCAAGTAAAGTCGCCGAGGTGGCCTAATGTCAGTATCAGCCAGACAGCGAGGTTGTCGAAGCCCTTTTCACTATTGCTAGACCAAGGAGATTGTTTTTGCGTCTGAGGTAGAATGCCACACCTACCATCAGCTCCTCACTTTACTGAACATATGTGCTACTCATATGCTCTTAGTTAACTAAACATAACATGGAGATGACAACTCTCATCTCAGGAAAAATATCACCTCAAGGTAAATCAGAAAATGTTTTGACAGAAAATTTCACTCCATCTCTTTTTTTTTTCTAATTTCTCTCTGGTCTTCCCTTTCCCTTTTAATTTATTTTCTTCTCTGTAAGAATCAACAATAAGAAAATGTAATCCACAAAAATGATCTATCTAAAGTCAGAACCTCAAGGGAAAACCATCCATAGAAAAGTGGGTGAATCTTATATTCTTTAAAAGAGAAGAAACCCTGACATACATTTACAATCTAAAAGAAATTCAAGATTCCCTTAAGTTCCAGGCTTGAACAAAAAGAAAGTGACTCTAGGAGGATGCTGATGTAGAAAACATCCTAAATAAAGATCTTTTCTGTTCTATAGAAAGAAACAAAATAGATTCAGTCTCTACAAATTTCTCAAAGTCAACAAAATATTCAAGGAAAACGGATACTAGATCATGTGGTGCTATTGCTACACAAAAAGAATTAGAATCATTTTGAATTGTATCTCTTAAAAAAAAGAGAGATTATCCTATTATCTCTGTTCCACTATTTACAGGGTTTAAAACATTTTTATTTCACATGGACCGTGACTTTTCTTTTTAAACAAATTTTTTAAAACTCATTTTTTGATCTGTTTAACCCATAGATGGGACCCTAATAGGTACTACCACCCTGGGTCAGAGTGGACCGGGGCGTAATGGTGATGAAACAATAATCCATTCTCCTCAGAACTCCAGAATTGGAACCTCACCACTAGATGCAGTTTAACACCATACCCAGGACACTAAGACCCTCAGCAACTGCTTTATAGGAAATATATGATAAAAAATGTTTGGGGTTTGCCATATGAGCAATATGTTTGGGACAAACATATAGGTGCTAGGGCTTGACATGACCAGCTGATTGATTGGTGGCACCTCTGACTGTTCATCTAGCCAAACTGTCTAAGTAGAGTGTTGCAAGTGGCTGAGCTGTCCATGACATGCAATACTACACTTTAACCCTTACTTAGTCTAGATGGTTGGCCAGAGAAACTCTCTCCGATCAATTGGTTGGTCATGGAGAGATGAGTGATTGATTAGGTCACCTATATAAAAAAAAAAAATTGAGTTTAAAAAAATGAAATATCCAACATTCTTGTTGGGTATTCAATTTTTTTAAAAGTCATTAAAAAAAAATAGGTGACTTACCCAATAATTCATAATTTAAAATAATTCTCTTGTTGGTTGATTAGATTTTAGAGCATGTCAACCCTTGTTGGGTTATTTTATGCTAAAGACATTTTGTTTTATTTAAAAATGAATAAAACAAAACATCTCCAGCATAAAATTTTAGGGCATGTCAACTCTTGGGTTATTTTATGCTAAAGACATTTCATTTTATTTTAAAATGAATAAAACAAAACATCTTCAGCATAAAATAACTCAACAAGGGTTGACATGCTGTAAAATCCAACCAACCAACCAACCAACAAGAGAATTATTGTAAAGGATAAAGGCTATGATAGCACATGACAAATTGAGAATTGGATTGTTGGACAAAAGCTTCTTTTTGGCTTTTGGAAAATGGACACAAGAAATAGGAATTCTAATAAACCTGGAGATTTTGTGAACAAGACAGATGTTGAGGGGGCCACACCTTTTGGTGGATGATAAGCTGTTCAGATAGGATTTGGCACCTTCTGCCGCCTGTCAATGTTGTCAGCTCACGGAGAAGTCAATGACTGACTGTTTGTACTTTTATCTTACTGGAAATCCTTTTCTGGGCGTTTGTTGAATACCTCGAAGTTTGTCATTGGTGATTGGCATTTTTCTTTGAATTTCAATCACATATGTGGCAGGTTGTTTCCTCTCTTAAATAGAATCTGTGTGGTGCTTTTGTGCCAACAAGAAGTTCCAAGAATTCAGTGTATGTATTTAACCCAACCCCTCCACATGAGTTGGATGTGACACAAGGTCAATTTTTTAAGCAGGGTTTAACAGATTTGAAGTCAAACTAAGGAGTTTCCATTGGAACAGATTATACACTTTAATTCAAAACAGTAAAATTTTAATCCTAGGCTGAAATTTTCAATGGAAATTATGTCAGTTTATAAATAAAACAAAATATATGTACAGACTTTCTTTTTACTGTTATCTTACAAGAAAACGCTGATTTTTACAAGTATAACGTTAAGTTGGCAGAAATTTAAAAAATCAGTCTAATGAGTATATCCCACAGAGATTTGCAACAATTCAATATTTTTGGAAAAAAAATCATCTAAAGTCAAAGTTTTCCTTCTAGATCAGTTTCCATACCAAGGTTAGTGCTAAGTCTGTCCTACTATTTACTCATAGATGGTGGTAGAATAGTTGGATTCATACCTTTCACAAGAGTATTAGCGCTATCATTGGAGTTTTTCTTTGTCATTTTTACTTTATAATTATTTCTCATTAGAGATAAGTTCTGCTACACCAGATTTTGTAGTTCAATCCAGCGTTATGTATTTCCAATTTTCTACTGATCTGACATTTACACAATCATTTTAAATAGTTAAACACTTCATATGAAGAGGACTTGCAGGAGCAATAAAGAAACCAAAGCAAACATATTCTTAGCACAAATAATTTACACACAGCTATAGGGTTTCAATGTTGCTTGCAATGTTATGTCAAACTTTCCTAAAGTCAGTTTAACAATTATAGGGATGAGTGGTGAGAGAGAGTCATGGAAAACTGTGCATAAGAACTGAAACTTAGATGAATTTATTTTGATATTACTGGGAGCGGGTGTGGAGGAAGAGGTAAGTCAGTTTATTTTGCCTACTGTTCTTCTACAAGGATGGCTTTGGTATTAAATAACCTATAAAGGTTTATATGCCATTAAAACAAAGATACCAAAACCATACAAATTTACTAACTCATCCAGATGAAGTATAGATGTCTAGACATTATCATATAAGTTGATTAGCTCTGCAAATGTCTTCATTTAAAGTTTAAATTTAAGATTAATAAAAAAATTCAAGTTCCAATCTTAGGAGTAATGGTGATGAAGGGGTACCCCACACTCCCCAGAGCTTCAGAACTGGAACCTCACCATTAGATGCTGTTTAATGTCATACCTAGGACACTGATCTATTAGGAGACATGTTTTGTAGTTATTGTAGATTTTACTGTTTAGATTGTTTGTAAAGATGTACCCCAAGGGTTCCATTATTGATTTTCATTAAAATTCAATTTGCCAATCCTGTTTTTGATTATTAGGTTAACATGATTTTGTCATGATTGGATCACTGGTGTAGGCATCACCTGGTTATACACAAACAGAAATTGCCATTCATTTAAAACTAGCAGTGGCTACCCGGTGTCGCCTGGGTAGAGGGTGATTTTTTAAAGTTAGTCCCGCAGATCCATTATTACTGAATCATGAGTTGAATCCTTGTGGGATGACCCATTTAAATCTCTATGTAAAAAAATAGACCTTGCATTTATCCAGCTACTCTGAAAAGAAATGTTAATGTCTACTATCTAAAATATTAAATGAAAAAAAAAAAAATTCCATGCTGTTATCATTTGAATTTTATTTTTTAATTATCTTCACGAATATAAATCAAATCTCTATTATTTTTGCTCAAAAACCAAGCCCTGGTGATATTTAATGTGTATATATGTTTACTTTGTCGTTAATTGGTTTATTTTTTAAGTTTCCTCTGGACATACATATACACACAACTGCCCTTTATATATGTATAGATTAATAAAAAAATTCTAGTCTCAGTCTTTTTATTTTTATTAAAAGTTTTCAGTTTTTTAAAAAGTTTCAGCTTCCCATTTTCAGTCTTGTTGACTATTTTCTGTTATTGTCTCTAGTGATTTCACTCAATTGCTTTTCGTTTTATTTTGTTAGTTTTATTTTTTGTGGTTGTTTTGGTTAATTCAGCTACACCTTTACTGGAAGATAGACTACAAGATCAATAAAGTCTCTTTAATTAGAAAACCAATCATTGAGATAATTGTTTTCTATAACATAGACCATTAACAAGTGCAAGCTATGCAACCCTAAGGCCCTACCAGCTAGTTAATTTCTAAAGATGTTTGAATATAGAAAACGAAGATAGGAAGTTTTGAAAGTAAAATTGAGTAAAAGATAAAAATAGAACAAGGAGAATGATGCTTGTCTGGAGACAAAGGAAACTGATTCTTCTTCTTTCTTTCTACACTTTGTTTGCTAATGAGGTTATTCAGTAGCATCATGTATTCTAACTCCTCAACTTTCCTTAATTTCCTGGAGTTTTTATTTTTTCCTTCTGTCAGATGACCTCATCAGAAAGACAAGTGGATTAGAGTTCGCAAATGCTATACAGTAAAATTAATAAGGTAAAATACTTATAGATATTATTATGGCATAAGGGATGGACAGACACTTATCCTTTTTGTAAGGTAGTGTATGTTAGAATCCATGTTGCTGTTGTAAGGGTTCAGTTGTTCTATTGTTGTTCACAGAACTTAGTTGGTTTCCTTGTTGGATGCATACCTTCCCCAAGGTATGGGTAAATAGTAAGGCAGACTGGGCTTTTAAACCATAGCAAAGTAACCAGTTTAGAAGAAAAACTCTGAATTTAAACCTGTTAAACTCTGCTTGAGAAATTGGCCATGTATCACATCCTACTTGTGTGGAGGGGTTGGCAGATATAAATAATATGGTAATCTTTAACTTGTTCCTCGCAATTTCCTACCATAAAATAAACTGAACTTTCATTTTATGTCCATTTTTTGCAATAAATGTTTTTATTTTACTTGCACCCATTATTTTACAATACTGAATATATTTTCTTTATTTAAAAACATTTATTGTAATCATATTTAAAACATTTATTGCAAAAACACGGACATAAAATGAGGGTTCAGTTTATTTTATAGTAGGAATTTATGAGGAACAAGTTGAAGATTACCAATAATATTTAGTGCAATCTCCCCCAAACGGTTCACACAAAAAAACCCCAACAAAGTCCAAGTCTGTAGTGTTCCTCTGGTGTTAATCCAAAAGATAGGTCTTACTAGCAGAAAGTTCAACTAGTAATTGATTTGGTACCAAGAGATAGTCCAACAGTGTAGATTTTAGAATAACGATAAACCAAATGGAAAAATACAACGCTCACAGAGTTTGATAGATAGGGTGTGACCCCAAGGTTATCAGGGATAGCAGCTCTCATTGGCCTTGAAGGTTAATCTGAGTACAGATTAGAATTTAATTTTCAAATTATTATTTATGTCATATTTTTAAAGAACTTAACAATAAATTTGGCTGGAATGATCATGTGAAATATTATCCAAATTGAATATCATAATGATACTTGTGTTGTATTATGGAGGGGCAGGAGCCAATCATTTCCCAAATTTTCTTGGTATTTTTTACCTTTTGTATAGGTAGAATAGAGTGATTTGCCCCGTGTCTAGGCAGAACAGAGTGATCTCCCTTGAACAGATCCCTATATATAAAAAGACAGAGTTGGCCATTTGCATTCTACTCTAGGTATCAGAATGAAACAGTGACCACGTCTTTCATAGTTTATACTTACATGATGAGATATTTCAAAGTTCACTATCTATTCACCTCAGAACTCATTCTATTCAAATAAAATCCTATTATTATTATTATAATCTGAGTCCTTCTGCCCAATTACAATGAACTAACCATCAGTTTTTGTACTGTGGATTACAGTAGTATTTCAGTGGTCAGAGAGCCACTGTAAGCAGCTTAAAGTAGACAAAGAGTTAAATAGATCTATTTAAATTCATTCATATTTAATGTACCAAACAATCTGAGAAAAAGCAACACAAAAATGCAAATATGAATGTACATTGAAGATGATTGAAGATGAAATAGATGCGATGATGAGATGATGTTGAAATCAATCAATCAATGTAATTGATTTATAATTGTCATGTTTATAACAAATCAAAAACAATTTTTAAAATGAATTTCAAGTTAAAATAACTTTTTATCATATATGTGCTAGAAGGGGGTGGCTGAAGGTCTTATTGTCCTGGGTATGATGTTAAACTGCATCTAATGGTGAACTTCTAATTTGGAGGTCTGGAGAGTGTGGAGCACCCCTTCAATGCCATAACTGCCAGGTCTACTCTGACTAGAAGTGGTAGTTACTGTTATGGTCCCATCTATGGATTAAATAGAAAAAAATGAGTTAAAAATGTTTTTAAAAAATTGAGTTAAAAAATGTTCAATACCCAACAAGAATGAATAAAACAAAATGTTTTCAGCATAAAATAACCCAACAAGGGTTGACATGCTGTAAAATCCAACCAACCAACAGCACAGATTTGTTGACTCTCTTGCACCATCCATTCCTTTGGCTCTTGGCATCTTTTCTACCCGGCATCAATATTCGTTGCTGGCTTTTATGGTATCTCAAACTTTGCCAAAGTCAGTTTAAAATCTGAATCAATAGAAAAAACAACTTGTAACATTGTTATATACTGCTTCTAAACTCTTTGCCTACTTTAAGCCACTCATAGTGACTCTTCTGCTCAATTATAATGAACTACCCATCGGTTTTTGTACAGTGGTTGTGTGTTTTTGTCCCGCTGTTTTTGTGACATTAAACTGACTCTAATGGTGAAGTTCCAATTTTGGAGCTCTGGGGAGTGTGGCATACCCCCTTCATTGCATATTACTCACAGGTCCACTCTGACTCAGAGTGATAGTACCTGTTAGGGTCCTATCTAGGGGTTAAATAGGAAAAATGAGAGTAAAAACAATGTGTTTAAAGAAAATTGAGTTTTAAAATAAAAATTTGAATATCCATCAAGAATGAATAAAACAAAACATCTTCGGCATAAAATAACCCAACAAAGGTTAACATGCCATAAAATAATGATAACAGTTACACCATGAGTGCTAAGTAAGTAAAGTAGGTGGAGTGGCCTATTCTCGGTATCAGCTGGACGGCAAAGGAGTCTATCCTTTTTCACTAGCGCTAGACCTGGGAGATTGTTTTACATCTGAGGTGAGCTCTCCACTTTACTGCACAGATCCAAGATATGTTACTCATGTACTGAGTTAGCAAGGGCAGGTATTGAACCTGGTACCTTGTGATTCTGATACGGATGCTCTACAGTGCTTAGGGTACATATACATACATTACTTTAAAAAAGCTATATCTTATTATAATGGAGATTGTGTGTTTTTCTGTCTGTAACCGAAACTATATCAGTAACCAAGTCACAATTCCCTTAGTTATTTACATCACATTCTCCAAAATTGTTTTACATCATTAAGACTGTTGACATATCTACATACTTCTAACATGCAATTATATTTATATATTAGTGGTTTTACAAATTTGCATATTAATATCAAAAATTTGATTTTTAATAAATATGTGCTTAGTATTATTGATTTCAAATTGTTTGGTTTTATCTTAATGAATATGAGCACAAATCTTGGTGCTAAATTTTAAAAGAAATCCATTAACAAGAAAAAATAACTGTAATTTTATTCTTTACTTCCTAATTTAACTCAATAGTTAAATTTGGAAAATTTAGTAATAAAAGACGGGAGTGATGGAAAATGATAGAAGAGTTAGTTTCAAAGTTGTTCTATTTTTTGATTATCCTCCCTCTGTTTCTTTTCATCTGCATTCTTATTTAGTTTCATTAGCCATTTCTAATTTAATATGATATTTCATTCCATTAAAACTGAAATATTTAAGGGTGCATATATTTGCTAGTATTTTCAATTTTCAAATATTTATTTACATATAAGTACATAAAAGTGCATTCTTTTTTCTTTACTAAAGTAGACATAAGCATACTCTTGTATATGTGATTAATAGGATTTTTCAGCATTGGAACAAGTTTGGATTTGGGAATGTAAGATTTGCAGGATTTTGTTTGTTGACTTTTTTTTCTTAATGATAGATTTTCAAGAAAAGACTTGGAAATATGTTAAGGCAAATCAACTGATAGATTGATTTTTCTTTCAGGTTGTTTACCTATTTCTATTTTCTCACAACTCCCCCCCCCCCCCCACTTCCTCATTCGCATAAAGGATTTTGTTCAACGGTGATGTTCACATAATTAGATAAAGAATACAAAATGTGGGTGGAATAGAATGTTGTTGCATTTCAGGTTGGTTGGTTGGTTGTTTGGTTGGATTTTATGGCATGTCAATCCTTGTTGGGTTATTTTATGCCAAAGACGTTTTGTTTTAATCATTCTTGATGGGTATTCAAAATTTAAAAAAATCTAAACTCAAATTTTTAAAACTCATTTTTCTATTCAACCCATAGATGGGACCCTAACATGTACTACCAGAGAGTAGTAAGGGTCAGAGTGGATCTGTGAGTAATGGTGATGAACGGGTACACTACACTCCCCAGAGATCCAGAATTGGAATTAGATGCTGTTTAACATCACCCCCAAGACACTCAGCTGTTATTTTGTAGTTTAGATTGTTTGTAAAGATTTCCCCAGGGGTTTCATTATTGATTTTTATTAAAATTCATTTTGTCAGTCCTGTTTCTGATTATTATAAGTTTCATCATGGTCAGATCACTGGTGTAGGCACCAACTGCTTATACACAAACAGAAATTGCCATTTATATAGTAGAAATTGATATTGATAAGATTGTTTGCTATATTTATAGGTAAAGATTGTTCAATATTATTGATAGAGCATATATGTCTAAATTAGGGTAGCGTGGACATAAAGTCAACAGCGATTGGTATCTGTCAGTTTCTCACCAATGTGATTTTCAAACCAAACTTGGTGAAATTGGTATGAGGGTGATGTGGTCACTAGGGATCTAAGACATGAGGTGGGGTTGGTATAAAGGAATCGGACCATATGACCTTTAGGCACCCCTTCCGCGATCTTGACACATGGGGACACTTTTCTCATTTATACTGTCAAATTCCGGTTGTTTGATAGGGGTTAGGGTTAGGGTTAGGGTTAGGAGTTAGGGTTAGGGGTTAGTTTTATAATTTAAAAAAAAAAAACTCTAAAAATCGTTTGTTAACAATTAACCTGATTTTGACGGTGTAAATGGAAAAAATGTCCCCACGAATCGAAATTGCAAAAGGGGTGCCTAAAGGTCATATAGTCCAAAGAATCTACTGATTTGTTAGCTGACATTTTGTTAGTTTCTAGTAGCAGCCATGATAGCATGACTAGTTTTGGGGAAAGTCAAACTATTTCTTCAAAATTAGAGAAACAGAGAGAAAAATCACACGTACATTTCAGGTGTTGTTAGCTTAATATAAAAAGAGAAGTGATCGATTTCTTAATCAATCTTTTGTAGCGTGAGCATAGGAAACTGATCTTTACAATATCAAAGTGTGTGAAGAGAGTGTCTTTGAATTGACAATTGCTCCAAGGCAAAATGGTTGACTTTTATAGCCACTGGCTTTTTCTGAGATTAAACTAGAATGGGAAGAAAGAAAATGTTTCTTTTTGGAATGAGTAAAGGCAATTATTCTTTACTGAAAAGATATAAATTGGTACCAGAAAAAAACAAAAACTAATTAGTTGAGTATTTGTTATATACATATACATATATCATACATATATACATATATATATATATATATATATATATATATATATATATATATATATATACACATTTCTTTCTTTGCTGTTCTTGTCCTTTTCTTTCAATCTTTGTCAGTATATTTCTTTCATTCCTTTCTTGATATTTTCTTCTTTCATTTGTTTGTTTGTTTTTTCTTTCTTTGTCATTCGCATTTACCATGTTGATCTTTGTTTGTTTGTTTCTTTCTTTCTTTCTTAACATGTTTTTGAAAGTATATTCTTGCTTCTTATATTTACATATATCTAAAAATACTTTATTGTTTATTCAATAACTATGTGTTGGATATGCGTCTGTCTTGTCGACTGGGGCACAAGAATACACTAGCTATACCTCTGCAGAAGGATAAAATCCCCACAATGGGGTGACCTGTTTGCATCAGGATCAAAAGTAGACCAGGAACATTTTTTCATGAATGGAATGAAAAGTTGGATAGAACATTTGGAAAAATGAACAGCACTTAATGGGGACTATGTTGACCCTCCCCCCAAAAAAAACCCCAACAAACTTCTAAATTTGAAGAATAATAAGTATTACGCCTCCATGTTACACAGCCCTGTCCTTCTGAAGGTATCGGCACTATGCTTTGTTGCATAGAGGTGTGAGAGTAAAAAGTTTCAGGTCCGAATAGAGGCTAATTGGGCAGAGACAAGAATCTACGTCCTTCTCAGATGAGGTCAGCATGAGAAAGAAAGAATTGAGAACAAGCAGTGAAGAAGGAAGCAAAAACGGTGACTTTAGGTATTTGGTCCTGCCGGTAAAAATAGACCACTAAGGAAGGTAACTCTAAGATTTATTTATCTAAATGTGTAGCATGACAATAAGTTTAATAATCATTATTATTAATAACCATGAATAGTATAATCCTTCATCTTTTAAATTCTCTTTTATTTTTTCTTTTGTTTTTATCATAAATTACTCAAGTTTTCACTTCAGTTGAAAGATCAATATTTTTTTCAGTTGATGTCAAAGTTGATATTGCCGTTTGTGCAATTTCATCAAAAGTGAAAAAAAAACAAAACATTATTTTATCTGATCTAATTTTTTTTTTAAATTGTACATATATAAATTTTTAAAAGTAATTTTTTTTTCTCTGAATTTTAGAGATGAAGTTTGATAATTTGGATTATTTAGATTATTTGTCCTCATCTTTATTGTTATCTGCACAACATTTCGAATGATGTGCCCTCCAGCTCCCAATTACGACACTAAAGCTTCCGAGTTCAACAAGAAGGTTCCCAAGTTAAAAGAGGGGCTTCCTGAAGGTTCTCGAGTCCAACAAGAAATATCTAAAGAAGGCCGGAGGGCACATTGTTGTGCAGATAACAATAAAGATGAGGACAATAGCCCAACTAATACAAATAACACAAAGTAATTTCTTTAAAAAAATAACATTTTTCTGGTCTAAAATTTCTTACAAGTATATATATATATTTTTAAAAGTAATTTCTTAAAAAGTAATTTTGAAGAAAAATGACACTATTCTATCAGGTTCAAAATCCATTTCATAGGATGGTAACCTTATATTGGAAAAAATTAGAAATAATTATCTGGCATCAGGGGGTGAATTGCCAATATACGATATTGGCACCTAAATTAAATTCCATGACTAAGTCACTTGTAGTGTTGAGAGCATAGCAGCAAGATGTCTAAAATCTGGTGGCTCCCAAACCTTCAGCAGATAAGTCTGATCGCAAATGCCATTAAATTTTCAATTTTGTACCTTTCTGAATGTATGTTTTTTTTATCGTCAATTGTTGTTGTCATCTCCACCTGAATTTAATTGCCTATCTCTTAACGTGGGAAATTATATGAGTTCCTGGCAAAAACATCAGACTTATTTATCAACCAGTCAACCCAAGCATTTTATATTACAATTGTTTTTCCTGAAGAATTTTTCTGTTGAAGGAATCTGTCCAAAGTTTTGATAATAATTTGTCTATTCTACAATATTCCTTGTTATTGATTACCTGTTCCTCGTCTTTTAAACTTATAATTACTTATAACAATGTCAAAAGAAAGAGAGACCTGCTGCAATACGGTGCTAATTATACAACTCATCCTTTCAACATCCCTTATTGGGTGCTTCATCAATATCGATTTATGTCAAAGATGATATCGTCCAAAAATATGAAAAATGAATTCTTTATGAACACCTGAATAAATGTGGTAACATTTGCATAGGTGTCCAAACAGGAGACACAAGTAAACCCCCTCACCCCACCAAAAAAAAAATCCTAACTCGGCAAGATTATCAATGGGTGTAACAGCTGTTGCTTGTAATACCACTTCTTATAATATGTTACGAGACCACAGAAAATCAAATAAGAATGTGTAATGGATTTTTCAAAAAATATTTCATTTACTTTAGTTTGTTGTGAAGATAATATTAATATCCATTCTTTGTGGTTGGAGTGAAAATCTGTATAAAAATCAAATATTATATTATCAAAGAGAAGAATTAATTTATAGACAAATATGCTGGTTTAGCTTCATTATGTTAATACCACTTCTTATAATATGTTAGGAGGCCTCAGAAAAGCCTCTGAATGCAGATGAATATATACAACAAATTCGAACAAAGAGATACATAACAATATACAGACTTTATTGTCTGAGCAACATTCAACATACAACACAAAACAGCTAGGACGAAAGTCCTAATGAAAAAAAGAGTCCTGGAAGAGTCAAGAGTTAAACGAAGGGATGAAAGTCCTACATCAAAAGATTGTCATTTACTTCATATAGGAGCCGTGTGGTGGTCATCTCCATGCAGACATGGGAGTGTAAAAAGGCACGCGTGTTACACGGCTGTTCAAAAAGGCTGGTGAACCAAACATCTCTATTGAGTATAATAGAAGCTGCGTAAATGCACATGTATAAGCCTATAGAGGTGAGTCCCTTCCCCAAGCTTTGATAGACAGAGACACAACTTTTCTAGTGCATATGAAGATCCCAGATGGAAAAGAGAGAGGCTTAGTTTTCCTGGGACTGTGTTTAAATAGCCAGGTTGCAATGCCCCTTAGTGACAAATTCTGGTGCCAAGGGAAGATAACCTTTTGCCAATCGCTACTCCATCCAAACAAGGGAAGACAATCACTACACTTGTATCAGGATGGAAACAAAACACCTCTTTGGTATCCCATGATGCAATGAATGTAGCTTAGAGAGAAGACTAAATAAATCTCATACTGAGAGAGAGAGAGAGAGAGAGAGACTCTCCTTTTTCAGAACAAGTTTATGGTGATAGATTTGAAAAGCTACACATAAAAAGTGGAACTAAATAAAAATGAAATCATCCATGAACTATATCAGACAATTTGTTGAAAATGAATGAATAAGGGGACAAATATACAAGATAATGAGACATTGCACACAGACTAAAAAAAAAAAAAAACACAAAAGAAAAAAAACTTTATTTCCTTGAGAAATAAACCTTTAGTAAGAATATGACATCAAAATTTGTACAAATCAAATCTCAACTGGTTCAATGATGTTTCAATAACATGAATGTTTAAAATGTTTAAAATGTTTAAAATTGAATTGCGTCTACTTCTAAGTTTCCTTTTTATGAAACATCGACTGAAAAATGTATTTGTAATTTTTTTACATTTTCTGCAAAATAAATATTCACCAACACCTTGAATAGTGCAGTTAATTTGTGCCAAAATTTTGTTCAAAGCCCAAACTATTCATCTTATCATAATAGGTTACAATATAACTTATTCCAACTTAAAAAAGGATTATATATATATATATATATATATATATATATATATATATATATATATTTATATCAATGTGTATGGTTGCACTATTATACTTGAAGAAGCGGTAGTAATCCAAGGTACAGTGTCATTAAAAGAGTGCACAATATTGGTGATAGAGCGTTAATAGATAAATAAATGAATAAATATTTTAATTCATAATTATTTACATGGGAACAAGTCTGCTACCATTGTTTTCTTGTGGTGTATGGTTAATTTTTTAAGTGGAGCAATCATCGGGCAGTGAAAAGTATTTTGAAAATGATACACATGATATAAATACGGTCAAATATGTGCGTTTGATTAACTATATATTGCTCTGTCTGTTCAATTACTGGCACTAGGCACATCAGCTCTCATTGTGGTTTACCTGTATCACTATGGTTAATCTATGGATGGAATGATCCCTATTACCACATATATATATATATATATATATATATATATATATATATATTTGTTTGTGGTAATGGTAATATATGCTCCCAAAAATTTGGTAGAGCTCTCTAAGTGGTGATTTTAATTAACTTTCACTGCCAACATATATAAAGCAAGGATCGTCTGCTCGCAGACTAGATCTCTCTGGTGATCGTAAAATATATAAACAAACCTATGTATTTAATAGTTTAAACACTGTCCCGTTACGGCAGCTGTCAAAATGGCTGAGAGGTTAAGAAATCAGGCTGGCAAAAAGTCAGTCGGAGTTCGCTCCTGGTCAGAGGTAGTTGTTGTGTCTAGCCACAATGAAGAGGCGTGAAACGCCAAAACATGTCTGTGAATGACCTATTAATATATATATATATATATATATATATATATATGAGAGAATAAAAGTAAATAAATATCAAGATAAACATACATGCTTTCTTATTACCTTAGTAACTTAAAGTATTATAACTACGTATTCTTATCATTGTCTAATTAAAAAGAAAAAAAAAAAGAATACCAATATTTCACAATATATACAAATTACAGAAACTTAAATAAACTAAATAATACAATTTGATAAAACAAACTAAACTCTAAAAAAAAAATATATATATAGAAGAGTCATGTTCTTGTGATTACCTGAAGATGCCGTATTAATACGTTGAAATAAATTATTGTAATGAAGCAAGTTTAGAGTTTTCTTCATTTACTAAATATCTTGCTCTGTTCTTACTCACTGGTATTAGGTACATTGAGTTTGGTCTACCTGCATCAGCTTGGTTAAACCACACATAAGACCCTAACTACGAAAAAAACTATTTATATATATATATATAATATATATGTTGTGTGTGTGTGTGTGTGTCTGTGTGTGTGTGTGTAAATTATATGTATCAAAGCAGGAACTCCAGGACAAATTCCTCTGAATTACTTTTTAAAAAATTGACAATAAAACTAAGTATAAGCAAATTATCATTGTTTCAGTAGTTCTGCATAATTTGTACCCTCCCCTGTGATTGACAATCAAGAATTTATTAGACAAAGAGTCAGCCAAGTATGCACCATTTAGATAACCCATTATTCCCAGGGGTGTCATTTTTTTAGAGATATATTGTTTCCTTTTTTTGAATGATTGACAGTTATTTAATGTTTTTGTTTGGAAAGCCTCATTAATTGGTTTATTTGCTTCAAATATTCAACTAGTTTTGGCCTTGGTAAATATGCTTATACAATTATCTTGTGATTGTGAAAAATGTTTTATTGCATTCAAATATCTTATTTGCTTTATCTCCAATAAACAAATGTCAGGATTGAGACAATGTTCAATGATTGAGACAATGTAAGAACAAAAGTCAATAATACTTGGCTAGGAATTTGAATTTTAAGCTTAACACGCTTCACTTGGAGCTCTAACTTTATTTCAGGTTTCTCATAAATTTTCTTCCTCTTTATTCTCCCACCTTTTTAAATACACAACACTGAACAAAAATTATCTATAGAATGATTGATGTCACTCTTCTATATAATACTATATGAGATATATATATATATATATATATACTAAATAGAATTATGGAATCTTACGTTATTCTCACCCATCAAACCATCCCCCAAAGACAAGGCTTTTTTAATAAATCCCCTTATTTAGCGACACTTGTACTCAGAAATCATAAAATCCCCTTCACATAACCATTACCGACATATACTTCCTAACAAATTTAAATTTCACATTATCCCAAAAAACCCTTACACCATTCATATTTTTTACTCTATATATAAGAAAAAATAGAAAAATAGAAAAATAAAAAAATAAAAGAATTCTTTTCTGAAAAAGTCCGTTGCAGGCCTACCATGAACGGGTTAAAACTCATCCTGTTTGAAAAAGAGATTTGAAATATGTCTTCTTTTTATCAAAAACTGTTACACTAAGATATACATTATTGTTGCTGACTGAAAAACGCGTGGCGGATGTACTTATGATGAAACAACCGCATGAGTTTTTGGAACATCAATGTTTTCATTTTGAATTCAAATTATTTTCAGCTCCTCTCTCGATGAGTCCAGAATAAAAAACAAGCTCTGAAGATGATTTTTATAAATCGGAATATTGTACAATATTAGCTATGAATATGATATAAAATCTTTTCATTTTAACAGCATATTGTGTGTTTTCATATCCTTTTATCCATACTATATATATATATATATATATATATATATATATATATATATATATTCTACATAAAAGATGAAACATGGGTATGTGGATGAGTGTGTGTAGATGGGTGAGCATATGAGGATGTGCACATGAGTGAACATATACATACTACTTACACCTCTTAGGGGAGAAATACAAAAATTTGGCTCACACAAGTACATGCATATATAAATGAATTGACATTCCCTGCATTTCTTAATGGGCGTGTTGTCTTGTCAATAAGTGGCTAACATGCTGCTTTGAAACCAATGGTAACAATCACACCTTAAATGTATTGAACACTATAATGAATAATTAAATAAATACAGCTCTTACTCCCATAATCAAACACTTTATTTTTAATCCTCCATAACTAGAAAAAACTACCTATATATATATTATCGATTAAAAGTGATATCGATAAAATTCATTTTTATCCATCTACATTTCTTTTCTTTACTCATTTTTTCCTATATATATATATATATATATATATATATATATATATATATATTCTTCTAATGGAGATTTAACAGTTGCCTGGTCAGTCAACTGTCTCAATAGAATATAAAAATAAATGATACATAATTTTGCACATCAACACAACATCTGATACTTTTGTTCCTTAATTGCATGACTGTTATCATCTTGCAACTTCCTCTTGTTAAAAATGAGACCAAATTCTTATTTCTTATAAGTGTTGTCACCTCAACTAAAAAATGGACCATTCCGTTTTCTATTATAAAGAAATAAAGGACATGATACACAAGAAAAATATAATAAGAAGGAAAGAAAGAAGGAAAGAAAAGAAGAAAGAAAGAAAGAGAATAGATGAAACTTTGACGACTACATAAACATTTCACATTACACATTCTTGACATACTTTTCCAAACTCTACATTTTGTTGATTATTGCAAATTTATTCTCTGAATAAATTTATTTGTTATTTTATAATTATATGCATTTGTTTTATCATTTCTCTGTATTCTCTGCCTAAACTATGTCATATTTTTATTCGTCATTTTAATATCATTTGTGAATCTCAACAACAAGGCCCTGAGGTGGAACACCACACCTACCCTCAGCTTCCCACTTTACCAAACAGCTGTGCTAATCATGCACTTAGTTAACGAGGACTAGTATTGAACCTGGAACCTTGGGGTTCCTAGATTCATTAGGCATACGTGACGGGAGGACAAGGGAGCAGAAATAGAAGGGCACTTCAACAGCAAAATTGGCATCATTGTTCTTCTTGCAAACCCTTTGTCGCTGTCACTGAATAACCACCCTTCATTTGCCAATTCCCTACCCCAGCCGCATTGTTGAAAGACTACAATGTCCAAAGGTGGAGAAAATGTCTGACGCCAGCACCAAATTTTTGTCAGTTCGGCTAAATTTGAGTTGTCTTTCAACTTTCTGATAAAAACTGGAGAGCATCAGACAAAATGAGTTATTTGTTTGACTTCCTTCCTCGTTTAAATTTTCATCTTTCATCAACCAACATTTAGAATAAGGCTAGAACTCTCATCTTAGGGACCCATCTATGGGCCAAGTAGATCCGTTTGAGATAAAGTTTAAAGTGATTTTGAACTACATCGATGCATTGACTCTTAAAAACATTAATATTGCCTGTAAGTATGAAGTGTTTACGTATATTTAAAATGATTGTGCAGATAAATTTCTCTACTGGATAAAATTAGAGATTGTTAAACTTTGACAAAGTTTGACATACTATAAAAGCAAGCAGACAACAAGAAACCATATAACTGTTTGCAAATTATTTGTGCTAAGAATAGATTTGTTTTGGTTCTTTGTTTAATGGCATACCAATCTTCATGGTTATTTAATGCCAAAGCCATTCAAAGAATTGAACGCAAATCGCTTTATTCATCTGTCAGTATCAAATTTATTTTCACAGTGACTGTTGTAGGAGAGATGAGAGAGAGAGAGAGAGAGAGAGAGAGAGAGAGAGAGAGACAGAGAGAGACAGAGAGAGAGAGAGAGAGAGAGAGAGAGAGAGAGAGAGAGAGAGAGAGAGAGAGAGAGAGAGAGAGAGAGAGAGAGATAGAGAGAGAGAGAGAGAGAGAGAGAGAGAGAGAGAGAGAGAGAGAGAGAGGGGGGAGTGCTGTTGTTCAAGCAAATAGTCAAGACAGAAAATGAAAGAAAATAAGACAGAAGACCAGACAGACGACTGTCGCTCATCACTCATCACCAGTTCTGATTTTTCTTGTACAGCAGACGCCTTTCTTTCTTTTTTTCTCTCAGAACATGGTTTTTAAATATCCTAATGATTTTTAATTGGCTCATTCCACATCAGCATAGAACTTAAAATATCAGCTGATTCTTTTATCAGCTGATTAATGACTTTGACTCTCGGATTGTTTTCATTCCAAAATTATTTCTCTAACATTCTTTTTTTGTTGTTTTGAATACAAATACCAAATGATAAATTACAAATTACTAAAATAATTAACTGAGATTCCTAATTATTTTACACCATGAAATGGGAAGAAATGGGAAGAAATAAAAAGAAGAAGAAAAAATTGAACCATCTTAAATTTACTGATGACATAAGATTAATATTGATAACATTTTTGAAATATCATTTTCACTTTTTCTTTTGTTGGTTGCTGTCTTAGGAAGAAGACACTGATACATAAATATTAGCAATTGTCAGTTGCTTTGTGTCTCTTTGCTCTTTCAATTGGTTATTGATATTTGATAAAGTAATTCAAGTTACATTGTTGAATAATTAGCACAATCAAAACACACAGACAACAGATATCTTAACGGAATTATCCCTTCCCACTTTGAATAAATGAAACAAACAGCAAATGAAGTCAAAGAAAGTCACAGATTCTGACTTAATTTACTATTCATTTTCATAAACTCTTCACACGCACCCTTTTCGTTGTGAGAAATCAAGACTCAAAGAATGAACATGCTAATCAAATTGATACAATAACAAAAAATACGGTAAAAATGAAGAATTCTTTTTCTGATTGGGAATACCTTTGATCATTAGCAGACAATGGCATCTGGCATTGCCATTGCATGCACTCAAAGAGAATTGATTTTTTTTGATAATCTTTGATACATAAGCAGCCTTATTACATGAAGATCAGAGATTTACTGTTTGAAACACAGTATGTAGATAATTCAAAGGATAAGTAGATTCTAGCCTGAATATACCAACTTTCCCAATGTCTAAAAAACTTTTGTTCTATGAGTTAGAAAATAAAATGAAAAAAGAAAATATAGATAAACAAAGTAAAAAAATCCAATAAGAAATTAATGAAATAACATTATGGTCACCTTTATAAAAATAAGTTTTAGGTTCTTTGTTCTTAGAAACATTTTAACACTTTGACTTTTAGTCAATAGAAGAGATTTTTATAAATCAACTTATTCAAACAAATATGAAAGAAAAAGAAATTAGTGTTTCCAATCTTGCATACCATACTTTAAATCGGCTTAAATCTTCTATAGTATCTTCTTCTATGGATCTGGGTAGCTGTTTTCTGCATAGCTGGATCTGTCTATCTTTGGGTGGCTATTCTTCTGGTCTTGTGTTTCTTGTTGGAATTCTTGTCATGATCTTGAGAAGACTTCTGTGTCTTGGTCCATTGTTTGTTTTTGATTAATGAACAGAAAACTTTCTTTTTTATTTTAATATTAAACCCAAGATAAATGCATGTGAGAAAATTACTATTTGGATGAGAGATGCCGTTGTACGTCTAACTTGTCCAGTCATCTAGCCAAATCTGATTTCTCTAAAATAACTTTCTCATGTTGGCTTGTCCAATCAGAGAAGAGGGGTTAAATACAGGGTTAAATCTTGTCTATCAAATCCCCTGTATTTTTCCATAAAACCATTAGTTTGATTTAACTACTCTACAGTACACAATTGATAGATAACCTATCAATTATGTAACATGCAGTTGTCCTCCTATATATTTATGGGGTTGTATTGGGGTTTCATCTTATTGAGTTGGGTATCTTCTTTCTTTCTGGGTGTGTCTTCTTTTGGGTTCTATTTTATATTAGAAATGTTTTGTATGTATACACTCTTATTCCCCTGAATAAGTTACTGATATAAAGTCCTTCGATAATGAATCCTGTTGGTTACTAAAGTGTTCTCAGTTACTGGTAATTGTATTTGAGAGTATTGGTAAGATCCAGCAATCCTATGTCTGTCCATCCTCACAGAGTGCAGTTTTAATTATGACCAATGTGGTGGGGGTTAAGTATTCTATCAGGCCAGTAGTATTGCTAGTTATTGGTTACAAGAGTCAATCACGTGACCTTGGCTAGTCTATAAATCCAAGTTGGTATTTATAGCACATCTTATATCCAAATATGCAGTAGGAAGCGCGTGGTGTAATGGTTAAAGTCATGGGAAATGGGAAATGGACTCGTTGCCCCGAGTTCAAATCCTGGAGGTGATAATTGCATTTCATTTAGCACTAATATCCTTGGGAAAGGTATGAATCCTACTCTCCCTCCAGCTATGGGTAAATAGTAGGACAGACTGGACTCTTTAACCTTGGTTAGGCAACTGGTCTAGGAGAAGGAAAACTCTGAATTCAAACCTGCTGAACTCCGCTTAAGAAATTGACCTGTGTCACATCCTACTCGTGCGGAAGGAGTTGGTAAATATATATATCCCAAATATGCCAACACTGCACACTTCTCACAGCTCCGAAATTGAAACTTTACCATTAGATGCAGTTTAACATCATACTCAAGATACTAAGACCCTCAACCACTGCCTTCTAGCACATATATGATAAAAAGGGTTGGGTGTTTGCTATAGGGGCAATAGGCTTGGGACAATCATATAGGTGCGTGGCCTCTCTGATTACCTGTCTAGCCTTAGTAAGCATCAAAATAGAGTTGCTTATCATGAACTGCTCAGCCACCAAGATTATGTACTTAAGCATCACGAGTCACCATCCATAGCCAACAGCCACATTGGGGGGGGGATTTTACTCCTCTGCAGAGGTGCAGTTGACATATTCTACTGACCCAGCCAACACAGTGGAAAAATGCTTTTGTGAATTACTAGTTTGTTTGACTCACAAAATAGAAAATTATTTCCAAAAGTAAATTATATCTTAACAATGATGTAAGTATCGTGGAATTATATTCTGGATAGACATTTCACCCAAAGACACCCAAAGAATAACGGCAGTGAATGTTGATATGTTATTAAACAAAGAATCGCAATTGTCCAACTTTACAATTGTATTAATCAATTTATTATGGTTAACCCTGATGATCCTTTTTTGGTGAAACTTAAATAGGTTATCTATTTATACGTTTCTACTAAATAGATATGGTTCAAATATTTAACTGGAAATTTAAACTTTGACCTTTTGGCTCACTGTTGGAAAGACAAAGTTTTATAAACAATTGTTGAAGTTCTAAAAAAAATGATGAGAACTACTTTTGCAATTCGACCAACTTTAAAGTGAACATTGAAATGGTTTTAAAAATAGAAAAAAGGAAGAAAGATGTTTTTTTTATTTATTTATTCAAGTGTCTATGGCTGAAAGCAAGGTTATAACATTTTTCCCGGTTGCTCTGATGGGTTTTGTTAGTCATCTTTGTTAGTCATCGTTGGAAGAACATTTCTTTGTTGTTGTTGTTGTTGTTGTTGTTGTTGTTTCCTTTATCAGAAATTAATCCAGTCTGCATAGAATAACTTAAGAAAACTAAATTTAGAATTGTTTTGGTAAAGAATTTTGTTTTTTCTAAATTTTGACTAATACAATAGAAGAAGTGGAAAAGTCTATGCATGAAGTTGACATTTCAGATTGATAAGACTAATTCTTTTTAGTAATAATTTTGTTTTTCTAAATTTTGACTAATACAATAGAAGAAGTGGAAAAGTCTATGCATGAAGTTGACATTTCAGATTGATAAGACTAATTCTTTTTAGTAATAATTTTGTTTTTTCTAAATTTGACTAATACAATAGAAGAAGTGGAAAAGTCTATGCATGAAGTTGACATTTCAGATTGATAAGACTAATTCTTTTAGTAATAATTTTGTTTTTCTAAATTTTGACTAATACAATAGAAGAAGTGGAAAAGTCTATGCATGAAGTTGACATTTCAGATTGATAAGACTAATTCTTTTTAGTAATAATTTTGTTTTTTCTAAATTTTGACTAATACAATAGAAGAAGTGGAAAAGTCTATGCATGAAGTTGACATTTCAGATTGATAAGACTAATTCTTTTTAGTAATAATTTTGTTTTTTCTAAATTTTGACTAATACAATAGAAGAAGTGGAAAAGTGACATTTCAGATTGATAAGATTTTTTCTAAATTTTGACTAATACAATAGAAGAAGTGGAAAAGTATGCATGAAGTTGACATTTCAGATTGATAAGACTAATTCTTTTTAGTAATAATTTTATTAACATAACCAGAAATTGAACCTTACTAACTATTTAAAGAAAATAGTTTTGAAAAACAAAAAAAAAAGGCAAAATAATAAGTGATATATATACACCAATCCTTACACACAAACTGGAAGTGACACAAGCTCAATTTCTTAATTTTAAACAGGTTTGATTTCAGAGTTTTTCTTCTCCTAGACTGGTTACCAAGCCAAGGTTAAACATCCCAGCATGCCCTACAATTTAGACAGATAAGACTAATTTTTCTGTATAATTTTATTAACATAACCAGAAATTGAACATTACTATTTAAAGAACATATTTTAAAAAAGACAAAATAATAAGTGATATATATATATATATATATATATATATATATATATATATATATATATATGGGAAGACTGCCTTGTGCATGATTCGAAACCCGACTGTCATGTTGACAGGCGAGCACCGTAAACCTTACACCAACCAGACTTTCTTTAGATTTAGAAGAAGTCACTATAAGAGGAATAGAAACCTACTTCTAAACAAAACGAAAAATCTAAAGATATATATATATATGAGGTATCCAAAATCTTGGTAGTAAGGGATGATTCTATATGTGATTTCTAAGACACACTGTATTAATATTGATGATCCGGTATGTATAAATACAGTGAATCTTTAAATCACTAAAGAGAGCTCAATGTATAATAAACTTTTTAGATTATATACAGAGTAATATTTATCTTTGAAAGGAAGGAAAAACTCAACACCGTTATTCCATAATAAATTTATTTCGACTAAAATTGGGGCCTTTATAAATCTAAGTTGATTTAATAAAGCTCCCCAGAATTCAGTCTCATCAGATGGGAAATCAAAATGATTTGAATTGCATAACAGAAAAATGTACACCTAAAAATTTTTTTTTTTCCTTTTACAAAATGTATACATTAAAAGACTGTCACCATGGCGACAGGAAGTCAAATTAGAAAAGAGAATACTTTTCATGGCCAGGTTTTTTCAGGGGATGGTAGTCAGACAAGTCTGGAAAA
>CM042141.1:94672484-94679984 GCA_023376005.1 Doryteuthis pealeii
TTACAAACCTGTCAGTATAAGTAGGATGTGACACTTGATCAATTTTTCAAATGGAGTTTAACAGGTTTGAAGTGAGAGTTTCCCTTCTCCAAGACTGGTTGCCTAATCAAGGTTAAAGAGCCCAGATTGTCCTACTATTTACTCATAGCTGGAAAATAATACTTTGAAGACTTCCTTTCTCAAGGGTATTAGTACTATGTAAAATGCAAACAGCCACATCCAGGATTTGAACTAATCTCACCATGTCCATTTCCTATAATGATAACCATTACACCACATGCCTTCATATTTATTATAACAATTATACAATAGGCGGTGTTCACTTCTATCAGTGTGTTTGGGGTAAATGTCTACAAAGGAATTAGAAGCTAGCACACTTTAGTCAGCTGACAAAAGCAGCCAGTTTGAGGAAGGATAGAGGACAGTCTGGGATAATTACAAGCTCTCAGTCCATCAAGGGGCAGTTAGAAAATTTTGTGTGTGGAAGAACTTTGTGTAATGTAAGAACATTCTACTACAAAGGTGTTTGTTGCCCATTGCATTACATAAATAGATATGGTAACTACTACTTGTATACTCTCTTTCTGTATTTTTATAGAACCTCTGTTTGACGGTTCACTCTAGGTACCAAGCCATTGTATACCAACATCCCTCCAGTTGGGTACAATAAACTTAGACATATTTCATTTTTACTTAAAGAGAAGTTATCCCCTGTATTTTGGTTTTACTTGAAGAGAAGTTATCCCTTGTATTCTAGTTTTATTTGGACAGAAGTTATCCCTTTTATTCTGGTTTTACTTAAAGAGAAGTTATGCCTGTATTTTGGTTTTACTTAAAGAGAAGTTATCCCTTGTATTCTAGTTTTACTTAAAAAGATGTTATCCCCTCTATTCTAGTTTTCCATGGACAGAAATTACCCAGTGTATTTTGGTTTTGTTCTAGTTCAAACTTTTTGGCACATTATTTGTTTTCTAGTTTTTAGTTTCAACCATTTTTGTATTTTTCTGTGTAACTTTATTTTAAGAAAAGACAAAATATTCTCCGTTTAAAAATTAAGCAAAAAGAAATAGAAAAACTATTTTCATTTTCTGTGTCTTACTTGTTACCAACTTAAAAAGAAAATGAATTCAAAATAAAACAAATTTCTCATTGTTTGACTGCACTCAAATCTCAAGACTCTCTATTCAACTGACTGACAATACTTTTTGTTTTTACAATAAAAATACATTGGAAATGAGACCCAAAGATACCACACAAAAGTACTAAGCAAGTTACAGTTTTAACAATAGTGTTGTATACGGAAGTTGGACTTCATAAAAGGTAACAAACACTTGTATAAAAATATAGTTTATATTTTTATTCTTCAAATAGCATTGAATGTGGAGAGTAAGAGATAGGGAAAGAGGTTAGGATTACATACACTGGGCGCGATGGAAGTTATCTTTTTGTGCACTTTTTGTGGCCTCACCTTCTTCCAGTCAGAACACCACAGTTTTTGTGACCATGCCTTCTTTTTTTCACATCATTTTTGTCTCAACATTCAATTTATTACATTTTAAATCCACTTTTATGTAAGCAGCATGCGTTGAAAATAAAGGCATAGCAAAGCCCAACTATGGGTTAGATAGTACCACTACTGTTCTTCTGGCTATTTGGTTTGGTTTGGTTTCTTTGCTTAATGGCATATCAATGGGTTATTCAATGCCAAAACCATCCTTGTAGAAGAACAGTAGTGGTATTATTTAATCCATAGGTGGGAGATGAAGAGGTTCATACCAAAGATATGTCTGAAAGTGAACATAGTAGCATAACTGTAATTCAAACTTGCTTACTATGATGTTGCAGTCCAGGATATTACAATGCGATGAGGACTCCTTCTTAGTTTGGTTTCCTTGTTTAATGGCATATCAACCTCCATGGGTTATTTAATGCCAAAGCTATCCTTGTAGAACAGTAGTGGTACTATTTAACTCATAGCTTGGGCGGAGGTGAGTGAGTTCATACCTTTATCTAGGGAATTAGTCTGAAAGTGAACATAATAGCATTTCACTTGCTTTCTATGATTTCACAGTCCATAACGTTAGCCATTACGCTATGGAGACTCCCTGAAATCCAGATAGAAATGCCATGAATAACATGAAAAAAATAAACAGATCTAATAACTCCAATATCATAGACTCCTTGATTTATAATTTTTAATTTTATTTTTACCTTTTCTTTTTAGAATTTTTTTTTAATGTTCATGATAACCCTTTTTTTTTTTTTTTTACTTCTGAAAGATCTGAAAGTCTTCTCTGGAAAAGTTCAATTTCTTATGTCTGTAAATAGAAAATTCTGATTTCCTCAGCTGCTTGGTTGAAAAGATCTTAATCTGGCTTTGAAAAAAAAAAAAATGAAGCTCAATTCTTTGGTTATTCTTCAGGATTTATTTCTTAAAATGCTGATTAGTAGAATTATTGTTACAATTTATGGGCATTTATAAATTGTGAATGTATCTGTAGCTAGAATACTTAAATTAAGGTCTGTTTGATTTAAAATCAATGGGTCCCTATGGAAAGTTACTTGCCGATTATGGACAGTTGGTGACCTTTTATTTGACCCCTTAAAAATGCGCCATTACAGAGGTGTGAGAATAAGTTAGTTTAGTTAGCAAATGCGACCCAGCTTTCAAAGAGTGTAGATGTATTGTCAGCTCTGACGGATCCATCTCTCCCCACAGTAGAATCAATATGTGCTAAGAAATAAAACTTGATGAAGAAAAACCAAGTCTTGTTAATAAATTATTAAACAAGCAATGTCCAGCCCAAAGAAGTATCAACAGAACAACAAAGAAGAAGACCTGAATAGAAGTCAGCCTAACCAGACAAGATAGACAAAGAAGTAGATGTAGTAATCAACAAGTCAGTAACCAGAAGTGTAACAAGTAAGGTTATTAAGAACTATCATATCTAAACTATCTATCATACATCATACACCTCTATTATATATGAGATACATAGAAGGAAAAAAAATAGAGGGGGGAAAAAATAGATATTTGAGTCAACAAGTTCCTGCTGAGGGGGAACCAAAAAGAAGCGAGTCTACCGTCTTCTCGCAGGCCAAACTTTCTTTTGGTCAACACAGTCTTCGTCTTTGACCAGCAGCTGAAAAGCTGTCGTCGTCAAAATATTTTAACAGCTGAAAAATAGCAACTTCCATTTACTTTTGTTTCTTTGTTGGATTAAAATCAATTTCTTTGTTGGGTCGTTCATAAAGCGCTTCGTCGCTGACTGCTGTCTTGTGTCGGCCAACTGCTTCTCATCAGCGCTCCACTAATTTATGGACACAATCCCCCAACATCCAGGCACCTGAATTACATCTCGTGTCCATCCAGCTTCTGAATCGCATTTCTTTGCATTCCGGAAGGTGCGGATTCGACTCCGTCAGGCAAGACAATGTCTTGCTCTTTTTCTAAATGAGTACTGTAGTACACGTTCTCTCTCACAAGATGAACACTCCACCGATTATGTATATCTGAGTAAAAAGGGTATATAACATTATTTAAAAAAAAAAGAAACCAACTGTATTGTAACAAGGATTGCTTTAATTTTAATAATGTCATAATTGGTTATTTTACACGTAGACTTCAGACATGATTAGTCCGTAGCAGATTATTCATGTCTGAAGTCACCATGGTGCAACACCATCAAGTCAAGAGGTCCAGAAGAAAGCAACGGCAACAAAGCACTGGCACATCAACATCTTCAGGGACAACCTTCACATGTGACATCTGTGGCTGAGGACTGTTTCTTGAACATTTGACTTGACAATCACAAAAGTCGCTGTGACAACAGCGGCATAAGAATTATAGAGTCTTCCAAGACTTTAATGCTGATACAATACAAATTGGTTATGTTACATGTTGTGATGACATTGTTAAAATTGTCATTAGAAAATTTATTAATAGACATGAAAAAGTGAATAAAATTCTTTGAAAATAAATTCTCAAAGATTTCCTTTACCTATGGACCCCTTTGATGCCTATTTTATTCTGGTGGAATCTCAAAACAATTTGATATTTAAAAAATCCTAAGGTATTTTATTATTAAATATTATCAGGAATTGTCTCAAAAAATTGACAGAAAATTTTGTCTATTGTTGAAGTATACAACACTTTATGTATATTAATGCAATTTTATTTTTGTTTCCAGAGTTTCAATGCTTTAGAGTTTAATTATAAATAATATCTAATGATGTCCATTTTGACTGTATTGAAATAGAAACCTGGTAGCTTTGGTTTTGAAGAAAATCACTAATTTATTCTACTTTTTGGGGGTGTATTTATTTATGGGTGATACTGTGAATAAAAAAGTAAATAATTTACAGATGTATCAAATTGGGTAAGGTCGCAATTAATGAAGTAGACACAATTTTGTATCACCCACCCCATCCCCTTCCATGAAAGTAAATAAGTTAATAATGCAGTTATGTAATGTAAAAAATATTTTTAAAATGTATAAAGTAAAAAAAAAAAATGTGTTACACTTTCATTTCGGAATGGAGGGATGACGTGTCAACATGTGTTACATTATGTCACTCATTTCCAAATGGAGAGATGATGTTTGGATAGAAATATTTGTATACTTATCTCTGGACCGGAACTACATCGGAGAGGCTCGTATCTTCCTTGCTGAGTCAATGCTGGAGTTGGCTTACAATTCCTGGATGTTTGGAGTCTGGAAATCAACTTGGGGTGCTGGGGTGGGGGACATCTTGCCTTGTGCTATTTAGAGTTTTTAGTAATAACACAAGGCCACTTCTTTTTTTCTCATGAGATTTTTATTTTCCCCAAGGCAAAACTGTCAAGAGCAAAAGCTCCATGTCTCACTCTCGACACATAGTTCCAAACTCAGCCACCCTCTCACCTCTCACCGACTTTGCCATGTCTCACGGCTTGTCCAATAGAAACTATGATGATTCATCCTTAAACTTTTCCATTCTCATCTAACGCATATTATTGCTAAAAACTTTTCTGTGCTAATTTACACGTCAGTGTTACACACATGTCTCCCCACCCCCATTATGTTACGTATGGAGATAAAAATAATCATGAATGTATAATAATAATCAGATCCGAACAGATTGAAAAAGGGTTAATTTTTCTTTTAATAGTGAAAAAACTAAAAATGGAAAATAGACTGTAAATTATATCACCTATTGTAAAAAAGTAACAAAAATTTTCAAATAATTATTTAAAAAAACGTTTGTTATTGAATTTAATAGGAATCATGGTGAAAATATCAAACAAAACTAATGAATATGCCTAAAAAATCACGGCACAATATGTGTTTGTATGTGTAATAAGTAATTGAGAGTTACCTCCCCTACTTTATGATTACCTCCCCTTTGGAGAATTCTCTATTGAATACTAGACTATATAAACTCTTAATATGGGTACCAGTTATTCTAAGTAGAATTAAACTTTCCAAAGTCTATTGGTGTTACCTCCCATACTTTATGATTACCTCCCCTTTGGAGAACTCTCTAGGGAATACTAAACTATATAAACTCTTAATATGTGTACCAGTTATTCTAAGTAGAATAAAGATTTTCCAAAGTCTATTGGTGTTATTATTTGTCATTACAGTATGAATGTGTGTACTTAAAAATTTTTTTTCAAAAACACAAAACTTTAATAACTAAATTATATGGTAAATGAATATTCACAAGTAAAATAAGTTATGAATATATTGAGCACTTAGATACTTTCGTGGGCTCCCAACTTACTATTTCTCTTGCATGGGCACTAAAAAATCTTAAAAGGACCCCCCAGGGACCCTATGGACCCTGGTTGAGAACCACTGCTTTAAAGAGAGGATGTTTGTTTGCATGCAAATAAAACAATTCAGAAATTCAAAAAAACAATTGAAAGATGAAAGAATATTTAAACGTTAATCAAAAGATAATACAGCTTTGAAGTGAACCCTTATTTGCGGACCAAGATATAAGATAAAAGGAAACTGCCATTGGAAGAAATTGATTTGAATAACAAGACAAAGTAGTCTACATTGTATCTGTTTGTTCTTAACCCCATTAAAATCTCCAGATTTATGCTTGAAGCAGCACTTCATTGATTTTTAGAATTCGTCTCAGTTTTTTCATTTTGTTTCTGTTGTTTTCTAGTTTTGTTCTGTAGCCCTTGGTGGTGTGTGGTGTAATGGTTACAGTTGTAGGAAATGGACTCGTCAACCTGAGTTCAAATCCTGGAGTGAGGTTGTATGCATTTCACTTAGTGCTAATACCCTTGGGTAATTCCATGTCAAATCATCCAGAAAAAAGTAAAATTGTCACCCCCCACCCCTAAAAATCAATAAAACTCCACCAATTTTTAAAAATTGAAAGCTCAAATTTGGGGATTGCCTAACTTCAACAGAAAAATTGAAGTGCAAAATTTTAACAATTTTTTGCAAAATGTTGTAACTTCTGTTCTGAGCAAAAAACAAACTATCTTTTTAGTACAAATAATGTTCAATATATCCACACTTGGATAACATTTCAGAAAAATTGAAGGGGGTTAGGTGACATGGCCTGGATGACTTGACATGGAATTACCCCTTTGGGAAAGGTATGAATCCAACTATTCTCCCCCCAGCTGTAGGTAAATAGTAGGACAGACTTGGCTCTTTAACTTTGTATGGTAACCAGTCAAAAAGAAGGAAACTGAATTCAAATTCATTAAACTCTGCTTAAAGAAATTGACCTTGCTTTTGCAGAGATGTTGGTAAATATGTACCATAACATTTTATTCCCCTACTGGAAGAGTAACCTATGACCCCCGCCCATCAATCACATCAGTTGATAAATACATAGAATTTGTTTTTTAAAGCTGGAGTATAAAACATTTTGTTTCTCCAGTATAGCAGATCTGTAAATATTTTGACCAAAAGAATATTATTGAACTGAGTAATTCTTTGAGAATAAAGAATGCCAAACAAAAAACAAAAACAAAAAAACATCTTAATCACAAAAAGTTATTAAGTTTCGTTATTCAAACATGTGAATTTGTTTTTTCAAAGAATATTCTTTGTATATATAATTCTCTCTGATTCAGTATTTTATATTTGTTCTTATTCTTGTTATTTCTGATTTACAGCCTATTTGTGCAGCAGGTGATGGAAGACACAGTGTCTGAGTTAACACAAAAGCTCACATACAATTCATTAATCAAGTCAGTGAATGAAGCCAAGAAGACAAAAGCCACCCTTCAGGAGACCATTCGCAAGTCAGTATGGCTCTAAGATATCTTTCTATCCTTTTTTTTGTTGTTTTGTTTAACTTATTGAATACACTGTTATTATTCTCTCTTGTAGATCTAGCTAACTTCATTTCCTTTTTATTACTTGTCATAAAATAAACAAATTAAATTTTTTATTATAACTGTTTTGAGAATTGTGTTTATATGTTGGAGACCATCCAAGCTACGTGCATGTGAATAAGTAGTTATTTTATCAGATAATATTT
>CM042141.1:94682484-94757484 GCA_023376005.1 Doryteuthis pealeii
ACTGTTAAATTACTGTAATCCCACAACAGGGACCAGAGGTCCGCCCGTACTCTACGCTGTCTGAAATCAAAAAGAGGCCAGTATTTTTCTTCGTCATTCTTCGTGACCACGTGACTTCCAGTCCCAGTCAACACCCGAAACTTCCGGTTGGCTTTCGATTCTCCATTTGGGGGTGGTCACGACCCGGTCAAATTCCCGACAAACCGTTTTGTGTTCATCACTTTTTTAAAAACCTTTACTATCTCTTATTTCTCCTTCCTCCTTTTCTAATAGTAGTTCTCGCAAAACTCAGGACATTCACCATCTCGCTACAGTTGTACACAATATTTTTTGTCATGAATTAACTCTTTGCTTACCAAATTTCCCCCATGGCTGTACCAAATTTTCTTGATATTATTTACATATCTAATGGGATATTTCAAAGGACACATCTATTGGTTCACAGACAAAACAAAAGATGACAGGGGTGTTCACTTAGTGATTTTTTCAGTGTAAACAAGTGAATTTAGTTTGGTTTGGTGGTTTTGTATTACGGCATATTAACTCTCTTTTGGGTCATTTAATGCTGAATCTAGACATTTTGAGAAACAAAGGACTTGCTTACTCTACCAGCTGTTGCTTAAGTGGTCACTCAATATAAGTACTGTGAAAACTCACACCAAACAATCACTACAACCAATAGTCCCCCTAAAGATGACCAGTGACATGGTTGAAAGTGCTTGGGTAAAAAATATGGAATTCTTTCTCTACCACCAGGAACCCAATATGTGGAAAACAACAAGAAGACTTGAATGTCTACACTTGAAGATCATAAAGAAGAAATATTCTGTGGTCTTTAAAAAAAACTGCTTATATATATATATATATATATATATATATATATATATATATATATCTTCTATTATTATACTAAAGCTGAGTTTATCAACCTTCTCCAGCTAAAGGATTTTTTTCTATTTATGTTATGGACACAATATTTATACTTAGATATTCCTTGGTGTTAGCACTACAAAGTGTATGAAAAAAATTCAGTTTAATTGGCTTTAATTAGGCGTAATTAGCAATTAAGTCAACGACCGACCAATCCCTGTCTTGGAGATTACCTGTTGCTCTTCCCATCTCGCTATGTCAGTTAAGTTAACTCTCCTCCCACCCTGTATTTGTCAGTTAGGAAGAGTTTGATAGCGAGCCTGTAATAACTGAAAAATCAGCACTCAGGACCCCACGTCATTACCTACGTACCGTAGGTGATAGCGTGGGGGCCTCCGTGTATTCACCACCCCCCTTTCATTTCTCCAGGCTAAAGAGAATTTTTTTTTTTAATAAAGTGGCGTAAATCAGGCTTTAAAATAGATTTTTTAAAATTACTTTAATTATTAATTTATAGAGTCAAATTTAACATGATTATTAAACTTACTTTAAAATATTTCATGTTGGGTAAAAAAAAAAAGTAGTTATATATTTAAATGTGATGGGATCTTATTCAAATGAGCAAACGTTGACTCCCCCCATCGTTTAACTAAAACAAACTAAAAGAATACATTGCTGACTAACTCCTTGATTTTTGGTAATTTATCTATCTTAAATTAGTGAATCAATCAACTTATTTGGTAAGTAGATAAATTGTCTTTGTTGCTCTTTTCGGAAAAATTAAAATCTTATTTTGTTTTAAAATCAAGATTTGTGGGTTAAAGTTCGCAAATTGTTTATAAGAAGTATATATTAACATTACCGACAAAAACTTAATTACCTTAACCCCTAAACCGTAACAGAATTTGCAAAAAAACTTAATAAGTTTCCGTTTTAACGACGATTTGCAAGTTTAACCGATTTAAGATGTTTTGAGATTAAAAAATGTACGAGATAAATAATACACACACACAAACAAACCAATGCCTTTTTATTGTAACTAAGTTTTTGTCGGTAATGTTAATATATACTTATAAAAAATTTATTATGTTTCCTACAGTTTTTAATAGAAAACAAATCAAGAGTTTATTAGAAAATAAGTTGTTTAGAATTAAATTGTCAGCTACGACATAATTTATTTACTAAAAGAATAGGTAAATGCCTCACGATTTAACTCTTAATATTATTGAAAAAGAAAGTTGGGAAAATCAGAATTACAATGTTAGAAATTATTTATAATAAAATTTTAACTGAACGGTAATATCTGCTTTCTGGATATAAACAGGAGAATTATTTGTTTCCAAATAAAATAATAAATTTCTTCAAACACTGTTTGTTTGAGTTTTCTTTTACAGAGTATAAATATACATGCGTCACGGATTCGAACCTATTAACTTATGGACCCTTTTCTTTGATTAAATAAATACGATTTTGCTGTACATTAAAGAAAAGTATTTATTTAACATTTTATAAATTTTTAAAAATCCCTGAAAAATAAAATAAAAATGTAGACAATAGGAACTTTTAATATAAAATTCTTTTGAAAATAATCTAACAATTAAAAAACAACAACAAAAAAGAAAAAGATACATATTTTTTCTTATTTATGAGATTTATAGGTACCACCAATTTGACCCTGTGCAATTTACCCCCCCCCCCTACATTTAAGACAATGAAACTTGCAGAAAAATTAATATTTTCTAGAAAATTTTTTTTTCTTCGAAAGAAAAAACATTAAACAAACTCCTGATGATTTTTTAAATTTTTTATCAGCTTACGAAAATAATGAAAATTATGATTGAAAAACAATGTTTTCATTTTTGCACTGTTAAATCAACTGAAATTTAACGTAGCTAAAAACAAGTTACGATAAGAGGATTTTTAAAAAATTCTATGAAAAATCAATTAATGGTCCGATTTTCACGAAAATTTCCATAAATTTTTACCATTGGATGTAAATACATCTGAAATAGTTTTTTTTCTAAAATATATTAGGGGAAATATTTTTTTATGAGGTCTATCACCCCCCCTATTTTATTTTATTAGATAAAAAAATGACGTGGAAAAAAAATTTGGTACTTTTTTTTCTATAAAGATAAGAGGCTGAATAACTATATCAATGAAATTGTATAATGTACCGAACTATAGTTTTTTTAGGAAAAATTAATGAAATCGGAAATAAAAAGTGCAAAAAAATGTCATTATATTAATATTTGAAAACTTTTTTTGCATGTAATTGGTATGTACTATATTCTATTAAATTCTCAAAAAAAAAAAAAATTTTTTTTAAAGAAATGAATTTTTACGAGATTTTCAATCTTTTGTGTGATTAAATATTTTTATTTTCTGCGTGAAATAAATAAATTTTTTTTTTTCTGCGGAAAAAAAATCGAATTTTTCACGGATATTTAAAAATATGAATTTTAGAATTCAGGTGAATTAAAAGTTGGTCCGATCCGTGCTCGATTAATATTTTAAAAAGAATTTGTAATTTTTATTGTTGAATAATAATGTGTGATTCTTAGAATATACAGAAGAGCAAAACTGACATATGACGAGACGCTTCTCGGTAACTAAAGTTTGTTTTTCTGTGCGTAAAAAATGATTTTATTTAACTTTTACGACCAATTAGAATAAAAATAATATATTGAATGATTGTTTTATCAGTTTTTCTCTTAGAAAAAATATTCAAATTTTCATTTTATTTTCGATTTTAAGAATTAATTCTAAAACTGAAGACATTTTTAACGTCAATTTCACTGCGAAATTTTAAGATTAAATATTTTCAAGTTTTTATTCATAGTAAATTGTAATATTAAAGTTTATAAAGATTTTATTCATTTTAAATTGTAATATTAAAGTTTTTAAAGATTTTATTCATTTTAATAGAAAAAATTTGGCTAAAAAAGTTTGTCCGTTACACCCATCCGTACTTAGATGCATAACCGTAAGAGGGTAATAATATGTATTACTTTCTCTCTAAATCGCAGCCTGAAAATTACCCTTTCGCACGTAATATGGATAGGTTTGTTTATTTTTTAAGATAGCGATGTAATTTTTCCCAATCGGATAATTTGATCTTTGAATTAACTATTTTTCTTTGTAACAACCCTGTACGTTCTTTTTTTTACGTGATTTTTGATAAACAAAGTTCGGAAATATCTGTTTTCGTTTTATTCAAGATGGCCTAAACGGTTTGGTGGTACCTAGAGATTTAAGTTTCAATGTTTAAGATGCCCTATTTCCAAAACCGATTTATTAGTGAATTATCTTTTTTTACATATGTTCCATCATTAAATTGTCTTTCGAAAAATGTAAAATTTATTTATGTACAAAAAAAAAAAAAAAAATCTTGGTACGGGGGATCAACGCGCGAAACATATTGGTGCATATCGCGTTAATGCGTTCTGGGCCCTTGCCCTAAAAAATGCTACATGATGCCTTCTGAAAATTCGAACCGTGCTATTTATGAACTTCCTACCTGGGTAAAGAAGAACAATTTCCTCATAAATTCCTACAATAAAATAAATTGAACCCTCATTTTATGTCTGTGTTTTTGCAATAAATGTTTTATTTTTCTTGCACCCATTATTTTACAATACTAAATATATTTTCTTGGAGATATGTTAGCACCATATATATTTATAATATGCCTAGACTACATAAGTAAACATCATTAGATGTTATAAATAATTATTTTTTAAAAGGCAAGAAGCAGGCAATATTCTGCACCGAATGCAGCATGGAACATCACCCTCTATGTGAACTCCGATAAAAGCAAGTTCATATGTTTTTAAAATTAAGGAGGCATCTCTACGTTCGATGATAAACCCTGGAAATTGGTGTTACAATTAACGTAGCTAGGTAGTAATATCTTATCTAAAGAAAGCCATGTTAATCAATGCATAGTGAAAGGCATGGTCTTCCATGGACTATCAGTCATATAGAAATCTGATCTCATTGACAAGTTAAAGCAACAATTCTTCACAACCATAGCTGTATCATTGCTACTGTACAACTGCACCACTTGGACACTAACATAGCACCTAGAGAATAAGCTACATGGGAACTGCACAAGAATGCAGTATGTAATTTCAAAAAAGTTGTGGAAGCAACACCCCATGAGAAAGCAGCTGTATGGCCACTTGCCACTTATCACACAAACAATCTGAGTAAAATGCTGGACACTGCTGGAGAATCAAGGACAAATGATGTTTTTGTATGGAAACCAGCAGACAGGCACCCCAGTGTGGATCGTTGAGCAAAGATGTACATTGACCAACTTTGTGCAGATATTGGATGCTGTGAAGAGGACCTCTTGAGAACAATGATTGATAGGGTAGGGTTGGCTAGAGATTGTCATGGATATCCATGATTAAAATCCTACTTACCTTTAATTACAAATTAACTAACCAAGTGACCCTTATCTTGTTCCTTCTTTGGTCATTTGAAAATGTTTACTCCAGTTTAAATAACTTATTTGGACAGTTTGGGAAAACTTTAAATTAGTGAAATAATATTATCATGTGATTTTTTCCAACAATCTAAAATGAGCACAATGGGTGACCCAACGGGTCACGTATTTTCTAGTATATATATATATATATATATATATATATATATATATATATATATATATATATATATATATATTATATTATATATTATACTTATATAGATTTGTACATGTGCTCAAAAATATCTATATTAATTGATTTTCATACATCTTGGATTATGGCCAAGTCACACAGAAAGCACTGGCCCCTGCTAGATCACAACAGTTAAGCAGCATTGAGCCTGTTCAATAATTAATTGGGTGACCACTTAAGCAACAGCAGGTACAGTTAGCAAACTGAGTTCCTTATCAAAAATGACCTGATTTGGCATTAAATAACCTGAAAAGGATTGATATGCATTTCACATAGCTCTAATACTCTTGGGAAAGGTACGAATCTGACTATTCTCCCTCCAGCTATGAATAAATAGCAGGACAGTGTAGGAGAAGGAAAACTCTGAATTCAAACCTGTTAAACTCTGCTTAAGAAATTGACCTTGTGTCACATCCTGCTAGTGTGGAGGGTTATATTTTTGAATACAAAAAAACCCCAAAGAAACTCATTTTCTGGTATAAAGAAAGTTTTGATACAAAGTTTATGATTTTATTTTTTATTGGAAAGAAAGTTTTTAACTCTGAAGAACACATTTAGCGTCTTTCATTTTTAGAATGTTGAAATTTTGAATTTTTTTTCTTCTCAATTTTAAAAGTTTCTTTAAAACCAGGAAGTATTGTCTCAGAAAATTTAACATCTGATATAATACATTTCTGTTTTCGACAAAACCAATATTAATTTACAGAAACACAATAGAAAAAATATCATGATTCATGATTCTGAAAGCCATTTTCAAGCAGACATTAATAAATAACTTTGCTGATGTGTGTGTGTGTGTGTGTGTGTGTGTGTGTGTGTGTGTGTGTGTGTGTGTGAGTGTGTGTGTGCGTGTGTGCATGTGTGTGTATGCGTATGTGTGTGTTTGCATGCATCTGTATGAAATAGTTAGACAGGAGCAGACTGAGATAGATAGATATGAATATAGATAGATATGAATAGACTGAGATAGATAGATAGATAGATAAATAGAGATAGATAGGTTATGAACAGATAGAGATATAAATCCATATATAGATAGATAGATAGATAGATATGAGCAGACTGAGGTAGATTGATAGATAAATTAATAGATAGACCAATATATAGATAGATATTAGTAGAATGAAATAAATATATAGATAGATATATAGATAGATATACAGATAGAAATACAGACAAACAGATAGATAGATAGATAGATAGATAGATATTGACCGTATTATCTAGTAAGGCACTTCTCAAGCCACTTCTAACCCCATATAAAAATATCAAGTTATCTAGTGAGCAATGAAAAATAACTGCATATGATACATACAATATGAATGGATGCTGAAAAAGAACAACCAAGAATCATTAAATGGATGTGCAATTTCATGTATTCTCAATGATTATTATGAGAGTGAGTCAAAAAGTAATGCCATTTTGTTTATGACAGGTATAATTACCAACACAGGAACATGCATCATACATTAAAATGAAGCTGGTCCTCTGTAGATCACATCCCTACTTTTCCACATAGTCATTGTTTCTCTCTATAGCAATGTTCCACGTTTGAATGAGAGCATGTATCTCTGCCCTGTAAAATTCTGTTGACTGTTCTTTGAGCCACTTCTTCACTACACTATGCATCTTCGATACTCACCAGATTTAGCACCTTCAGACTATCATCTCTTCGGCCCCATGAAAGAGGATTTGAGATGCAAACATTATTCCAGTGACAAGGAAGTGAAATCTGTAGTGAAGAAGTGGCTCAAAGAACTGTCAACAGAATTTTTTCCAGGCAGTGATACATGCTCTCATTCAAAGGTGGAACATTGCTATTAAGAGAAACGGTGACTATGTGGAGAAGTAGGGATGTGATCCACAGAGGACCAGCTTCATTTTGATGTATGATACATATTCCTGTGTTGGTAATTATACCTGTCCTAAACAAAATGGCATTACTTTTTGACTCATTCTTGTAAATAATCATGAATCTTAATTAACATCTTATTCATTAGGAATGTCTCTAATAAAATCTCGCTGAGTTTGATTTGCCTCAAAACAGCCCATGTTATAAATGCGTTCAAAATTCTACAATGTGTCATATCACTAAGAAATGTCGTTGGCATCCTTCCATCTAAGAGAGACGATGGAGTAGAGTCCAAATTTTTTTGAAACTATGTTGCCTAGGTGGGTTCATATGGAGGATGAGCTGTTGTCCAAGCAGCAACTCCCCCCTCTCCACACTGCTGCTGTGATCCAAAGGAAAGGTAAGGAACCAATGCAGTTTGGCAGCGGTAGTTTCGCAGGAGTTGCTGGGTAGTACTGGATTTCAGCATCACACCACTTTAGGGACTCCAGTTCCTGATTTTTTTTCAGGGTTTACTCCCCTAAAGGTAAAGCCGCTAGGCAGTAGAGGTTTTGTATCGGACTTTTAATCCTACAACTGTCAGTGATCCTGAAAAATGAATGAGATTAAGAATAAGAAATAAAGGTTACTCAATCTCTTAAAACTCATTTTTTGATATATTTAACCCATAGATGCAACTTTAACAGGTACTACCACTCCAGATCTGATTAGACCTTGGAGTAATGGTGATGAAGAGGTACTCCACACTCTCTAGATCTCCAGAATTGGAACCTCACCACTAGATGCAGTTTAACATCATACTCAGGACACTAAGGCCCTCAGCCATTGCCTTCTAGCTCATATAAGATAAAAAGGGTTTGGGGTTTGCCACAAGGGCAATAGGGTCTGGAGAATCATATAGGTGCTAGGGCTTGATGTAACCAGCTGATTGATTGGAGGGAGCCTCTCCAACTGCCCATCTAGACTAAGGTAAGGGTGAAAGTGGAGTGTTGCTTGTCATGGACTGTTCAGCCACCAAAATTCCATCTTTAAACATCATGGATTGCCACACACAACCAACAGGTGGCCCCATTTGGGGGATTTTACCCCTCTTCAGAGGTGTTTGGGGGTTTCTACAGCCCCAGCTGACAGCGCAGAAAAGAGAACTTGACAACTGGTAGATTTTGCAGTCCTTGCAGATCCCAAAGTAAATCTGAAAGAAAACGAAAAGATAGACATATACTATGACCTGGCCAGAAAACTGAAAAATCTGTGGAACATAAAGGTAATGGTTGTAGCAATTGTTGGTGCCCTTTGTATGATTCCTAAGAGTTTGGCAAAGTGTCTGGATGAATAGGAAATCAGAGGAAAGAATCAAGACCATCCAAGTAACAGCATTATTAAGAATTGGCTAGAATACTTAAACGAGTCCTGGAGACCTGCTGTCACTTAGCCTCCTGTGAAAGACTACCAGATAAGGTGTGTGCAAAAAACTGCTCAATGAGTGAAATAATAATAATAATAATAATAATAATAATAATAATACAAGGGTATTAGTG
This sequence comes from Doryteuthis pealeii, assembly GCA_023376005.1. NCBI lineage: Eukaryota > Metazoa > Mollusca > Cephalopoda > Myopsida > Loliginidae > Doryteuthis > Doryteuthis pealeii. Next base: position 94,691,433 of record CM042141.1, read on the forward strand.
CTATGAGAAATGCAAACAACTTTGTCCAGGATTTCAACTCAGGTCGCCATGTACTTTTCCTACAGTCATAACCATTACACAATGAGCACCTTACAATATAATTCAAAAGCTGACATTTAAAGAACCTGTTATTCAATGAGATTAATAGTTACAAGCTCTATCAATTATTGACACAATTTAACAAAATACATTTCACTAAATATCAATAATAATAATGATAGTAAAAATAATAATAATAATAATAATAATAATAATAATAATAATAATAATCATGATAGTAATAATAATAATGATAGTAATGATAATGAAAGTAAAAAAAATAAATAAATAAAATACCATCAGCTAACACTGGTGGGGAAAAAATGATAATAATAATAATAATAATAATAATAATAATAAAAATCATAATAATAATAATAATAATAGTAATGATGATAAAAGTAATAATAATAATAATAATAATAGTAATGATGATAAAAGTAATAATAATAATAATAATAGTAATGATGATAAAAGTAATAATAATAATAATAATAATAATAGTAATGATGATAAAAGTAACAATAATGATAATAATAATGATAATAAACGTAATAATAAAAACAGTGAAGCAAATTTCTTGGAATCAATTGTTGTCTGGTATATGATGCTGTCTTTTATATCATACGTCCTCATTGCTTGATCAGGGTGATTGATTTGTAGAATGAAAATTAGAATCCCATTCTTTTTTTTCTTTTTCTTTTTCTTATTTTCTTATTTCTCTAATTAACAGTAATGATTTTTCATTCCTGTTCTTCATTTGGCCAATCTGAAATTAGTTTTAATCACTCAATTATTTTCTTTCTTCAGCCAACATTGCTTTTAGCTAATGAAAAACTTTAGAAAGATACTTTACCAGTCTCTTTGTAGGAAGCAGTCTACTCAGTGGATTTTCTTTCTTTTTTTTTGTTTGTTTGTTTGCTTTTTATTTATTTCTTTTCTTTTCTTTTTTCTTCTCGGTTTTCTATTTAAAGTGGATCTATTTTTGATCATCTGAAAATTTATCTGTTTTTTTTGTTGTTTTCATTGTTGTAATTGTTGGACTTTTAGTGGCTATGAATTTCTTTTAGATTAGAGATCATTATCACTCAATGTATTTGATACTTTTTCTTTTTCTGTTTTTGTTTTTCTTAAACTTAATTTGCCTTTGGGATTACTCTATGCATTAAATTTAGGAAGCTTTCTTTTGAAATATTTTCAATTTCAGCTTTCTTTTCTTTTTTATCCTGGGAAACTTATTCTTTTATTCAGAAGAGTTCTAAAACTCTAAACATTAAAGAGTTCCAGTCACTCAATTGTTGTTACATAGAGTGATAACTGATTATATAGGGGTTATTGTTAGATGGCCCTTTGGCAGACCCCTATTTTATAAATATGAACAAAAGAACTGCAACAATAGGTATATTTGAAGAATGAGTTTAAACTTCAGTCATGCTATTACATTTACTTTTGGACTAATGCCCTTTGAGTTGAGCCCTTATCAGACCCCTATTTTGAAAGAAACAAACAAATTGTAAGTATGAATAAAAGAACTGCAACAAGACATATATTGAGAGAATGAGTTTAAACTCCAGTCATGTTATTATGTTTACTTTTGGACTAATAGCCTTTGAGTTAACCCTTTAGCAGACCACCTTGTTCACCACATGCTAAAATGGAATTCCAGTTATTCAATTGTTGTTACATAAGGTTTATATTATTGTGAGTTGCCCCTTTGTCAGACCCCTATTTTGGAATGAGCCAAAAAATGTATAGAATACAATTCTATATTTTATATCAAAATAAGAATAAATATGCGTACACATTTCTTTTCCAAAACTCAAGGAAAAGAAATTAAAACAAACACACGAACACAATCCTTTTCCCAAACTTAAGGAAAAGAAATTAAAACAAATGTTTATATATTGGTCAAGGTTTGATTGGAGGAATCAGTGTGCTTTCAACTACATACGCGCCGCGTTTGCGCCAAAAAAAATTAATTACTTTTTGATCCCACTAAGTATCATGAAACACAGAGAAGAAATCAACAATTACACAGAATTCATCTCACCGACAGAAAGGACACACACCGGACAACAACAAACAAACAGATATCTGCGGGACGATTCACTAACATCAAGACAAACATGGCACCCTTCTGAGTCACAAGCTGACTACTAGAATTTACCATTCACTTGTACCACCTCGTTAAACATCAGGAATCAATTTCATCAGGTCTTATATTACAAACTTAATTTTCATTTCTGTTCATATCTAATCGAACTTTGACGACGACATAAACATTTCACATTACACATTTCTTGACATACTTTTCCAAACGCTACACACAAACTTTTACATTTCTTTTGAACATTCGCATATTTGTTAAATACTTACAAATTCATTCTCCGTCATTCTTAAATGCATATGGTTGCCTTCTACAAATGTAGACATGAATAAAATAACTCCAACAAGAGGTATATCAAGACAAAGAATTTAATCGACAACTTTGTTCACTATGTGGTAAAATAGAATATGGCTACCGTACAATTTCTGGTTATGATCATGCCATACTACAGAAGAGTATCTAAGGGACACAACTCATGTTAATTAACACAAATGACAAGTTGATCATGTGGTGGAGGAGATTCAACAACACCAACAATCATTTCACTAAACCAAGAACCATTCATATGGAATCCGAGTCATTTGGGAAAAGTTATTGTTCACATTTGGGTCTTCTTTGAACTTCTTCAATCATCTGCCTGACCTCTGCCCTCACTTTTGAGGCTCTCCATGGCCTGTTTATGAATCTGTAATTGCTTCACTCTTGGTGTCGGACTACAATGATTTGCTATTACACCTTAGATTTAAACTGTCAGCCTACATATCTACATATTTCATATTTACATATTCATAATAGTTGATATTAACATCTTGTGATTTACCCTTAAATATATCTTCAGTGTCAGTTGTGTGTCAGTTGGAACAGCAAAATTTAAAAGATGATATGTTCTTGATGTATAATTTCTGTCTGTAATATTCAAACTAAGTGCTTTACAGGTGAAGGAAATACATTCAATGAGTTCTTTTTTTTTGGTCATAAAATCATTGCTAATGCTTTCCTATAGTAAAATCCTTTGTAATGCTTTCCTATAGTAAAGTCATTAGCAATGTTTTCCTATGATAGAACCATTGGTAATGCATTCATATAGTAAAATCCTTGGCAATGATTTCTTATAGAAAAATCATTTGCAAACATTTCCTATAGTAAAATCTTATGTACCTCATTTTCTAGGGCATATTCTAGTTTGTTCATCTACCATTTTCTTTTCTATTTTCCTTTCTTCTTTCCTAGTTTTAAGTAATCTCTCTGCAAACATACTCAAACTTTTCTCAATTTTGACAATATAAAATATTTTGACAACCACAAAAAAAAGAGTGTTTTATCAGCATTATTCTTTATGATTTTTAACAGTTGACTTGTAAAGTTTGAAATTGGATTACATTTGTAATTCCTTTTCCAAAATCAGCAGCAAATTATTTTGCATCAGTTTGCCAAAATATCTATTCAATGAAAATTTACTAATCTTTGCTTTCAGAACGACATTTATAGTAATTATTACAGATATGATTGCTGTTCATTCATTTCTTTAACATACAAGCAGGCCTGTCACTAGTGTGTAGGGGAGTGTGTGTGGCAATGGTGGCTCTTATTGGAAATCAGTTCTGTGTCACCAAGAATGTGATATGAAAAGACATGTGTCTGAGACAATAGGACTTTCCAATTACAGATAGAAAAATGAGGAAAGGAATAAAATGGAATAAAAATAGTCAAAGTAAGAAAATTCCCTGATGTGAAATCAGAGGAGCTACATTCAGACTGACTTTACACATTAACAAAATATAAATCTTAGACAATTTTGGAGTAGAATTTGCAAAATGGAATAGAAAATAGGTTGGTTGGTTGGATTTTATGGCATGACAACCCTTGTTGGGTTATTTTATGTCAAAGACATTGTGTTTTATTCATTGTTGTTGGGTATTCAATTTTTTAAACACTTTTTTTAATACTCATTTTTTAAATCATTTAATCCATAGATGGGATCCTAACAGGTACTACCACTCGGGGTCGGGGTGGACCTGGGGGCAATGGCGATGAAGGTGTTCTCTACACTCTCCAGTGCGCCAGAATTAGAAAACTTCACCCCTAGATGCACTTCAACTTCATACTCAGGACACTAAGACCCTCAGTCACCACCTTCTAGCACATGATAAAAGGGTTGGGGGTTTGCCATAAGGGCAGTAGGGTTGGGGCAATCATATAGGTGCTAGGGATTGATATGATTAGCCAATTGATTAGAGAATGCCTCTCCGACCACCCATCTAGCCTAAGTAAGGGCCAAAGTGGAGTGTTGCATGTCATGGCGGCTCATCCAACAGGATTCCATTCTTAAGCATCATGACCACTGGGGGGGGGGTACCCCTCTGCAGAGGTGCAGTTGGTGTTATCTATAAGCCTCAGCTGACCATTTTGACTAGTATTTCTGTTAGTCCTTGAATCCAATACAGTCTTCAGTCTTTCAGAGTAAGAGGCCACATCAACACGTAATTTATCTAGCTCCCCAAAAAAGCCAAAATGTGACACAAGATTGTCGAATATGCTGACTGCACCTTTCCATCCATGTGTCGTATTTCTGGGGAATTTAAAATGAACATGTTTTCCTTGATTGTTTGTTTGTTTTGTTTTATGGCATATCAACCATGGTGGGTCATTTAATGCTGGCAAAGTTTTAAAAGATTTGTAGCGATAGTTTCGAAGAAAACTTTTTAAACTCAAATTTGTTTTTGTAAACAAATTCTCTATTTAACCCATAGATGGAACCCTAACAGGGTGGACCTGGAAGTAATGGGGATGAAGTGGTGTTCCACATTCCCCAGACTTCTAGAACTGGAACCTCACCATCTGTTAGAGTTTAATGTCATACCCAAGACATGAAGACCCTCAACCACTACCTTCTAGTAAATATATGATAAAAAGGGTTAGGGCTTGCCATAAGGGCAATAGGGTTGGGACAATCATATAGGTGCTAGGGCTTGACATGACCAGACGATTAATTGGAGGGATCCTCTCTGATCACTGTCTAGCCTAAGTAAGGGCCAAAGTGGGGTGTTGCATGTCATGGTCTGCTCATCCACCAGAATTCCATCCTTAAGCATCTTGGGTCACCATCCATGGCTAATAGGTGGCCCCATTTGGGAGTGGTCTTACCTCTTTGCAGAGGTACAGTCTGTGTATTTTAAAGTCCCAGGACACTAAAAGAAATATTTCATCCGTTATGAATGTTTTAGTTTAGACTAAACTATGAGATCAACTGATTATTATCAGTGTATTCTAAAGCCGCAAACAACATGGCTGCCTTCTTCCTTCATACAATCATTTCAATTGCAAATGTTTTAGTGCACTTATTATTCTTTTACTTTATTTACATGATACACAACTTTAAATAATGTTCTCCAAGAATCTAATTCTTGATTACATTTCAATCATCAATAGCCAAAACGTAAAGGATAAAGGTGATTTAGAAAAAAAAAAGAAGTGTCACATGACCAAGTGTGAAAAAAAAAGGTTTTAGTTGCTAATTACATTAAAACCTAATTTGATTTATTTTAAACACAAATAAAAGATTTTTTTTTCTTTTTTTGCTGTCCCCTTGGAAATGTAAAAATGTATCGTTTTTCAAGCTAATAGAATCACAAAACACTAAACATGGTTTGTTGTAAATGCTGCAGTGTTTTTATTGTTTAATTGACATAGATTTGTTGTTACCTAAACATCTTGTTACGCAGCTTGTTCACCCCCCCCCCCCCGCCCGAGGCGATGGTAAATCAAATACAAATTGATTTGCCTAGAATGGAAATGATCTCCCTCAATCCAAAATAAGAGATTTGTTGCAATACAAATGTTTATTTCACTCAGAACAAGCTAACCTGAGTTCTTTCATTCACGAACTGAATGGAAGAAGAATTTATGCCTCTGGTTTCAAAGACCATAGAATAAAAAAATATAAACTCAGAGTTGAAAAACCAATTTCAAATTCTGATTGATACCACTAATGTTATTTATAGAGAAAAAAGAAACAAATCCAATCTTTTCGATTTGCAATCTTCTTGATAATGATTTTGTCACGGGCATAGTAACCCCTCCCCTCCCCCACCAAAAAAACACAAACAACATAACAAAAAACTGTATCCTGTAAAGTATTTCTTATTACAAAGAAGGCTTGATCCCAACTCTCCCTGTGCTCTGTTCATTTCATAGTCATCCAAATTGTTGTGTGACTAGAATGTTAGAATAGAAATAAACAACAAAAAGCCAAAAAACAGCCCCCCAAAATAAAGTGGATCTAGTATAGTTATCTTTTATTACAAAGGCTTGATCCCAACTCTCCCTGAACTGTGTTCTTTTGATGGTCATCCTGATCTTTGCCTTGTTTGTTTGTTTATTTTTATTTTAAGGCATATCAACCTTGGTGGGTAATTTAATGCGGACAAAGTTTTGAAATAAATTCATTCTTGACATGTACTCAATTTTTTTTCATAAACACATTTTTTCTATTTAACCCATAGATGGGACCCAAACAGGTACTACTACTCCGGATCAGAGTGGATGTGGGAGTAATGGTGATGAATGGGTGCTCCCCATTCCCCAGACCTCCAGAACTGGAACCTCATCATCAGATAGAGTTTAATGTCATTCCCTGCACATACATGATAAAAGGGTTGGGGGATTGCCATAAGGACAATAGTGTTGGGACAATCCTATAGGTGTTAGGGCTTGATGTGACCAGCCAATTGATTGGAGTAGATCTCTCATCTAGCCTAAGTAAACGCCTAAGTGGATTGTTGTATGTTCCATCAATAATCATCATGAGTCACCCAGAACTGCAGTTAGTGTATTTTAAAGTCGCAGCTGATAGGGTTGTCATATCTCTGGCCTTGTGTTAAAACAAAGTTTAGTCAATTAAATATATGCCAGGATGCCTAAAAGCAGACTAACAAAATGTTGCATAGCAGTTCTCTGCATGGAAAGCAAACTTGATAATCTAGGTTCAATTTCTTACCCCTCTGCAGAGGTACACTCGCTGTATTGTAAAAGCCTCAGCTAACAGGGCTTGTAAAGCTCTTAATGTTGTATAAGTAAAGTCATCAGGGTGGCCTAAAGTTGGTATCAGCCGGACAGTGAGGGAGTCTATTCCCTTTTCACTAGTGCTAGACAAAGTAGATTGTTTATTAGCATCTGAGATGGAGTGTCACACCTACCATTAGCTCCTCACTTTACTGCACATATCCGTGTGCTACTTTGTGTACGTTGTGTTGTTGAGGACCGGTATCAAACGAGGAACCTTAAGGTGTCCAGCCAGACACTCTACCTACTGAGCTAAACCAGCCCTACCCACTCAATATCGAATATATAATTGTCGAGAGAGAGAGAGAGAGAGAGAGAGAGAGAGAGAGAGAGAGAGAGAGAGAGAGAGAGTATGAATAGAGATGATGAGGGTTCTTACTTATTGACTCTTTTGCTTATTCGTCGGTCGCCATATTATGTTGAGCTGTTTTCTCTGTGTTGATTTATTTGGGCTGTTCATTTCTTGTTTAAATAATTAACAAAATCTTGTTGTTTTTTTTATCAAACAACCCCAGTCCACAAGGATTCCACTTTACAGTGAGCGAAGCGACTCTCAGAGCAACAGACTTTCAAGTCTACTTGCTCTGAATTTCTGGTCACAACTGGAACTAAATTAAAACTTATTCTCACACCTCTACTGGCATGCTTTTCAGAAAGGTGAAGTCAGGGTCATTACCTGCCAATAACCATCAAGGCAATTTTCTGCTGAAACCCCATTATTTTTTAATCTAACAAACTCGATTCAAAAATATTCTAACTACAATACGTACATAATTCATTGACTATCCATGAATTATTTAACATTAAGATTTTATCTGTTATTGGGAAACATTTGATAAAACCGTTTTCCGTTATTTCTACTTGAGAATCCATAATTTCTATCTTATTTCTTTTATGTCTTTATTTCTTTTATTTGTTTCATTGCTCAGCAAGAAACAAATATGGCTTTCTAATAAAGATGACCTTTCTCACAAATAATATAAAAAGAAAACATACTTGAAGGTAATCAGTATTTGATTTCTTTTGTTATTTCCTATTTTCCTGAATTAATAACAATAGTAAATGCATTTACCCAATTCATCTACAGGAGCAGGATGTGACACAAGGTCAATTTCACAGAAATACAACACAAATAGAAGCCTTTCAGCTGATTTATTACAGCAGATATGCATATATATGGGGATTATTTCCTATAACTCCAACATAAACAAAGAGGAACCACTCTTGACTGATAAATTATTTATTTTCCCATTAAACTAACCCTAACCCTAACCCTAAACCTAAACCCTAACCCTATCTTTTTTTCCTAGATAGATAAATAATTTATCAGTCAAGAGTGGTTCCCCTTTGTTTATTTTGGAGTTATAGGAAATAACCTGTATGGGTGTATTGTTTGTATATATGCAGATATATGTGTATATATGTGTCTCCCTCACTTTGTGTGTGTATGCATTCAGGTACAACAATAGTTGATATTGTGTTCTTGGACGGTTTTCAAAGACACATTAGAACTCACCTGTAAGTTAATCCATTCTGAGCATCAATTATTCCGAATTTAAGAAAAAAATTCCCTTGAGAAAGGCATGAATCCATCTGTTCATCTCCCAACTAGAAGAATACACAAAAAAGAGCAAAGAAATATTACTTATGGCAGCCAATAACAGCATCTGCAACATATGGACAAACAGAACATCAACAAAAACAAGAAAACAAAGATGGGAAGAAAAACAATTATATGGATACTTTAAATGACAAATTGGAGAGGTTGCACATGAAAAAACTTGGACATGGTTAAGAAAAGGAAACCTCAAGAGAGAAACTGAATCAAAACAATGCCATAAGAACAAGTATATCAAAACAAAAATTGATAAGACACAACGAAACAATATGTAGCATTGAAGAAAGACAACATTAAATTCAAACTTCTGACAACACATCATGGCCAGCATATATTTTCAAACCTCTCTGGGATTTTCAGCTTCTCTAGAGGAGGCGGAGAAACCATTTGCTTGAATTCCTCCTTTCTTATGAGAGGAGGATAGTAGGATGTGACACAAGGTGAATTTCTTAAGTGGAGTTTAACAGGTTTAATATTCAGAATTTTCCTTCCACCAAACTGGTTGCCATAGCAAGGTTAGAGATCTTTTCATTGATGCTGGGTGCAAAAATCACTTCTTTTTTTTTTTTTAGATTACTTACTGATCCAATTTGTGTATGGGCTCCATGGTCTGCTCTATGTCAACACTTAATGACATTTACTATTAATTCATGTGATTAGTAAAGTGACATAGTAAAGCTGATATAGATTGACCATGGAATCCATTCTCAGTGGAATTCATTCTCAGTGGATCAGTATGTGATCTTCAAAAAAGAGTGCTTTGTGTAGAGCATTCATAAAAAAAAGGTCTTTCTTGTTTGCTTTTAGAGTGTCCAGCACATCACAGATGATGTGAAATAAGATAAATCTTGTACCTTGTTTGATTTGGATGATTTGCAATAAAGAAAATCATTTATGGAATATTTTAAGTGGCTATCATTTGAAACTAGCTGACAAAAAAGATTTTCTTTCCAGCAGGGTTAGGGTTAGTGTCTTTCTAGTCAGACCAGTTCATATTCACCATAAAGCACTGGAGCAGGTAGTAAGAGGTATTGGTCTGTATGTGAATTCACATAAAACAGATTTAATGTGTTTTAATCAAGATAGTACCTTTTCATTAAATAGCAATCCCTGAAATTAGTAGACCCATTCATGTACCTCAGTAGCAATATCTCATCTACTGAATGTGATGTCAACGTATGCATGAATAAAGCATGGACTTCTATTGACAGGTTAATTACCATATGTAAATCTGATCCAATTTAACATATATTCTCTGCCCTCTCTCTCTCTTTCTTGAAGCTTTTATTGGCCAGAGTACAAAACAGTTGGTTGGTTGGTTGGCTGGTTGGCTGGTTGGTTTTATGGCCTTCTTGGATTATTTTATGCTGAAGAAATTCATTCTTCATGGGTACTCAGTTTTTTAAAAACACATTTTATCAAATTCATTTTTTTCTATTTAACCCATAGATGGGACCCTAACAGGTACTACCACTCCAGGTCAGAGTGGACCTGGGAGTAATGGTGATGAAAGGATACTCCACATTCCCCAGAGCTCCAGAATTGGAACTTCACCACTAGATGCAGTTTAACATCATACCCAGGCCTCTAAGACCCTCAGTCACCAACTTCTAGCACATATATGATAAAAAGGGATGGGATTTGCCATAAAGGCAATAGGGTTGGGACAATCATATGGGTTCTAGGGCTTGACGTGACCAGCCAATTGATCGAAGTAGGCCTCTCTGACTGCTCATCTAGCCTAAGTAAGGGCGAAAGTGGAGTGTTGCATGTCATGGACTACTCAGCCACCAGGATTACATCCTTAAGCATCATGGGTCGCCAGCCATAGCCAACAGGTGATACCATTGGGTAGGGCTTACCCCTCTGCAGAGGTGCAGTCAGTGTATTCTACAGCCCCAGCCGACAGGGCTAGAGAATGAAATTAATCTTTGTAATACAGTATATATTTTTTATACTGGTTACTAGTCAGACCAGTTCATATACCTCAGTAGCAATATCGTATCTACTGAAAGTGATGTCAACATTTGCATAGTTAGAGTATTAATAACTTTTGAACATTCCCAGAATATTTGGCCGTAATAGAAAAGGAAAAGTTGAATTTAATAGCATGGAGCCATACAAGTCAAATCAAGCAGGAAATTGTTTTTTTAAAAAAAAATCTTTTTCTTGTCTTTCCAATCAATTCAAGAAACAGGTGTGTCTATTATTATTCATTCTTTCATTTATTCTCCATTTTTGTTTTTCATATTTTTGATATTTTTCTTCTTGTTCATGAAACTTTTATTCCTGTGTTGCTAAATTTCTTCCGAATTTAAGAAAAAAATTCCCTTGAGAAAGGCATGAATCCATCTGTTCATCTCCCAACTAGAAGAATACACAAAAAAGAGCAAAGAAATATTAATTATGGCAGCCAATAACAGCAGCTGCAACATATGGACAAACAGAAATCAACAAAAACAAGAAAACAAAGATGGGAAGAAAAACAATTATATGGATACTTTAAATGACAAATTGGAGAGGTTGCACATGAAAAAACTTGGACATGGTTAAGAAAAGGAAACCTCAAGAGAGAAACTGAATCACTAATAATTGCTACTCAAAACAATGCCATAAGAACAAATTATATCAAAACAAAAATTGATAAGACACAACGAAACAATATGTAGCATTGAAGAAAGACAACATTAAATTCAAAGTCCTGAAAACACATCATGGGCCAGCATATATTTTCAAACCTCACTGCACAAGTAGGATGTGACACAAGGTGAATTTCTTTAATTAACAGGTTTGAATTCAAACTTTCCTTCTCCTAGACTGATTGTCTAATGAATGTTAAAGAGCCCAGTCTGCCCTACTATTTACTCATAGCTGGAGGGTTTGGTTTGGTTTGGTTTCTTTGATTTATGTTATATCAACCTTTGTGACTTATTTAATGCCCAATTCAGCCTTGTAGAAGAACAGTGATGGTACCATTTAACCTATAGCTGGCGGATAAAGGGATTCATATCTTTCTCAAGTGAATTGGTCAGAAAGTGAATGTAATAGCATTACTGGAGTTCAAATTCACTTACTATGATGTCACAGTATTTTAGCCAGTATGCTATGGGGACTTTCCCTTGCAATATGGAGAATAGTTGGATGCATACCTTTCCTAAGGGTATTAGTACTTTGTGAAATGCAAACAGCATTGTCATAGGTCAGTTTAGTAGGGTAAAACCAAACACATACCTATGTCTTATATACCAGAAGATATGTGTTACACGTCCCAACAAGAGTTAAGTAGATAATTAACTTTCACTGCCAGCATAAAGCAATGATTGCCTGTTGTTTACAGACAGGATTTCTCTGGTGATTGTAAAATATATAAACAAATGTATGTATTTAATAGTTTAAACACAGTCCCTTAACGGCAGTTGTTAAATGGCTGAGAGGTTAACGAATTGGGCTGAGGAAAAGTCAGTTGTGTTTTGCTTCTAGTCAGAGGTAGTTGTTGTGGTTAGCTCCACTGAAGAGACATGAAACGTTGAAACACATAAGAAGGTTTGAGAGGCAAACATTATTATTGTGAGGAGGAAGTGACATCTGTAGTGAAGAAGTGGCTTAAAGAACAGTCAATAGAATTTTACAGGGCAGGGATACATGCTCTCATTTGAAGGTGGAACATTGCTATTGAGAGAAATGGTGACTATGTGGAGGACCAGGTTCATTTTTATGTATGATACATGTTCCTGTATTGTAATTATACCTATTCTAAACAAAATGGCATTACTTTTTGATTGACTCTCATATTTTCCTAATAGGACATTTCTTCCCATACATCATCTGATCTTGTATATTTAATGAACAAATTCTGATCTTTCACTTGCAAATAATGTTTGGCTTTTGAGTATTATGGGAAAATCTTACTGAACCTGATGTTAGGTACTAAAAACTGTTTGCAAGCATTTTGTTTTGATTATTTTCTTTTATCATAGGTTTTGATCCAGTGACCTATGAAAATTATTTTCCAGATTTTTGTTTCTTTTCACTGAGATGATACGTTTTTGTTTATATAGCAAATATCTAAACAAACAATAATAAACTAAATATTGATGTTGCACTGAGCTCTTCTCTGTTCCAATTTTGAAGATGCACAAATTATGAATGAAGTCAACTTAATTATGTTTCATATCAATATAGTTTCAACTGGTTGTTTATTGAATATTTGTATTGATTGAGGACTGAGAGATTTCTTTAAGATTATTAATTTATGGTTGGTGTTTCTTTTATCTTAATTTCATTTACTTATCTAAATTACTCTGAATGTCATTCTATGGCCATTAGTTAACAGAATGGATTTGGTGGGAAGAGAGAGAGAGAGAGAGAGAGAGAGAGAGAGAGAGAGAGAGAGAGAGAGAAGTAAAAAATGAATGACATTGAATGAATGAAAGGGATGAATGAGAGAATTAAAAAATGAGATATTGAATGAAGGAATGATTAAATGACTGAGAGAAAGAATGGATGAATGAATGAATCAATGAGAGAAAGGATGAATGAATGATGATATAATGAATGAATGAATGAATGAAAGAGAATCAATGAATGAATAAGAGAATCAATAAATGAAGGAGTGAATGAGAAAAATGAATGAATGAAGAAGTGAATGAAAGAATTAATGAATAAAAGAGAGAACAAATGAATGAATGAATGAAAGAATGAATGAAAGAATGAATGATGAATGAATGAATATGAGAATGAATGATTGAATAAGTGAATGAATGAGAGAATGAGGGAATGGATGAATAAAAGAGAATGAATGAGAGATGAATGGATGAATGAAAGAACGAGAGAAAATTATTTAAATGTATGAAAGAATGAAAGAATAAGAGAATGAGAAAATGAATAAATGAGAGAATGAGAACATAAAAGGATAAATGAAAATGAATGAGAATTTGGCACAGTGGCACCCAAATATATTTCACACTGTTCAGATCTTCAGCAGTCATCTAGAATAACTGCCGAAACCATTTTATATTTCATAGACAATGATTGAGTAGAAGAGCTCTACGAACAAAGCATGTGAAATTCTATAAAATATTTAATTGCTTCTTACCCAGGGGATAGTAAGAAAGTTCCCCAAGATTAGAAATTATTACAACCACAAAGTTCATTTGTCTTTTCCCCTGCCATTTACATGTTGAGGAATGTCAGACAATTGGTGCTACACTATTGACCATAAATAAATTCAACCCAAATTTTGATAAAATGTTAATTTTCTCCTAAACAAAGATTTTATTATTTCTAGTGTAAGAATTGAATGTGTGTTCTTATAAAACATTAGAAGGCTCAGAGTAACCTTCCAACAAAGGTGAATATATATATATATATATATATATATATATATATATTAATAAGTCATCCACAGACACATGTTTCGGCATATCATGCCTCTTCAGTGTGGCTAGACACAACTATCCTTGGGTAGGGTTCGAACTCAGAATATATATATATATTTGAGGTGAATGTTAGTATTTGTATCCGTTGTAGGAGATACTTATACCAGGTTTGGGCTTAGGTGTGAAGCATTAACGTACTTATTATGCTAATATTGTTAGCGTAATATGTTAGTTGAGGAATAAATATCTGAAGACTCTATGTTTGTTTTGAGTTTCATTTATTTAGACTGGTGAATTTTCAGGACTGCTACATCCCTTTGACTTGACCGTGAATTGTAGTAGTGATCTTGTCGACAAGATCACTACTACAATTCACAGTCAAGTATATATATATATATATATATACAGGTTTTGTTGAACTGTACAGACAATTCTTTGGACAAGTTTTTGGTTGATCCTTTCTAATTTTCGGGCCATCTTTTTAGTGTTGGGTGTAACTGGTGTAACTGGTGTAACAGTCCACCAAAGTTTCAAAACAAGTGCTTTCGGCAATACAGTTTGCCTCATCAGGTAGGAAACTATACCCCTCCCTTCTCACAACTTGTGCCCCCCCCTCAAAAAATCACTACTGCATCGCTCGCTCGAACCACTACCATTCCTACAACCTCCCACTACCAATTGTTATTACCTCCCACTTCTAATTCCTTGCTACTACTTGTTCTTGTTAAAAACGAGACACGAAACCATACCATCATTTGCTTTCGGCAATACAGTTTGCCATCATCAGGTAGGAAATGATGGTATGGTTTCGTGTCTCATTTTTAATGAGAACGAGTAGTAACAAGGAATTAGAAGTGGGAAAGTACTCAGGACTTGAACTTTGGTGGACTTATCCACGAATTCCACCCAAATATTAAAAAGCTGGCCAGAAAACTCAAAAAGATCAAAAATAAAATTGTTAAACAGGAGATGTGTCTTTTGTTTAATTCTACATGTATAAATGAAAGAATGCTGCCCAAATACACACACACACACCCATATATATATATATATATATATATATATATATATATATATAAGGCATACTTAGTGTAATAGTTATTGTTGTAAGAAATGAAATTGGAAACTCAAGTTCAAACTCTGGATGTATGTGTTTGCATTTCAATTTGCACTAATGCCCTTGGGAAAGTCATGAATCCATCTGTTTTTCCCCCACCATCTCTAGGTTGTATACATTAGGGCAGATTGGATTCTTTAACTTGGGTTAGTCAATCAGTTGAAAATAAGGAAAGCTCAGAATTCAAACCAGCTTTACTGTGCTTAAAAACTGACCTTGTGTCACACCCAGCCCATGGTGGAGGGGGTGGTGAAATACCTACAACCAGCCAGGAACAAATAAATAAAGGGAGATAACAGACAAAGGTAGAAAGACACAAAATAACAGCAATGAATAGTAAGATAGTTAGAAAGTGTAACAGACTCAAATAAATATGAATGGCTGCGTATATATATATATATATATATATATATATATATATATATATATATATATTGACTAGCTTAAAAGATGCTCTATTGGTCAGCAATTAGGCTATCTCCTGCAGAGGGTTCTTGACTCGGCCTTTGGTCCAACAAGGACATTTCATTCATTGTCTCA
The DNA here is from genome assembly GCA_023376005.1 of Doryteuthis pealeii. Taxonomy (NCBI): domain Eukaryota; kingdom Metazoa; phylum Mollusca; class Cephalopoda; order Myopsida; family Loliginidae; genus Doryteuthis; species Doryteuthis pealeii. The sequence continues at coordinate 94,707,293 of CM042141.1, forward strand.
AAATATCATGGAAAAAATTGCCGAAAACAATTGCAGTAATTAAAACTTGTGAATCCAAAATTTCAGGATAGTGGGTCTGAATTTCCTCATGGAGTCAGCGTGAATAAAAAATGGTATGATACGTTAGGCTATGGCTTCAAGGAGTAGAGTTGAAAAAATGTGACAAACTGGCATACATTTATCATTATAATTATTACATTGATATAAAATAATTTTAGAGGCGAGTGGTATAATGATTAGAGTCATAGGAAATGGACTTATCGACCTGAGTTCATATCTTGTGTCACATCCTGCTCATACAGTTCAAATCTATGATTTGTTTTTTTTTTAAGAAATTATCTTCTGTTCATCTTTAAACTGATTTTGATACTCTCCCTATTCAATGATTGATTGATTTTAATGGCATGTTAACCCATTTAGGGTTATTTTATGCTTAGAGTTTAGAGGATCCTGTTCATTGTATATTTATATTTACATTTTTTGTGTAGTTGATTTTTAAGAGTTTTTTTTTGCACACAGTTATTTGATATTCCTATCTAATACAAATAGCTTATGCACAGATTTAAGGTTTTAAATATTCCTATCTAATACAAAAAGCTTGTGCAGATATGTATGGTTTAAAGTATTCCTAATGCAAATAATTATTCTTGGTTTCAAGTAATTATTTCTATTTAATAAAAATCATTTGTTTGCTTACAGTTTTATGAGTTCAAGTAAATAATGATAATAATCCTTCGAAAACAATTATAGCTTCAAGTAACAATTCTCAATACAAATAATTAGGTTATATAACATCAGGTGTTCCTATATAATACAAATCATTTTTAAATAGATCTATTTGACCTGAGTTCAAATCTTGTGTCACATCCTGCTCATACGAAGTGGTTGGTATATATATTCTAGATATAAAGAAGGAAAAATGCAAATGTCAAAGGAAGTATATATATATATATATATATATATATATATATATATATAGTTCCATCCAGAAAATATTGCAATTTCCTAGGAACTAAATACTTTTAAATATATATATATATATATATAAGGATATCTACTGAGTCAGACGAACCTACTGTTAGTTTCGCATAAAGCTCTTCAGGGCTAAAATCTGAGTCAGATTTTAGCCCTGAAGAGCTTTATGCGAAACTAACAGTAGGTTCGTCTGACTCAGTAGATATCCTTATTACTTGGCTCTACTTAGGTATCGAGCACTTTTTACAAATTAGCTTCTCCTAGCGGTTATATGAATATATATATATCTTATATACATATATATGCATATAAATTGTTTTTTCTTTTGGCCAAATACTATACCAATAGATTATTTTTTGTTGGTACGAATATCTTGGTCTTTTCTTTTTTTCAAAAAATTTTTTTCTTCCTGGTTGATGTTTGGTAGTATATTTTTACAATCAAACTCTCTGCCGGGTTTTTTCTCTCCACAAGGATCTACCAACACGCTTGGTATATTAAATTATATATATATATATATATATATATATAAAACAACTCCTTGCTGGTAGAGCTGTCGGTGGTAAGAACTTGATTGTCGGTCGTAAATTAAGCTTAAAAATGACAAGGCTCTCCTATAAACAGGATGTGAGCTCTCCAATATATTCCTGTATATGTATTTAACAGTTAAAATCTATCCCTTCTCTGCAGGTAGCTGATGGCCAAGTGGTTAAGACATCGGACTGACAGAAAATCAGTCGGGTTTCTATCCCGGCTGGAGGTAGCTTGCAAAAAAGTCTAGCCACACTGAGGATACGTGATATGTCAAAACACAGTGTCTGTGGATGACAATATATATATATATATCCAATGTTTTAAGATGTTTTGAAAATTACTGTTCAGCTAATTATTACTATATTGGGGAGACGTAACAATACTGTCTGTCAAAAATTATTAAGATGTAGTTTATTTGATTGAAGTACTATAATTGCCTTCCATATTTACTTGGTCAATACTTAGAGTTTATTAGATAAATGTTTGCTGGAAGAAAACTTACTAAATATTTTCTTAGGAAAGAAAACTTACATATAAGCCAGACAAGGCTGGCAACATACAGCTTGTAATTAATATATTTCTAAGTGTTCAACATTTGATTAGTTCAACATCAACTGGAATTATTAGAGAGGAATATTTTAAACTTTTCTTTAATTTGATTAAATTAGTAGGGGGGGGGGAGACCTTTCAAAAAGAGATTAGATACAATCTATATATTGATATTAAGGCATGTGCTGTAATGGTTAGCATCGTAGGAAATGGACACAACATACCGAGTTCAAATCCTGGATGAGGCTGTTTGCATTTCGCATAGTGATAATACCATTGGGAAAGGTATGAATACAACTATTCTCCCTACAGCTATGGGTAAACAGTAGGTCAGACTGGGCTCTTTAACCTTGGTTAGGCAACTAGTCTAGGAGAAGGAAAACTCTGCTTTCAAACCTGGTAAACTCTGCTTAAGAAATTGACCTTGTGTCACATCCTGCTCATGCAGAGGGGTTGGTAAATACCTATATATTAATATTGTGTTCCTTATTTGTACTCATAAGAAATAAGAATTCAGTGGATAAGTAACACCAAATAATCAGGATTTACATTTTATTCTTTTTGTCTTGGACAATTTGGAGAGTCTCATTTTTAACCAGAGGGTGTTGCAAGATGATAACAGTTGTACTTTTAAGGAGCACAAGTATTAATATATAGATTATTACTATCTATATATTAATACTGGTGTTCCTAAATCTTATGTCCGTTATTATCTTGCATCACTTAAATACCCAACGTAAAATTAAAAATTGAAAAAAAAGAAGTTACATGTTTGTTTTATTTGTAATATTGAAATTCTGATTTTACGGAATATATTTTGGCAATTTTTATCTTGTCGTCCCAGCCACCTGCCTTAATTTATGCCATGTGTCATGTGAATTTCCGGCCCAACTTAGATATTTTCCGAGTTGTGTTTTTGTTACTTTTTTGTTAGCAAATTAATGTAGATATTGAACCGCTCAGATTTTTATCATCAAATCAATGTAAATATTTTACAACCCCTTTTTTAAGGAAGAGTTAGAGAGAGTTAAATCAAGATTATTATACTTTTTACATATTGAATGGTTTATCAATAGCTCTTAAGTAAACATATCAAATGCAGTAATAATTGAATTATCATACTGTGGTATATCCACAGGTCCTGCTAGTTCATAATATTGCCACTTGGTTTTGTATTGTTATATATATATATATTGGTTTGTTGGTTGGTTTTGAAGGCTGTCACAATGCGAGTGTAAAGAAAAAACAAGGTAACTATGATGTTTTTTGTTAACCTGTCATTTATTTCTCAATATTTCGGGAAGAAATTCCCATCCTCAGAAGAATACTGGAACTGAAGTTGTCCTAGCGGCTGCTACATTCGTTCTGTCTTGGTTCTTCCAAATTCTGTGTGTGTATGTGTATGGTTGGGGTGCTTGCTTATGTGTGTGTTTGTGTGTATAAGTGTGTGTGTGCGCGTGCTTGTGTGTGTAAGTGTAAGCGTATGTGTGTGTGCGTGGTGCTTATATCTGTGTGTCTGATCATTTCTTTTTATTTTATTTTATTATTATTCCAGATTTTTATATATATATATATATATATATATATATATATATATATACATGAAAGTCAGTCAAAAAGTAATGCCATTTTGTTTAGCACAGGTATAATTACTAACACAGGAACATGTATCATACATCAATATGAAGCTAGTTCTCTGTGGAAAACATCACTACTTCTCCACATACTCACTGTTTCTCTCAATAGCAATGTTCCACCTTTGAATAAAAGCATGTATCCCTGTCCTGTAAAATTCTGTTGATTGTTCTTTGAGCCATTTCTTCACTACAGATTTCACTTCCTCGTAATGTTTGCCTCTCAAATCCTCTTTCATGGGGTCGAAGAGATGATAGTCTGAAGGAGCTAAATCTGTTGAGTATGGAGGCATTCTTATCCACCCAAATGAGACGATTTTCTCCCTTGTCCTGATGCTTGTGTGCGGTCAAGCATTGTCATGCAGAAGGAGGACATTGTCAATTGGCAAATTGGGTCTTACTCGTCAGATTCTAGCTCTGAGCCTCGTTAGGGTCTCAATGTAGGCCTTGGTATTATAAAAAAAAAAACTTCACGGGAAATAAAGAATATGGCATTACTTTTTGAATCACCCTCGTCGATTATTACTCTTCATAATATTGCTACTTGGTTTGTTTGTGTGACAACTTTCACTTACCTCAAGCAAAGAGAAAATATTTTTTCTTATTTTTTATCGTAACAATTACCATTTGTAATGGTTTAGTGTAAATCTTTGGCAAAGATTGTAAAACAGAAGTCGTTTAGAAAAGTAAAAAAAAAAGAAAAATGAAACTGTTGTAATATAGTTGTTGAGTTTTAAGAAGCCAGAAGTAACAGAAGTTGTGCGATTGTGTAAGGAAAACAGGAAGTATCATTTCTACCATTGTCAATAAAAAGGTGGTAGGACTCTCTCTCTTGGGAGGGTCCTACCATCTGACTGAAGTCACGTGTTGAATTTATTAGTTGCCTTTCCAAGCAAATATGACAAACCGTGTACTGGGTATTGATGTTTAACTGCATCTAATGGTGAGGTTCCAGTTCTGGAACTCTGGGGAATGTGAAGTACCCTTTCATAGCTATTACTCCCTGGTACACTTTGACCGGGAGTGCTAGTACCTGTTAGGGTCCCATCGATGGGTTAAATAGAAAAAATAAGTTTTAAAAAATTGTGCTTAAAAAAAATTGAGTTTGAATAAAAAATGTTGAATACCCATCAGGAATGAATAAAACAAAACATCTGCATAGAATAATCCAACAAGGGTTGAAATGCCATAAAATACAACCAATTAACCAACCAACCTATGACATAAACCATCTCAAAATGAATTTACATGGTACAGTCAGGGTTTAATAGTCATTGTTGAAGGAAATGCCGACCAGAGTTCAAATCCTGGCTGAGGTTGTTTGCATTTCACATAATACTAATACCCTTGGAAAAGTTATGTATCGAACTATTCTCCCTCCAGTTAAAGATAAATAGTAGGGCAGATTATGTATTGGTATATATTTACCAACTCCTCCACATACACAGAATGTGACATATGGCCAATTTCTTATATATATATATATATATATATATATATATATATACATGTGTGTGTGTGTCTGGTTGGTTAGTTTTTTTGTTTTATGGCTCTTCAGCCTTTTTCAGGTCATTTAATGCCGAATCAAGTCATTTTGATAAACAAAGAACTCAGGTTGCTTACTGTACCTGCTGTTGGTGTATGGAGAGAGAGAGAGAGAGAGAGAGAGAGAGAGAGAGAGAGAGATAAGGGGCGGGGTTGCAGATTGATAAATATTACATATACAGTGTTCTAGAAATGTTTATAACATGAATACTTGACTCGTCCTTAAATCAAGAGTAAGTGTTGCACTGCTTGGATCCCATTGATCATAAAAATCATCAATACCAGATATGACACCATCATATAAACTTTTCAATCTATGAACATATAAGATAAATATTACTTATAAGGTGTACTAGAGGCGCGTGATGTAATGGTTAGAGTTCTTGGAAATGAACACGTTGACCCGAGTTCAAATTGTGGAAAAGACTGTTTGCATTTCACATAGTGCTTTTACGCTTGGGAAGGGTATGCATCCAACTATTCTCCTTTCAGCTATGGGTAAAATAGTAGGGCAGACTGGGCTCTTTAACCTCGGTTAGGTAACCAGTCTAGGAGATGGAAAACTCTGAATTCAAACCTGTTAAACTCCACTTAAGAAATTGACCTTGTGTCACATCCTGCTCATGTGGAAGGGTTGGTAAATATATACATGTAAAATTTCTCTCTTTGCCTCTCTCTCTCTCTCTCTCTCCATACACACACCAACAGCAAGCACTTTAAGCAACCTGACTCCTTTGTTTATTTGGCATTAAATGGCCCCAAAACGGTTGATATGCCTTTAAAGTTTAACCTTGATTGGGCTACCAGTCTATGTGAAGGAAAACTCTGAATTCAAATTTGTTAAACTCCATTTAAGAAATTGATTGTGTGTTACATCTTGCTCATGTGTATGTGGAGGCACTGGTAAATATATATATATATATATATATATATATATATGAAAGCGCGTGGTATAATGTTTAAAGTCATGGGAAATAGACTCGTCGCCCCGAGTTCAAATCCTGGACTTGGCAATTGCATTTCACTTAGCGCTAATACCCTTGGGAAAGGTATGAATCCTACTCTCCCTCCCGCTATGGATTCATTGTAGGTCAGACTGGGCTCTTTAACCTTGGTTAGGCAACCGGTCTAGGAGAAGGAAAACTCTGAATTCAAACCTGTTAAACTTTGTTTAATAAGTTGACCCTGTGTCACATCCTGCTCGTGCGGAGGGCTTGGTAAATATATATATATATATCTACATATATATATCTACATATATATATATATATAAGTTGTACTAGAAATGTCTATAAACTGAATTGTTTGTCTTGCCCTTAAATCAATAGTGCTACACTATTTAGATAAAAAGCATTGGATATTATATATTTAGATAATGCACTATGTCACACATTGAAAGGGTTTCGTATAGATTTCTTTTTTAGACTTCCCTATATATCACTAAATTCTTTGCTATTGATCTGCATTCCTTTCTTCCCATCCTTAAAAAAAAGAAAAAGAAAGAGAAAAAAAAAAAGAAGATATCTTCTCTTTTGTAATGCTTCATTCATTTGCTTTGCATAATTTTTGTTTGCTCCCCAATGATCAAAATAAAGCTGAGGGGATTTGATGTTATTCCAACCATCCTCCATTAGAATATAGGAGAGCCGAACCAAATTGAACTTAAACAGTTGAAGACTTGAGAATTGATTCTAAAAATGGTAGGAATGTTGGAAGAAGTGTACCTCAGCTGGGAGCAGAATAATTTCAAGACTTCTTGTGTAAACAAATAAATTTTGCATGCTTACTTTGCTGATATTGGCACCGACCGAATGATAGCACAACTTTCTGCCTCACATGTCGAGTCTGTCTTTTAGAATATTACATTCTTATTCAAATGACATTACATACTCATTTACGTAATAAAATTTGAATTATAAAAAGGTTTCAATACCTATATATCTATTATTATACTAAATCCGAGTGAATCAATGTTTGTCTCTTAAAGTTTTTTTACTGTTTAGTTTAATGACACAAAAGTTATACTGAATTATTCCTTAGTTTTAGGATTGAGTTATGTTTGAAAAAAATTCCATTGTAATTGGTTCTAATTAGTCATAATTTGCAATTAAGTAAAAAATTGACCCATCTCTTATTTGACATTCTGTCTGTCACTTTCCCCTCTCTATGTATAACTTGATTACTTCTTTGTTATATATGTTAGTTTCTCTGGGAGGGTAGAAAGAGAGAGATAGGAGAGTTTGAAATGAATTTGTATGTTTGATTTCATATACAGCCAATCTGTAGCTTAAATTAGGTCAAACATTCCCTTTCTTAGAAATCTTACAAATTGATTTTAATGTTTTTTTTTAATTTTGGTTTATTTATTAATAAAAAAAAAATTCGCTTTGCATACTCACTTTTCCCTAATCTCAATTATCTACCCAGAGTTCATAGGGTGACCCAATAGGTCATAATTTTCTAGTATATATATATATATATATATATATATATATATATATATATATATATATATATATATACACTAACAGAAGTATCCAGTCCATGATTGGACTAGAAGAATTATCAAAAGGTTTCAATACCTATCTATCTATCTATCTCTATCTATCTCTCTCTCTCTCTCTTCTCTCTCTCTCTCTCTCTCTATATATATATATATATATATACTAGCAGAAGTAGCTGGTCCATGATTGGGCTAGAAGGATTTTAGGAGCACTAGGTAGTGAGATAGAAATGGGAAGAGAAGAGTAAGGAGAAAATAATTTGATTTAGAATTGATATTACAACAAGTGTATCTCAGCTGGGAGTAGAATACTTTCAAGACATCTTTTGTATACATTTTGCATGTTTACTTCATTCCTCACATGTAGAGTCCATGTTTTAGGATACTACATTCTCATTTAAGTTATTGAATTTGAATTATTAAAAGGTTTTAATACCTATATGTATATATTACATTTATTATGTACATTCATTAGATAAGTAAGTCATAAGTCAGTATCAGCCAGTCAGCAAGGGAGTCTATGCCCTTTTCCCTAGATTGTTTTTTAGCATCTGATTTGGAGCACTACCCTACCGTCAGCTCCACACTTTACTGCACAGATCCCTGTACTACTCATACACTGAGTTGGCAAGGGCTGGTATCGAACCAAGAACCTTGTGGTTCCTAATTTAATTCTTTTCAAAATTGTGAGGACTGATTGATAAATAAGGTCTCCCTTTCTATAAAAAAAATATTTGACCAAAATAGAATAATGAATAATAGAAAAATAATAGAATAAAAAAATTGAATTCTCTTCTTAATTGCCTGTTGAGCCACAGGGAAAAGTATATTCGTTTTTACAAAAAAGCTAAGAATTAAAAATATGTCCAGTATTCATTTATTCTATGAATAGTTTATTTCTTTTCTTTCAGAAAAGTTATACCGATTAAAATTAATTTTAACGATAAAAGAAACTATGACTTCTTGTGCAAACAAACAAATTTTGCATATTCACTTTGCTGATATCGTCACCTACCGAATGATAGCAAAAATGTGTGCTTCACACGTAGAGTACATGTAGTGGCGTACAAGTGCTGCTGGTGTTTATTTGGTCGCCCCTTAAAAGTTCTAATAACACTTCAAAAGCCGAAAATGGAATAATCTATACAAGTATGCAAAATAAGAAAACAAACTGTAGCAACCATTTATTTTACCACAATTATGTTATGTTTATACACAAAAAATAAATGGGAAAGCTATGTTTAATTGGTTGATTGGTTGGTTGACTGGTTTTAATGGCATATCAACCCATCTGGGTTTATGTCATGCCTAATAATTAGGAAGTAATATACTTTTTTTGTAATTGGTTTTAACAATCATTGGTGATCATATTGTATAGTATTGATTTAGTTCATGTCTATATTTTATGGTATAATTTTATTTCCCTCAAAAAGGACAGAATGTACTCCATGTTGACATTTTTAAATAGATCTTTCATATTGTTCGCATTAAAATAACAGTTTATGATGTGAGCAAAGAACCTGCATTCCATGAATAAGTGTTTAACAGTCAAAGGTGTTTGACATGTTTCACACTGTGTTTGTTGTTCTTGTTTGAATATATAGGAATGTGTTAGTCTTGTGTGACCAATGTGTAATTGGGACAAAATGACTTGTTCCTTTCTAGACTTTAACAGATGAATGAATTACAAAAAAAAATTTATAGATGGATGTTACATGTCTTGTGTTTTCATCTGAGAAAACACAAGGATACAGTGCCAAATGCTACTGGCACTCAAGTATGAAAAAATAAAAAAGAACAGGAAATGGTCTTACTTCTGCCCGAGTTGACAGCAAACACATGCCTTGCACTTTGTGACATCTTGAATGACTTCATCAAAATTTATTCTATCCACCAGGTCACACTTTATGGATAATATTGGTAAATTGTATATTACTGGATAGGACAGTGTGAATTTTTAGGTGAGGGATAGGCAGTTGTAAACTTATCAATTTTTACTTTCACCAAACGTTCACATAGCACTGGATTGAATTTTCCAATCAGTTGAACAATCTTCAGAAAATTTCCTTTATTTTCATTTGCCTCCTCAACTCAAATGTACTGCCTCATAAATTGTACTGCCCAGGGCATAGATAGATCAATAGATAGATAGGAGCATATTGAGATAGATAGATTGGTAGATATGAGTAGATTGAGACATAGATAGATAGATAGATAGATAGGAACATACTAGATAGATAGATAGATAGATAGATAGATAGGAACATAGTGAGATAGATAGATAGATAGATAGGAGCATATTATGATATGTAGATTGGTAGATATGAGCAAACTGAGACATAGATAGATAGATAGATAGGAACATACTGAGATAGATAGATAGATAGGAACATACTGAGATAGATAGATAGATAGATAGGAGCATATTGAGATAGATAGATTGGTAGATATGAGCAAACTGAGACATAGATAGATAGATAGATAGATAGATAGATAGATAGGAACATACTGAGATAGATAGATAGATAGATAGGAGCATATTGAGATAGATAGATTGGTAGATATGAGCAAACTGAGACATAGATAGATAGATAGATAGATAGATAGATAGGAACATACTGAGATAGATAGATAGATAGATAGATAGGAACATAGTGAGATAGATAGATAGATAGATAGGAGCATATTGTGATAGATAGATTGGTAGATATGAGCAAACTGAGACATAGATAGATAGATAAATAGATAGGAATATACTGATATAGATAGATAGAAAGATATGAGCAACCTGATATAGGTAGATATGAGTATACCATTAAAGATACTTTGATAAATAAAGTATGCATCTTCCTCATTTTCTTTTATTGTGCATATAGATATTTCTGTAATTTTTAAAAAATACAAATTTGACATTTAAAGACACGGTCCATTTTAATGCACTCAATCTTGAAATATTTCTCAAAAGTTCTTTTACAAGAATGTTTACTAAGATATTTTATTGGAAGCAATGACAAATTTTTTCAACATCAGTTCAATTTGTTTTAGTTAACTAAAACAAATGTTCAATTGAAACAGATTAACATTATTGCACTCTCTATATATTTCACTACTCTCTTTCTTTCTTTCTTATTATATTTTACTGTGTAGCATGTCCTTTTCCTCCCCTTTCTTTCTTTATAATAAAAACGGAATTGTCCATTATTCAGCTCAGGTGGTGACACTCACAAGAAATAAGAATTCGGCGGATATGCAACACCAGATAATCAGGATTTACATTTTTGCATTTCATCTTGGACGATTTGTACGGTCTCATTATTAACCAGAGGGTGTTGCAAGATGATAATGGTAGTACTTTTAAGGAACACGAGTATTATAGATAAATAAGTTCATCTGTGACCGATAAGAAATGTTTATTTATCCGATAAATGAGTAATAACGTGTTTTTTCTTCTTTCCAGTAACAAGATACATCTTTTCAGTTCTATAGCGTAAAAGTGCACATGTATGTAGCAAATTTTACCCGATACTATTAATAAGCTTTGTGATCAATCCAGTCTGAATTCACACCGCATATATATATATATATATATATATATATATATATATATTCTTGATGGGTATTCAGTTTTTTTTTCGAACTCAATTCTTTTTTAAACATATTTTTGATATTCATTTTTTTATCTATTTAGCTAATATATCCTAACAGGTACTACAACTCTGGGTCAGGGTGGACCTGAGAATAATGTCGATAAACGGTTTTCCACATTTTCCAGGGTTTTTATATTTTAGTTAACTTGTTTAGTTAACTTGTTTTAGTTAAAGCTGATCATAAGAAATAAAACAAAAAATGAAAAAAAAAAGAAACATTCATTTAGCGTGTTTGTCTTTCAAACTATTTTGAACCAGTCAATAGTAATAATAACAATGAACGATATTTCCATTGGGGATTTCTGCAATTTCTCTGCATTGCAACAGAAATGCTTCTCATTACATAAACTTCTTTTTTTTTTTTATCAGTCAAGGAAAACATTAGACAAGTAATTTTATCTTGTTTCTCACAAACACATCAGAATTTTTGTACCGTTATATACCATTGTAGCAATTATCTTCCCTTGTTGGGATGAGGGGAAAAGGGTTATCTTCCCTTGTCACCAGGGTTTGCCATTAGAGGGCATTAAAACTAGGGCTATTTAAACATAGCCAAGGAAAAACTCAACTGACATACCATAAAATCCAAACAACAACCACAAATCCATTTCTTATGATATTAACCATTTTGCTAAGTATGCCTCCTATTTTGAATGATCTACTGTAGGTACCACCAATTTTCCCTATGAAATTTACCCCCCCCCCCTATATTTAACACAATGAAACTTGCAGAAATGTTAATATCATCTTGAAAAATTTTTTTACATTCAAAAGAAGAAACATTTAAAAAACTAATGATTTAAAAAAATTTTTTCAGCTTACTTATTTTTCAAGATAACGGCGAGTAATTTTTCCCCAATCAGATAATTTGATCTTTGAATTAACTGTTTTTCTTTGTAACACTCTTTTGCAAGATTTAAAAAAATAAGTTAAAATATATTTACGCTTCTTCCTTCAATATGGCCTGAACTGATCACATGAAATATTTTGGTGGTACCTAGTGTACTGGTTATCAAGTAAGATTAGCAGACCATTATTCTTGTTTTTTTTTTTTAATTTTATATATTAGATATTTTAGAATAGGCAGACTCTATCCTTTGCAGAGAGGTAAGATCCTTCTCTACAAACAAAAGTCCTTGGGAATGACACTAAAGTACATCTGGACCCTGTAAGTGAGGTTTAGAATATGCTGACTGTATCCCTTGCAGAGAGGTAAACCACTAAAAAACTGTATCTGGTGGTGAGGCTCCAGCTCTGATTGCATTCAGATACCCTTCATTGATATTACTCTCAGGTTCACTCTGATCCAGGGTGGTGAGTACCTGTTTAATCCCATTTATCAATCAAATAGATCTGCTTGAAAATAATTTGTATTAGATTGGAATAGTTTATACCTAAATATATATATGTATAGGTTTTATTTTTATGCGTTATTCAGGTTGATTCTAACTGGGTGCCTCATTACTTCTGGTTCCATGCTAAACTTAGTAAATGATTGCAACTTGATGAGATTTGTCTCCCACAAAATAGCCACCCCCACCCCACCTCACTGTTGATACACCATTCCCAACATTTTCTTCCAGAAGAATTCTTTGAATGTTGTTTTGAAGATTAGTGTCCAGGTCTTGGAGCACATTTTTCTCTATTCTTCTGTTGTCTGAAATCAACAACCTTTCAGCATGGATCTTAGCTTTGGGAACAAAAAAAAAATAGTCCACAGGGGGAAAAAAAAATTGGCGAGTTGGTTGGCTGGGGAATGAGTTATCTCATTCTTCACAAAAAAAAAAAAAAAAAAAAAAAAGAAAAAGAAATCTCAAAGTGATTGTTATCCATTGTCCTGAAAGGTCATCAAGATTTGGAATCATCTTTGATAAATGTTCATCCGGATTTGAAATGCTGGTACCATTCTCTCCATAAGTCTGTTGCAACATTGGTAAAAGACTCTAAGAGTTGTTCCTAATTTGAAAATTTGATGAGAAATGAGGAAGTTATGCAGACACAAATGCCAGATGAATACAAAAATCTTACTCCAAAGATTCTGTGTCAAGATTGTCACAAGGTAAGCAATCATATTAGAAATAGCAATGACATTAAGATAACTTATGGAGTCAATATTGAGACTAACTAAACCTCTATAAATTAAATGTCTATTATTATTATTATTAATTTTGACTAGTGTTTTCATCTTTTAATTGGTTTTATTTCAAGATATGCTTAAATACACTAAAAACAATTCTATATTTTAAAATCTATTCAGTCAGTTAATTATGTATATGAGTATTTATACTCATTCCTATTTGTATATATGTTATATATTTCAAGTATGTTTAATATTCTCTATGAATGTGTTGCAACTTTAAAATTATCAATTCTGTTTGTCTGTGATATATGAAACATTTAAAAGAGTTTTGTTGAACAGTTACATCTGTCCATCAAACTCTGGCATGTCAATTATTTGCAATTCTAGTTTATTCTAAAGACTATTCTCTTTATGTTACTAATAGACAAAAAAGGCAGTCCAACAACAACTATAACAACCAATGCAATGAAATAAAAATCATGTTTATTTGGAAGCATAAACCAGAAAATTATTTTATTTCACTATTTTGAGATTATGTGATTAAAAAGTATGACTTAGATTGTAGATTAAAAAAATATTACCGTATTTGATGGCATATAAGACCCCCCCCCATTTCAGCAGGTCAGATTCAGGAAAAAAAGTTTTTAGTGTATTTAAGCTCAGTTATGACTATGACAATAAGAAACAGTGTTTTTTAGAAATAAAGGATTAATTCTTGAGGAGTTTCTCATGCTACCCCCCCTTTTTTTTCCTTGGAACATAACAAAATAAACCCAAGGTTCTTAAAAAAAGATAATAAAATAATTTCTCCCAGATTCAAATGATAACAAATAACAGACACAATGATGTATACCCGTTTATTGAATTGAGTATTATTAAATGGCGAGAGTTCTTATGAGATGAAAGATGGGAGGCATTTGTATAAACTCTTCCACATATTTAAAGTCTTTATCTTACTTTCTGGTTGGAGTAGCTTGGCTGGTACCTTATGTCTGTTCCTTGCATGGGACGTCCTTCTAACTGGTTTGGTCTGTTCTCAATGTTACGATTTTTGTGGCCATTTTTAGGCTTTCAAGTGAAAGCACTTTACAGTGAAGATCCCTTGTGTTAAGCAGAGGCTGATCCTTAGTGAAGAATCCTTTAGTTGTTCCTTGGTGTTCCTTAGTGTTGGGTAGAATCCTTTAGTTGAGCAGAGTCCTTGGTTACAGATCTGTTCGTCCGTGGCGAATATGTGCAAATGAACGGCTTTCAAGATCAGCGATTAAGTAGTTAACCAACCATGTATTCAAGCTATGGGTTGGCTGACTTTAATCCATGCAGAGTCTATAAGTTTAAGTGGTGGACTTCAGCACATCTTATATCACCAAAATATTCCAACACTCAAGAAAATAGCTAATTCTTTAGAATTACCTAGGATTTATGTTTCTTTGACTAAAACCTAGGTAATGTAAGGAAACAAAAGTCAGGGGAAGAAAAAATGTTTTATATTGTAAACTCACTCTACCCAATAGTGTTATTGTGTTTCTTGTATCTGTTGTAGTTTTCTGTGGAAAAGTTCAGTTTATTTTTGGACACCCCTTGAATATACAGACACATTAATATATATATACATTTGATATATTAATAAAGTTTTCTATTCATCATTAAAATTTCAAGTTCTTCTTGTCACTCAGGGAATGAATAATTTTAAAATTAATTGAAATTACCTGTTCATTAAAGAGGCAGAAAATTGCCAATTCTTTAAAATTACCTTTGATTTTATATGTTTCTTTGAGTAAAATTTAGGTAATATAAAGAAACAAAAATAAGGAGAAGAAAAAAGTGTTTGGTAGTTGTAAACTTGCTCTATATAATTGTGTTATACTGGAATTTAGAATGTTTCGGTATACCAGTTTAGTTCAGTCAGTTGAGTGTTCACCTAGGAACCACAAGGTTCCTGGTTTGATACTGGTCTTCCCCAACGTAGTGTATGAGTATCACAGGGATCTGTGTGGTAAAGTAAGTGCTGATGGTAGATGCAAAAACAATCTCCTTGGTCTAGTGCTAGTGAAAGGGGATAGACTCCCTTGCTGTCTGGCTGATACAGACATTAGGCCACTGATGACTTTACTTACTTTAGTAAGTGCTGATGGTAGGTGTGGCGCTCCACCTCAGATGCAACTGATGACTTTACTTACTTTAGTACATACAAACAAATAGTTTGCAGCAGAATTGGCATTCCATAGACAATTCTTTTAAAGATCTCTGTAAGTTTTGTATCATTTCATATTTACGTTAACCATCCCCACCAGGCCAGGATGTGACATAGGTGAGAGCTTCTGCCAACAGCTTACAATTGGATTACAGTGATAAGAGAGCCAACATTTTTCGATGTTTCAAATCTCTTCAGTATGGCTAGACTTAGCAACTACTTCTAGGTGGGTGTGAAACTTGACTGACTTTTCATCAGCTGCCAGTAAGAAGCAGAGCTTTAACTGATAAATACATACATCGGTATATATATGTTATGATCACTAGAGAGCTCAAATCCGTAAATAACAGAGAGTCTTGCTTTACGCTTATGGTGACAGTCAGTTAAAGTCCCTTCCAGGGAGCTCTACCAGGTTTTGGGAGCATATAATAGCATATAATATATATCGTTGGGTGGCCTAAAGTCGCTATGAGCCAGATAGTGAGGGAGTCTATCCCCTTTTCTCTAGTGTTAGATCAAGGAGATTGTTTTGACGTCTGAGGTGGAGCGCCACACCTGCCATCAGCTCCTCACTTTACCGCACAGATCCCAGTGCTACTCATACTCTGAGTTGGTGAGTGACTGTTTCAATACCAGGAACCGTGAGGCTCCAAGCTGGACACTCTACTGAATGGGCTAAATATATAGGATTGCAGTCATGGGAGAGTTGCTGTGAGTGGTTTAAAGTAGGTAAGGAGTTAAAATTGCTAATTCTTTAAAACTACTTAGATTTTATATTTCTTTGACTAAAACTTATGTAATGCAACAAAATAAAAACAGGAAGAAAAAAAAAGAACAAAACAAAACAAAAAAAACTCAAGTAGATGATAATGTTTATTTTTTGCACGTCTCTTATCATCCCCCAAAACTCCTGAAAACAAGTCCCATCATAAACTTAGTTAATCAAATCATGTTGTTGGTTTAATCGGGAGCTAATCCATTTTATCTGCAGATTCAATCAAGCTGGAGTCAGTATCAAGAGAAAGAGTTGGCAGTCATTCAGAGATATAAAATTATATGACTGTCAGTTAATCAGCCAACGGAAAGTCAGTTAGTTGGTGAAAAGCATTGCAGCCACCTTGTCCACACACCGTTATCCTGGTTTGGTCCCATGATCAAAGCGTGTTGCATATATGTTGTACAAGAATAATCCAATCAGATTATTATTAGAGGAGGAGGAGGAGAGGAGGAGACTGAATCTGGATTGTGAGGAGAATATTTTGCCAATATTATTTCTCACCATGGTCACTCAGTGGGAATTCTTGATACATCGAAAATATGCACAAATTTAGACACACATGTCTATGTGCATTCATCTATATATAGTTAGGCCTCTATATGTGTGCATGTGGACATATATATATATATGTGTGTGTGTGTGTGTGTGTACATATATATATATGTGTGTATGTGTGTGTACATATATATGTGTGTATGTGTGTGTGCATATATATGTGTGTGTGTGTGTACATGTGTGTGTATATATATATATATGTGTGTGTGTATACCTATATATATATGTGCATGTATGTATATATATGTGTGTGTATACATATATGTGTGTGTGAGTGTGAGTATACATACATATATGTGTATGTGAGTGTGTACATATATATGTGTGTATGTGTGTGTGTGTGTGTGTGTGTGTGTGTGTGTGTGTCTAGGCCTCTATATGTGTGCATGTGGACATACATATATGTGTGTATGTGTATGTGTGTATACATATATATATGTGTGTATGTGCGTATGCATATATATGTGTGTGTGTGTACATGTGTGTACATACATATATATATATGTGTGTGTGTGTGTATACCTATATATATATGTGCATGTATGTACATATATATATGTGTGTATACATATATATATATATGTGTGTACATCTATGTGTGTGTGTGTGTGTGTGTGTGTGTCTATGCCTATCTCTATAGATTGTAGATACTTTTACAAAGTTCCATACACTTATAAGTTAAGAAACATTGTGAGAATGTTTATACCCTTGATGTACTGTAAATATGTAAAAATCTATCTATGTGCATTCATCTATATATAGATAAGCCTCTGTATGTATATATAATATATATATATATATATGTGAAGAGATGGAAGTGAATCCAACAGTATGTATTATATTAAGAAAATTGAAAAAACACAGGTTTAAATAAGTTGAGTGGTAAGTTTATTGGCCGACGCTGCAGTGTTTCGATCTATTAATTATATCATCTTCAGGGCATTTGTTGATATAAGGAAGGTGATAAAAATTTAACACAGAATAACGAGAAAAGCAAGCAATAGTCTTGTTTATCAATCTATTCAAATTTGAAATCTGAAGAAAGGACGTTGAAAAATGGACGATTTGAAATGTGACGTCAAATATTCTCTTTTACGGTGTGAGTATGAGAGTGTGTGAGTGTGTGTATCGAAAAAAGGCATTGTGCATTTTTAGGTGTTTTGTGTGCGTGGTTGCGCGTGTGTGTATAAATCTTTTGCGATAAACGACATTGAAACAAACCTCAAGGTTGTGTGTGTGTGTTTTGATCACCTTCCTTATACCAACAAATGCCCTGAAGATGATCTAATTAATAGATTGAAACACTGCAGTGTCGGCCAATAAACTTACCACTCAACTTATTTAAACCTGTATTTTTTCAATTTTCTTAATATACTACATATATATATATATATATATATATATATATTGAGGGGTTATATGTTTCAGCACAAACAGGATTATCCAAAATGTGTCACCGAATGTTGGAGGGCGAATTTTGATTGCTTGGTGGTGCAGAGCAGTCCAAGTTATTGTTGCAGATACAATTTGCCTTCCACCATTTGCCTTCCACCTTTTTGAATAATCCTGATTGTGCTGCAGCATTAACCCTTCAATGTTCACTATGTTGGCAACCTCAACCAACGAGTTACACCTAGCTGTACTCAAGACGCATCAACAAATTCGTTCCTGCTCTTTACATATAAAGTGTGTGTATGAAATATATATATATTTAACAAACCCTCCACACGAGCAGGATGTGACACAAGATTAATTTTTTAAGCAGAGTTTAACAGGTTTGAATTCAGTTTTCCTTCTACTAGACTGATTACCTAGTCAAGGTTAAAGACAACAGTCTACCCTACTATTTATCCATACTTGGAGGTAGAGTAGTTGGATGTGTACCTTTCCGAAGGGTATTAGTGCTATGCAAACAGCCTTGTCCAGTAATTGAACTCAAGTCAACGAATATATATATATATATATATATATATATATATATATATATATATGTGTACCTAAAAGAGGGGTTAATAATTTGGCTAGAGATTTAGCTATGTTGTGGGGAGCCGTTTCAAGCCCAGAGGAGTTGCTAATTTCATAAACAATATATATATATATATATATATATATATAAGTAAAGAAATAACAAAAGACTTAGAGATTTAGCGATTATAGTCTATTTCAGGGAGCTAAGACAAAGTGTCTAACTCTCCCGACGCATCTGATGAGTCAGGACAGTTAGACACTTTGTCTAAGCTCCCCGAAATAGACTATAAAGCTAAATCTCTAAGTCTTTTGTTATTTCTTTACTTATAATTTGCTCTGTGACTCTAACATTAAGAGCACACATTGAGCTCTCAAACTGCGACAGGTTTTTTAAAAATAAAACTCTTGTGTCGTAAGGAAGATTTCTTCTCTGGACTTTTGATTATATATATATATATATATATATATATATATATATCACCTGTAGTCAAGAATATTGTCTGGTGTATGTGTACAAACATATGCATAATATATATATATATATATATATATATATATATACACACCTGAGGTCAACAATATAATCTGTTGTTTATATACAAACATATGCATAATATGTTTGTACATGTACATCAGAAAATATTGTTGACTACAGGTGTGTGTGCATATATATATATATATATATATATATATATATATACTTGTAGTCAACAATATAGTCTGGTGTATTTGTACAAACATATGAACACAATGTATTCATTATATATATATATGTGTGTGTGTGTGTGTGTGTGTGTGTGTGTGTGCATACATACCTGTTACACAGATATGTCATATCCCTGTCTTTATTCATAAAAGACAAAAATGATTTTAATTAAATATGTCTGACAAGTGGGCACAATTTTCAGCTGCCAATCCATAGAATCAATTAACAAAACAGAAAGTTCTATGAATAATTATTCGTCTCTCTCAACCGACTTAACCAATAATATAAAAGAATCTTTTACAGAAATCCTGTTTGTATTCATGGCTTTGAGATTATTATCCCTGAGTTAAAGGGAAAATACAATGGGCACAGAATGGATTGAGTGAGAGAGAGAGAGAGAGAGACAGAGAGACAGAGAGAAAATGTGAGTGAGAAAGAGAAGGGGAGAACGAAAGATAAAGAGAGAGAAAATACAGAGAGAGGGAGAGAAAAAAAGAAAGAGAGAGAGAGAGAGGGAGAGGGAGAGGGAGAGAGAGAGAGAGAGAAAATGTGAGTGAGAAAGAGAAGGAGAGAACGAAAGAAAAAGAGAGAGAAAATACAGAGAGAGAGAGAGAGAGAGAATGTGAGTGAGAAAGAGAAGGGGAGAATGAAAGAAAAAGAGAGAGAAAATACAGAGAGAGGGAGAAAAAAGAAAGAGAGAGAGGGAGAGGAGAGAGAGAGAGAGAGAGAGAGAGAGAGAGAGAGAGAGAGAGAGAGAGAGAGAGAGAGAGAATATAATGGGTACAGAAAGGAATGGGAAAGAATGCAATTTTATAGTTCGGCCCTAGACCTTACAAACTAACATCGTTGATCCTAGGGGGCTATCCCCCCAGACAACACCTACCCCCTTGATTTAAAGGGGCAGGATTGGGTTTATTGCCCGGTGCCCGAGGCACCCCCCTTAAGGGGGAATGCTGACGGGATTAACGTATTTTTTGCACCCCCCTCCATGAGCTTCGGTGCATGGGTGGTCACACATTAATTCGGTCTTGTGCCTAACCCTTACACATAGTGTATGTGGTAAATACCTTTCCTTTGTGTTATTATCATAGACAGGCAGCAACCACCGAGAGTGACAAATTGACTCAACAATCCATAATGTGTGTTCAAAAACTATCCAGACTGAAGTTGTATTTATCAAGCAATTGAACCATAGAGATGAAATGAAATAGTTCCCTTCCATTGAGTCTTGTGTTGGTCAAAGCACCTCTGAGATTCCACTGTAGATATGATGTGAAGCTGTACTGTCATATGAAAAATATTTGCAGTGTAAAATTATTGCTTTTTTCATCATGTTGGCTCATGAGGCTTTGGACATAATTTACTGCTGTGCCTAAATACAATCTGCAATGGCTGTTAAAATCCTGATAACATTTTAAAAAAAAATCCCTAACAGAAAGGATTAATAAGTTTACATTCTCCCTCTCTCTCTTTCCTCACAAACACATACACGTACACATATATGTGTAAGTAAAGAAATATCAAAAACAAATATTTAGGGGATGTATTCATTTATGAATTAATAATTCAGCCTAAGTTCAAACATTTCAGTTTTTCTAGATATTACCCATCATCAGGGTAAAGTTATTAAAAAAAATCACTAGCAGAAAGAATCAATAACTTTACATTCTCTCTCACACACACACACACACACTCTCTCTCTCTCTATCTCTCTCTCTCTATCTCTCTCTGTCTGTCTCCACACATGTATATGCATATAAATATGAAAAACGATAATCAGGGGATGTATTAATTTATGAATGAATAGTTCAGCCTACATTTAAGCAGTATTATTTGGATTATTCGGACTATTGTCCTCATCTTCATTGTTATCTGTATTATGTTTTGGCCGATGTGCCCTCTGGCCTTCTTCAGGTATTTCTTGTGAGACTCGGGAACTTTCTCAGACTTGGGAACATTCTTGTAATCGGGAGCCATCATGGAACTTTGAATTCATTGAACCCTTTATTCAGTCCAGGGGGTAACCTGTTCTCATTCCACCAACCACAGCTGCGGTACCAGCGTTAAGCTGTGTTGATTATTATTCTATGTTACTGCTGCCCCTGACCAGGATTGAACCTACAGTCTAGAGATAACTGTCACTTAGAATTGTCCTAATCTAACTCCTTTATCCACTATGCTATGTGTTCAATTACTTATCATCAAGTCTCATCTCAAAAATTCAGAGAAATACTACATTTAAGCATTTGGTTTTTTTCTGTATATTGCCCATCATCGAAGCAACATTAATGAGCAATATTAGGAACCTCCTTCAAAGGTTAAAAGTACGGGGCATCCAGTTAGGATTAAACTCACTATTCGGTAGTAATGGATCTGCAAGACTAGCTTGCTAACCATTACACCATGATGGGACTCCCTTGTATATATGAAAGTAACAGCACTCTTTATGTATATAAGTAAAATCATTGGAGTGGCCAATTGTCAGTATCAGCCAGTGTGGGAGTCAATCCCTTTTTCACTAACACTAGACCAGGGAGATTATTTTGTGCCTGAGATGGAGTGCCACACCTACCATCCGCTCCCTACTTTACCACACAGATTCAAACTGTGCTATCCATCTGTTGAGTTGGTGCAGGTGGGTACTGAACCTAAAACTTTTGGTTCCTAGGCGAATACTCTCGACTGACTGAGTTAAACTGGCCATGCTACTGTGTGTGTGTATGTATATATATATATGTGAGTGTGTTTGTGTGTGTGTGTGTGTGTGTGTGTTTGTGTGTGTGTGTGTGTGTGTGTGTGTGTGTTTGAATAAAATATGGAAATGAATCCGACAATATATAGAAAATAGGAAAAAAGTATTCCGAAAAAAGATGAATTTATTTTTATGGTAAATTCAATGTTTAAACGTTTCA
Source organism: Doryteuthis pealeii (assembly GCA_023376005.1). Lineage (NCBI taxonomy): Eukaryota > Metazoa > Mollusca > Cephalopoda > Myopsida > Loliginidae > Doryteuthis > Doryteuthis pealeii. The sequence continues at coordinate 94,729,870 of CM042141.1, forward strand.
GTTTATATCAAACCTTCAGGACAATACATTTTTTCTTATTCTTTTGTATTATTCTGACGAAGGTTTAATATGAATTGAAATGTTTAAATGTTGACTTCACAATCAAAATGAATTCATCTTTTCTTTTTTTTGTTGAATATTTTGTTTTTCTCTATATATATATATATATAATATATATATATATATATTAAGAAATTTGAAAAAACAAGTGTTCCAAAAATAAGATGAATTTATTTATTGACGCTTAAACATTTCGGTTTCTTTAAACCTTCATCAGGATGTAATATGGGGTGAAGAAATTGATGGATGTTTTATAGATGACATCTATAAAACATCCATCAATTTTTGGAACAGTTATTTTTTCAAATTTCTTAATATTTTCGGATTTATTTCCATATTTGTTCCCATATATATATATATATATATATATATATATATATATATATATATACACTGTATATGTTTATATATAACCATATAACCCTATTAACAGACATGAATTCTGCATGAAATTTTCTCAGCAGATATTTTATGGCAATTGCATTTGACTTTTTCTTTTTGCTCAATGGATTCTTCACTGACCTTTTTGATCAAAGTTCATTTGCCCTAATCTGAAATAACGTTTATGATAAGAACTGAAGATGACTAACTTTAATCTACTATAAACTTTTCATATCTATGCATGTGATTGTTGTGATTTTATGTTAGTCAAGTTACTTGATCAGGTGTTTTAGTCTTTAGTTCTGTCAATACCACATGTGTTTCTGGTTAGTTACTCTGTCATTAGTTCTGTGCCCATGTTGTGTTTTCAAAGATCTGCAGAATTGAGACAACTTCATTCGATTGGATTGACACAAATTCAAAAGATTAGAAAAATTCTCTTTTGATAACAACAATTGAGCAACAATAATACATAATAACAATAATACACAAGAGATAATTTAATTAGATTATGTATAAAAAGCATTACATTTCATGGAAATACCCGAAACCTTTGAGATGCTAGTGTTAGGATTAGCGTTAGGTTACTTTGGGAGTTTCTGTAATCTAATGCTATTTATATGTAAAATGTAATTCTAATGATATTATCTCTTGCGTGCTATTCTGCATTTGTACCTAATACATATAACAAAAGTTATCACCTTTGTTTTGGAGAGAAATGACAGTGGTGATTCAACTGGTGCTATTTTGTGTAATTACCAGTGGTGATGGTTGAGTTCAGGAACTTTGAGGTTTTTGTTTTTCCTGGAGATGCGTTTTAACATTTTGGTGATAATTCTTTTGTCTTCAAGGTGGTTCATTTCTTTCTGATTTTTCCCTCTCCCATTGTACCCTTTATAGAGGGTTCCTCCAGAAATAACCACTTCTGATTGGCTAACCAATCCTTATTCCAATCCACCAGTGGGGAGAGTATCCCTCCCATCCATCAGATCCTCATTGGTTAAACACTCAAACCACAATATGTGGTGTAGGTTGATAGATTCAGTTGTCTTTTGAACTTATCACTGTGTACCAGTGTTGAAGTCAACTGCCTTTGTGACTTTTAGTCAACCTTTTTATAGATAAGTTTTGGATTGAAATCTGCTTTGAAAAGTTTTTGGGAAAAAGTTTGTGATTTGTTGAAAAAGATTAAAAAAGGGACTTTTTTAATTGTCTGTAAATTTAGTTTTTCACCCGGAAGCTTGCGTGGAGCCTCATGTGCAAAGGCATGTTTTGTTCATTGTGTTTGAAGCTACTGTCGGGTCAACATCCGTTTGATGTTACATTTTTTCAACCAAATATCTTAGTTAGATTCTTTTCTGAAGTGTTTTAATTTGTATTGTTGGTGAGTGGGTGTATTGAGTTATTGAATTTGTGAACCAGGAGAGATATTTATTTCTGTTGTATAACATTATTTATTTTTAAATATTTACACACACACACACACACACACACACAATGTATAGTAAAAACAAAATGAAATCAGCAATCTTTTTATATGTGTTCTTATTTAGTTTTGTTAGTCTTTCTAATTCAGTATTATAATAAGGGTGCATACTTTTGCTAATTATGTTAAAGTTGAAAAAGAGGATGAAGAGAGATGAAAAGATAAATAATAAGCATCAATAAAAAAAAAGTCAACAGACAGTGGGGAGTCTATCCCAGTTTCACTAGTGCTAGACCAGTGAGGGCTGGTATGGACCCTTGTGATTCTGAGCTGGATGCTCTACTGACTGAGCTAAACTGGCCATATCAACTCTGCGTATAAAATTTTTAAAAATCCGATAATTGTCAAATTTATCTGAATTTTATAAAACATATACTTCAATATGATGATAAAGAGAACCACAAAAACAATTATATGAATTAGTAATGAATTATTTAAGATATGTTCAACTGTTTCTTGGCCAATAACCAGATGTGAAATCTTAATTGTTTCACTGTAAAACATATTGCATGACTTAATAATGAAGGCAAAAGACAACATTGAAAGATCTTTGCTCTAACCACTGAGCTATTATATGGAATAAGTAAGGGAAGAGTTGCCAGAAGCCTAATTATCTCTGATTACCTTCAATTCTCTCTTTTGGCACTTTACTCAACAAGGTAGATCTTGGCTGAGAGAGTTAGAGAGAGAGTTAGAGAGAGAGAGTTAGAGAGAGAGTTAGTTAGACATCAATAGTTTGAAGTTTACATGAATGTGTTCAAACTGCAATTAGTTTTGTTGGCATCGTTCATGAGATTTTTATGTTAACTTCAGTTTTCAGTAAAAGTTTCTTTATTATTTAAGACATTTTGTTTTGACTGAGTTATATCTAGAAATACCATATATGTAAATAAACATATTAACTAACATTGACTTTAAGGACGTGTCCTTAGCATAAAGGTCTTCATTGTGGGAAATGGAATTGTCGACCCAAGTTCAAATCCTTGATAAGGCTGTTTGCATGTATGTATTTACTTAACCCCTCTGTTCAAGCAGGGTGGGACACAAGGTCAATTTTCAAACACGGTCCAGCCTACTATTTACCCATAGCTGGAGAGAGAATAAGACACAACTAGTGTGTGTTACCTCTGCAAAGGCAAAGAAAGAAACTTTGACTTTGGTGCATCTGGTTTTATAAAGCTGTTCACAATGCCCCCATATATATATGTATGTATATATATATATGTGGAGGGGCATGGTGTAATAGTTAGAGTCGCAGCAAATGGACTCATTGACCTGTGTGCAAATCCTAGATGAGGTTGTTTGCATTTCACATAGCACTAAGAAACCCTTAAGTAGTAGGGAGGACTGGGATCTTTGACTTTGGTTTGGTAACTAATCTAGGAGAAGGAAAACTCTGAATTCAAACCTATTAAACTCTGCTAAAAAAATTGATCTAATGTCGCATCCTACTCATGCAGAAGAGTTGGTGAATATATATATATATATATATATATATATATATATATACTTTCTTTGTTGTGGTACCAAGTTTCTTGGTACAAGGGTGATTCTAGGCTGGTCCTATTGTCTAACAGTAGTTTGTTGTAGAGTTCAGGTTCCGTTTGAGAGCTCAATGCATAAATTCAGATACCCACGAGTGGAAATGGTCCATAATCATGATACCCCTGGTGTTTAAGGCCTTTTTATTCATATATATATATATATATATATACTTTGGTGCGGTACCAAATTTCTTGGTACAAGGTGATTCCCAAATATATATATATATATATGTATATATATATATATATATATATAAAAGTAAGTAAAGTAGAGGGAGTAGCTTATTCTCAGTATCAGCCGGACAGCAAGAGAGTCTATCTTCTTTTCACTAGTGCTAGACTAGGGAGATTGTTTTTGTGTCAGCTCCTCACTTTACTGCACTGAAGCTGTGCACCTTTGCGGAGGGGCAAAATTCACCCAATGGGACCACCTGTTGGCCATAGATAGTGACCTGTGATGCTTAGGGCTGAAACTTGTGGCTGAGCATTCCATGGCATACAATACTCCACTTTGGCCCTTGCTTAGACTTGATGGGTGGTCAGATTAGGTGGTCACATCAAGCTCTAGCCCCTATATGATTGGCCCAATCCTATTGCCCTTATGGCAAGCCCCAACTCTTTTTATAATATATGAGCTAGAAGGCAGTGACTGAGGGTCTTATTGTCCTAGGTATGATATTAAACTGATGGTGAAGTTCCAATTCTGGAGCATGGGTATCCCTTTATCACCATTACTCCTAGGTCCACTCTGACCCGGAGTAGAAGTTCGAGTTAGAGTTCCATCTTTGGGTTGAATAGAAAAACATGAGTTCTAAAAAATGTATTTTAAAAAATTGAGTACTCATCAGGAATGAATGGAACGAAACCTCTTCAGCATAGAATGACCCAACAAGGGTTGAAATGCCGTAAAATCAATCCAACCAACATATTTATTCCTACATCTATTTATATACATTTATGTACAACATATGTCAATATGCAAAGATAAAGTATTTTCTGGTCTATAAGATAGCTTTTTGTATAAGAGCATTTTAAATCACTGCTTCCTGAAGCTTCTTGGATAAAATTTGGACCTTTTGTTGCCAGTCTCATATCTATGATACTAGTGCAATAAAAACAGTTAAATGTTATCATATTTTGAGAAAAAAAAATCCAATATAGACCAATAAATATGTCATTCATCTTAAGTAGATCATATTGGGACTATGAAATTTGGTTCCTATAAGTAGTCATTCCTTTTAAACGGAATTGTATGAAAAGTTAAATATATGTTGGATTCTGTTCTTGCACAATTGGACTTACTAAGTGGCTATTACTCATGAATAATGTTCTATTTCACTGGAAACCACACACATTCACACACACACACACACGCACACACAGACACACGCACACACACGCACGCACACACTATATCTCTTTCTATGTATGTATGTATCTATCTATCTACACACACACACATACACACGCACACACACATGCACATATATATATATATATATATATATATATATATATATATATATATCAACTGTGCACAAAGCTTTCCAGTGTCTTGTTCTTTAAAAATTAGGGGCTGAAAATTTGGTTTGTGCACAATATATATATATATATATATATATATATATATATATATATATATATATATATATATATATATATTTTATATCCAGTTATTCCTCTACTTTGAACACACACACACACACACACACACACACACACATACATATATATATATATATATATATATATATATATATATATATATATATAAATGTGTGTGTCTCTGTGTGTGTGTGTGTGGTTGAAAGTAGAGGAAAAACTGGATATAACAACACAACAACTAAATTCAGTTGATATTTTGCTTCGGTATTTAGCGAAGGTGAAATTCAAATTGAATTTAGTTGTTGTGTTGTTATATCCAGTTTTTCCTCTACTTTCAACCACATTTTGTCAGATTTACTCAATCCTTCACTCCTCATATATATATATATATATATATATATATATATATATACTAGCGAATATATGCACCCTTCAGGTGCAAGTATTTAAGTTTTAATGTAATAAAATATTGTATTAAATTAGAAAGGCTAATGAAACTAAATAAGAATACAGATAAAAAGATTTGAAACAGAGTGAGTATAATAAAAAATTTGAAACAGAGGGAGTATAATAAAAAATTTGAAACAGAGGGAGTATAATAAAAAATTTGAAACAGAGGGAGTATAATAAAAAATTTGAAACAGAGGGAGTATAATAAAAAATTTGAAACAGAGGGAGTATAATAAAAAATGGAACAACTGAAACTTACTCTTCCATCACTCTCGTCTTTCATTGTTATTTTTTCTAATTTAAGTATTTAGTTATAAGAGGAAGTAAAGAATAAAATGACAGTTATTTTATCTTGTTAATGGATTTCATTTAAGATTCATTGAAGAGATTTTTGCTTATATTCATTAAAATAAAACCAAACAGTTAGAAATCAATAATACTAAGCATATATTTATTAAATTCGATTTTTTAATATTAATATGCAAATTAGCCTTCCCGTTTACACTGTAAACCGCTATTTTGTTGTATATATAAATATAATAGCATGTTGTCAGTATGTAGACATAGTTAACAGTAATAATAATGTAAGACAATTTTATTAATAATTGAGGTTTAGATAAAAATAAAATCATGGAGAATGTGATGTCAATAACTAAGAGAATTGTGACTTGAGTAGGAATATAGTTTTGGTTACAGACAGAAAAACACACAATCTCCATTATAATAAGATATATATATTGTCAGTTTTTTTTTTTAAGAATGAATAAATGGTGAATGTAAATGTTCAAATTTAAGAAATAAAAATGAACTTTTTAAAAATACAGTTTTAAAATGATGTTAATACATGAATAGGAAAGGCATGGTTGGCCACAAACAAATTATCAGTCATATGGAAATCCGATCTCACTGACAAGCTAAAGCGAAAATTCTTCCAGGCTGTGGTTATATCAGTACTGCTGTATGGCTGCACCACTTGGACCCTAGCAAAGCGCCTTGAGAATAAGCTAGATGGGAGCTGCACAAGAATGCTGCGTGCAGTCTTGAACAAGTTGTGGAAACAGCACCCCACAAGGAAACAGCTGTATGGCCACCTGGCCCCCCCCCCCATCTCACAGACCATCCGAGTGAAACGTTTCTAAGAGTATATATGCTCTAAGTAAACTGTAACATTATTCTAATTAGAATAACGCTTTCTTAAGCCTATCTGTGTGTTCGTTTATTATTACAATATGTAAGTGAGAAAAATGGAAATAAATCCGACAGAAATGTTGAAAAGATAAATAGAAGAAAAAAAAAAATATTTTGGTATGGATGAAATTTATTATATGCTGACATTTGTCATGTATGCTTAGCTGATATAGTTATTTACTAAGCTTAGTTTAGATGTGGCACAAGGCCAGAAGTATGGGGCACCTAGTGAGAATCAAACTCACTAACAATGGTCTGCAAATCTAGCTTGCTAACCATTATACCACATGAGCTGATGTATGTATTTCACCGAAATATATAACAGCTAAGCCTATTATTTTTCAAAGATTTCTAAAATTTATATTTCAAGGTATCTTCCTCTTTCTCAAAGTTTTATTTTAAAGATAAACCTTTGGAAGGTACTTCGAAATATAAGGAAAATAAATAAGATTAACAACACAATATTCATTATTCATGCTTCTAAGACAACAAGAAATTGTTTTTTTCTAACACAGATACTGACAAAGAAGCATATGTGGATACGGTATATATATATATATATATATATATATATATATATATATAATACTAATAATATTATTAGAGTAAAAATACTTTTCCTCTAATAATAATATTATTAGTATTATTACTGCTAGCACTTTTGAATTATTTACTGATGCCACTGCGATGAATGAAGTGACAAATAAAAGTTTTAGCTTTTATTCATTTATTTGGGAACGATATTACTACCAATGGTTTCCTGCTAAAAGCATTCATCAGGTAAACGAAATAGTTTTTTTTTTAAATGACAGAAATGGTGTAAATGGTCGAATGTGTGCGTTTTTTAACTGTATTCTCGTGTTGCATGTTTGCGTGTTTACGTGATGTCGAATGCTCTTTTTGTTTGTACCTGTGCATATTTTTGTTTGTGCGTATGTGTATGATGTCATGCGTGTGTGCGTGGAAATGTGTGAAGGCTGTGATGATATAATTGTCTTCACGCACGTTTGTGCGTATGAATATGCGTATTTGTGTTTGGTATTTTTGATTACGTATGTTATGTGCAATTAATATAATGTATTTTTTAATTATGCTGTTAATAATGACTGTGTTATGTATTGCGTTGGTGATGTAATGTGAACGTTATATTTGTATGATATTATTGTACAATGTAGACAGGTAGAGGGAAAGATACTTACAGTTTGGCGGATCTGGTGCAGTGTTTAATATTTTTTTAAATAGAAAGATTGGGTAGAAGAGGTGTGTGTGGGTTATGTATATGGATCGAAGTGTGATAGTAGGTGTTTATTTTCATGCTGGTATTTCGATAGAATTTCCGATTTTTTGTTTAGTAGGGTGTGTTGTGATGGATGAGTGATAATAGCAATTTTTTCTTGGAGGCAAAGAAGGCATCTTTTAGATGTTTTGCTGTAAGCGGGTGCAACTTTCAGAATCTCCCAGCTCACGTCTGGTGAAATGTCCATATCTTTCAAGTTCCAGATATGCGTGGAGACAATTATATCATCACAGCCTTCATGCATTCCCACACGCACGCGCATGACATCACACATCACACACAGCACAAACAAAAATAAGCACATACACGCGTGGACACAATCATATCATCACAGCCTTCACGCATTTCCACGCGCACACGCATGACATCATACACATACACACAAACAAAAATACGCACATGTACAAACAAAAAGAGCATTCGACATCACGTAAACACGCAAACATGCAACACGAGAATACAGTTAAAAAATGCACACATTTGACCATTTACACCATTCCTGTCATTTAAAAAAAAAACTATTTCATTTACCTGATGAATGCTTTTAGCAGGAAACCATTGGTAGTAATATCGTTCCCAAATAAATGAATAAAAGCTAAAACTTTTATTTGTCACTTCATTCAACTATCAACGCTCTATCACAGACATTGAGTACTCTTCTAATAACACTGTATGTTGGATTACTATTACTTTTTCTAATATACTAGTGCCAACCATACACATTAATATATATATATATATATATATATATATATATATTGGTTTGGAGGTTGATTTTGAAGGCTATCACACTGCAGGTGTAAAGAAAAAATAATAAGGTAACAATGGTGTTGTGTGTTAACCTGTATTTTATTCTTGAATTTTCGAGATAAAATCTCTTTTTCAGAAGATCACTAGAACTGATATTGTCTTGCTATGGCATTTCTAGTTAAATGAAATTTTTTTTTTTGAAAATGATATATATATATATATATATATATATTATATATATATATATATATGATAAGTTGTAAACATGGTTTGTTTGGAATGGCTTTTTGCCGACAATTTTTGGGAGAACAAGTGCTTAATTGGAGTCGTACCTAATTTTGAAAATTAATTAATTAATAATGAATTAGGCGGGAATACCTATTTAAATGTATGGCTAAACAAATCGAGAAAAATCAATCTCTGTATGTACATTTCGGCCTATTAGGCCTCATCAGAGAGCTATAGATCGGAAGACTGCCCTGTGCGTGATTTGAAAAATATATATATATATATATGTGAATAAACAAGATTTGATATTAAATAACCCATAAGGGTTGATATGCCCTTAAACACCATACAACTAACCAACCATAGGTTTTCACACTTAAGATATATTTACTTACCTTCCCTAGGTATTTAAATATAAGTATCTACAATTATGCTTGTACCTTTATCAGAAAATCAGATAATTAAAAACAAAGATTTTTTGTCGTTAGAAAAGTATATTTCTTCTTTGATTATAGACTGTTTTACTAATTGGAAATTTTTGAGTATATTTTTCATTCTTTTAATTTCTTTTGCCTTTTCTTTTGTTTCTCTATATTTTCATTATTCATACAATTATTTTCTATTTGACTTTGCCATTATCTTTTTATATCATTTCGTATGGTTTTTCTCTCAACTTGTCTGGAGTTAAATGATATTTTTGTATATATCATTCAATGTTCTTTTTGTTTTTTTAAGTAATGAGAAAGAACATTGGAGAAAAGATTTAAAGTGCACTTTGAGATGGAAAAAAAAATAAAAGAAAGAAATTATTCTGAAAAGAAAATTGGAGGAATAACACATTAAAAAAAAAACATAACAGAAACAATGAAATCATATAAAAAAAATTGAATTTTTGTGAAATAATACAAGAAATATAAGGAAAGAAATAAAAAAACTAAAAAAAAAAAAAAAATGAAAAGAAAAAAAAAAAAAAAGAAAAAAATACTAAACAAAAAACAAACAAACAGGTTAAATGAAATGTCTGAATACAAAAAATAAATTCTCTGAATGATTTTAAGAATTGCAACAAATTTTTTTTTTTTTATAAAATATTTAAGAAATATAACTTTAAAATTTCTCTTTTCTTTATGTCTGTCATTTCATATTCATTGTAAACAAATTAAGAACTCAAGAAATCAAGCAAGGTGATGGGATACTGTCAGGGGGAAAAACTAGTGGAAAACAATTGTAAATAACAAATTGGTATTGGTAAAATAAATGAATGAAACTAAAATGGTTTCTCCTAATTGCACAATGAAATGAAGTATAATTATTTTGCCATAATCTAATCATCTCATGTAACCATGTTTACACATTATTATAATTATTTGCAAACAAAAATAAGCAAGTAATTATTCTTGTTCTTTGTTGCATTACTATGGCTATCAAATTGAACACTTCAGCTCAATGTGGTATTGGACAATATTGTATAAATGATAGACTTAGTATGAGGTGAAGTTGGTGTGTCAAAAATACACCGGTTTTAAGGAGTTTTCTGATTAGAAGCTGCTAGGTATTACAAGTTTGGTGATTAAATTGTTATCTAACCACGTATTCAAGCGTGTTGGCTGGCTGGCTTTAATCTACGTGCCAATGCAGAGTCTATAAGTTTAAGTGATGGGCCACAGCACACCTTATATGTCAAAATAATCCAACAACCGGGATAGTGCACTCCCATGTAGAAGTGTGTAAGAGTGGATAGAGAAGTTTAAAAGTGGCCTATTGTCGAAGAAAATTTTGTTGTTGCCTGATAAAGCGCACCTACATATGACTGGCCAGACCATTGAAATGATTAACCAAATGGATTTGAGGTGCTGGAACACCCAGCCTACAGGCCAGATCTCATCCCTTCTGACTAACATATCTTTGGATTGTTCAAAGATGCTTCAAAAGGTTGTTGATTTTCTACAAAGGAAGATGTGAAAGAAGCAGTGCATAAATGGTTGCATGACAAACCAACAAAACCAAAAAAGTCTTGGAGGGAATAAATAAGATTGTGGACCACTGGACCAAGTGCATCAAAAAAGGTTGGTCACTTGGTTAGTTGGATTTTACGGCATGTCAACCCTTATTGGGTTATTTTATGCCAAAGATATTATGTTTTATTCATTCTTGTATTTGGCACATTTGTTGAATAAATTAATGAATCCATTATAGATATTTACCAGCCCCTCCTCATGAGTAAGATGTGACATTAAGTCAATTTCTTAAGTGGAGTTTAACAGGTTTGATTTCAGAGTTTTCCTTCTCCTAGACTTGTTACCTAGCCAAGGTTAAAGAGCCCGGTCTGTCCTACTATTTACCCATAGCTAGAGGTAAAGTAGATGTATACCTTTCCCAAAGGTATTAGTGCTATGTAAAAGGCAAACAGCATTGTCAAGCTAAATGCCCCCCCCCCCCCCCAATCACTGCTTGTGGGTAACCTTTGGAGAGGAAAAGGTTAAGGAAGAAAATCCTGACAGAAAACATGGCTTGGACTCACTCGGTAAAGCACTGTCTGACAACTCCTACAGCCGAACTGGCGCTGAATGTATTGGTTCACTATTCCTTTCGTATCATGCCAGCAAGGAGGGACCTGTCATTTAGGCAACACAGGGTCTCCATATATCTTGCCCAGGCTTTCTGTGCCCTGGAGAGGAATCTCAAAAAAAAAAAAAAAAGACTCCAAAGTGCGGGAAATCTATGGTCTTCTGAGACTGCAATGTTGGTAATAGATAAAAGCAAGACAATTACAGCCAATTCTTTGTTGTGAAGAATGAGTTAAAAGTGACAAATTTCCACCCAAAAATGAACTGATTTATTCAATAGAAAATGTGTTAGTCTTTAGAATAATAATAATAATAATAATAATAATAATAATAATAATAATGATAATAATAATAATAATGCAAGTGTTCACTTTGTGAAATAAGCCTGGGTGAAGATCAAATTGTTAAGTTAGGATATTTTATCACATGTGCCTCCCTCAATTGGCTTAGCTCTTTAAGATTTCCATTTAATCAAATCAATGGAACACTTTCTTAATAGCAACACCTTTAAAAGTCACAAAGAGATTAATTTGCTATGATAAAATTTCTTTTAATCTGGAATCTTAGATTCTTTCATCAAGGAATAAAAGAATTGTTTTTTTTGGCTGGAATTTTGTTATTAGTAATAATTACGATCAAATTCTTGACAAATAAATTTACTATTTCTTACATTGGAATGTTCTTTTTAGTCCATCTTGAAAATTGTAATACTATTTCCTGAATAACCTAATAGTTATGGTTTGGTTTGATTATTTAATAGCATAACAACCTTTTTTTATTATTATTTAATAGCATAACAATGTTATTTAATCCCAAAACCATCCTTGTAGAATAACAGTAGTGTACTATTTAATCCATAATGGTGTAGCGTTAGTTTTGTATTTGCCTGGGAGAGTTGTCTGCCCGGTTTAGTTTGCTGGTGCCTGCTAGGGGATATAGTATTTAAGCGGCTGGTTCAAACCCTTCTGTCTCTTTTCCTGTTCCAGTAACCACGAGACACATGGGGTAGATTTTGGTCTAACCCTTCTCGTTAGGGATCGCCCCCCTTACATTACTGTAAGTGAATTAACACAGGATGGACTATCCCTAGTCTCATGTCTGTGGCTTTTATATGTTATCTTGTACCATTCATGAATGTGTATTTAACTTGTTTTACCTACGTACTTTGTATCTCGTCATATCCATGGGCTGTACCATATTAAATGTTTTGTCTGTTAACCTTCGTCGGAGTCATGTATCCAATATATATAACTTTGAACCTTTATTACAATGGGTTTCATATCTTTCCCAAGAGTGTTACTCCAAAAGTGAATATAATAGCCTGACTAGAGTTTGAACTCACTTACTATGATGTTGCAACCCAACATACTAGCCACAACACTTCCAATATATGTATTTACAAACCTCTTCACATGGGCAGGATGTAACTCAAGGTCAATTTATAATGTGGAGTTTAACAGGTTCAAATTTAAGTTTTGCTCCTCCTATACTAGTTACCGAGCCATGGTTAAAGATCCCAGTCTGCCCTACTATTTATCCATAGCTGGAAGTAGAGTAGTTGGGTGCATACCTTCCCAAGGGTATTAGCACTATGTGAAATGATGACCTCGTCCAGGATTTGAACTCGGATTGACAAGTCCATTTCCCATGACTCTAACCATTACACCATGCACTTCCAACAGACTTTTTTGTGTATGTTGATCATGTTCTTGATAAATAAAGTATTTCTTACATTGAAATGGACTTTTATTCTATCTTGAAAAATGTAATACTATTTTCTGAATAACCTAATAGTATCTAAAAACAGAATTCAAATTCATCTCATGTCTTGTGCTAGATCAGTCTTCCATTAGATTATGATAATATGTTGTTGTTAAATATTGGTTAAGAGTTATTTAAATAAATCTAAATCTACTAAAAATAGATCAATGTGTTGGCTACTTGCTTGTTTTTGTGCCAATCATCAGTGATATACACAAATAAAAAATCCTCTTTTATCTTTATTTGTCCTATTTGTCTGTTTGAATGAAATGTGTAGAGTTTTGTGCACAGACGGAAAGAAACGATAATGATATGAATTTGAACAAAGTCTTTTATCTTTTGTATGAATGAAGTTTATTGACATCTTCTTGTAAGCAATTTTATTTGCTCTAAGCAAAAAATTGGATGTATTTGTACAAAATATTTGAAAGCTGTAACTGATTGAATTTCTATTGTCTCTTCTTCTTCATAACAAACGAGCTTTGGGGATGCCAGTTTAGTCACCAACAATCCGACCATGGAACAGGTAGTATTAGTTTACATTTTACTAGGTAAGAAAGAACACCAGTCTTGTCCTAACTTAAGCTGAGCCATCATAGGGCGGATGAGCTTTCAAAGGATGGATGATCTCCGGGAGAGCCACCAAGCATTGCACATCGATAGTATATGATTGGGGTACTTACTACTCACCAAAATGCCCATAGTTATCCTTCGATGACAATCCATCTAGACAAGGAAAAGTCTGTTGTAAAACCTCCACTGCCTAGTGGCTAGACCTCATTCCAAAGAAAGACTAAGGGAGTAAACCCTGAAATCAAATCCGGAGCTGGAATCTCCGGTGATGCTGAACTTCAGCACTATCCAGCAACTCCTGCAACACTATCATTGCCAAACTTGCAAGTGGACCCATTATTATGGATTGTATCAGATTAATTGGAATAATTAAGTAAATAACTTCATAAATCGTGTCATAGATAAACAACTCTTAGAGTTACCTCCCTTAGCGGTCTATTTTTACTGGTGGGACAAAATCCTTAAAGTCACCGTTTCGCTCTGTTTTCACTGCCTGGTCCCAAAATCATTCTTTTCACATTAGATGTCATCATGGAATTGCGCTAAAAAATATCTAAAGAAAAAAAAGAAACATCATTGAATGATTGTAATTTCCTACCTCCTGATATAAAAGAGTGCCACTTGTATAGTAAAAAAGTAAAGTAGTCGGGGTGGCCTAAAGTCGGTATCAGCCAGACAGCAAGGGAGTCTATCCTCTTTTCAATAGCGCTAGACCAAGGAGATTGTTTTTGGTGTCTGAGGTGGAGCGCCACACCTACCATCAGCTCCTCACTTTACCGCACAGATCCCTGTGCGAGGGCCGGTATCGAACCCGGAACTTGTGGTTCCTTTTTGCCACTAGTATAGAACAACTAATATATCTTACTGAAGATTTCATTAGTCTAAATTTAAAGAAATTTTTTTAGTTTTATGACAGGTACTATGCTACAAGGAAATTGATTATACATTCCTATAAACTATTGAGATTGTTAAATGTTTATTGATGGAGGATTTAAGGTTTCATTCTTCTTCTTTACCAATGTCACATTCATTAGCACTGAATATTTAGATGTTCTTTGACAACAGTTGGAGGCAATGGAAATCAATGTAATGCTGAGAACCCAATAATTCAAGCCTTATACCAAGCTAAACCAAGTTTGGTTAAATCAAACTTAATGGACCTAAATTCCACCATTATATATCACCCCCGCTGAAAGGAAAAATTACCAAAAATCAAGGAATAAACCGAATTTAATGAAATTTTCACTGTTGATATATTAATGAATAAAACATATTATGCACTAGTTATTTTATTTAAAAACTTTTACATTTTTTCAGGTCAGTTAATTTTAACCACGTATCTTTGTGGCATAACACAGATTCTCAAAGATACGTGGTTCAAAGTTAACCAACCTGAAAAAATGTAAAAGTTTTTAAATAAAATAACTGGTGCATAATATATTTTATTCATTAATATATCATCACTGAAAATTTTATTAAATTCGGTTTATTCCCTGATATTTGTTTTTTTTTCTTTCGGTCGGATGTCATACAATGGTGGAATTTAGATCTGTTAAGTTTGATTTAACCCCAAGTTTTATTGAAACCAAACTCTCACTAGATTTTCTATACTTGTGCCAAATGTGATGCACTCATTAGTCAGTTTAGCTCGCAGACGATTGTTAGTGAGTTTGATTCTGACTTGGTGCTCCAAGCTTAGTAAATGATAACCAATTGTAGTTAATTACTAGGCTTTGTTAGGTGAATATAGCTTATTTTAATATAGATAGATAGATATGAACAGAATGGAACAGATAGATATACACCGATTGAAATAAATAGATAGTGTTTTCAGTTTTATGATAGGTACTATACACAGAGCATCAGAATTGGAACTTCACTGTTAGATGCAGTTTAACGTCATACCCAGGACACTATGACCCTAAGCCACTGCCTTCTAGCACATATGATAAAAGGGGTTGGAGATTTGCCATAAGGGCAATGAGGTTGGAACAATCATATAGGAGCTAGGGCTTGATGTGACCAGCTGATTGATCAGTGTGGGACTTTCTGACCAACTGTCTAGTGCCAGGAGTGGAGTGTTGCATGTCATGGACTGCTTAGCCATTCCATCCTTAAGTATCATGGGTCACCACGCATGGCCAACAGGAGGCCCCATTGGGAGGATTTTACCCCTATGTAGAGGTGCAGTCGGTGTATTCCACCCCCCCAATAGACAAGGCAGAATTCAAACAGGAACAATAAAAGGGGTTGGAGATTTGCCATAAGGGCAATACGGTTGGGACAATCATAGAGGAGCTAAGTCTTGATGTGACCAGCCGATTGATCGGTGAGGGTCTAGTGCCAAAGTGGAGTGTTGCATGTCATGTACTGCTAAGTCATTCCATCCTTAAGCATCATAGGTCACCCCCAGGGAAGAATTCAAACAGGAACAATTTTGTATTATTTGGATTATTCGGGCTATTGTCCTCATCTTTAATGATATCTGTACAATGTTACGGCTGATGTGCCCTCTGGCCTTCTTCAGGTATTTCTTGTAAGTTCCCGATTTAAAAAAGAAAAAGTAGGTGTCCAAGTCCAAAAAGAAATACCTGAAGAAGGCCGGAGGGCATATCGAGTGAAATGTTGTACAGAACAATAAAGATGAGGACAATAGTCCAAATGCTCCAAATAATACAAATTATCAAGCCTCATCTAAAAAATTCAGAGAAATAGGAACAATATTGTTAGTGAGAGAACAACGTAAAAGAAATGAGAATTTTTATTGTGCATCAGTTTAAATTGTTTGTCATGTCAACCAGACAAAACTGTGGACCAGACAAAAAGTTATGTTTTCACCTGCATCAGTGAAAAAACAAAAACAAAAAAAAAAGTCACATGATTTAAATATTCATATTTATCATTCTGTCAGAAGAGACAAGTATCATTTAGTTTATGAAAACAAACCAAAAAAGAAGTTATTTTTATTACAAATAAAAATTTATTGTGCAAAGAATATAGATAGCATTTATAATCTCAGAAAATTATTAATAAAAAACAAAACAAAAAAATATAAGACAATAAATTTATATAAAAGAAAATATGACTCAATAAAAATAAATGTTCAAAGTTTCTCTTGATTTCATTTATTGAACAACCATAGATCAAATGTCAAATAAATTATCCAAAGGTCAGATTTAACTTCTCTTATTCTTTTGTGAGTTGTGCCAATAAAAATTGTATGGGTTATTCTGTTGATATAAAATTATTGCACCATTACATCTGGGGTCATGAAACTGAATTTGATTTTATTGCATATACATATATTTCACAAGTATGATTTATCTATAAGATAAAACAGAATCATAAAAAAGAAACAAAAGGGATTTCATTTAAAAAACAAAAAAACTAGCAAAAACTTTGATGTCTATGGAAACTTTTCAACATAATTTAGAGAAACCTTGTTTATAATACAAGGGTCAAGAAATAAGGATATTCTTTTTACTCAGAATACTCATATATACGAGTGTCATTCAATAATGAAGGGTCAGTTTTTTTAAAACTCAGAAGGGAGCTATTATTATATATGAGTGTCATTCAATAAATAAGGGTCAGTTTTTTTTACTAAGAAGGAACATTACATATGAGGATCATTCATTAAATAGGATTTTTTTTACATAGAAGATAGGCCCTATCATATATATAAAGGTTATTTAATAAATAAGAGGGATTTTTTAATTGAGAAAGGACCTATTATGTATATAAAGATCATTCAATAAATAAGGTTTTTTTTTTGACTGAGAAGAGACCTAGTATATATATGAAAGTTATTCAATAAATAAGGGGATTTTTTTGACTGAGAAGGGACCTATTTTATATATGAGGGTCATTCATTAAATAAGGAATTATTTGACATAGATATATATATATATATATAAGTTATTCAATAAATAAGAGAGAGATTGGAGGTAGATTTACCTTCCCAATTCATTTGTATGTTATACATAAGCCAGCCTTTAGCTGCTGAAAATTAACATACAAATAAAGTGGGAAGGTAAATTTCTCTCTCACACTCCAATTTCTCTCTTTACACTCACAGAGAAGACTAACATATATAAGGAGTAGTTAATCAAGATATATATAGAGAGAGGGGGAAAGTGACAGGCAGAATGTAATGTAAGAGATTGGTAAGTTTTTGACTTAATTGTAAATTATGACTGATTAGAACCAAATAAAATGGAATTTGTTTTGAAACATAACTTAATCCCAAAAATAAGGAATATTTTGAGATGTATTTTATGTCATTAAACTAAATAGGAAAAAAGCCTTTAGCAAACAATCCTTGATTCCCTCAGCTTTAGTATAATATATATATATATATATATATATATATATATATATAAAATAGATAATTTTCTTCCTTGTTTTTATTGCAGGCTTCTTTGAAGTATGTCACTATTTTTAAATTTGTGCGTCTTGTTGTTAATTCATATCCTTTAATAATGGAGATTCAGTCTGTACATTTGTCTGTAACCGAAACTAAGTCACTGCTTATGTCACAATGCCCAAAATCATCAAAATATAGAATAAAGAACAACCCTGTAATCAGTTTTTTAAATTATTTCTTTTATTCTCCCCCTTTTTTTAGAGGTTAACTTAATGTGTAAAATATTCAAAATAATTATTTGATTAATAGATGCATGCAACTGTAAGAACAGAACTAAGTTTCCATTTCAAATTGTTTCATTTTTTTTACTCCTTTAATAAATTTCATGATTCTTGTCGTCAATGTATGACGAGGTAGCGCTGTTGATAGTTTCATCTTGCCTGATCATGATCATTTGACAATGGATCGCATGATCTGTGGGGCCACGTTCAGCCCAAACCACAAGCGGGTAAGGCAATACCTTTGCCCCTTAACCTTCACTGTTTGGAATGGCCACAAGGACTTGTCAACGTGAATTTGTAGATACGCCTGGCGCAGGTCCACTATAGCGACATTTGACTCTTGCTGTTGCCATTCCCTCAGCTTTTGGGCGCAACCATCTGCATTGGCTGCGTAAGCATCCACATTTTCATTCAGTTCGCGATAGTCCATGACTGGCCGAACCTTCTGTTTGTTCTCCTGTAGTATGGCCATCAGCGGGATCAGACCCTTTGGGGATCCAAGCTCATCTTCAGGGTATGGAAGCAACCAGCCGTTGTCTATCCAAATCTGCAGTTCGCGATTGTACTCCTCTTGGAGATGGATAGGGATGGGATATTCTGCTAGCCTGTTTTTCAACGTGGCTGGTGGCTGGTTGTTGGACCACTTCCACGATGCAGTCCAAATCCTTTTACTTGCATCATACTCTGCACAGAAGTCAGGCTTGCTGATCCAGATTGCAGCGCAGAACGGTTCGCTAGGCTGGGAAAATTTGCGTCGCCGGTGCCAGTTACAATCACTCCGCCCAGCTGCTTGATTGCGTCCAATCTGAGCAACAAGTCAAATCTTAGTAACGACCCATCTATGACTAGAACTTTAATGTCGAGGGGGGGTCCTGTTGCTTACGCCAAGTTTGACTATTCCAATTCCACTGCAACTGAGTGTCCTTCCACCCACTGTTAGTACTTGCACCTTCTCTCTTCGCCACATCCAACAGCATGCCATGCGTATCAGTGACTGCGTACAACCCGTGTCCACTAGGGCGGTACGCATTGTCCTATTGATCCGTACAGTGATCACAGGCAGCACACCGCTCAGTTGAGGTTTGGGGAGGAGACTGGCGCTGAAGACTCGTCCCCTTTTCCGTTTCCCGGACAATTTCGAACAATGTGACCCTGTCGCTTGCACCGGTAACAGGTGAGGGTTGTTCGCGGCCTGGGACTTTCGCGCCGCATTAGACAGTCACGAGCCACGTGATTGGGTCCGTTACATGTGTAACGTTTCATTTGAGCTGCGGTTTCCTTTGCCTGACAACATGGTGGATGTGTTGCTGCGGCTGCCTATACCCGCAGAGCTCTCTTTTAATATTGCTCGGGCACGGGCCAATGTTTCTGATATGCCCAGGTTATCCACCCGGGAGGTGGCCTGGAGAAGTTCCTCTGCATGTTCTGGTAACCCGGCAATGAATGCACATATCAAACCCCGCTCTGTCATACCTCCGAACAGAACTGCAAGCTTGTGCAGCTCTGCCAAGAAAACATCGACCGTTTCTCCCAGGCGCAAGCGGCATGCCGCAAACTGCTTGTAAGTTGTCATGGAGTTGAGGGCAAATGCTGTGTATAAGGCTTCTTTTAGACAAGCAAAATCGGCCCTCTTTTCGTCGCTCAGTTGCTGGTAAACAGCATATGCACTGCTTGAGAGGCCACCATGCACTCGATTCTCTTCATACCGCTCAGCTGGCACACTAATTCTGCCTTCTCTACCCATTGCCCAGAATCGGTCCCGTCAAAGAGGGGTATCAGCTTGGGGTCGAAGACCATAATGCTGAAATAGCTACTAATAAGAATGTTCTCTGGGGGGCACAGTTAAGTCCGACGCTTTTACTCTCCCAACTGACCAAGTGTTCAGTCTGAAACAATCTCTCCCATCAATGCTGCACTCTTCTCACCAACACTATCAAAATATCTTTTCTCTCGTCCACTCGTCGCAACAGACAAAATGCTACTGCAAGCTTTTTCTCCTAGGTTTGTGAGGGCTGGTCATTAAATACACAATCACAGTGTTCATCCGGGCTCCTTACTCTGACTTGCCTGTGCAGCATGTGCGACATTAATCAGCACGCGTCAATCCTTCACATCTGGGCCACTCTGGACAGTTTAGTAATTCACATGCGTCAGGCCACGACTCACGATCAGGAGGATGTGAGTTCAATCTCCCCACTCGCCTCTGATCTCATTCTGCATGCCAAACACAGTTGTGCACGCTTTGGACCACTATGTTCGTGGTTTTTCTCGTCACAATGATACAAACCCTCTAACATTGAATATTAACTCCCACCCCACTCAGGTAATATTTTAATATTTATACATTAGATATAACTGTTATGGGACAGAGATAGTATTTTTTTTGCATCTACTAATAATTATCAAATAATTTTATTTAAAAGTATATACATTACTTATTTATGGAATTTTTTGTGATATTTATCCTATAATCAGAATAATAATAAAATCAACAATATTTTTTTATCAGAATGTTATTTCTTTTCCTCTGAGAGTTACATTATCTTCTTAAAATGTTTCTGAAGATGATGGTTTTGTTTGTAATAAATATACTATCATTATTATTATTATTTGTTTGTCATGTCCCCTTGGGCATCTTCTCTTCATCAACTTTGAAAATAAAATGAGAGAATTTTTGCAGGGAATATATACAATACTAGCTTAAGACCAGGATTTACAAGGGACACTACCGACTAGGATTACAAGGCAACCTACATATGAGGATTATAAGGAAACACTACAGAGTACGTTTTTCAAAGAACACTATGGATTGGGACTAATACATATCATAATGGAAACCTACGGACTGGGGTTAATCAACTGAAACCCTACCATGGTGACAAGAATTATAACAGGTTACACACCCAGAACTGCAAGATTATTTTTCAATGGCTATGAGTCTAAATACGAATTATGGGAGGTAAGATTTCTTGGTTAGCTCAGGATTCAACAATCTGAACATTTGAACATTACTGATTTTTTCAAAGAAAAACTGCTGTTAGAAACTATTAGTATTATTCGGATTATTCAGACTATTGTCCTCATCTTCATTGTTATCTGTGCAACGTTTCGGCCGATGTGCCCTCCGGCCTTCTTCAGGTATTTCTTATCAGACTCGGGAACTTTCTCGGACTCAGGAACCTTCTTTTTGAACTCAGGAACCTTCTTGTCATAATCGGGAGTCATCACAGAACTTTGAACCTAACCCTTTATTCAGTCCATGGGGGATATCCTGTTCTCATTCCACTAACCATAGCTGGGGTACAGGTGTTAAGCTGTGTTAATTATTATTCTATGTTACTGCTGCCCCTAACCAGGATTGAACCTGCAGTCTAGAGATAACTGTCACTTAGAACTATCTTAACCTAACTCCTTTATCCACTAGGCTATGTGTCCAATGATAATAGTCTGATTAATTCAAATAATTATCAAGCCTCATCTAAAAAATTCCGAGAAACTATTAGGTTATTCAGTAAGATATTCTTTGCAAGATGAAAAATAAAAGCTCATTCCAATGTAACAAATACTAAATTTATTTTTTCAAGAACATGATCATCATTATCGTTTTTTCTTTCTGTTTTATTTCTGTGCAGAAAACTTTACACATTTCCTTTAAACAGGAACAGACAGAATAAAACAAAATAAAAGAGGATTTTTATTGTGTACTAGCAGAGCTACTCGGCTTTGATGTGGATTTAAAAAATTAAAAATATAAAAAGAGTACAATCATTTTCCTGACCTCCCACCAGGCCAGATTAACACAAGGTCTTTTTAAAGTGGGGATTTGTTCTTTTATGAGGCATCCGGTGAGGATCAAACTCGCTTTTCAGTAGTAATAGATCCTTGAGACTAGCTTGGTAACCATTACACCATGAAGAGAATGCTCTCTCTTATCAATATTTATATATATATCCTTTTTCTATATATTTGTTTTATTAGCTTTTATTCTTTATGCATTATGTTCTTTGTATTTGTTTTTTTATTATGTTTTATCCTTTATTAATGTTTTTAATTTTTTAATCATTTTTTAAATTAATTTTTTAATGTATCATTGATTTATACCCTTATATCTTTATTTAGCTTTTCTTATAGAAAAGGAGAGACAAAAGTGTTTTAATCTTGGACAAAAATACGGTGTGGATTTTATTGAACTTTGGTCTTTGCTGGTCTTCACCAATTTTCTTTTATAAAAGAATGGGCATTCTTTTTTTAAACTAACAAGCATACTGACAAACAGACAGAATCTTTCTTATATATATATATATATATATATATATATATATTTATTTATTTATTTATAATTATAAAGTCGGTCCTACCATTGGTTTCTGAATAACACTTTTTCGGTGATAATCAATTCTCCAACATTGAGCCCTCTATAATCAATTCTCCAACAATAATAATAATTTAACCTTATATATATATATATATATATATATATAGAGAGAGAGAGAGAGAGAGAGATATCAGTGATGATTGGCACAAAAACAAGCAAGTAGCCAACACATTGATCTATTTTTAGTAGATTTAGATTTATTTAAATAACTCTTAACCAATATTTAACAATAACATATTATCATAATCTAATGGAAGACTGATCTAGCAAAAGACATGAGATGAATTTGAATTCTGTTTTTAGATACTATTAGGTTATTCAGAAAATAGTATTACATTTTTCAAGATAGAATAAAAGGATATTACAAAGTAACAAATACTAAATTCATTCGTCAAGAATCTGATTAACATATATCGAGAGTTTCTGTTGTGTTGTGGCAAGCATGCTGGACTGCAACATCATAGTAAGTGAGTTCAAATTCCAGTCATATTATTATGATTACTTTCAGACTAATACCCTTGGGAAAGGTATAAACCCCTCATCGCCTTGTTGTATAGCCCTTTACTTATCATATTGTACTTATACTGTCTTCTTGGCCAGTTCATCTACCCTATTATATGACCTCTTCTATGCTGTTTAGGTCATCTATCTGCTATCAGGGTATCTGGGTAGATTTTCTCTGTTCTTCTGGTCTGCTCCCTTGGGACTTCTTTGGACTTCATCTCTGTACTCATTGTTTTTAGTAATAAACACAAAGATTTGGATATGTTTCAGATGTCTTTATTTAGCCCAAGTCAACCATCATGCTCGGAAAAAATGCCCATCTTGGAGACACATCTGCAACATTGCAGTAAGTGAGTTGTAACTCCTGTCATGTTATTACATTCACTTTCTGGCTAATATACTTGAAAAAGGTATAAATCCTGTCATTCCCCCAGCTATGGGTTAAATAGTACCATGACTGTTCTTCTTCTAATGTAGGTTGATATGCTATTAAACAATGAAATTAAACAAAACCATAACTATTAGGTTATTCAGGAAATAGTATTACAATTTTCAAGATGGACTAAAAAGAACATTCCAATGTAAGAAATAGTAAATTTATTTGTCAAGAATTTGATCGTAATTATAATAACAAAATTCCAGCCAAAAAAAACAATTCTTTTATTCCTTGATGAAAGAATCTAAGATTCCAGATTAAAAGAAATTTTATCATAGCAAATTAATCTCTTCATGACTTTTAAAGGTGTTGCTATTAAGAAAGTGTTCCATTGATTTGATTAAATGGAAATCTTAAAGAGCTAAGCCAATTGAGGGAGGCACATGTGATAAAATATCCTAACTTAACAATTTGATCTTCACCCAGGCTTATTTCACAAAGTGAACACTTGCATTATTATTATTATTATTATTATTATTATTATTATTATTATTATTCTAAAGACTGACACATTTTCTATTGAATAAATCAGTTCATTTTTGGGTGGAAATTTGTCACTTTTAACTCATTCTTCACAACAAAGAATTGGCTGTAATTGTCTTGCTTTTATCTATTACCAACATTGCAGTCTCAGAAGAACATAGATTTCCCGCACTTTGGAGTCTTTTTTTTTTGAGATTCCTCTCCAGGGTACAGAAAGCCTGGGCAAGATATATGGAGACCCTGTGTTGTCCAAGCAACAGGGCCCTCTTCTCAGTCTTGTTGGTGTGATCCAAAGCAATGGTAAACCAAGATGTTCGGTACCAGTTTGGCTGCAGGAGTTGCCAGACAGTGCTTTACATGCTAAACTGCCTAACAGAGTCCAAGCTGTATTTTTTGTAAGAGTTTTCTCTCTTAACCTTTTCCTCTCCATAGGTTACCCACAAGCAGTGAAGGGGGAGATTAGTTGGATTCATACCTTTCCCAAAGGTATTAGTGCTATGTGAAATGCAAACAGTCTCATCCAGGATTTGAACTCGTCTCATCATGCCCGATTCCTATTAGACCACACACCTCCATTTGCTTTAATCTGAGAGCCTACCATATTTTGGGAATTTACAAACCTAATTCCACATAATAATAGGATTCATCTTCATATATTCCAGGGAGGATACTTTAATGCAGTCAAAAGGCAGAACATGAGGACAACTATTAAAATACGCACAGTGTTCTTTTTATTAACAGAGACAATAACAAAATGCCGGGGGCAGATTACCTGACCCCTAAACATAAAAATGGAAACTGATAATACAAAAAAAGGGATTCGAGGCAGATAACTCTGACCCAACAATTACTACTATCAGTGAATTCTTACTATTTATCAAGTACTGATTGGAGTGATCATTTCAACAAGGGGTTCATAATGATTTCTCTTATCTCTTTTGAGATTAACGTTTTGACGCCTACTATCAAGCACTTGTTGCAAATACATCTGCTCAAGCCTAATAACAGCTGCATAGCTTAGAGCAGGCAGCAAGAGGCATATCTCAATGTGATTTTTGTTTTTTCAAATTTCATTTCCTGCAGTTGTTAACAAATGCAGAAAAAGAAATTTGAAAAGATGGAAATCAGTGAGATGAGATAACCATATCAATAAAACCAGGTATACAATCTTCAAATTATTAAAAATCAGACTGAAAGAGGCAAAAAATGTGGAAATGAATTTATATCTGAACTAAGGTATTCGTTGATTCATTTATTTATAATACTCTGTAAAAATATATACACAAATCTTTATATGTACATTTGAGTTCTCAATTTTGGTGAATCCTATCAAAGTAACACTTGATATCATCCATATGTTATATATATATATATATATATATATATATATATATATAGTTCAATGAGAAATCAAAACAAATAAAAGTTTTTGCTTTTATTTATTCAATTACGGGAACGGTATTACGACCAGCGGTTTCTTGCTTAGAGCATTCATCGGGTAATACGAAAAGTTCCTTTAAAAATGACAGAAATTGTGTAAATGGTCAAATGTGTGCGTTTTTTTTAACTGTATTCTCGTGTTTGCGTGTTTACGTGATGCGGAATGTTTTTTCTTCTACGTGTGCGTATTTTTGTTTGTGCGTATGTGTATGATGTCATGCGCGTTTGCATGGAAATGCGTGAAGGCTGTGATGATATGATTGTGTCCACGCGCGTGTGTGCGTATTCTTGTTTGTGCGTATGTATGTGATGTCATGCGTGTGCGCGTGAGAATGTATGGAGGCTTTGATGATATAATTGTCTCCACGCGTGTGTGTGCGTATAAATATGCGTATTTGTGTTTGGTATTCTTGGTTACGTATGTTATGTGCAAATTAATATAATGTATTTTTTAAATGTATTTTTAAAATTGTGCTGTTAATAATAATGAACATGTTTTTTATTGCGTTGGTGGTGCAATGTGGACGTTACATTTGCATGGTATTATTGTACAATGTATATAGGTAGAGGGAAAGATACTTACAGTTTGGCGGATCTGTTGTAGTGTTTACAAATTATATTACTATTTTATATACATATATATATATACATACACACACATATATGTATATATACATATATATACACATATATATATATATATACACATACACACACATATATATATATATATATATATATATAATTGGGTAGAAGAGGTGTGTATGGGTTATGTATATGGATCGAAGTGTGATAGCAGGTGTTTATTTTCGTGTCGGCATTTTGATAGGATTTCCGATCTTTTGTTTAGTAGGGTCTGTTGTGATGGATGAGTAATAATATAAAGTTTTTCTTGGAGACAAAGAAGGCATCTTTTAGATGTTTTGCTGTAAGCGGGCGCAACTTTCAGAATCTCCCAGCTCACATCTGGCGAAATGTCCATATCTTTCAAGGTCCATATATGTGTGGATAGTGTTGTTTGTGTAGAATATTTTCTGTTCGAAAATGAAAGTCTATGGTTGTAAATTCTTTGTTTCATGGTTCCTTCCGTTGCTCCTATGTATTGTTTGATGGAGGTGTCTGTTTTCACAGTAGCTCTGTACACCACATTTTTCTGGAGACAGTTTCCTTGTAGAGGGCACGAACTCTTGTCCCTACAATTGCATTGGTTGTTACTTCGCGTGGTGTTTTGTTGGTTTTCCAACTTTTTATTATGGCTTTTCATGATTTGGGCTATATTCCTTGTGCAACTGTAGCTGATTTTTAAGGTGTTTTTGTTAAAAATTTTGGCTAGAGGGCTGTGTATTGGAAAGTGTTTGTTGATGAGTTTTAGAAAATCTTTACCAATGTTGGATGTTACACATTTGTTGTATGGTGGGTTGAACCAGATGATATTTCTTTGTCTGTGTCTTGTTTTGTTTATTGGTGGCGTGTATTCTAATTTTTGCTTATAACCACTGGTTTTTAATGCATTGTCGTATATATTTTTATTTTTGTTGAAGATGCTGATGCTAGAGGAGTTGTCAGATAGTCTGCGGCTAATTGATTTCGGTATTTGTTTGATTATGGATGGTGGGTGGTTTGAAGAGGTGTGTATGTAGAGAGGCGTGTCGTTTTCTTTCTTGTAAGGTTCGAATATTCCTTTTTCTAGATTTAGGGTTACGTCTAAAAAATTTACTATTTTTAGGTTTATGTCTATTTTGATTTTAAATCCTAGTGATTTTAGTATGCTGGTTATGTTTTTTCTATATTTATCTAGTGCGGGGCCATTGGGATTTTTTATCATAATTAAGCCGTCGTC
>CM042141.1:94762484-94810610 GCA_023376005.1 Doryteuthis pealeii
TTTGCAATCTCAATTCATAAGGACATTTTTTTCATTTACACCGTCAACATCTGTTTTTTTGTTAGGGGTTAGAGTTAGGGGTTAGTTTTATAATTAAAAAAAAAGCTCTAAAAATCGTCTGTTAACAAACAACCTGATGTTGATGGTGTAAATGAAAAAAATGTCCTTCTGAATCAAGATCGCAAAAGGGGTGCCTAAAGGTCATACGGTCTGAAATTAGTTGAAAGAAAATTCACCTGAGGATCAAGACTCATAAGTTTGTTTTGTTTCTTATTATATCTTAGTATTGTGATATTTGCTCTTGACTTTTGTTACATTAGTACAACATTTGCATATTGAGCACCATTATTGTTTTACTGATTTTACTGAAATTTTTACATTTTATCAAATGGTGAGTGCCTTTATTTTGATTGTATATCTATTCATCTATTTATCTACCTGTCTGTCTGTCTGTCTGTCTAGTGTTCCTATCTCTCTTGTTCATATCTGAACCTGTTCATATCTATCTATATCTAGAGCTCATATCACATGTTCATATCTATCTTGTTCATATCTCAGCCTGTTCATATCTATCTGTCTACTCATATCAAGTATTCATATGTCTGTTCATATCTATCTATCTATCTATCTATCTTTCTATTGTGCTCATATCAAGTGTTCATATCTCAGCCTGTTCATATCTATCTATCTATCTATCTATCTTTCTATTGTGCTCATATCAAGTGTTCATATCTCAGCCTGTTCATATCTATCTATCTATCTATCTATCAGATGCTCATATCAAGTGTTCATATCTCCTATTCATATCTATCTAGAGTGAATATAGTGTTCATATCTCTCTTGTTCATATCTCAGTATGTTCATATCTATCTGTTTGTCTATCTGTCTATTGCTCATATCAACTGTTCATATCTCTCCTATTCATATCTATATATCTATCAATCTGTCTAGATCTCATATCGAGTGTTCATATCTTGGCCTATTCATATCTATCTATCTATCTATCTATCTATCTAGTGTTTATATCTTTTGTTCATATCTCCTGTTCGTATCTCAACCTGTTCATATCTATCTAACTAGAGTGCATAAAGAGTGTTCATATCACTCTCGTTCATATCTCAGTCTGTTCATATCTATCTGTTTGTCTATCTGTCTAGTGCTTACATTAAGTGTTCATATCTATCCTGTTCATATATCAGCCTGTTCATATCAATCTATCTGCTCATATAGTGTTAATATCTCTCCTGTTCATATCTGAGTGTTCATATTTATCTTTGAAAAACTCACCTAACAATTCTCACCTAACAACCCAAAGTCGTGAGTTTGTTTTATTTTCACATCATTATGATATTTTCTTTTGTCTTTCATTGCATTAGTTCAAAGTTTTGCATACTGACCACTTTTATTGTTTTACTGATTTTACAGACATTTTAGATTTTATCTAACAGTGAGCATCAAAATTTCAATTGTATATATATATATATATATATATATATATGTGTGTGTGTGTGTGTGTGTGTATTTGGGCAGCATTCTTTCATTTATACATGTAGAATTAAACAAAAGACACATCTCCCGTTTAACAATTTTATTTTTGATCTTTTCGAGTTTTCTGGCCTACTTTTTAATGTTTGGGTGGAATTCGTGGATAAGTCCACCAAAGTTCATGTCCCGAGTACTTTCGGCACTTTGAAATGCCATCATCAGGGGTGATGTGTTCCAGTTTTTAAAAAATTGAATTAATGTGGAGGCTTGAAGGAGAAGAATTGATGAGAAAGGTATTATAGGCATTTTAAAATGTGTGAGTACTGAATTGGAAATTAATTTTGTTTAAGGATCGTTTGTATTGTTTTATGTATAAAGCTTCTAGTATTTGGAGTTTTTGTTTATTTTTTTCTTTGTGCAGAATGTGTGTATTTTCCGTTAGAAAATTTTGGTAATTAGAGTGGGGGCATGAATGTAATTTTAGGTGTTGTGAAACAGAGCTATTATCTGTATATATTTATATATATATATAGTTGGCATCCTTCCGTCTATTAAAGACGATGATATAGTCTACTTTTTTTCTTTTTTATCTACAGCTACATGAGTGGCTGAACAGACCAATTTTTGAATGGCAATCTCTGGTACAGTGATTGCAAACAAAAGGTGATGCTTGCTGGCGATGCTGGAGTTTCTTCTTCCTTTTAACTCTCTTTTCTGTGGCGGCTTCTTTCCCCTTTTTTCACTCCTTTTCATTCCTTGTTTGACGAGGAGGCGCCAGGTCATACAGTCTTCTGCACAAGCCTCCTATATGTTTATGTTGATGTGGCATGTCTTCATGTCTCTCTTGCAGACATCTTTAAAGTGTAGGCATGGTCTCCCTACCGGTCAGGTGCCCTCTACTAGTTCACCATACAGTAGGTCTTTGGAAATGCGGCCTTTGTCCATCCTCCTGACATGGCCAAGCCAACGCAGGTGTCTCTTGCAGATGATGGCAGGCATGCTGTTTATGTTTGCTCATTCCAGCATGTCTGTGTTAGGAACTTTGTCCTGCCAGCGAATGTGTAGAATGCAGTGTAGGCATCTGAAGTGGAAGCTGTCCAGTTTCTTCCCATGGCGTGAATATGGGATCCAGGCTTTGCTACTGTATAGGAGAGTACTGAGAACACATGCTCTGTAGACACGCAGTTTGGTTCTCTTGGTAAGGCTGGCATTTTCCCATACTCTCTGGCTCAGTTTAGCCATGATTCTGCTGTTGATGTCATCATCAGTGGAGACTGAATTGGCAATGGTGGACCTATTTAGACTCATGGTAAGCCCAAACTCTCTGCAAGCCTGTGTGAGTTGACTGACAAGCTGTTCCAGGCTGTGCTCAGTGTGAGGCGTTAAGGCTGCATCATCGGTGAATAGCAATTCCTGAATGAGGACCTTCGTGACTTTGGTCTTAGCTCTAAGGTGAACAATGTTGAGCAACTTGCCGTCAGCTCTGGTGTGTATGTAGACTCCCTTGCTGCAGTCCTTGAAGGCGTACTGGAGGAGCAAGGAAAAGAATATCCTGAACAGTGTAGGTGCAAGAACATAGCCCTGCTTCATTCTGCTGCTGACTGGAAATATATATATATATATAAGTTACTTTTAACCATCATATCTTACTTGAAACAATTAGAAATGAAGATAAAGTTTTAAAAGATGGAAAAAAGAAAAACATCTGTCACTAAATATTAACATTTCATTGGAAAATTCCACACAAAAATTGTTTATCATTACAATGATGCTATCTATAAACTATCTAGATATATATATATGATATATGATGTCTTCATAAAGATGATAGATATTTTTCATGTAAAAACCTAATAGTAATGCAGCAGATGTTAATATACCTAATTTTTCATCCAATGAATATTTTAATAAAACCTGAGAATGGTTGCAGTTGAAGCAAATATTTGAAATAAAATAAAAATTTTGATGACAAAAACAATAATAGTAGGCAAAGTTTTAAGACTTTACAAAAAAGTTTTCATATTCCACAAAGGAATGGAATAAAAACGTCTTTCAGATTGGTCTATGAGAAGGAAAAGTCTGAATTCAAACCAGTTGAAATCTGCTTAAAAATTGACCTTGTGTCATATCCTGCTCATCATAAAGGGTTACGTGAATACATACATTGATAATTATCATTTAACTTCTAAATAAATTAGTATTAGATAGGAATACTTGAAACCATACAACTGTGTGCAAATTCTTTGTATTAGATAGGAATATTTGATATATTTGATTATATCATATAATTGTGTGTGATAGGAATATATAACTGTATGCAAGAAACTATTACACAAAAATCTTAAGTATAAATATACAATGTACACAATTTCCTAACCTCTAGACATAAAATAACCCCAGAAGAGTTGACATGTCATTGAAATCAATCAATAAATCAACCAATCATTCTGTATTACTAGTTATTATCAGTTACTAACCATTGCTTAGTCTGGCACACATGTAATGTAATGGCAACCAATCCAGGAGAAGATAAAAGTCTGAATTCAAACCTGATAGACTCTGCTTAAAAATTAATCTTGTGTTGCATCCTGCTCATGGTGGAGGGGTTGGGTAAATACATAATTTCATAATTAACTGAAGCTTCTTTCTTTCTAAGCTTAGAATGCCTTTGAGTTTGTCATAATATTGTACTTGACGACTGTTGTAGAGTAGGTAACACCCCTTCAGCACTCTACCAGATGGACTGGCTCTGTTGTAGAGTAGCTAACACCCCTTCAGCACTCTACCAGATGGACTGGCTCATAGCCATAAAATAGTTTACGATTAAAGTAGATTAATTAGCTGAATAATATTCAGACTGATTTTGCTGCATTGGCTATACTGAACTGACCCTCCTCTTTTAGTGTGAGTTTGTTTTGTTAATTGTTTGTACTTATTTGTTCTGTGTTTGTATGTATCCATTCAGCACCAGATGCTGGTGCTTAATAAATGTGTTAAGCCACTGCCTCTGTAAAAGGCCTCCGTTAAGCACACCATTCCACCTTGCAATAAAACAACAGAACTGTCTAATCATTTAGCTTGATCCAATTCTTACTGAGGGTAGTAGTATGGCAAACTATATTTGCCTGGATGACTCTAATACGAGGGGTAGTCGATTCTACCACAAAGTTTATCATTAATGTAAACAAGTTAATTCTATTTCCTCATATTGCCAATAAAGAGTTAATTAAAGAAAATAGCAAATATTTGGTCTGCAATTTTAACATAATTTGTTTATAATTTCTTAAGATTCAGAAATAATTTTTCTTGTGGGCATGTTTCTCCAATGAAGATAAAAATTCTTACATCGGTTACACAACTGCAACAAATTATTACAGAATAACATTTCCCTGATACCATAAAATTTTATTTGAATGCATATCAGCCAATATATAAAAAAATAAAAATATTCCACCCAATATTAGATCAATTATAGCAAATGAGAACTGTATTTTACCTAATATCAACTGTAAATAATGGCTCCAGGCTTTAATTATGAAATTTAAAAAAGTAATAATTATCTTTTAACTTGGGAAATAGATATTTAAAAAAAAATAATCAATGAATACTCAAACTTTAAGTAGATTGAAAATATTGAAAAATAACATATGTAGAGTATTATGAAAAATGCAAAAACATTTGGAAGAAATTGGATTATTGAATAATATCAGATATAGAGCATTACATTTTATTATAATGGAGATTCAGTGTCTGTCTGTAACTGAAACTACATCACTACTTCCATCACAATACCCTCAAGAATTGTGTAAGTTTATCAAAAAGTATGTAATTTATATTCAAGATCATTAATTAATACAAAGAATAAATATTATTTATTAATGAGGTTTCCACAAAAATCTGAGTTAGACTTGCCTCAAAACAACCCATGTTATTAGTGCATTTAAAATCGTGCAATGTGTCTTATATATCACTAAGAAATAAAGGTTTACATAATATATGGTGTGGTTAACTTGTATACTGGTTTTAACAAAATCGGGTTTAATAAATAATTACTTGGTATTATTTATCTCTCATATTATCATTTTATTCTCCAACATATAAAAATCAATCCTATGAATGATTTTATATAGAAACCAATTAAAATACAACTAAAATGAATGTGTTTTTATATGTGTTCTTATTTAATTTCGTTAGTCTGTCTAATCTAATATATTTCATTTCATTAAAACTTAAATACTTATGCCGTGAGGGTGCATATTCTTGCTAGTAAGCTTAAAAAACATAGTTGATCACAATATGAAAATACTTTGGATAGACCCTAGTAATTTTACTCATCATAATGGTAATGCCTAGAATATGCCAGCTGCCTCCCCTGCAGGAGAATAAAGATCTTTTTCCCAAGGGTGTGAATTTAACAAACCCTCTGCTTAAGCAGGATGTGACACAAGATAATTTTTTAATCAGTTTAAGGGGTTTGAACTCATAGGTTTTCTTCTCCTAGACCGGTTGCTATACTAAAGTTAAAGAAGCCAGTCTGCCCTACTATTTATCCATAGCTGGAGGGAGAATGATTAGATTTGTATCTATCCCATGGGTATTAGCAACCAGCCTCATCCAGGATTTGAACTTGTGTTGTCTTGTCCATTTCCTATGGGTGTTCCGGATGTGGCACTAAACTACATCTGGTGGTTAGGTTTCAGTTCTAGATCTTTGGGGAGTGTGGACCTAATCTTTTATTTACATTACTCCCAGATCCACTGACCCAGAGTGTTAGTACCTTTTAGGATCTTGTCTATGGGTCCAATTGATCTGTTTAAGATAAGGAAGTGTTTACATGTTTAAAATGGTTGTGAGGATAGATTTTTGTAAGGTATATAACTGGAAACCATATAATTGATCAAATGGTTTCAGCATTAAATAACCCAATAGAAGTTGATATGCCACAAAAGTAATTACCCAATCAAGTAATAGTTTTAAGGCCCAAGAAAGAGCTAGGATTATTGAATGATAGATTTTTGTAATGTTTATAACTGGAAACCATATAATTGATCAAAAGTGTTCTGCATAAAATAACCCAATAGGGGTTGATATGCCACAAAAGTAATTACCCAATCAAGTAATAGTTTTAAGGCTGAAGAAAATGTGTAGAATAATCCTAATTCCTATTTTTGCAGATCAGTTCCCAATTATGAACTTGTTTCTGGCTAATTAATTCTGGGAATCTTTCAATTACAACAGAAGATACAATTGAGAATTGAATGGTGAAAGAAAGAGGCTGCCTTGAGAAACATTTGACAATTTATCAAATTAAATAATCAAAAGATAATCTCATGCTTTGATGTCGGTCATAAGAATAAAATCTTCCCCCACAATTAATTAACTCTTTTCAGAAAATTCTTTGTTGAGCTGATATGCAATCTTAGCAAATATCCGAACGCTGAGTATGCATTTTCTGCTACGTGTTTTCAAAGAATTTCTTGCTTTAATCAAATTACTTATGTATTATTTCAGAGATTTTCAAGTAAAAGACATTTTTATGTTTTCTTTTTTTGTTGTTTTATATATAGTGCATGTATGAAAACACAATAAACTGATTTGCCGTATCTATTCACATCCACACCAGAATCTCATGTACAATGAAATCTATTTTTATATGCAAAAATCATTAATATATTTTTGTGAATAATACAATCTCAAACTTGCTATGCATAGAAGATGTGAAACAATGTTTTCAGTTGTGCAATGAATTTTTTGATCAATATAAAGTTTGTGTTCTTGTAGATGGGAATGTCCAGGAATTATCAATAAACAGAAAGTTACAGGGACCTGAACTTTAGCTTGGATGCTAACTTGACCTGGGTTTTCATCTCAGATTATGTGGAGTTGACCTCCAAAGTCATTTGAGGTCACTAGGGGCAATTGGATGGCAAAATATACAATTTCTAGCCAAATGGTGTGAGATAAAGGCTTTAATATGAAGTACAGAATGTGTAAATGGTGAAACAGATGTCCAATCCATGTTTTTTACATGGTCAGCTATATGTTGGATTTTCATGAATAAATAGTAAAAGAAACAAAAACAGATTATATATTAAAAAAGACGGAATAACAAGAAATAGGATATAAGGAGGCTCTCAGAATTTATTTCTTAAAAAATGATATTCTTATATTTTTTACTTTTTGAAATGTCTCTTACGCTCATATAAATATTGATTGTTAAAATAAAAACATACAAAAATACCATTTTTATTCAAAAAATTTATCTTAGCTAAATATAGCAAAAAAAAAAAATATATATATATACATATATATATCTGTAGCCTAATATGTCCAGGAGTCAAACCTGAATTAGCACGGATTTTCACTTTTTTGGTATGTTTCTTACACTCATGTAAATACTGATAGTTAAAAGAAAAAGATACAAGAAATATCTTTTTTATTCAAGTACAAAATGTATAAATGGTAAAACAATTATCAGATTCATGTTTTTTACATGGCCAGCTATATGTTAGAAGTTCATGAGTAAATAGTAAAAAGGTTTACGGTCAAGTCACGTCAAAAGCACCGGTTCCTGCTAGATCACCGAAATTAAGCAAAAAGAAAAAAAATGAGTTTAAAAAAAAATTATAACACATCAAGAATGAATGAACAAAACATCTTTGGCATAAAATAACCCAACAAGGGTTGACAACCAATTCATCATGTAAAACAAGCATATCCAAGATCAAATTCAATTTTGATTTTTGTTTAATTAATTAATTATCTCACTTAATCAGCAAAAAGTAATAATTAAATTTTGTGTGCTTCTTAGTTATAATCATTTTGAAGTATATGCAAGATTTAAAATCTGAATGATTTTCAGAGTTATACGCCGACATGCTCATATCATGGGATTCCTTCAGTCTATATATATAAATATATAATATATATATATATATATATATATATAATATATATATATATATATATTTACCAACCCCTCTACAGGAGTAGAATGTGACACTTGTCAGTTTGTTCAGTGGAGTTTAACAGGTTTGAATTCAGAGTTTTCCTTCACCTAGACTGATTGCATAACCAAGGTTAAAGAGCCCAGTCTAGCCTACTATTATCCGTAGCTGGAGGGAGAATAGATGGATACCTACTTTTATCTAAGGTATTAGAGCTATGGGAAATACAACCAGGATTTGAACTCAGGTCACCAAGTCCATTTCCTTTGATGAAAACCATTACACAACATGCCTCCATATATATATATATATATATATATATATATATATATAAAAGAAATGATAAAATTTTGCTGACTGCTTAGAATGTTTGGAAATTTTCTTACTAATCCAATACAAATGGATTTGGGTGTACTTGTGTTGTAGTGGCTAACATGCTGGACTGTGACATTGGAGTAAGCGAGTTCAAACTCCAGTTGTGTTATTACATTCACTTTCAGATTAATACCCTTGGGAAAGGTATGAATCCTCCCATTCCCTCAGCTATTGTTTAAATAGTACCACTTTTATTCTTCTCCAAGAAGGGCTTTGGCATTAAATAACCCACTAAGTTTGATATGCCATTAAACAAATAAACTAAACCAAATACATGGATTTTTTAGTGCTAGTTACAGCTTTTACAAACTTGCTATTATATAAAAATAGAAACATTTTTATATGCATACTAGCAGAAGTACCTGGTCTATGAATGGACTAAAAGGATTTTAGGAACACCACTGGAGGGGAGAGAGAAAGGAGTAAGAGAGCAGGTAAACATCTTTATATGCATGTATACACAAACAAACAAGATATAGGTAGACAATCATACAGCCAAACATCTGTCAGGTAGATTATCACAGTAAGAATAACACCTGCATATACCTGGCACTTACATTTTGATTTACGTAAAGGTGAATGTGCTTTTTGTAGAGCGTCTACTTCTGTGGATGAATTTTTGATTACAGAGTGAAAAATAACACAATTCCATTATTATTGTTTTGTTTGGGTTTTTTTTTTTCCTGCTTAAATCTTGAGTGCTCAATTCTTTTCTGTGTGTACCTCTTTTGATTCCAACCAAAGACAAAAGCCTAAAAAAACGAAATTTCTTCAACCCTACCCTCCAACCTCCAACCCGACCCTCCAACCTCCAACCTACTCTGATGCCCACTTGAATTCTATAAAAGTACTCTATCAATGGAGAGAAAAAGTGAGTGTGTGTGTATGTATGTGCGTGGGTGTGCGTATGTGTGTGTATGTGCGCATGTGTGCAATTATCTGCATGTGTGTATGTGTGTGGAATAGGAGGATGATATTGTTCATGGAATAATATTTTCATACCTGCAATGGAGGAAAAAAGTGTGTGTGCATATGTGTGTGCATGTATACCCATATGTGTGTGTGTGTGCATGTATGTATGTGTGTGTATGTGCAATTGTGTGTATGTGTGTGTTTGTGTGGAGTAGGAGGATGATATTGTTCATGGAATATTTTCATACCTGCAATGGAGAGAAAAAGTGTGTGTGTGTGTGTGTATGTGTGTATGTGTGTGGGTGTGCATATGTGTGTGTTGTCTGTGTGTGTATGTGCACATTGTGCAATTATCTGCATGTGTGTATGTGTGTGGAGTAGGAGGATGATATTGTTCATGGAATATTTTCATACCTGCAATGGAGAGAAAAGTGTGTGTGTGTGCATATGTGCATGTATGTATGTGTGGGAAATTATCTGCATGTGTGTATGTGTGTGTGTGTGGAGTAAGAGGTTGATATTGTTCATGGAATAATATTTTCATACCTGCATTTGCAGTTTCTAAAGAACATTATTCCTTGCAGCGGCAGCAGCAACAGAATTGGCAATAATAAATTTGCAATTACAAAGGTTTTAACAAAAGAACACTTATTATAATATTGCTTGAAGCGGGAAATTTTCAACAGATCATACAGAAATATTGAATAACATCAGTGGCATTGAATTAGTTTGGTTTGGTTGGTTGGATTTTGTGGCATGTCAACCCTTGTTGGGTTTATTTTATGCAAAGATGTTTTTGTTTTATACATTGTTGGGTATTCAAATTTAAAAAAAAAAACTCATTTTTTATATTATATCCCAAGATGTAGGAATAACAAAATATAACAAAAACAGTTAAATATGTTTAACATATAACAATATTGGTTTTTATTTTTCTCACCAACTGGGAATACAGTAGGATAAACAATTCAGCCATGTTTCATCAAACAGCCATGTTCTTCACTCACTGATTTGCAACTGCACATACCAGTGTCAACTTCATTAGCGAGAGTTATCCCCTAATATTTTATTTAATCACATTTTTTAAAAAATCTATTTAACATGTAGATGGGACCCTAACTGGTACTACCACTCATATATATAATTAGAGTGGACCTGGGAGTAATGGCAATGAAGAGTTACTCCACACTTTCCAGAGCTCTGTTTAGCATCATACCCAGGATACTAATACCCTCGGCCACTGCCTTCCAGCACATATATGATAAAAAGGGTTGGAGGTTTGCTATATGAACAATATTGGAGAAATGTGGGGTAATGTTACCATGGTAGGAAATGAACAAAACAAGTTCAAATCCTGGATGACGCATTTTACATAGTGCTAATACCCTTGGGGAAGGTATGAATCCAACTATACTCCTCAGCTATGGTAAATAGTTTGGACAGAGAAAGAAAAACTGTGAATTCAAACCTGGTTGATTGATTGATTGATTGATTTAAACAGTATATCAACCTGTCTAGGGTTATTTTAGGCCTAGTGGTTAGGGAATCATCTTCATTGTACATTCATTTACATTTTTTGTGCAGTTGTTTCTTAAGCTGTTTGGGATTTTTTGTATACGGTCCTATTGAATATGAATAATTCTTTAAAATATCAATTTGTCCCATAGATGGTACCCTAACAGGTACTACCACTCTGGGTCAGAGTGGACCTATGAGTAATGGCTGGCTGTTTGGCTGTTTTTGTTTTATGGCATATCAACCCTCTTTTAGATCATTTAATGCTGAATCAAGTGATTTTTTTTATAAAGAAAGGACTCAGGTAACTTATAGTACTATTGTTACATAAGTGGTCACCCAATTAAGTATTGAACATTGTCATCAATGCTTAACTATGGTGATCTAGTGGGAACTGGTGCTTTCAGCATGACTTGATTGTAACTAAGAGTAATGGCAATGGAGGAGTACTCAACACTGCCTAGATCTCCAGAACTGGAGTTTAGTGTCATACCAAGGACTCTACATGGATACAGCACTGCCGACAGGGTTTTGCATAGCTGGGGAACTTGCTGTCTTTACAGAATCTTGTCCAGGGCTTACAGTCAAGTCATGTTGAAAGCATCAGTTTCTGCTAGATCACTGAAGTTAGATTACACAGTTAAGCAGTGATAAGCCTGTTCAATACTTAGATGGGTTACCATTTAAGCAACAGCAGGTATTGAAAGAAACCGAATGTCAAAATAACTTGATTTGGTATTAAATGACTGGAAAAAGGTTTGATATGGCATAAAACAAAACAACCAAAGCAAAATGACTTGATTCGGCATTAAATGACCTGAAGGGTTGATATGCCATAAAACAAAAACAACCAAACCAAACCATGTCCAGGTCTGGAGATAAAATAAGACTCTCCAGTTTGCAGATCCATGCTCTTACAAGACTCAAACACATACCATTTGCCAGTTGAGAAGAACAATTTTCACTTTAGTTTTTAACTTTAGATATCTTTTAAAAAAATATTTATTTTGATTATTTGTACAATTATCCTCATATTTATTGTTATCTATACAACGTTTGGTTGATGTGCTCTCCAGCCTTCTTTAGGTATTTTTTGTTGGACTTGGAAACCTTCTCTTTGAACTTGGGAACCTTCTTGTCATAATTGGGAGCCTTCACAGAACTTTGAACAAAACCCTTTATTCAATCCACAGGGCTGTACTCTTCTCATTCCGCTAACCATGACTGGTACAAGTGTTAAGCTGTGTTGATTATTATTCTATGTTAACTGTTGCCCTTGACCAGGATGAACCTGCAGCCTAGAGATAACTGTCACTTAGAATTAATCTTAACTCAAATATCTATATCCACTATGCCAGAGTCCAATTCTTATATTTCATAAGATATGCATCGTGTTATATCAAATAATTATCAATTGTATTAAAGTATCTACTTTTTTATTTCACTAATCAGAAATGAATTCATGTGATATCACTTATGTATCAATTAGATTATAAATACACAAGAGAAAAGAGCTTCTTAGTAGAAGAGAGAACAGTTTAGAGATATTTTCAGTAATTTGAGTTGATTTTTTAAAAGTGGAAACATCCTTTTATATTTTTCAAATTAATTCATTTATTGTTTCTTGTATTGTAACTTGAATAATATATATATATATATATATATATATATATATATATATATATATATATAAAGAAAAAAAGAGGCAGATTTGTGGTGAGGTTAATCCAAATTGAGTGAAGTGGGATGTAAGTGCCTTTAAGGAAAAGGAAAAGGCTGAATATGAGAGGGAGAGAGGGGAGGAGGTAGAGAGAGAGAGAGAGAGAGAGAGAGAGAGAGGGAGAGAGAGAGAGAGAGCGAGAAGAGAGAGAGAGAGAGAGAGTAAAGGTGAAGGACTGAACCAAAATAGATAGAAAGAAAGGAGAGATGGAGTTGGAACAGGGAATAAAATAGAGAAAAAGAGAAGGATATGAGAAAAGAATAAGAGAGACAAGGAAAGGGAAAAGAAAAAAGTAATATTGGAAAAAGAGGCAAGTATTTATACACTTATATATTCTTTCTTTGTTGGCATCCTTCCATCTACTAAAGACGATGGCATAGTGTCCACTTTAATTTTTTATTATCTGCAACTGCACGAGTGGCTGAACAGACCAATTTTGAATGGCAATCTCTGGTGCAGTGATTGAAACAATAAGTGATGTTTATTGGGGGATGCTGTTGTCTCTTCTTCCTTATGGCTCTCTTTTCTGCGGCGGCTTCTTTCCTCTCTTTTTTACTCCTTTTTGTTCCTTGTTTGACAAGAAGGCGTCAGGTTCGTACGGTCTTCTGCATAAGCCTCCCATCTGTTAGTGTCGGGCAGTTTTTTGGGCAGCAGTTTTTTGCTAATGTATGTAGGAATTAAAAAAGAAGTTTTTCTTGTTTATGAAAAAGGGAATGTGATTCTCGAT
The DNA here is from genome assembly GCA_023376005.1 of Doryteuthis pealeii. Taxonomy (NCBI): domain Eukaryota; kingdom Metazoa; phylum Mollusca; class Cephalopoda; order Myopsida; family Loliginidae; genus Doryteuthis; species Doryteuthis pealeii. The sequence goes on from CM042141.1 coordinate 94,776,166, forward strand.
TGAATGAATATTGAAAACAAAAGTGGTTGTACAGCTATTTGTTTTGTGGAGTGTTGCTTCCTAGATTTGTTCAAGATGGCACACCGTATCCTTGTATAGTTTACATCTAGCCTTTTCTCTAATCATTTTGTTAGTGGTGCAGCCATACAGTAGCACGACATGGCTACAGTGTTGAAGAATTCTCACTTTATCTTATCAGAGAGATCAGACTTCCATATGATTAATAATCTGTCTATTGCAGTCCTTGCTTTTCCTATGCATATATTGACATTGCTTTCTGTAGATGAGATGTTACTACCTAAGTATATAACTGATCAACTAATTTCAGAGGCTTACCATCTAGTGTCTTGTTTAAAACTTTGGTTTTCACATAGCATTTTAAGGTTGTCACTGCAAAAGAAAAAAAAAAAGCTCAACTCTTTGCCTACTTTAAGTCGCTCACATTGGCTATCCCACCACTGTGATCTTACCGCAAGCCATTGGCAGCAGCTCTCTTGTATGTGTCACTTGTTTACAGTGAAAAATCACTAAATGAATACCTCTGCCATTTGAGGTGAAAAGATAGGGAACTTTGAAATATCCCATTACAGAGGTAAAAAAATACCAAGAAAATTTGGTATTGCCGTGAGGCAAAGAGTTAAGTGCAGACATTTTTCATGAATGGTGGTTTGTTTTTGTGAAAATATAGATGAGGTTAATTTTCCTTGTCCCAAGCCGTATGAAATATGGTGGGAACTGTCTTATTCTATGCTTGTAATGTGACATCAACTGGTGCCACACTGACTTATAGCATTCTCATTTGAAACACAAGAGTTACACAGTGTCAACTTTAAACATAGAATAAGCTAGTTCACACCATTCTTTATTGAGACAATGAAAATTAAGCTTGTCTAAATTCCACAAGAACAAAATTCCCCCAGAGGCATCATCTAATGAAGGTTTTATTGGTCAACAGCTGTTATTTTTTTAGCAGTAGCATGTACATATAATACTATAATGTGTGTGTGTATATATATATATATATATATATATATATATATATTATATATATATATATTTACTTGCCCATTTCGAGAGTGCTTCTGAGAAAACAAATCAAATATTAATACCTATATTGGTCACACTACCACAGCACTCTCCCGTCGTTTTACATACCACCTCTAGGAATAGCTACCATAAAACCACATCTAATTACAAAACATACAGACAAATTCACATCCTCTCCGACATAAGAAATATTCTCACCAAAAATACCAAAATCCTTTATAAAAATAGCAATAAAAATGCCTTCAAATTCTTGAAGCATTTGTATAAAAAATATGGGAAATAATATATTAAACATTTCAATAACTAACACAATAAATCTTAACAACCCTCAAAAGATATAATAATAGACTCTCCTGATTTGAAAGAGCAAATAAATAAATGAAAATAAATTCAAATGAGAAAAAAAACCTTAACACACTACAACCTACAATCCCGATGATGACTGGCAAATGGTCGAAAGCGCTAGGTAAAAAGTATGGGACAGTTCCTCTACCAATTGGATCCGACTTAAAAAAAATAAAGTAAAGATCATAAAGAAGAAATATTAACTGATTAGACAATATAATATATTATATATGCATATATAACCAGGTTATTGATGTTAGAAATGATTCTAAGCAGAAATGTTAAAATCAGAATTTGAGTTCATTTGAGTGCTCAATGTACAATAATTGAGAATTATATACAGAACAATATATTTAGCAAAAAAAAGGCTTAAATACCAGTCATATTAGCAGTTATAAATATTATTTCCATATATATATATATATATATATATACATATATTATATGTATATATATATATAATATGACTGGAGTGTGTATATATAGTGTGTGTATATAAATATATATAGGTAATGGACCTCTTTAAACTTAGTATGAGTCTAGGAGAAGGAAAACTCTGAATTCAAACCTCTTAAAACTCTGCCTAAAATTGACCTTGTGTCACATCCTACTAGGGCAGAGGGGTTGGGTGTATATATATATATATATTATATATACTACTTGCCAAGTCTGTTTTCAATAAAGATAAGTTATACCACACAGATATGCACATGTAAATATATATATATTTACCAACTCCCCGCACGAGCAGGATGTGACACAAGGTCAGTTTCTTAAGTGGAGTTCAAACAGGTTTGAATTCAGAGTTTTCCTTCTCCTAGACCGGTTGCCTAACCAAGGTAAAGAGCCCAGTCTGCCCTAATATTTATCCATAGCTGGAGGGAGAGTAGGATTCATACTTTTCCCAAGGGTATTAGCGCTAAGTGAAATGCAATTACCAATCCAGGATTTGAACTCGAAGTGACAAGTCCATTTCCCATGACTTTAACCATTACAACCATGCGCTTTCTGCACATGTAAATATATGTGTATACAAATAAGTATCTGTATATATAAAATGTCTGTCTGTATGTACAATGACTGAGCGCTCATCCTTTTATAAGAAAAATTGATGGTGACCAGCAAAGACCAAAGTTCAATTAAATCCATACCGTTTTTTTTTTTTTTTTGTCTGAGTGAAGGGGTGAAAACACTTTTTGCCCTTCATTTTCAATAAATTATGATTAAGTCATTTCTTCCTTTGAGGCTCTTAAGTTTCATAATATACATTTTTCATTTGTTAGATTGTCATGTCGGTGTCTTTCCAGAGGTATACATATACACAAACACACACAAACACACACATATATCTATATAATATTTTATACATACATACACAAATATAATGATGGCAGCAAACTCTTGTTTAAGAAAGAAGAGTTAAACTGTGAGCTGCGTGAAATCTGGTTTCTTAAACTTCCTGCGGTTTTCACATTTTTCCCCACACACAACAAGTTATTTCAGGGTAGTTTTGCTGATGTACAGTTTGGTGATTCATCAGGCCCAGCTCTGCTCAGACACGGCCTAACCGCACTCTTCACACAATAATCCAATTTGATGCCCTTGCTTATCTACAGCGTCCTGAACATCTTCCCCTTGTGAACATCTTGCTTTAACCATTTGGTGCTGCATACAATTGGTCTCAAATTTGTTTTGTGCCTTCCAGCAAAATTTTTCTCAGCACTGCGCACGATCCAAAGCTTTACTCTCCCAGGTTTTCTCGTCTTTTTTGAGGTCGACTTCTAGCAATCCTTGTATCTCTTCTTTTTTGCTTTCCTTTTGCAAGTTCCCCATAAAACAATTGCTTAGGAAGTTGCCCATTGTCCATTTTTACCCAAATGCCTGCTCCATCTCAGTCTATGCTTGGTTATAAGAGTTCTTATTTAGACATTTGACTTGTTCAGCACCTCAATCTACTGACATACATTTGCCAGCGCACTCCTAATATTTGTCGTAGGCACTGCTGGTGAAAGCACTCGAGACGCATAAATATATATACACATATATATATAAATATTATGTGAATATATATATATATCAATAATAATATAATATATATATATATGTGTATGAATATACATATATGAATATACATATATATATATATATATATGAATATACATGTATATACATACATAAGTAAATTGTCTGGCTTGATCCAAGAAGAAATCAAACAAGCAGATAACCAATAGAAGTTGGAAGAATTTAAGAAGACAAGACACACAATAGAAGTAAGAGAGGACTACACAACAATGTTATCAATACAGGTTCAAATCATACCAGTTCTAATTCTATATAATCTGGTAAATTTCATTGTGATAACATTTAAGTGAATGTTTTTTATCTTGCCAAGTGATATTTCTCTATTTTCTTTAACTCATTCGAAACTATTTAAATTCTATAACTTATCTTTAATAGTATCATTTCTTTTCTCATTTATAAAGGAAACTCATTATCTCATATTAAGTTTAGTTTTTTATTCTATCCCCATAATAGTTGTCCTCATTTACACATATATAAATTGCATAAAGCATTTAAAAAACAACAACAAAAATAAACACTAACAATATTCAAGATTGTCTAATTGTTTAATATATAATATAATATATATATATATATATATATTATATATATATATAATGTATTATGTATGTATGTATGTATGTAGAAAATATTCTTCTTTATGTCATTTTAGCCTACATCAAATTTGCCTTTATGCCATTTTTTCTAAGACTAGATTTAAGTTCAGTATTCATTACATCTGACATTATGTCACTCAGCAACATTATCTATATCATGATAATAACGGTATGAAATAAATAATCTTTTCCCCAAATATATACTTAAAATAAAATACATAATACAAGCCATTCTAAACTATTTAAGGTATCAGAAACTATAGGGACTATTTTTGTTTGGTGAAATTGCCTCTGAGAGTGATCAGGTCACCAATGAAAATGGGTTGGCAAATGAACATTCTAAATTTCATGAAGTAGCTCTTCTAGCAGCAGGCACATCCAATAAAAGATGTCCGTCCTGGTCCCAAAGAAACCCTGATACAAAAAAGCAGATAGCCAATAGAAGTTGGAGAATTTAAGAAGACAAAGGCCACAATAGAAGTAAGAAAGAGGACTAACACAACAATGTTATCAATACAGGTTCAAATCATACCAGTTCATTCTATATAATCTGGTATATTTCAATGTAATACAATTCAGGTGAATACTTTCAATTACAAATTTCATAACAGAATTTATATATAGATACATACATACATTTATGTGTGCATTTTGAAAAGAAAGAAAAAGAACAAAAGTTAATAACATGAAGACAAAGAGAACAATGAAAGTGAAAGTGAAAGTAGAACTAGGAAAAGAGAATGAAGAAATAAACAATAGAAATGAATCTCTAAAAAAAAGCTTTAAAATTTCCCAGTGTTCTACTCATCAATTGCTAGTTGAAACTTTTCTTCTGTGTTCTGCTTTCTTACCATTTCGGTTCTTTAACATTATATTTTCAAATAAATCATACCAATGAAATCAAAGACTCTTTCATAAAAGAACAGCTTGTGACTATTGATTATCATCATCATTTACAAAATCATCATATAATCATCATCATCAACAGCAGCTGCTGTAACAACCATAATTTGTCAACAAAAAAAAAAAATGATATAAGAAACCAAATTTTCTATGCTTTATACTCCATCCATTTTCTAAATATGTTTTATTTAAAACTTTGACAGCACTGAATTTTTTTCTGGAATCATGAAAAATATGCCATATATAAGAATCTATCAGAATTAGTGTTGACTGTTTAAATTGTCATCCTTGCCTTCTCTCCAGCAGTGTCCGGCATATCTTGTTTGTCTTACACAGATGGTTTGTGTGATATGGGACAGGTGGTAATACAGCTGTTTTTCTTGCGGGGTGTTGTTTCCAAAGTCTGTTTAAGATTGCACGTAGCAGTTCTTGTGCAGCTACCAATCTAGTTTATTTTTCCAGTCTCTTTGTTAGGTGCAGGTGGTGCAGCTGTACAGCAGCACTGAAACATCTACGGCTTGGGGAGGTCAGCACATGTGCATGCCAGTGTGGGCCATCCAGCAAAGACAATCCATTGACCAACTCTGCGCGGATACTGGATGCCATGCAGAGGATCTCCTGGGGGCAATGAATGATAGAAAGGGTTGGAAAGAGATTGTCATGGATATCCGTGCTGCTGATGTGACATGAGATGAATGATGAGATGATGATGATGATGATGTTTAAGTTGTGAATATTTCTTTTACATACACTGTATTCTGCAAGAAATCACACTTCCAAATAGAGGTTAGAGCTGGGACCCTGTGGCATAAGTGGATAATATACTGAATTATGACATCATAGGAAGTGAGTTCAAACTCCAGTTGTGCTATTATGTTTCAGACTTTTAGACTAATAGCCCTTGGGAAAGGTATAGGCCTTCCTCCTCCCCCCAGCTATGGGTAAAATTGTACACTACTGTTTCTCTAAAAGAACAAATAACAGAATAAATATATCCCAACAAGTTAAGTGTACAATATGTTCCTTGAACAAAAAAGTGGTAATTAGTTATAAAAGATGGTGAGGTGTCTTCCATGGTGAGAAACTTGGAGACTAATTGCTTTAATTTCTGCTCGATGAACACCTATAGAAATATGCCCTTTTTTGTTCAATGAACAAGGACTGAAATTGGATAGGTGTTGTCCCTTTGAACAATGGGCAAAAAAGAGAAGTTTCAAGGGCTGAATTGTCAATCTGACCAAATTTGGCTCCCTGGAACTTCTGGTTTTCTCAGTTTAGTGCCTTGGAACTTTTTGTTTTTCCCAAACTTTAGGTCCCTGGAACTTCTGGTTTTCCTGCCATTGAAAAGAGAAATTTCAGATTACAGATGCATTTAAAGACAAGGCAACTGAACAATAACTTTTCAGACTGTTTTGAGAAGTGGATGGAACACTGGGATAATGTGTGTGTGTGTGTTTGTGGAGAGGTTCCAAGGAGGATATTCTATTTAAAAGGCTACAAAGACACTATTTCCTAGAATGGCGTCTGTTCTATTAATATTAAATGGCTAGATTGTTCATTTTCAGAGTGATCTCATATAGGATTTAGTCTAAAAAGATAATTCTAGTCCAGGAAGGCGGTTAAGAAAACATTCCTTGCAGACTGTATGAGAATGCAGGAAAAGTTTAAATGGTGATTGAGGTGAACAAATTATTTACACATGAATGTAACCAAAGAAGAAGATACTTTTAATGACTAGCAAACCATTACTATATGAATTTGAGTCTCTTTGTCTTTAAGTAGAAGGGGATTTGTAACTCAAGTATTGGAATTAACAGAATAATAATAATGGATAATAATAATAATAATACCAAATTGAGTTTTTATCCTCCTCCTCTTGCATGTGTCTGTCAACTTAATACATCAAGGGGTTTGGTTTGGTTTAGTTAGTTTTTTGTTTTAACGGCATATCAAACCTTGTGGGTTCATTTAATGCTGAATAAGTTTTGGGTTCATTGCGGTAGTTTGGTAGTAAACAAATGTGTTTATTGTATAGATTTTAAACTATTGTTTCAAATTATCTCATATTTTTTTGAGTCCAATCCCTACTTCTTTTAGGAAATGTAAATCCTGCAGGGTCTTATTTTCATTGAAAGAAGTTTTTTTTCAAATTACTTGCTTGGTAGTATTTTGTTCGCACTAGATCAAAGTCTAACACAACTAGCAGTAAATCACTGTTAAACTTCCTCTTGGCATGTAGTGCATATTTTGGGGATTCCGTACCCTCTAGTAAATGATGATGGGTGATGTAGGTGTGGCCTATGTTGAAAGCAGGTCAAACACCTTGTTCTCTTCTATTTTTTGTGTATTTTAAGTCCAGTCTCCAAAGGTAGATTTAAATATTTAGTGTCAAAATAATTGCTATTAATTTAGCATTTGACTTTATATCCACAACTACAGAGCCTCTTTCTTATTGGCATTAAAAAATAAAAACGTCCAGAATTTGAAATTAGATTGCTGATTCCATTTCTTATCCCAATATGGTGGATCAAATGGTGTTAAGCAATAGATAATTTCTACAAGTAACATGAGTTTAAAATTAGATTGCATGTAGGTGTCCCATCTATGTGGTCAAAATAGATCAGTGTTGAAAACTATTAGTATATAGAATAGATTATTCACCTCGTACCCCACTTGTACGAGGTTTAGGCACAAGGCCCTATTAACCGTGGGACGACCACAAGCCGAGACTCATGGGTGGCTAGGTGGAAATTGCATTGAATCGCGGGTCGGCATTCGCCCTTACCAGCATGTGGGGGTGCCCTCCGGCAGCTGCCAATAAGACCCAGCCCTGCCCTATGGTATGTTGCGAGGTATTGTCTGGGGGTGGGGGGATATGCCCCTGGGATCAGACGCTATTTTATTTTACTAATCTTGATCCAGTTGGCGAAGCTATGGACCTGGCCGGAACTATTAAGTGATTAAAAAATTGAGGAATACTGTGAATATCCTATATTGTGGGAAAAACAAATGATTATTATTATTGAATAAGGAATAGGAAACTTGGAACAACCATATAATTGTGTAAATTGATTAATTATCATGTAGTTTGAGCTTAAAACTTAAGAATTACTTATTTTAGAAAAGATTGACTCAGTTTAAATAACCCTACTTGAGAGGTGGGGGTGCATAGTGGAGTAATAGTGCTGGATGGAATATCAGTTAATGAGTTATAGACGTTCTCTTGCAGCTAAGTACTTCACTTTTAACTAATACTTCTTGGGGAAATAGTTATTGGCCCTCCTCAGCTCCCCTCCTCCAGCTGGTTGGGTAATTAGTGTCCTGTCTTCTTCTACAATACGAACAGTACTTTGACATTGAAATAACGCCACAAAGTTGGATAAATGCCATTAAACAAAGGAAACCAAAATATACAAATCGATAGGCAAATTAATTTGGGTAACACTAGTCTATACTATGGTCTCCGGATTCATTTGAAAGCAATTATATGATTTCAAGTACTAATTAATATAAGGATTGGATGTAATTTATTACAGATTTATAACCTCAAGTAATTATTCTTAATACAAATAGATTTGCATATTTATATGGTTTCAAAGAATTTCACTATTAAATAATTTCAAATGAATATATTTTGACCCATAGATGTAGGATCCAAACAGATTACGATCAACTCCAAGTCAGAAGTGGAACCTATGTTGTCATTTTTCGGAGGGGTGGGGAGAAAGGGCTAGAGCTAGCACCCCCTTTAGTGGTAATAATATAGATTCAGATTTTTCAAAGCTTCACCCGTAACCACCCACTTTCAAATTCTTATGCATTCATAGTTCAAGATTGGTAGAGGCAAAAGTAGGCAATTATCCATATTCAGTAATACTAGACAAACGTGACTAGGTACCTTCAGCTCTGGGTAGATAATTGAGATTAGAGTTGAGTATTAAATTTTTTAAAAAAATACGGCCTGACATATTTAAAAACAAAGATTAAAATCATTTTGCTAAGATTTATCTTAGAAGAGGGAACTGTTTGGACCTAGTTTAGAGGCTACTGGTTGGGTTACTTATGCACACGTTTAACATACAAAATACATATTTAGATCATTTTCCATCTCGCTCACTCTGCTGCTCTCTTCTCTTCGGTCACTCTCACTCTCTCTTCTCAAGCTCTCTCACCTCTCTCTTCCTCTCTCTCTTCTCTCTCTGTATGAGACAACTAACAATATATAATGGTGATAGGTATTTGATTTTAAACACACACACATGCTCAAATGTATAACAATAGAGAGGGTCGAAAGTGAACGTGAGTAAAGACAGATGAGTTGTTTTTTTTAACTTTATTGCAAAATTATACTAATTAGAACCAATTAAATTATTTTTCGAAACATAACTAATCCTAAAATAGAATATTTTTAGGTTGTGTAATATGATTGTGTCAATGAACTAAACAGAGCTTAAGTAAATGTTATAATTATAGAACTTGTAAGCTGAAGATAAACTAAGAGATACAGTGAAAAAGAAATATTGATTATTTGAACAAGTCGAGGACAGGGAAACAACTCCTCCTTAGATACATAATCAGTCTACCTTGATGGATGGCTCTAGGCTGTTTCAGAAAATGTTTTGATTACTTGTTGACTCTCGACTCGCATCATAAGGCGCACACTGTTTAAGGTGTTGCTAAGATAGGAAGCAAGTGACTTGATTGAACTTCATCATTAATGTATTCGTTGTCCTCTACCAAGAGGAAATACCTTTTCAAGTTTTGACTAAGCATTCTCGTCTATATACAAGATTTGATAACATTGGTTTAGAGCTAATTTTTCACACTTGTACTTTTTTCAAATCTAATCATGAGCTTTATCATAACGAGAAAATGGTTTGTTCTTTTGTATATTGCTAGTTTTCCATGATAATATCCAATTGTCTTGGAGAAAATTAATAGAAGCGAGACTTGGGGGAATTTCTAGCCTTTGGGTGGGACAACTTGCTCTATATGATGCTCCCTTTTATAGTCTATCCTATTTTCATGTACCTTCATATCTATTCAAGTATGATAGTATATTATATATATATATATATATAGTATAATATATATTCGAAAAAGTAAACATAACATGTTTCCACATAATTAACCTAGTGCGTATAATCGCATATGAATTGGATGTGTTTCAACTAAAGTAAATAAATAAATGAAAGAATAGATAAATTACAATAATAATTGTCACTGTCCGCTTTATATGCTTTAAAACAATAATAATTCACTACTTTTCTTGAGCAGCGAAAAAACACGTCCATTCCCTGACTATCAGCAGTTTCATATCAATATATACAATAAGTAATAGGTAATATATTACTAAGTATTACTATAATTTCAATACCTTGCCAATGAATCATTGCTCACGCTAGGACACTCTTTTTTGGAAGATATGCATAATTCCTTTGATAACAATCATCGTTCGATCATGAGTACAGAATAAGAAGGTAAGAGGTTTTTTTGGGTGTGGTGTGGTTGTGGTGTGAAAACCTTATTCTATGTTGTTGTTGTATTGGATTTAACGGCAATAATCAACGCTGTCCTGGGGTTATGTTCTTGCCTAATGGTTAGGAAGTTATACATTATCCGCGGGTATTTATATTTTTATACCTGTTTTAGTAAATTTGGTTTTAAAAAATGTGTTTGTCATTAATTGGGGATTATGATTGTATGTATTGGATTTGTTTCATATCTATATTCAATGGTAATATTATTTTAATTTTCCCTTGTGTAAGTAAGAATTGTAGTTTAAAAGAAATGATCTGTGCTCACTCAGGGCATTCTTATTTTGTGTGTATATACCGCGCCCGTAGCATGGATGCTATGATTCCCTTTGATAATAATCAACCTACTTTTGGATGAATGATGATGATGTTAATCTATATCTTCAACCATTAGTGTGTGAATATCTAGCTAAAGAAGCCAGACAGTGTTTTGTTATAAGAAGAAATTTACAAAAGTTTAACTTAGTATGACCAAGGCCAATCTATTTATTAGTATTGTAGTCAATCTGTTTGAAGGTATCTGGTGCACCATCTTGGCCAGTTGTAAAGACTAAAGTAAATAAGTAGTATAGTCCTAGTTTATAGAATCCTTTGAGTAAAGTGACATAAGTCCGTGGCCCTATAGAATCCTTTTGGTAAATAGAATTAGTCCAAGTTTTGGAAATCCTACAGTAGTGTCTAAGAAGTCCAGTAAGTATAACTGCATATGGTCTTGCTCTCTTGTCACGAAGGCTCAAGTGTTATGAGTAGGCTATGACCAGAACATCGCGTAAGATACAAACTAATGAATATCAGCCAGTAGAATACTGCACAGTGGTCTGGTCAACTAGGGTTGTATGGTCGTATAACTATAAGTAGACGCGGAATCTGGCACACACCTTTATCAGACACACTCCATCACCGTCTTTGACCTACAGGAGGTTGCGATAAGAAGAGGTGAGGTACAGATTTTCTTTTTGTCCTGGTGAGTGATGTGGTGGATAAGATGTTGTGAGTGTTTTTGTAGATGTGTAGAATATGAAATATTGGTAGAGGAACATGTTCAATTTTTTTTTTAGAAGTGGGCAATCATTCATCACCACATGGGCACTTCATTTTGGGAGGTATGCTTTACCTCTGAGAAGGGAATTCATACATCCCGTGATAACAATCAACTACTATGATGATGATGACTAATTGATGATATATCCATATATGACTATTATTCAGTGGAAATTGCAAGTCCATGATAAATAGAAGTCACTTTCAAATAAATTAACAGACTGTGAACTAATGTGTAATCTTTGCAGCCTTACCAGGAAATTCCCTTCTATCTTGTCTCTTGTCCATCTTCTGTCCTCTGCTCTGCGCCTAACAACATTTATTATTCATGTGGGTCATTAGCTCAAGCCAGACCTATTCTACATCTGTTTATCTTCGCCCTTATCATTGTCTCGAACAGTGATAGTACATTACAGAAATTAAATGTAAACTAGACAATCTGGCCCAAACATAGAGTAGAACTGACCTAAACATTTTTAACAATAAAGAGAAGTTAACTTCTTCTAAATTCAAAAGGGCTTCTTCCCAGAGCTGTAAGCCATAATCAGTACTGAGCTGTACTGGCTGGCACCCTCGAACCCATAACGATGGGCACCCTTGAGATAAGGCTAGATTGGGAGCTGCACAAGAATGTTGCGGTGCTAGTTTTGAATCTAGTCGTGGAAACAGCACCCCTAAGGGAGTCTCCTAATCTCACAGACTATTCCGAGTGAGAACGGCGTAGGGCCATGCAGGAGAAAGCAGTACAGAAATCTCATAAACGATAGTTTCTTCTGTGGAAGCCAACAACATGGAACATGCTAAAGTGTGGGCTAGCCCAGCAAGGACCTACATTGACCAACTATGGTAGAAGATTCTGGCTGCAGCGGGAAGAACTCCCAGGGCGATGAATGATGGGAAGGTTGGCAAGAGACTGTCCATGGATACCCGTAGCTGCCTGCACGACATGGATGTTGAATGAGATTTCTAGTAAGCATACAATCAAAATGGATATAGCAAGTGGAGTAATGCCCGAGTGTTGGTATCTAAACGCAGACAGTGAGGGAGTCCTATCCCTTTTATAAAAGTAATTTAGTTATAAATTATACCAAAAATAAAATTAAACGATAAATATGTATAATTCAATAACAATTTTGTGTGTTGTGAAAGCATTGCTCTGCTTCGTCGAACAACGTTTAAAGGATGGTATGCTGACTTTAAATGGTGGTCGTACAAACACAAATGAATGCCTGAATGCTCAGAATTCGCCCAAAATTCGGTCAATTGTTCCGCGCGGAGAACACCCAAAGAAACTCAACAAACTCATTTGGCTGACGTAAATTTGAAAGTTGAGGCAGCGGAGTTGAAGATATTCAGAAGTATATTCAGCATTTACAATGAACATTTGTCAATGAGAAAAACTGTGTTCACAAAGTGGAGGTTACCACTTTTTGCCTCACTGGTCGAATTAAAACTATGGATCCCACAACTTCACTCCAGAGTCAAATTCGTCATGTCAGCCTGGAGTGACAGCAGCAGGTGAAAGCCGTCCAAAAGTGAATGTAAGGTACACTATTTAATAGCATATCGCTCTTTCTAGTGGGACTGTTACATGGACCAGCTAGTGCCCGTAGTATGTTGGCTGAGCAGCAAAAAAACCTTTACAGTTTTTATCGTTTTCTGTTCAGATGCCAGATGCTGGGTAGTAATGACCTTCTTAAGAGGAGTAGTGGGATGAATCTCAGGAACAGAAATAAGCCAGAGAACCCTGATGATGATGTGTAGAAATAATTATAAGATATAAGTTGTTAACCTGATTTGGATCATGGAAGCAGGCACCCCCAAAAGAAGTTGTATGGGCCAACTACCTCTATCCATATAATAGTTGGGCTCCTTGTCCTGTATAAAGATGATAGCGTAGTCCATATTTTAGTGGTTTTGTTTGTTTTTGCATTTTATAACTGACAGATCTGCTGCAAGTAGCATGAAAGGGGTCAATTTTTGAATGGCAAGTCTCTTTTCAGTGATACTGCAAACAACGAGGTGACTGCCTTGTGCTGGAGAGTTTGCTGTTAGTCACGTGCCTTCCGTCTGGCTCTCTTTTCTGTGGCAGCTTCTTCCCTCTTCGTGTTTTCACGTCGCTTTTTGTCCCTTGTTGACCAAGGGAGACATGCAAGGTCGCGTCAGATTTTCTGCCCCAAGCCTCCTATAAGAACCATGCCTATAGTAAGGACAAAAAGGTTGCTGGGCCACTGCTTGAGAAGTAAGCGAGGAATTTGTTAGGAGACATTTCTCTCTTATGCGTCGCTCATTTACCATGTGACCACATCAGTTGCTGGCTTTGCAGACACTGGACTGCCTGGGGTAGATGAAACGTGCTAAGGATGGGAAGATGGTGCCAAAGAAAGTTTACAAGTGGAATCCATGTTGTTAGTATGTCTTGAATGATATTGATGATTAATGATGAATGTGAGATACATTTTGGTAACTGATGTAGTGGATTAGAAGACGTAGAGGTGCATGGTTAAATTCGCTATATTTACCATCATAGAAATGGGACACAGAGTTTCCAATTCCTGGACAAGGTTCTGTGTGCATATTCACACATTGCTAATGACCGGACTAGATGGTAAATGAGTTTAATGAATATCTAACTGATTCTTGTACTTCAAGCTATTGGTTAATAGTAGGGGGCAGACTGGGGCTCTTCACTTGTGAATAGTGTCAACACATTTCTAGGTAGATAGGGAAACTTCTTCAAACCTGCTAAAATCACCACTTAAGAATTTTACCTTAATGATTCACATTTTGAGCTCGTACCTGATGGGTTGGTAATTTTATATATATAGTATATATTACTTAATATACGTACTATAGTTATATATATATGTAAGTATATTTAGAAAACTGAAAACACAGGTGTATATATGGGTTTAACCCATTTAAACCTGTGTTTTTTCAATAGTTTCTTAATATACTACATACCTGGTAGGATTCAGCTTCCTTTCTGTCACATATATATATATGTATATAGGTGTGGTGTGTTGAAAATAATAAAGGAAAGAAAGTATAAGGAATGGGATAAGAGAATAGATGTATAGTTTTATTCAATTTTACTTGACACGGTGTTTTCGGATCAGGAGTTTAATACATGTGTACGACGCTGGTATATATCAAGAGAGCTGTTTTAAATGAACCAAATGAAATGAAGATAATAATAATAGAAAGAATGTAAGAACATGTTCCGCACTAACATAAGGAAAATCGACCTTATTACCTCAGAGTAAGATCTTTATTTTTAACGCATGAAATTCATTTGAAAGCAAGAGTAAATATTGAAATATGTTCGGAGCAAAAAATAACTTTTTTTTTAAAAATCAACGTGAAGATGAGTGTTGTCAAAACGCAGCGTCGAGAAAGACACGGTTATGACGTCTAATGGTCGCAGTGCGATGGATTGTTGAAAGACGGAAAGGGTAAATGGCTGGAAAAAAGTTTGGGTGGAATTTTAAAGTTTTCAAAGCATGAGAAGATTTTTAAAAATATATATATAATAGTATATATATATACTGAAAAATGTGAATGAGAAGTGAAGTCCGAGCAGTTATTGGCTCTTGTGTTTTTTCTAAAAAGTAGTTAATTTTGCATATAGTAGACTATATATATTAAATGTACGTAGTATGGTGGTGCTAATTTTCATCTATATTATATTGCATATATATGTGTTGTATATATACTGTCTATGATATATCTTTTTGAATGATTTAATGTGAAAGCATGGGATTTAGTGGTGAAATAAAGTGAAACTTCTGATTGGGATGGTTATGCGCTAAGCTTCCATTTTCATTTCATCCAAGTATTTCAAGGGAATGATTCCTCTTTTATAAGGATTTTTTTTTTACATTATAGCCGACAAAGTTAGGCATACATGGCTCTCTCACAATGACGAAGCGATAATATAAGTATATATATGAATATATATGTATATATATATTTATGTTATGAAATACATAATGTATATGGGTATAATTAACTTATATGGGAAGATTGGTGGTGTATTTTTGTCTGTAACCAAAACGTATGTCCCGCAATTTACATCACAGCGTTACATATGCACAATATCATTGTGTAAGTATTACACGCAATGAGATCTAAAACCTTTTTTTTTATTTTAACTCTCTTCAATTTTTTCAAGTTACAAAAGTTAAAAAAAGTTTAACAAATAAATAAAATACCCACAATTTTTGTATAAAATTTATGTGGAAAATATTCAAAATTATTTTTTGATTAATAATTTATAGATGCATGCAACATTTTATTTGAGGGGACAGAACTAAGTTTACCATTTCCAAAATTATTTTTATTTTTTACTCCTTTAATAAATATGAGGATTTTTCTTACTTATGATACAAACCCTCTGACATTAAATTTTTTAACTCTACCCCCTGAGGCAATATCTTTACCAAAAATTAATTTTTATCACTGACTTGTGGGCGTTTTTTTTTTCTTTCTGTTGCTAGTATATATAACGTAAAGACTATATTGATAACTGACTTTGCTAAAGTTTGGCATAACTTAAAACAAGCAACATTGAAACTGAAATGGAAATTATTTTGTGCTAAGATAATAAATAATAAAACTTATAGTTGTTTGAAAACTCAAAATTTTTAAAATTTCTTCTATTGATTATATTAAAGTAAAATTTATGTTCTCCTTGAGATAATTTGGCTTGTCTAGTATTTCTGTCTAAGAACATTATAGACAATTGGCTGACTTTTTTTGGTAGTTTTGCACAAATACACACACACACACACACACACACACACACACACACTAGACAACCAAATTATCTCAAGAGACATATTTTACTTTAATATAATCAATAGAAGAAATTTAAAATTTGAATGTTTCAAAACAACTATAAGTTTTATTATTTATTATCTTAGCACAAATAATTTCCATTCAGTTTTCAATGTTGCTTGTTTTTAAGTTATGCCAAACTTTAGCAAAGTCAGTTTATCAATTATAGTCTTTACTTATATATATACTAGCAACAGAAAGAAAAAAAACGCCCACAAGTCAGTGTAAAAATTAATTTTTGAAAGATATTGCCTCAGGGGGTAGGAGTTAAAAATTTAATGTCAGAGGGTTTGTATCATAAGTAAGAAAAATCCTCATATTTATTAAAGGAGTAAAAAATAAAATAATTTGAAATGGTAACTTAGTTCTGTCCCCTCAAATAAAATGTTGCATGCATCTATTAATTATTAATCAAAAATAATTTTGAATATTTTCCACATAAATTTTATACAAAAATTGTGGTATTTATTTATTTGTAAACTTTTTAGTTAACTTCTTGTAACTGAAAAAATGAAGAGAGTAAAAAAAAAGGTTTTAGATTCAAATTTTGAGTATATATAACACAATGATATTGTGATGTAAGCTGTGATGTAAATTGGGGACATAGTTTTGGTTACAGACAAAAATACACACAATCTCCATTATTAATATATACATATACATATGTATATACATAAAATATTATATATATATATATATATATATATATATATGTTGTCATTGTGAAGACCATGTATGCTACTTTGTTGGTATATATGTAAAAAAAATCCTTATAAAAGAGGAATCATTCCCTTGAAATATTGGATGAAATAAAATGGAACTTAGCGCATAACATCCAACAGAGTTTCTCATTTATTTCACACTAAATCCCATGCTTCACATTAAATATTCAAAAATATATATCATAGACATATATATACAACACATATATATGCAAATATAATATATAGATTGAAAATTAGCACCACCATATATAATATATATATATATATATATGAAATTAATATTTTAGAAAAAAACAGACAACTGTCGGATTCACTTCCATTCACTTTTTTCATATATATATATATATAATATATATTTTTTAAAATCTCTCATGCTTTGAAAATTAAAATTCCACCAAACTTTATTCCAGCCATCATCTTTCCGCTTCAAAATCCATCGCATGCGACATGACGTCATTAACCGTCTTTCTCGCCTGCGTTTGAACACTCTCTTCACGTGATTTTAAAAAAAGTTATTTTTCCGAACATTTCAAAAAATTCTTCGCTTTCCAATGAATTTCATTTAAAAAATAAGGATTTACTCTGAGGAAGGTCGATTTTCTTTGTGTGCGGAACATTTCTACATTTTTTCTATTATTATTATTTCATTTCATTTGGTTATTTAAAAATAATAATAGTTTGAATAATGTACACATGTATAAACTCCTGACCGAAACACGTGTAAGTAAAATTGATTAAAATATCCTATTTTATCCATTCTATACTTTCTTTCCTTTATTTATTTTTTCAACACACACATATATACATATATATATATGTGAAGAAAGGAAGTGAATCCGACGGTATGTAGTATATTAAGAACAATGAAAAAACACAGGTTTAAATGGGTTAAAACCCATTTACACCTGTGTTTTTCATTTTTCTTAATATACTACATATATATATATATATATATATATATATAATATATATATATATATATAAAATTACCAACCCATCAGTACGAGCAAAATGTGACATAAGGTAAATTTCTTAAGTGGTGTTTAGCAGGTTTGAAGAAGTTTTCCTTCTCCTAGAATGGTTGACATATCAAAGTTGAAGAGCCCAGTCTGCCCTACTATTAACCAATAGCTGAAGTAAGAATAGTTAGATTCATACATTTCCACAGGGTATTAGCAATGTGAAATGCAAACAGCCTTGTCCAGGATTGAACTTCGTGTCCATTTTCTATGATGGTAAATATTATACCATGCACCTCTACGTCTTTAATCATACATAGTACCAAAATGTATCTACACATCATCATTATCATCATCATCATCAAGACATACTAACAATATGGATTCCTTTAACTCTTTTGCACCATCTGTCCATCCTTAGCAGGTCATCTACCCAGCATCCAGTGTCTGCAAAGCCAGAACTGATGTGTCCATGTATATGAGACCATAGGAGAATGTCTCTAACAAATTCCTCCTTACTTCTCCAGCAGTGCCCAGCATACCTTTTTTGGTCTTACTTGGATGGTATATGTAATAGGAGGCTGGGGCAGAAAACTG
The DNA here is from genome assembly GCA_023376005.1 of Doryteuthis pealeii. NCBI lineage: Eukaryota > Metazoa > Mollusca > Cephalopoda > Myopsida > Loliginidae > Doryteuthis > Doryteuthis pealeii. The sequence continues at coordinate 94,794,837 of CM042141.1, forward strand.
AGCGACCTGCTGTCTCCTTGTCAGACAAGGGACAAAAAGGAGTGAAAAAGAGAGGAAAGAAGCTGCCACAGAAAAGAGAGCCAGAAGGAAGGAGTGACAACAGCAACTCCAGCAAGCATCACTGTTTGTTTGCAGTCACTGAAAGAGAGATTGCCATTCAAAAATTGGCCTGTTCAGCTACTTGCACAGATGCAGTTAAAAAGCAAAAAAAAAAAAAAAAGGACTACGCTATCATCTTTAACAGACAGAAGGATGCCAACTATATATGTGATAGGAGGTAGGTGGCCATACAACTTCTTCTTGTGGGGTGCTGCTTCCATGATTGCCAAAATCAGTTTAACAATTATAGTCTTTAATTATCTACACATCATCATCAAGGTTCTCTGGCATCATCTGTTCCTATCATCCATCTCTCTTAGAAGGTCATCTACCCAGCATCTGGCATCTGAACAGAACAGATAACTGTAAGGTTTTGCTGCTCAGCCAACACTGGTGTGTCCATTTGTAACAGTCCATAGAAGAGCGTTGCTTATAAATGTGTCCTTACTTCACTTTGGACGGCTTTCACCTGCTGCTGTCCACTCAGCTGACTGACGATTTGACTCTGGAGTGAAGTTGTGGATCCATGTTTTATCGACCGTGAGCAAAAGTGGTACCCACTTTGAACACAGTTTTCTCATTGACAAATGTTCATGCTAAATGGTGAATATATCTTCTGATATCTTCAACTCCGCTGCTTCAACTTCAATTTACGTTCAGCCAAAATGAGTTTGTTGAGTTTTTTGGTGTTCTCCGGGACAATTGCCGAATTTGGGCGATCTGAGCATTCAGCATCATTTGTGTTTGTACGACCACATTTAAAGTCAGCATACCACCTCTTAACCGTTGTTTCCGACGAAGCAGAGCAATGCTTTATCAACACACAAAATTGTTATGAATATACATATTTATGTAATTTTATTTTTGGTTATAATTTTAATAATAAATTACTATTATAAAAGGGGATAGACTCCCTCACTGTCTGGTTGATACCAACACTCGGCTACTCCACTGCTATATCCATTTTGATTGTATGCTTTACTAGAAATCATCATCAACATCATGTCGTGCAGGCAGCACGGGTATCCATGACAGTCTCTTGCCAACCTTCCCTATCATTCATCGCCCCTGGGAGTTCTTCCTCGCTGCAGCCAGAATCTTTACATAGTTGGTCAATGTAGGTCCTTGCTGGGCAGCCCACACTAGCATGTCCATGTGTTGGCTTCCACAGAAGAACATCGTTTATGAGTTTGTCCTTGCTTCTCCTGCATGCCTAGTCCGTCTCACTCGGATAGTCTGTGAGATAGGAGGCTCCCTTATGGGGTGCTGTTTCCACGACTAGTTCAAAACTGCACGCAACATTCTTGTGCAGCTCCCATCTAGCTTATTCTCAAGGTGCCTCGTTAGGGTCCAGGTGGTGCAGCCATACAGCAGTACTGATATGACTACAGCCTGGAAGAGAGCTTTGATTTAGAAGAAAGTTAACTTTTTATTGTTAAAAATTGTTAGGTAGTTTACTTATGTCTGGGCAGTATTGTCTATTTACATTTAATTTTGTAAATGTATATTCATGTGAGCAAGAAAGGGGAAGATAACAGATGGTAGAATAGGTCGGTTTGACTAATGCCCAATGAATAATAAATGTTGTAGGCGAAGCAGAGACAGAAGATGAAGAGACAAGATAGAAGGATTTCCTGTTAAGGCATAGCAAAGATTAACATAGTCACAGTTGGAATTTTGAAAGGACTTTATTTATCAGTGGACTTGCATTCACTAATAATAGTGATATATGGATATATCATCATTATCATCATCATCATAGTAGTTGATTGTTATCAAGGATTATGAATCCCTTCTCAGAGGTAAGATACCTCCCAAAATGAAGTGCCCTGGGTGTGGAATGATCACTTTAAAAAAATGATGTTCCTCTACAAATCTTATATTCTACACATCTACAAACACAGAAACGTACCCCACATCCTCACCATGACAAAAGAAAATCTGTACCTCCTTTCTGGCAACTCCTGTAGTCAAAAGAGTTGTTGGTGTTGGTTTTTTCTGATATAAGGTGTGTGCCAGATGTCCGCGTCTACTTATAGACTCGTCGATAACCATGTGACCAACCTATTGACCAACCACTGGCAGTATTCTACTGCTGATATTATTATTTATACTGGCTGTTCTGGTCATACCTACTCATAACTACTTGAGCCTTCGTGGACAACAGAACATAGGATTATATTACTGGACCTTTTGACACTATGTAGGATTCCAAAACTTAGGACTAATTCATTTACCAAAGGATTCTATAGTTCAGGACTTATTCACTTACCAAAGGATTCTATAACTCAGGACTTACTTACTTATTTACTTTAAGTTCTTTACAACTGGCCAAGGATGGTGACCAGATACTTAACAGTTGGGACTACAATACTATAATTAGTTGGCCTTGTGTCATACTAAGTTAAACTTTTGTAAATTCTTTATAACAAACACTGTCTGCTTACTTAGTAGACTATCACAACTAATGTTGAAATATAGATACATCATCATCATCATCAAAGTAGTTGATTTTTATCAAGGATCATGCATCCATGCTGAGGGGGTAAGATACCCTCCCTAAATAAGAATGCCCTGAGTGAGCAATGATCATTTCTTTTTAAATACATCTATACAAAGGGAAATAAAATTATACCATTAGAATATAGATATGAAACAAATCAATACCATACAACATAATCCCCAATAATGCAAACACATTTTTAAAACCAATTACTAAAAAGTATAAATATAAATACACGATATGTATAACTTCCTAACCATTAGGCAAGACATAACCCCAGACAGGTTGATATGCCGTTAAAATCAATAAACAACAACAATAGAAAGGTACACCACACCACACCACACCCAAAAAACCTCTACCTCTTTTCTGATCATGATGATGATGATTGTTATCAAGGATTATGCATATCTCCCAAAAAAGAGTGTCCTAGGTGAGCAATGATTCATTGCATAGGTATGAAATATATATATATATATATATATATATATATATATATGATATGAATGCTGAGTAGTCAGGAGAATGGACGTGTTTTTTCGCTGCTCCAAGAAGTAGTGATTTATTTATTGTTTTTAAAGCATATAAGGGAAGTGACAATTATTATTTATTTATTTATCTTTTCATTTATTTATTTACTAGTTGAAACACATCAATTCATATGCGATTATACGCATTTAATTATGTGGAAATGTATGTTTACTGTTTTATATATATATATATATATATATATATATATATATATATATATATACTGATAGATATGAAGGTACTGAAATAGATAGATATAAAAGGAATCATATAGACAAGTTGCCCACCAAGGCTAGAAAGCCCAGTCTGCTCTATTATTTTCTCAAGACTAATTGGAAATTATCATGGAAACTAGCATATACAAAGAAAAACATTTTCTCTAATGAAAAGCTCAGATTAGAAAAAAAAATACAAGGTGAAAAATTAGTCTAACAATGTTATAAATCTTGTATATAGACGATGAATGCCTTAGTCAAAACTTGAAAAGGTATTTCCTCTTGGTAGAGACAAGATAATTATTGATGAAGTTCAATCAAGTATTGTTCTATCTTAGCAACACTTAACAATTTCCCTTATGATCAATTCAGATCAATATAATCAAAACATTCTGAAAAGCCTAGAGCCATCCAGTCAATGTAACTGATAGTTGAGCTAAGGAGGAGTTGTTTCCCTTTGTTCTCGACTTGTTCAAATAATCAATATTTCTTTTTCATGTTTATCTTTAGTATCTTCAGCTTTACAAGTTCTATAATTATTTACCAAGTTTACTTAAGTCTGTTTAGTTTCATGACACAAAATACAACCTAAAAATATTCCTTAGTTTTAGGATTGAGTTATGTTTGAAAAAAATTTTAATTGGTTCTAATTAGTCATAATTTGCAATTAAGTAAAAAAAACTCATCTGTCTCTTACTCAACATTCTGCCTGTCACTTTCACCCTCTCTATGTATATATTGATTACCTATTCATTATATATGTTAGTTTCTCAATGAGAGTAGAGAGAGAGAGAGAGGAAGAGAGAGTGAGAGAGTGAGAGAGAGAGTGAGAGTGAGAGAGAGAGAGAGAGAGTGAGCGAGATGGAAAAATGTAAATGTATTTGTATGTTAAATTTCATAAGTAACCAACCCGTAGCTTAAACTAGGTCAAACGTTCCCTTTCCTAGAAATCTTAGAAAATGATTTTAATCTTTTGTTTTTAAATTGTCAGGCCGTATTTTTTTAAAAAATTTAATTCACTTTGCAAACTCACTTTTTGCTAATCTCAATTATCTACCCAGAGCTGAATGGGTGATCCAATGAGTCACGTTTTGTCTAGTATTACTGAAATGTATATTGCCTCACTTTTGCCTCTACAATCTTGAACTATGAATGCATAGAATTTGAAAGTGGGTGGTTAGGTGAAGCTTTGAAAAATCTGAATCTATATTTATTAGCCACTAAAGGGGGTGCTAGCTCTAGCCCTTGCTCCCCACCCCTCCGAAATGACAACATAGGTTCACTCTGACTTGGAGTGATCGTATCTGTTTGGATCACATCTATGGGTCAAATATATTCATTTGAAAATTATTAGATATGAAATTCTTGAAACCATATAAATATGCAAATTATTTGTATTAAGAATAATTACTTGAGGTTATAATTGTATACAAATTATTATCCTTATTATTATTAGTTACTTGAAATCATATAATTGCTTTCAATAATCGGAACCATATAGATGTGTACAAATTATTTGTATTTGTATAATTTTGGTTTCTTTGTTTAATGGCATATCAACCTTTGTGGGTTATTTAATGTCAAAGTCATCATTGTAGAAGAACAGAACTATTTAACCCAAAGCTGGGGGGGTGAGGGGGCTCATACTTTTCCCAAGAGTATTAGTTCAAAAGTGAATGTATTAGTGCAACTGGAGTTTAAACTCATTCTGATATTCCACTCCAGCACATTATCCACTATGCACCCCCACCTCTAGTAGGGTTATTTAAAGCTGATGTCAATCTTTTCTAAAAGTAATTTTATAGTTTTAAGTAACTAATGATAATTATCAATATGTACACAATTATATGGTTTCAAGTTTCTATTCCTATTCAATAATAATAATCATTTGTTTTTCCACAATTATAGGATATCAAGTATTCCTATTTAATACTAATAGTTCCGGGAGGTCCAGTGAGCTTCGGCCACTGGATCAGATTTAGTAAAATAATAGCGTCGATCCCAGGGGGCTATCCCCCCCCCCAGACAATACCTGCCCCCTTGACTTAAAGGGGCAGGGCTGGGTTTATTGCCCAGTGTCCGAGGCACCCCCTTGAAGGGGAATGCCGACGGGATCAATGCAATTTTTCCACCTGCCACCCATGAGTCTCGGCTTGTGGGTGGTCCCACGTTAATAGGGCCTTGTGCCTAACCCGTACAAGTGGGGTACGAGGTGAATAATCTATCTAATACTAATAGTTTTCAAACTGATCTATTTTGACACATAGATGGGACCCTAACATTGCATCTAATTAAACTCAGTACTTGTAGAAATTATCTAATTGCTAACCATTGATCCACATATTGGGATAAGAAATGGAATCAGCAATCTAATTTCAAATTCTGGACGTTTTTATTTTTTAATGCAATAAGATAAAGAGTCTGTGAGTTGTGGATATAAAGTCAAATGCTAAATTAATAGCAATTATTTTGACACTAAATATTAAATCTACCTTTGGAGACTGGGACTTAAAATACAACAAAAATAGAAGAGAACAGGTTGTGTTGACCTGCTTTCACATAGGCCACACCTACATCACCCATCATCATTTACTAGAGGGTACGGAATCCCCAATATGCACTACATGCCAAGAGAGATTTACAGTGATTTACTGCTAGTGTGTGTAGACTTTGATCTAGTGCGAACAAAATACTACCAAGCAAGTAATTTGAAAAAAACTTTTCATGAAAATAAGACCCTGCAGGATTTTACATTTCCTAAAAGAAGTGGGATTGGACTCAAAAATATGAGTAATTGAACAATAGTTAAAATCTATACATAAACACATTTGTTTACTACCAAACTACCGCAATGAACCCAAAACTTATTCAGCATTAAATGACCCACCAAGGTTGATATGCCGTAAAACAAAACTAACTAAACCAAACCAAACCCTTGATGTATTAAGTTGACAGACACATGGAAGGAGGGAGGATAAAAACTCAATTTGGTATTATTATTATTATTATCATTATTATTATTCTGTTAATTCCAATACTTGAGTTACAAATCCCCTTCTACTTAAAGACAAAGAGACTCAAATTCATTAGTAATGGTTTGCTAGTCATTAAAGTATCTTCTTCTTTGGTTACATTCATGTGTAAATAATTTGTTCACCTCAATCACCATTTAAACTTTTCCTGCATTCTCATACAGTCTGCAAGGAATGTTTCTTAACCGCCTTCCTGGATAGAATTATCTTTTTAGACTAAATCCTATATGAGATCACTCTGAAAATGAACAATCTAGCCATTTAATATTAATAGAACAGACGCCATTCTAGGGAAATAGTGTCTTTGTAGCCTTTTAATAGAATATCCTCCTTGGAACCTCTCACACACACACACACACACATATCCCAGTGTTCCATCCACTTCTCAAAACAGTCTGAAAAGTTATTGTTCAGTTGCCTTGTCTTTAAATGCATCTGTAATCTGAAATTTTCTCTTTTTCAATGGCAGGAAAACCAGAAGTTCCAGGGACCTAAAGTTGGGAAAAACAAAAGTTCCAAGGCACTAAACTTGAGAAAACCAGAAGTTCCAGGGAGCCAAATTTGGTCAGATGACAATTCAGCCCCTTGAAACTTTCTCTTTTTGTCCCATTGTTCAAAGGGACAACACCTATCCCATTTCAGTCCTTGTTCATTGAACAAAAAAGGGCATATTTCTTAGGTTTGTTCATCGAGCAGAATTAAAGCAATTAGTCTCCAAGTTTCTCACCATGGAAGACACCTCACCATCTTTTATAACTAATTACACTTTTTTTTGTTCAAGGAACATATTGTACACTTAACTTGTTTGGGATATATTTATTCTGTTATTTGTTCTTTTAGAAGAACAGTAGTGGTACAATTTTACCCATAGCTGGGGGGAGGAGGAGGCCTATACCTTTCCCAAGGGTATTAGTCTAAAAGTGAACATAATAGCACAACTGGAGTTTGAACTCACTTCCTATGATGTCATAATTCAGTATATTATCCACTATGCCACAGGGTCCCAGCTCTAACCTCTATTTGGAAGTGTGATTTCTTGGCAGAATACAGTGTATGTAAAAGAAATATTCACAACTTAAAATCATCATCATCATCATCATCATCATCATCATGTCACATCAGCAGCACGGATATCCATGACAATCTCTTTCCAACCCTTTCTATCATTCATTGCCCCCAGGAGATCCTCTGCATGGCATCCAGTATCCGCGCAGAGTTGGTCAATGGATGTCTTTGCTGGATGGCCCACACTGGCATGCACATGTGCTGACCTCCCCAAGCCGTAGATGTTTCAGTGCTGCTGTACAGCTGCACCACCTGCACCCTAACAAAGAGACTGGAAAATAAACTAGATGGTAGCTGCACAAGAATGCTACGTGCAATCTTAAACAAGACTTGGAAACAACACCCCGCAAGAAAACAGCTGTATTACCACCTGTCCCATATCACACAAACCATCTGTGTAAGACAAACAAGATATGCCGGACACTGCTGGAGAAGCAAGGATGAACAATTTAAACAGTCAACACTAATTCTGATAGATTTTCTTATTATGGCATATTTTTTTCATGATTCCAGAAAAAATTCAGTGCTGTCAAAAGTTTTAAATAAAACATATTTAGAAAATGGTGTGAGTATAAAGCATAGAAAATTTGGTTTTCTTATATCATTTTTTTTTTTTTGTTGACAAATTATGGTGTTACAGCAGCTGCTGTTGATGATGATGATATATATGATTTTGTAAATGATGATGATAATCAATAGTCACAGCTGTTCTTTTATGAAAGAGTCTTTGATTTTATTGGTATTGATTTATTTGAAAATATAATGTTAAAGAACAAATGGTAAGAAAGCAGAACACAGAAGAAAAGTTCAACTAGCAATTGATGAGTAGAACACTGGGAAATTTTAAAGCTTTTTTTTTTAGAGATTCATTTCTATTGTTTATTTCTTCATTCTCTTTTCCTAGTTCTACTTTCACTTTCACTTTCATTGTTCTCTTTGTCTTCATTGTTATTAACTTTTGTTCTTTTCTTTCTTTCAAAATGCACACATAAATGTATGTATGTATCTATATATAAATTCTGTTATGAAATTTGTAATTGAAAGTATTCACCTGAATGTATTACATTGAAATATACCAGATTATATAGAATTAGAACTGGTATGATTTGAACCTGTATTGATAACATTGTTGTGTAGTCCTCTTCTTACTTCTATTGTGTGCCTTTGTCTTCTTAAATTCTTCCAACTTCTATTGGCTATCTGCTTTTTTTGTATCAGGGTTTCTTTTGGGACCAGGACGGACATCTTTTATTGGATGTGCCTGCTGCTAGAGAGCTACTTCATGAAATTAGAATGTTCATTTTGCCAACCCCATTTCATTGGTGACCTGATCACTCTCAGGGCAATTTCACCAAACAAAATAGTCCCTATAGTTTCTGATACCTTAAATAGTTTAGAATGGCTTGTATTATGTATTTTATTTTAAGTATATATTTGGGGAAAAGATTATTTATTTCATACCGTTATATCATGATATAGATAATGTTGCTGAGTGACATAATGTCAGATGTAATGAAATACTGAACTTAAATCTAGTCTAGAAAAATGGCATAAAGGCAAATTTGATGTAGGCTAAAATGACATAAAGAAGAATATTGCTACATACATACATACATACATACATACATATATATATATATATATATATATATATATATATATATATATATATATGATATAAACAATTAGACAATCTTGGAATATTGTTAGTGTTTATTTTTGTTGTTGTTTTTTAAATGCTTATGCAATTTACATATGTGTAAATGAGACAACTATTATGGGATAGAATTAAAAACTAAACTTAATATGAGATAATGAGTTTCCTTTATAAATGAGAAAAGAAATGATACTATTAAAGATAAGTTATAGAATTTTAAATAGTTTCGAATGAGTTAAAGAAAATAGAGAAATATCACTTTGGCAAGATAAAAGAATACATTCACTTAAATGTATCACAATGAAATTTACCAGATTATATAGAATTAGAACTGGTATGATTTGAACCTGTATTGATAACATTGTTGTGTAGTCCTCTTCTTACTTCTATTGTGTGTCTTTGTCTTCTTAAATTCTTCCAACTTCTATTGGTTATCTGCTTGTTTGATTTCTTCTTGGATCAAGCCAGACAATTTACTTATGTATGTATATACATGTATATTCATATATATATATATATATATGTATATTCATATATGTATATTCATACACATATATATATATATATATGTATTTATTGATATATATATATATTCACATATATATTTATATATATATGTGTATATATATATGCGTCTCGAGTGCTTTCACCAGCAGTGCCTACGACAAATATTAGGAGTGCGCTGGCAAATGTATGTCAGTGAGATTGAGGTGCTGGAACAAGTCAAATGTCTAAATAAAGAAGCTCTTATAACCAAGCATAGACTGAGATGGAGCAGGCATTTGGTAAAAATGGACAATGGGCAACTTCCTAAGCAATTGTTTTATGGGGAACTTGCAAAAGGAAAGCAAAAAGAAGAGATACAAGGATTGCTAGAAGTCGACCTCAAAAAAGACGAGAAAACCTGGGAGAGTAAAGCTTTGGATCGTGCGCAGTGGAGAAAAATTTTGCTGGAAGGCACAAACAAATTTGAGACCAATTGTATGCAGCACAAATGGTTAAAGCAAGATGTTCACAAGGGGAAGATGTTCAGGACGCTGTAGATAAGCAAGGGCATCAAATTGGATTATTGTGTGAAGAGTGCGGTAGGCCGTGTCTGAGCAGAGCTGGCCTGATGAATCACCAAACTGTACATCAGCAAAACTACCCTGAAATAACTTGTTGTGTGTGGGGGAAAATGTGAAAGACCGCAGGAAGTTTAAGAAACCAGATTCACGCAGCTCACAGTTGAACTCTTCTTTCTTAAACAAGAGTTTGCTGCCATCATTATATTTGTGTATGTATGTATAAATATATATATAGATATATGTGTGTGTTTGTGTGTGTTTGTGTATATGTATACCTCTGGAAAGACACCGACATGACAATCTAACAAATGAAAAATGTATATTATGAAACTTAAGAGCCTCAAAGGAAGAAATGACTTAATCATAATTTATTGAAAATGAAGGGCAAAAAGTGTTTTCACCCCTTCACTCAGACAAAAAAAAAAAAAAAACGGTATGGATTTTATTGAACTTTGGTCTTTGCTGGTCACCATCAATTTTTCTTTATAAAAGGATGAGCGCTCAGTCATTGTACATACAGACAGACATTTTATATATACAGATACTTATTTGTATACACATATATATTTACATGTGCAGAAAGCGCATGGTGTAATGGTTAAAGTCATGGGAAATGGACTTGTCACTTCGAGTTCAAATCCTGGATGTGGTAATTGCATTTCACTTAGCGCTAATACCCTTGGGAAAAGTATGAATCCTACTCTCCCTCCAGCTATGGATAAATAGTAGGGCAGACTGGGCTCTTTAACCTTGGTTAGGCAACCGGTCTAGGAGAAGGAAAACTCTGAATTCAAACCTGTTGAACTCCACTTAAGAAACTGACCTTGTGTCACATCCTGCTCGTGCGGGGGAGTTGGTAAATATATATATATTTACATGTGCATATCTGTGTGGTATAACTTATCTTTATTGAAAACAGACTTGGCAAGTAGTATATATATATATATATATATATATACACCCAACCCCTCTGCCCTAGTAGGATGTGACACAAGGTCAATTTTTAGGCAGAGTTTAAGAGGTTTGAATTCAGAGTTTTCCTTCTCCTAGACTCATACTAAGTTTAAAGAGTCCAGGTTACCTACTATATATATGTATATACACACACATATATATACACACACTCACAGTCGTATATATATATATATATACATATATATATGTATATATATATATATATATATATGGAAATAAATTTATAACTGCTAATATGACTGGTATTTAAGCCTTTTTTTTTTGCTAAATATATTGTTCTGTATATAATTCCTCAATTATTGTACATTGAGCACTCAAATGAACTCAAATTCTGATTTTAACATTCTGCTTAGAATCATTTCTAACATCAATTAACCTGGTTATATATGCATATATAAATATATATATATTGTCTAATCAGTTAATATTTCTTCTTTATGATCTTTATCTTTATTTTTTTGTAAGTCGGGATCCAATTGGTAGAGGAACTGTCCCATACTTTTTACCCTAGCGCTTTCGACCATTTTGCCAGTCATCATCCGGGGATTGTAGGTTGTAGTGTGTTAAGGTTTTTTTTCTCATTTGAATTTATTTTCATTTATTTATTGCTCTTTCAAATCAGGAGAGTCTATTATTATATCTTTTTGAGGGTTGTTAAGATTATTGTGTTAGTTATTGAAATGTTTAATATATTATTTCCCATATTTTTTATACAAATTGCTTCAAGAATTTGAAGGCATTTTTATTGCTATTTTTATAAAGGATTTTGGTATTTTTGGTGAGAATATTTCTTATGTCGGAGGATGTGAATTTGTCTGTATGTTTTGTAATTAGATGTGGTTTTATGGTGCTAGTATCCTAGAGGTGGTATGTAAAACGACGGGAGAGTGCTGTGGTAGTGTGACCAATATAGGTATTAATATTTGATTTGTTTTCTCAGAAGCACTCTCGAAATGGGCAAGTAAATATATATAATATATATATATATATATATATATATATATATATATAATCACACACACATTATAGTATTATATGTACATGCTACTGCTAAAAAATAACAGCTGTGTGACCAATAAAACCTTCATTAGATGATGCCTCTGGGGAATTTTGTTCTTGTGGAATTTAGACAAGCTTAATTTTCATTGTCTCAATAAAGAATGGTGTGAACTAGCTTATTCTATGTTTAAAGTTGACACTGTGTAACTCTTGTGTTTCAAATGAGAATGCTATAAGTCAGTGTGGCACCAGTTGATGTCACATTACAAGCATAGAATAAGACAGTTCCCACCATATTTCATACGGCTTGGGACAAGGAAAATTAACCTCATCTATATTTCACAAAAACAAACCACCATTCATGAAAATGTCTGCACTTAACTCTTTGCCTCACGGCAATACCAAATTTTCTTGGTATTTTTTTACCTCTGTAATGGGATATTTCAAAGTTCCCTATCTTTTCACCTCAAATGGCAGAGGTATTCATTTAGTGATTTTTCACTGTAAACAAGTGACACATACAAGAGCTGCTGCCAATGGCTTGCGGTAAGATCACAGTGGTGGGATAGCCAATGTGAGCGACTTAAAGTAGGCAAAGAGTTGAGCTTTTTTTTTTCTTTTGCAGTGACAACCTTAAAATGCTATGTGAAACAAAGTTTTAAACAAGACACTAGATGGTAAGCCTCTGAAATTAGTTGATCAGTTTATATACTTAGGTAGTAACATCTCATCTACAGAAAGCAATGTCAATATATGCATAGGAAAAGCAAGGACTGCAATAGACAGATTATTAATCATATGGAAGTCTGATCTCTCTGATAAGATAAAGTGAGAATTCTTCAACACTGTAGCCATGTCAGTGCTACTGTATGGCTGCACCACTAACAAAATGATTAGAGAAAAGGCTAGATGTTAACTATACAAGGATACGGTGTGCCATCTTGAACAAATCTAGGAAGCAACACTCCACAAAACAAATAGCTGTACAACCACTTTTGGTTTTCAATATTCATTCAATCGAGAATCACATTCCCTTTTTCATAAACAAGAAAAACTTATTTTTTAATTCCTACATACATTAGCAAAAAACTGCTGCCCAAAAAACTGCCCGACACTAACAGATGGGAGGCTTATGCAGAAGACCGTACGACCTGACGCCTTCTTGTCAAACAAGGAACAAAAAGGAGTAAAAAAGAGAGGAAAGAAGCCGCCGCAGAAAAGAGAGCCATAAGGAAGAAGAGACAACAGCATCCCCAGTAAACATCACTATTTGTTTTCAATCACTGCACCAGAGATTGCCATTCAAAAATTGGTCTGTTCAGCCACTCGTGCAGTTGCAGATAATAAAAAATTAAAGTGGACACTATGCCATCGTCTTTAGTAGATGGAAGGATGCCAACAAAGAAAGAATATATAAGTGTATAATACTTGCCTCTTTTTCCAATATTACTTTTTTCTTTTTCCCTTTCCTTGTCTCTCTTATTCTCTTTCTCATATCCTTCTCTTTTTTCTCTATTTTATTCCCTGTTCCAACTCCATCTCTCCTTTTCTTTCTATCTATTTTGGTTCAGTCCTTCACCTTTACTCTCTCTCTCTCTCTCTCTCGCTCTCTCTCTCTCTCTCCCTCTCTCTCTCTCTCTCTCTCTCTCTCTCTCTACCTCCTCCCCTCTCCCTCTCATATTCAGCCTTTTCCTTTTCCTTAAAGGCACTTACATCCCACTTCACTCAATTTGGATTAACCTCACCACAAATCTGCCTCTTTTTTTCTTTTATATATATATATATATATATATATATTATATTATATATTATATATATATTATTCAAGTTACAATACAAGAAACAATAAATGAATTAATTTGAAAAATATAAAAGGATGTTTCCACTTTAAAAATCAACTCAAATTACTGAAAAATATCTCTAAACTGTCTCTCTTCTACTAAGAAGCTCTTTTCTCTTGTGTATTTATAATCTAATTGATACATAAGTGATATCACATGAATTCATTTCTGATTAGTGAAATAAAAAAGTAGATACTTTAATACAATTGATAATTATTTGATATAACACGATGCATATCTTATGAAATATAAGAATTGGACTCTGGCATAGTGGATATAGATATTGAGTTAAGATAATTCTAAGTGACAGTTATCTCTAGGCTGCAGGTTCAATCCTGGTCAAGGGCAACAGTTAACATAGAATAATAATCAACACAGCTTAACACTTGTACCAGTCATGGTTAGCGGAATGAGAAGAGTACAGCCCTGTGGATTGAATAAAGGGTTTTGTTCAAAGTTCTGTGAAGGCTCCCAATTATGACAAGAAGGTTCCCAAGTTCAAAGAGAAGGTTTCCAAGTCCAACAAGAAATACCTAAAGAAGGCTGGAGAGCACATCAACCAAAACGTTGTATAGATAACAATAAATATGAGGATAATTGTACAAATAATCAAAATAATATTTTTTTTAAAAGATATCTAAAGTTAAAAACTAAAGTGAAAATTGTTCTTCTCAACTGGCAAATGGTATGTGTTTGAGTCTTGTAAGAGCATGGATCTGCAAACTGGAGAGTCTTATTTTATCTCCAGACCTGGACATGGTTTGGTTTGGTTGTTTTGTTTTATGGCATATCAACCCTTTCAGGTCATTTAATGCCGAATCAAGTCATTTTGCTTTGGTTGTTTTGTTTTATGCCATATCAACCTTTTTCCAGTCATTTAATACCAAATCAAGTTATTTTGACATTCGGTTTCTTTCAATACCTGCTGTTGCTTAAATGGTAACCCATCTAAGTATTGAACAGGCTTATCACTGCTTAACTGTGTAATCTAACTTCAGTGATCTAGCAGAAACTGATGCTTTCAACATGACTTGACTGTAAGCCCTGGACAAGATTCTGTAAAGACAGCAAGTTCCCCAGCTATGCAAAACCCTGTCGGCAGTGCTGTATCCATTGTAGAGTCCTTGGTATGACACTAAACTCCAGTTCTGGAGATCTAGGCAGTGTTGAGTACTCCTCCATTGCCATTACTCTTAGTTACAATCAAGTCATGCTGAAAGCACCAGTTCCCACTAGATCACCATAGTTAAGCATTGATGACAATGTTCAATACTTAATTGGGTGACCACTTATGTAACAATAAGTACTATAAGTTACCTGAGTCCTTTCTTTATAAAAAAATCACTTGATTCAGCATTAAATGATCTAAAAGAGGGTTGATATGCCATAAAACAAAACAGCCAAACAGCCAGCCATTACTCATAGGTCCACTCTGACCCAGAGTGGTAGTACCTGTTAGGGTACCATCTATGGGACAAATTGATTTGTTTAAGAATTATTCATATTCAATAGGACCGTATACAAAAAATCCCAAACAGCTTAAGAAACAACTGCACAAAAAATGTAAATATGAATGTACAATGAAGATGATTCCCTAACCACTAGGCCTAAAATAACCCTAGACAGGTTGATATACTGTTTAAATCAATCAATCAATCAATCAACCAGGTTTGAATTCACAGTTTTTCTTTCTCTGTCCAACTATTTACCCATAGCTGGAGGAGTATAGTTGGATTCATACCTTTCCCAAGGGTATTAGCACTATGTAAAATGCGTCATCCAGGATTTGA
>CM042141.1:94810810-94815810 GCA_023376005.1 Doryteuthis pealeii
GCTTCACCTAACCACCCACTTTCAAATTCTATGCATTCATAGTTCAAGATTGTAGAGGCAAAAGTGAGGCAATATACATTTCAGTAATACTAGACAAAACGTGACTCATTGGATCACCCATTCAGCTCTGGGTAGATAATTGAGATTAGCAAAAAGTGAGTTTGCAAAGTGAATTAAATTTTTTAAAAAAATACGGCCTGACAATTTAAAACAAAAGATTAAATCATTTTTCTAAGATTTCTAGGAAAGGGAACGTTTGACCTAGTTTTAAGCTACGGGTTGGTTACTTATGAAATTTAACATACAAATACATTTACATTTTTCCATCTCGCTCACTCTCTCTCTCTCTCTCTCACTCTCACTCTCTCTCTCACTCTCTCACTCTCTTTCCTCTCTCTCCTCTCTTCTACTCTCATTGAGAAACTAACATATATAATGAATAGGTAATCAATATATACATAGAGAGGGTGAAAGTGACAGGCAGAATGTTGAGTAAGAGACAGATGAGTTTTTTTTACTTAATTGCAAATTATGACTAATTAGAACCAATTAAAATTTTTTTCAAACATAACTCAATCCTAAAACTAAGGAATATTTTTAGGTTGTATTTTGTGTCATGAAACTAAACAGACTTAAGTAAACTTGGTAAATAATTATAGAACTTGTAAAGCTGAAGATACTAAAGATAAACATGAAAAAGAAATATTGATTATTTGAACAAGTCGAGAACAAAGGGAAACAACTCCTCCTTAGCTCAACTATCAGTTACATTGACTGGATGGCTCTAGGCTTTTCAGAATGTTTTGATTATATTGATCTGAATTGATCATAAGGGAATTGTTAAGTGTTGCTAAGATAGAACAATACTTGATTGAACTTCATCAATAATTATCTTGTCTCTACCAAGAGGAAATACCTTTTCAAGTTTTGACTAAGGCATTCATCGTCTATATACAAGATTTATAACATTGTTAGACTAATTTTTCACCTTGTATTTTTTTTTCTAATCTGAGCTTTTCATTAGAGAAAATGTTTTTCTTTGTATATGCTAGTTTCCATGATAATTTCCAATTAGTCTTGAGAAAATAATAGAGCAGACTGGGCTTTCTAGCCTTGGTGGCAACTTGTCTATATGATTCCTTTTATATCTATCTATTTCAGTACCTTCATATCTATCAGTATATATATATATATATATATATATATATATATATATATATATAAAACAGTAAACATACATTTCCACATAATTAAATGCGTATAATCGCATATGAATTGATGTGTTTCAACTAGTAAATAAATAAATGAAAAGATAAATAAATAAATAATAATTGTCACTTCCCTTATATGCTTTAAAACAATAAATAAATCACTACTTCTTGGAGCAGCGAAAAAACACGTCCATTCTCCTGACTACTCAGCATTCATATCATATATATATATATATATATATATATATATATATTTCATACCTATGCAATGAATCATTGCTCACCTAGGACACTCTTTTTTGGGAGATATGCATAATCCTTGATAACAATCATCATCATCATGATCAGAAAAGAGGTAGAGGTTTTTTGGGTGTGGTGTGGTGTGGTGTACCTTTCTATTGTTGTTGTTTATTGATTTTAACGGCATATCAACCTGTCTGGGGTTATGTCTTGCCTAATGGTTAGGAAGTTATACATATCGTGTATTTATATTTATACTTTTTAGTAATTGGTTTTAAAAATGTGTTTGCATTATTGGGGATTATGTTGTATGGTATTGATTTGTTTCATATCTATATTCTAATGGTATAATTTTATTTCCCTTTGTATAGATGTATTTAAAAAGAAATGATCATTGCTCACTCAGGGCATTCTTATTTAGGGAGGGTATCTTACCCCTCAGCATGGATGCATGATCCTTGATAAAAATCAACTACTTTGATGATGATGATGATGTATCTATATTTCAACATTAGTTGTGATAGTCTACTAAGTAAGCAGACAGTGTTTGTTATAAAGAATTTACAAAAGTTTAACTTAGTATGACACAAGGCCAACTAATTATAGTATTGTAGTCCAACTGTTAAGTATCTGGTCACCATCCTTGGCCAGTTGTAAAGAACTTAAAGTAAATAAGTAAGTAAGTCCTGAGTTATAGAATCCTTTGGTAAGTGAATAAGTCCTGAACTATAGAATCCTTTGGTAAATGAATTAGTCCTAAGTTTTGGAATCCTACATAGTGTCAAAAGGTCCAGTAATATAATCCTATGTTCTGTTGTCCACGAAGGCTCAAGTAGTTATGAGTAGGTATGACCAGAACAGCCAGTATAAATAATAATATCAGCAGTAGAATACTGCCAGTGGTTGGTCAATAGGTTGGTCACATGGTTATCGACGAGTCTATAAGTAGACGCGGACATCTGGCACACACCTTATATCAGAAAAAAACCAACACCAACAACTCTTTTGACTACAGGAGTTGCCAGAAAGGAGGTACAGATTTTCTTTTGTCATGGTGAGGATGTGGGGTACGTTTCTGTGTTTGTAGATGTGTAGAATATAAGATTTGTAGAGGAACATCATTTTTTTAAAGTGATCATTCCACACCCAGGGCACTTCATTTTGGGAGGTATCTTACCTCTGAGAAGGGATTCATAATCCTTGATAACAATCAACTACTATGATGATGATGATAATGATGATATATCCATATATCACTATTATTAGTGAATGCAAGTCCACTGATAAATAAAGTCCTTTCAAAATTCCAACTGTGACTATGTTAATCTTTGCTATGCCTTAACAGGAAATCCTTCTATCTTGTCTCTTCATCTTCTGTCTCTGCTTCGCCTACAACATTTATTATTCATTGGGCATTAGTCAAACCGACCTATTCTACCATCTGTTATCTTCCCCTTTCTTGCTCACATGAATATACATTTACAAAATTAAATGTAAATAGACAATACTGCCCAGACATAAGTAAACTACCTAACAATTTTTAACAATAAAAAGTTAACTTTCTTCTAAATCAAAGCTCTCTTCCAGGCTGTAGTCATATCAGTACTGCTGTATGGCTGCACCACCTGGACCCTAACGAGGCACCTTGAGAATAAGCTAGATGGGAGCTGCACAAGAATGTTGCGTGCAGTTTTGAACTAGTCGTGGAAACAGCACCCCATAAGGGAGCCTCCTATCTCACAGACTATCCGAGTGAGACGGACTAGGCATGCAGGAGAAGCAAGGACAAACTCATAAACGATGTTCTTCTGTGGAAGCCAACACATGGACATGCTAGTGTGGGCTGCCCAGCAAGGACCTACATTGACCAACTATGTAAAGATTCTGGCTGCAGCGAGGAAGAACTCCCAGGGGCGATGAATGATAGGGAAGGTTGGCAAGAGACTGTCATGGATACCCGTGCTGCCTGCACGACATGATGTTGATGATGATTTCTAGTAAAGCATACAATCAAAATGGATATAGCAGTGGAGTAGCCGAGTGTTGGTATCAACCAGACAGTGAGGGAGTCTATCCCCTTTTATAATAGTAATTTATTATTAAAATTATAACCAAAAATAAAATTACATAAATATGTATATTCATAACAATTTGTGTGTTGATAAAGCATTGCTCTGCTTCGTCGGAAACAACGGTTAAGAGGTGGTATGCTGACTTTAAATGTGGTCGTACAAACACAAATGATGCTGAATGCTCAGATCGCCCAAATTCGGCAATTGTCCCGGAGAACACCAAAAAACTCAACAAACTCATTTTGGCTGAACGTAAATTGAAGTTGAAGCAGCGGAGTTGAAGATATCAGAAGATATATTCACCATTTAGCATGAACATTTGTCAATGAGAAAACTGTGTTCAAAGTGGGTACCACTTTTGCTCACGGTCGATAAAACATGGATCCACAACTTCACTCCAGAGTCAAATCGTCAGTCAGCTGAGTGGACAGCAGCAGGTGAAAGCCGTCCAAAGTGAAGTAAGGACACATTTATAAGCAACGCTCTTCTATGGACTGTTACAAATGGACACACCAGTGTTGGCTGAGCAGCAAAACCTTACAGTTATCTGTTCTGTTCAGATGCCAGATGCTGGGTAGATGACCTTCTAAGAGAGATGGATGATAGGAACAGATGATGCCAGAGAACCTTGATGATGATGTGTAGATAATTAAAGACTATAATTGTTAAACTGATTTTGGCAATCATGGAAGCAGCACCCCACAAGAAGAAGTTGTATGGCCACCTACCTCCTATCACATATATAGTTGGCATCCTTCTGTCTGTTAAAGATGATAGCGTAGTCCTTTTTTTTTTTTTTTGCTTTTTAACTGCATCTGTGCAAGTAGCTGAACAGGCCAATTTTTGAATGGCAATCTCTCTTTCAGTGACTGCAAACAAACAGTGATGCTTGCTGGAGTTGCTGTTGTCACTCCTTCCTTCTGGCTCTCTTTTCTGTGGCAGCTTCTTTCCTCTCTTTTCACTCCTTTTTGTCCCTTGTCTGACAAGGAGACAGCAGGTCGCTCAGTTTTCTGCCCCAGCCTCCTATTACATATACCATCCAAGTAAGACCAAAAAAGGTATGCTGGGCACTGCTGGAGAAGTAAGGAGGAATTTGTTAGAGACATTCTCCTATGGTCTCATATACATGGACACATCAGTTCTGGCTTTGCAGACACTGGATGCTGGGTAGATGACCTGCTAAGGATGGACAGATGGTGCAAAAGAGTTAAAGGAATCCATATTGTTAGTATGTCTTGATGATGATGATGATAATGATGATGTGTAGATACATTTTGGTACTATGTATGATTAAAGACGTAGAGGTGCATGGTATAATATTTACCATCATAGAAAATGGACACGAAGTTCAATCCTGGACAAGGCTGTTTGCATTTCACATTGCTAATACCCTGTGGAAATGTATGAATCTAACTATTCTTACTTCAGCTATTGGTTAATAGTAGGGCAGACTGGGCTCTTCAACTTTGATATGTCA
>CM042141.1:94820810-94875810 GCA_023376005.1 Doryteuthis pealeii
TAAAGTAGGCAGTGTACTTATGTCACTGATAAGCAGACACATCTGCCAAAAGGTATAAAGGGTGGCAGAATATTGATTTACTGGCTTTCACTCGACTGGGCGGGGGGGGGGCTCTCTTGAGCATACACAATACACAAGTGCAAATGTAATGATTTCTTAAGGAAAAGAATGAAATTTAATTGCAAATCTACTTCATTTATAAGTGCTTAACAAGTGATAAACTAGGGAGCAACTTCTTTCTATTAATTAAGAAATGTTATTTGTTTCCTTTTAGAAAATGTTAGCAAGTTAATTATTCACTAATATAGAATGATGTAAAGAAATTGAATGTTTCTGGATATTTTATTATTATTATTTTCTTCCCAAAAAGTAAAACCAAAACAGTTTTATGTTAATGATAAAAACATGTGGGTATAATAGTTTCTGTATCATGTAGAATTCTTTAATAGAAATTCTCAGATACTAATTCTTTTGCCTGTTGCTCAGTATATTTTTGATTATCTATTTACATATAATTCTCTTAACTTAGTCTAAGACACTTTAGTAGGACCTAAGGTAATTTAGATTGGTCCAAGACTTTTGTTTGGTCTAAGACACTTTAGGTTAGCTCAATACATTTTTAGGTTGGCATAATGCTCTTTAGTTTAGTCTAATGCTCTTCAGCTTGGTCTAAGACACTTTAGATTGGCCCAATACACTTTTTGTTGGTCTAAAACATGTTAGATTGGCCTAATGCTCTTTAGTTTGGTCTAAGAAACTTTAGGTTGGACTAAGAGATTTTATTCTAAGACTTTTTAGGTTAGCCTTATGCTCTTCAGGGTGTCCCAAGACACTTTAAGTTGGTCTTAGACACTAGGTTGATGTAAGGTTCTTTAGTTTTGTTTTAGACACTATAAGTTGATCTAAGACACTTTCTCAAGAGTATTATAGTAAAAGTGAAAGTTTTATAGCATGACTAGAGTTCAAACTCACTTCTTATGGTGTTGCAATCCAGCATGTTGCCCACTACTCTACAAGAGTGGTAGTACCTGTTAGGGTCCCATCTATGGGTTAAATAGAAAAAATGTATTTATAAAAAAATTGTGTATCCATTAAGAATGACTTTATTTCAAAACTTTATCGGCATTAAATGACCCACTGAGGTTGATATGCCGTAAAACAAAACAAAACCAACCAAACCCATGAGTACTAGTCTGAAATCGAACATAATGTCATTACTGGAGGTCAAACTCACTCTGATGTTACAGTCGAGTATGTTAGCCACCATGTTACAGAGACTTCCTCGACACAGAGTCAATGATTGCTGGGTAACTGTCAGTTTCTCACCAATGTATATCATACCTTTCTCATGGGTATTAGTCTGAAAGTGAACATGATAGCATGACTGAAATTTGAACTCGTTTACTACAGTGTTTCAGTCCAGCATGTTGGCCTGTACACTACAGGGACTTCCCCAACACACAGTTAATAGTGCTTGGTAACTGTCAGTTTCTCACCTATGAATATTATACCATTCTCATGGGTTTTAGTCTGAAAGCAAATATAATAGCATGACTAGAGTTCAAAATTGCTTACTATGATGCTGCAGTGGTGCACATTAGCCACTACACAATGGGGACCCCTCCCCCCCCTGATAAGATGAGTAATATATATATATATATATATATATACATATGTATGTATGTGGAGAAATGTAGACAAACACGGGATGTTATGGAAAATGGATGTTTATTGTCGACGATGCAACGTTTCGGTCTGTTAGACCTTCTTCAGGACTTAGATATAGTTCTTGCTTCAATGATGGACATTTTCAAAATGCATTGAAGCAAGAACTATATCCAAGTCCTGAAGAAGGTCTAACAGACCGAAACGTTGCATCGTCGACAATAAACATCCATTTTCCATAACATCCTGTGTTTGTCTACCTTTCTCCCCATACTGTCGGATTAACCTCCTCACATTTCTCCCATATGTATGTATATATATATATGTATGTATGTATATATATGTATATATGCATATATATATATATATATATGCATATATGTATATGTATATATGTATACATATATATATATATATGCATATATGTATATGTATATATGTATATATATATATATATATATATATATAAGCTGGATATGTCAATCATAGGAAATCTTATCAGGGACAATTCATGCACATTCCAGGAATAAACAATGTATCTTGTGCATTCTGTAACAAAGTCTATAAGTCAGCTTCTGGTCTTAAGAGACACATGGTGGTGCATAAGCATCAAATTTTATCATCTGATTCATCTGATACAATGGGAAGCACGTCCTTCCTATGTCATATTTGCATCAAACTTTGTGGATCTGCAGCGGGTTTGATGAGTCATTTATGGGCTAATGAGAGGAAAGGTTCTGGTGGGATTATAGGATTGTGAGGGACAGCAGTGACCTGTGAAGATTATGCTATTGCTATATGTATATATGTGTATATATATATATATGTATATATATTTATATAAATATATGTATATATATATATGTATAAATATAGGTATAGAAATACAATGAGGAAATTAATCCGACAATATGTGAAGAAAATGTTTTCAAAAATATAACAGACACAAGATATTAAGATCAAAGGAAACATGTCTATACTTAAGTATTCAGGACAATGCAAGAGAAATTTTTGTAAGGGAGAAAAATGAAAATGTTGAATGTATGGTGAATGTGTGAATATAATGTTATTTACTGTTATTTTTTATATGTGCATTTATATATATTAAATATAGGTATTATATATATATATATATAATATATATATATATATATATATATATATAAGTAAGTAAGTCGCTGTGGCAGCCTAATGTTGGTATCAGAGAATCAGCGAGGGAGTCTATCCCCTTTTCACTAGCGCTAGACCAAGGAGATTGTTTTTGCGTCTGAGTTGGAGTGCCACACCTACCATCAGTTCCTTACTTTACTGCACAGATCCCTGTGCTACTCATAACACTGAGTTGGCGAGGGTCAGTATCGAACTAGGAACCTTGTGGTTTCTAGCTGAACGCTCTACCAACTGAGAAGATGATATATTTGCATTTATATATATTAAATTTATGTATATATATATGTATAAATATAGGTGTATATATATATATATATATATAAGATGAGTAAGTGAAAAGATAATACTAATTCAGAATGTTTTGCACTTTGATACTTTTTATCTGAATTCACTTTTGCTTGAAACAATAAATTCACTTTCTATTCGCCTTCAATGCAACCAGGATTAAAGTTCCGAATAGAATAGTAAAAATAAATGTTTAAAAAAATACCTGAGGTCTTGTTTTAAAGTAGACTTCTCTAAAGTGGTCGATACTGACCCCTGGAGGTTGATGGGACTATCCATGGGGGGGGGGGGGTCTGTAAATATTTTGGGTTAAAAGGGGATTTATTATAAGTGCTGGGAAGTGTGGGGGGGATTGATTGAACTTTTAGACTCAAAAGCTGACAATTAGATAAGAAATCAAAATACTCCAACACGATTGGACCAATTGTTACCAAAATTGGAACATTGATTATTTTCTTTCTGTAGAATAAAAAGATTCCTCCCCCCTCTCTCTCTCTCTCTCTCTCTCTTGCTCTCTCTCTCTCTCTCTCTCTTTCTCTCTCTCTCTCTCTCTCTCTCTCTCTCTCTCTCTCTCTCTGTATTCCCAATATTTCATGCAATTTATTTATTTATCAAGTTGTATTTTCAAATATTTCATACAATTTACAAGATGTGTCAAAAAAGTATCAAGATTTTTAGTACTTTTTGACACACCTTGTATTATGAAAAAAAAAAAACGTTCCATTCATTACTTTTTTTCACAATACAAGGTGAGTCAAAAAAAGTACCAAGTTTAAAGCTGTATTTACTAAGATAAAAATGAAGAATGAATTGAATGTTATTTTTTTTCAGAATACAAGGTGTGTCAAAAAGTACAAAAAAACTTGATACTTTTTTGACACACTTTGTATACATTTATCAAGTATTCTACTCTATTCTATGTAACTTATTCATTTATTAAGTTGTATCCCCCAATATATGATAAGTAAGGTAGTTAAGTGCAAAGGAGGAGAAACATGGTAGGGGAGAAAAAAAACAAAAAAAAACTTTTCCCAAAAAGCTGACCTTCACCTCCCATACTAACTAACTCCCACCCCTTCTACCTACCCCCTACATCTACCAAACGCCCTCCTACCCATCCACTTTTATTGTTCTTTTTCACTCCTACCTAGTGGGCCAAAATCTCCAAAAACTTTCCCTAGCCCACTAAATGAATGATAACCTATCTCTTCCACCCTGCTCATTCATCTTTAACTTCTTCCCCCTCTACTCAAAATTTTCTCCAAGCCAACCAAAGAATGTTGACCTGATTTCTATTTGTTTTGCTTGAAGGCAGTTACAATGCGTATATTGTATACAATTCAATAATTAATGAAAATAATCATGACATGTGAACTTGGCAAATATCGAGCCCTATGTAGAACATTGTACAGCTGTTTCAACTTTATTAAGTCTCATCAGCGATGTATGTATATATATATATATATATATATATATATATATATATATATATAAGCAGTTCTTGTTGGAAACCACAGAGTATTTCTTTTTCATGATCTTTATCTGGAGTTTATCTAGTCATCGAATTACTTTTCTTAGTTTGGGATCCAGCTGGTATAGCCATTGTCCCATATTCTTTACCCTAGCACTTTCAACCATTTCTTCAGTCATCATCAGGGGATTGTAGGTTGTAATGTGTTAGGTTGTTTTTTTTTTGTTCTTTTATGTATTACATTTTCAAATTAGGAGAGTCTATTATTTTTATAGGGTTGCTAAGATTGTGCCTTAGTTATTGAAGATGTTTAGTATATTGTTATCTATATTAAATGCTATTTTCATAATGTTGGGGTTTTTTTTTTTTATACAGATCGCCTCAAGAATTTGTAGGTATTTTTTATTGCTATTTTTATAGAGAATTTTTGTATTCTCAATTAGGATTTTTCTTATATATATTTATGAGAGAGAGAGAGAGAGAGAGAGAGAGAGAGAGAGAGAGAGAGAGAGAGAGAGAGAGAGAGAGAGGTTATGAGTTTCATACTGTAGTATCTTTGTTTTTGGTTTCTTAAATTATTTTTTCCTAACATTTCATTTAAAAAGTGTCATTAAAAGTGTGTCAAAGATCAATTTATAGATATTGATTCGATAAAATTCTGTATGGATTTTTGTTTTTGTATTTTAAAGGATTTATCTTAAATTGGGATGAGGGTGAGGAGGCTGATAATTCAAAGCAATATACTTCTATGCCTTCTGAAATTCTCAAATCATCACACCAGATAATTTTCCAATATTTTGCATGAGAAAAAAAAAAATTAATTTTCACACTTATCTATGAATAGTGATTAGACATAACTCTGTAGAGATCTTTCTCCATCCAGGGATGCTGGGAAAGTGAGATAAAATGGTGATGATGACAATATTAGGTAATAAGTTACATCTGCTAAAATTCTACAATTGTACCCGATAACATTGGCAGTATTTTGCATGACAAAAGTTTTTTTTAGAAGCAGGTCATAACCGATAAAAGTTGTGTTACGTTACACTCTCATTGTCGGAATGGAGAGATGATGTGTCAACGTTTGTTATGTTATGGCACTCATTGCTAAATGGAATGATGATGTGTTCATATAGAAATATTAATTGTCTCTTGACCAGCACTACATTGGAGAGGCTCAAATCTTGGTTGCTGTTCAATTCAGAACTCTCTCTATTCAGTTTTGACCAGAATTTGCTTACAAATACAGTATACTATTTAAAGTTATTTTAAATATAGAATGAAATAAAATGATAATGATATAAAAACACAAAATTAAACTTGTAAACAATAGGTCATCATCAAGCCAGGGTGTTTTGATTTTAAAAAGAAAGACAAGTAATACAGGAGAAATATTTGAAATTGATTATGTTGTAAAATGGAATCTTTTTAATATATATATATATATATATATTCAAAAAAGATTTCATTTTTTGTACTTTTTGACATACCTTGTATTCTGAAAAAAAAAAAATGTTCCATTCATTAATATAAAAAAAGTACCAAGTTTAAAGCTGTATTTAGCAAGATAGAAATGAAGAATGAATGAAACATTTTTTTTTCAGAATACAAGGTGTGTCAAAAAGTACAAAAATATTGATACTTTTTTGACACATCTTGTATATATATATGTGCGTGTGTTTTTGAAGAGAGGATAACTTAATGGAGAAGACAAAAAAAATTGAGTGAGTCAGTTTATGACTCCCGGTTTAGAGTTTGTATACCTGCAAGAGTATGTATGTTGATATGTACCTGGGTGCATGTGTGTACATGTGACCACGTGTATTGGTGGGTGTTCCCCTCTATGCATATATGTATCCATCTAGCTACCTATCTATTTATCTATCTCAATCTGTTTCTATCTATCTATCTATTTTTTTTTTTTTTACATCTATATATCTATCTCAGTCTGTTTCTATCTATATATGTGTAACGTGATTCAAAGTTATACATACTTTGATATACAATTTGGATATACAAAACTCTGACGAAGGTTAACAGACAAAACATTTAATATAATACAGCACATGGATATGACGTGGTACAATGTACATAGGTAAAAGGGTACATAAACAAAGAGTACATAAATAAAGATGAAGACACATTCATGAATGGTACAAGATATACAAAAAGTGCAGGCATGAGACTAAGGATAGTCCATGCTGTAAATAACTTACAGTAATGTAAGGGGGGCGGAGCCCCAACGAGAGGGGTTAGATAAAATCTACCCCATGTGGCTCGTAGTTACTGGAACAGGAAAAAGAGATCGAAAGGGTTTGAACCCGGCGCTTAAATACTATAGCACCCTAGCAGGCACCAGCAAACTAAATAGGGCAGACAACTCCACCAGGCAAATACGAAACCAACGCTACAAATACTCCCCTCTAAATTTTTTTGGCGGGGCAAAAAAAATTGTACAGAAAAGCATGACAAACAAAAAAAGTATTCCTTTACGGAAAAGAACAGAGTCTCAAATGTTCAAAGTTCAAAGTTCCAAAAACAGAAATAAAATTTGCACATACATATTCCCGCAAACCACAAAATAAAAGCATGAAAAAACAGGAATGTAATTTAAAATACAAACAAGAGAATTTTCATGTTTAAGTCCAGTGTGAGAAAGTTCCTCTGTGGTAAGTGACAATTTAAAGAAATCACCTTTCTTCCAAATTCCTGAGTTGAAATAAGGACTGCTTTTATCCTTGTGGAATAATTTTTCTCCTGGAAAAAAAAATGGTAGGCACAAATGCCAAGTCAAAGTACTTTTACGGGCCATGGTGGGTCCGACTTTGGCCAGGAATTTGGTGAATTCCTGGTAAAATTTGTTAGGCACAAAATGCCAAAAAACGACGGGGATCGTTAAAAGGGTGTTTCAAAAGAAACAAATGTTAAAAGATTTTTACGAACCATATTTCAGGTTCAACTTTTGGCAAAGAAAATTTTCTGTACAGGTGTACAATTTTCAAAAGTTTGAGGAAAAATATGGAGCAAATGTTTCTGTGTGGTTTGGATAAAAAAACTCGAAATTCACCGCTGTCCAGTTGTGTTCAAATTGGTATGTTGACTCCGGAAAAATGAACATTTCTGATGTACATTTCGTTTTCCGTTCGGGGTTGCAAAAAAATATTTTGCTGAGTAGCCTGCAGTTGGAATCCGTTCATATGGTGTGCTGTTCTGGTGGTTTTTTTAGTAGTCGCCTGGATCTGGTCGCACGTGTTGCATTGTAGAGGTCAGTATCCCTTCGTAGTAGTCGCCGAGAACTGGCCGCACGTGCTGGCATTGTCAATAGGGCAAGGGAACGTGTCAAAACTGTCCCTGGCTGGTGGCTGATACTATCTCTCGAAGTATGTGAAGAAAGCTTCTTTTTATATTTTTTAGAAGATATCCAGCGCTGTAAAAAAAATGTGTCCATAACAGTCGGAGAAAAAAGAAATAATTTCTTTGAGGGGGTCACCGTTTTTTCTTTTTAAAAAAAGTTCGTGTTGTAAATCCCGAGTACTTTTACGACCATTTTTATGGTCGACTTGGGCAAAAAAGGGTAAGTGTTCATCACTTCGGGTAGTCACCAGTTGTAACGTAGGTTCAAAGTTATACATACTTTGATATACAATTTGGATATACAAAACTCTGACGAAGGTTAACAGACAAAACATTTAATATAATACAGCACATGGATATGGCGTGGTACAACGTACATAGATAAAAGGGTACATAAACAAAGAGTACATAAATAAAGATGAAGACATATTCATGAATGGTACAAGATATACAAAAAGTGCAGGCATGAGACTAAGGATAGTCCATGCTGTAAATAACTTACAGTAATGTAAGGGGGCGGAGCCCCAACGAGAGGGGTTAGATAAAATCTACCCCATGTGGCTCGTAGTTACTGGAACAGGAAAAAGAGATCGAAAGGGTTTGAACCCGGCGCTTAAATACTATAGCACCCTAGCGGGCATCAGCAAACTAAATAGGGCAGACAACTCCACCAGGCAAATACGAAACCAACGCTACATATGCATCTTAGTCTGTGCCTATCTACCTATCTTTCTCAATCTGTTTATCCAGCTATCTTACATCTACCTACCTATCTATTTATCTATCTTAGTCCTCTTCTATCTATCTTTCTATCTATCTATCTACCTCAGTCTGTTTCCTCATCTATTTATCTATCCACTTCTATCTATCTATCTATCTATCTACCTCAGTCTGTTTCCTCATCTATCCATCTATCTAACATTCTATCTACCTATCTCTGTCCATTTTATCTATTTTATCTATCCATCAATCTATCTCTCTCAGTCTTTTTCTTCTTTCTTTTTACCTTTCTCAGTCTGTTTATATGTATATATGTGCGTGTGTTCATGTATGTACGCACATGTATGCACATATGTATGTATGCATATGTATGTATGTGTATGTTTATGCATATATATGTGTATGTGTGGATGTATGTGTATGAATATGTGCATATATATGTGTATATGCATATGTATGTGTGTGTATATATATATGGTACATATGCAGGGGATGTGGATGTATTAGGTATGTGTAAGTACCATTATGTATGAGTGTACGAGTACTGTTATGTATGAGTGTATATGTATAAATGGATGTATGAACATGCGTGCGCGCATCAATCTATGTATGTATGTGTGTGCACGTGTACACATGTATAAGTGAAACTATGAGCGTGCGTGCGTATTTGCGTACATACTTGGAACCTTTTACCAACCCCGATTAGCTTAACATCTGACCAACTTCCGCAATCCATACCCCAACCCACCCACAATATACAAAATATTTGAAATCTTAATATTAGAATTATCTAACATCCTTGATTGTATTGCCCCACACCCATACACCCCCCACCCAAACCGTTGACAGTATCCACTTTTCCTACAGACCTCATGTCAACATCCGTCCAACAAAATACACACACCCACGCACACATATGCATGCGAATACAAACGCTCACACTTCAGTATTGTTCAGACGTTGCACACTAGTAAATCAATGTGAATGTGTCTGGAACCCACCGATTTGTATACATAACCTTTGCACTGTCCATAAATACACATACGCATCCCCAAATACACTAAAGACATACGCATATCACTTCATCCAATCATAAACATCTTATGCCCGTAAAACCTTTTGAATTTTTCGATTTTTTTCAATTTTCCCTTGTATTCGTATCAACGTCACCAGAAGAATGCATGCAATTTTGCATGTATGAAACCTAAGGTTGTGACTGTTCTATTACCATCAAATAAATAGATATGTAATACCTTTATACATTTATTTCATTATATTATATATATTATATATATATATATATATATATATATATATACATTAGAATACCTCATCTGGCATTCCTGCATCCTCGTTGTTGCTCGTAATTGCAAGTTAAAATGACATATTAAAAGGAGCAACAAAAAGAAGGACCTCAATCCAAAAGAAACTTAATGATCTTTAATGAGGAAAGTTATTCTTGTTAACCCATTTTATTCTGGGAATGATTTGCAGTGCAAACCCTGCAAGATAATCACCAGATTTTTATATTAATTGTTTGGGAGTTAAAAAAAGTAATTTTAACTAATCTAATTTACTTTATTATTCCCTAGAGATGTCACATAATTTTCCAATTTAACCTTGATAGATCTTCAAGACATTTTTTCTTCTTTATTGCTTTATATATATATATATATATATATATATATATATATATATATATATACTAGAAAAACGTGACCTGTTGGGTCACTCATTGAGCTCTGGGTAGATAATTGTGATCAGAAAAGAAATGAGTTTGCGAAGCAAATTAATTTAAAAAAAGAAATAGGGCTGAAGAATTTTTTTAAATCATTAAAATAATTTTGTAAGATTTCTAGGAAAGGGGAAGTTTGACCAAATTTAGATTTAAATGGACCTAATTCTTGAAATTCTATTAATAGCTAAGTTGAGAAGTTGTGGGGATGAGAGAAAAACTTTTTTTTATGTAATATCAAAAATAATCCCTTTCTACTTCACCATAATTTTAATTGACAAACAAAGCTGTAGTGAAAAAAGTTTTGAAAGTAAAATATTTTTTTCCTTAGTTAAATTAACAAAAAACAAACAAAAAAAAGCACTTGACAATTTTTACTATGACAGAATGGAAAGGGGATGGTAAACAGAGATTTATCTTGACTGCTGGTTTTGGTGGTGGTCAGCAGCCAGCAGTCAGCCTGACTGACTCTCTAAATTGCTTCCACAGATAGAGTAATATATGATAGAGGGGGTGAAATTGATAAGCAGTGAGATTAGTGAAAGATTGGTTACTTTATGACTTAATTGCTAATTACTGCTAATTAAAACAATGAAAATAAATTATTTTCAAACATAATTCAATCCCGAAAGTAAGGAATATTTTAGTATTTAATTTTAGTCATTAAACTAAACAGGAAAAAAGCCTTTCGGAAACAAACATTGATTTGCTCAGCTTCAGTATAATAATAGATATACATATATATATTTGTATGTGTGTGTGTGTGTATGTGTATGTGTGTGTGTGTGTGTGTGTGTGTATGGGCAAGAAAAAATGGAACTGAATCTGACAGTTGAAAAATGAGTAAGAGTGAAAAATTAGAAAATGAGGATGATTTATTGATATTTGGTAAAATATTCCAACATATTGAGTGTTTCGATTAATGGATTCACAGTATTAAAACATATTTGAAATAAATATGTATTTAGCATGTGTCTGTAATCTTCTTCAGGTTAATAAATATCATGTGTTGGTTTGGGTTTCTGTTCAATATAGACATTCTCCTTAAAAAATTTTTGCAAACAACAACACAAATTTTCAAATTTCAAATCACATCCTTTTAAAACAGAAATGATGGTGTATATTTCCTCTTTATATCCCTCATTTGAACAGAAATCAAAATCAACACAATAATATTTATTACCCTTCGGAAAGATATGCATCCAAGAGACACATATGTAATACATATTCATTTCAAATATGTTTTAATATTGTCGATCTATTAATTGAAACACTTTTTTTTCTATTTTAGGAGACAGATAATAACCTCCAATAGAGAATAAACATGTTCATTGGGTTCCTTTTGGGGTGTTACATGACAGTCCAGAAACCCATTGATCTCTTGCCTCTGTTCTTTTAACAAGAGAGACAGGGAATGGTAAAGTTGTGTGGTTATTTTACTTTTCCCTATCGAGTAAATTTTTTGCCATTTTTGTATTTCTAGCTGTTGAGACATGTTTGTGTATTCCCTCTTCTTAATACCATTGGTATGTATATTATGAATATATATTTACCAACCTTTCTGAATTAGTAGGATGTGACACAAGGTCAATTTCTTAAGTGAAGTTTGACAGGTTTACATTCAAAGTTTTCCTTCTCTTAGACTAGTTGCCTAACCAATGTTAAAGAGCCCAGTATGTCCTGCTATTTACCCATAGCTGGAGGAAGAATAGTTTGATTCATACCATTCCCAAGAGTATTAGCATAATGTGAAATGCAAACAGCTTAATCCAGGATTTGAACTCGTCTCGTCATCTTCATTTCCTACGATGGTAACCATTACACCACGTGTTATATTAGGAATATAAAACGTTAAATGTTCTTGTGCATACAAATGCATTTATTTTGTCTTTCCTTCCATTGTCAGTATTTCATGGATATATTAATATTAATATACGTACTGAATTGGCTCAATATCTTTCTTAGTACCAAGCCCACCAATACTATCATTAGAATATATGAATTCTTATTCTTTTCCCAAATTGCAAGAATCTACCATAGAAATACCACAAATACTGTTGTAATGTGTCTAGCAGATCTAAGAAGATATACATTTCAAATATTGTCCTTGATTTTTACTCTGATACTGTCACCAAGTAGTAAATAAAAAAACAAAAAAACAAATGTTATCTTTAGTATAAAATCAGTTTTCTTGTTAATTCCTTCACACACTAAGAAGCAATGAATATTTTCTATGGATGACGTGTGAGGAAAAAGTATTGCACTGGAAAACTAAATGGATGTCTCCCTTGGTTGATTGGTTGGGTTTTATGGCATATCAACCCTTATTGGGTTATTTCAAAGCTTTTGTTTTTAGTGATGCTGGGTGTCTACACACCCATTTCACCAAACCAGCCGAACCTGATACCTGATGGGGGTACCAGTTTAGTTGCCAGGAAACTGACCATGGAACAGGTAGTACTAGTTTACATGGGGGGTAATTCAATGTCAAATCATCCAGGCTGTGTCACTCACCCACTTCAATTTTTCTGAAGTCTTTTTGGTACAAATAATGTTCAATATATGTGAAATAATGACAGAAGAAATTGTTGTTGTAGACGCAGTGCCACATCAGCATATTGATCTTGCTATGAAAAAATCAGAAATCCTCAATAACTTAAAATTGGTTGACTTTAAAACTTTTTTGATAGCATTTTTGGATTTCATGGGCAAAAATGCTTTTATAAATCAAATTTTAGTAGTAGGGAAGCCCTAGAACTCATTTTACAGACAAAAATAAATTACAAAAAGTCGCCATTTTTTGTCAACCCCACCAAATTTGGAGAGCTAAAAATTGACATAACTCCACCAATTTTTGGAATTAGAAGCTCAAATTTTGGGGATTGTCTAATGTTAACATAGGCCACATCTGGAAAAAATTTCAGAAAAATTGAAGGGAGTAGGTGACAATTTTACTTTTTTCAGGATGATTTGATGTGGAATTACTCTGGTACTAGTAGTAGGTAAGAATAAAGATCTGTCTTATCCTGATTTGACCTCATAATCCCATAAAATCCAACCAACCAACCAACCAACCAACCAGCCAATACCTTTTCTACCTTTAACTAAAATAGCAGGGCAGGGCAGGGCACGGCAGGGCACGGCACGGCAGGGCAGATACCTTTAGCATTCTAAAAACAATCCATGTCAGATCTCCATCTTGTTGTTTGGTGTACCATCTGCTTGGTCGGATTTTATGGCATGTCAACCCTTGTTGGGTTATTTTATGCTGAAGATGTTTTGTTCTATTCATGCTTGATGGATATTCAGATTTTTTTAAAACTCAATTTTTTAACATATTCTTTTAAAACTCCTTTTTTTCTATTTAAACTGTAGATGGGAGCTTAAAAGGTACTACCACTCTGGGTTAGATTGGACCTGGGATTAATGGGGATGAATGGGTACTACACATTCCCCAGAGATACCAAAACTGGAACTTCACCATTAGATGCATTCTAACGTCATACCCAGGACACTAAAATTCTCAGCCACTGCCTTCTAACACATATATAATAAAAAGGGCTGGAGGTTTGCCATAAGGGCAATAGGGTTGGGACAATCATATAGGTGCTAGGGCTTGATGTAACCAACTGATTAATCATATGTTAGTTGATGAAACTCTCTACTGGTAACATATAACCTTGAACAACCCATCAAAATGGGGCCTGCTAAGTACACCCCCCCCCCATTTCACTAAGAGATGCTGTGAAGAGGAAGTACCCAGATGTTATAGGAGATGTTCATGTCCACACTTGATGATCAATTTTTCCCCTTCTCCCTTATCTTTGGCAATCTTTGATTTATTGAAATTGGTTTTTATTGTCAGAGAAATACTTTGACGATGTACAGTTTGATTAAAAGATAGGCCTTAAAATTTTCAATCATATTGATAGAATTGCTGTTTCGTTGGCATCACACATAAACGAACCACATCCCTTAAATACATACACATTCATAGACATATATACAGACAAGTAAACATACACACACACACACACACATTCATAGACATATATACAGGCAAGTAAACATACACACACACATTCATAGACATATATACAGGCAAGTAAACATACACACACACATTCATAGACATATATACAGGCAAGTAAACATACACACACACATTCATAGACATATATACAGACAAGTAAACATACACACACACATTCATAGACATATATACAGACAAGTAAACATACACACACACATTCATAGACATATATACAGGCAAGTAAACATACACACACACATTCATAGACTTATATACAGGCAAGTAAACATACACACACACATTCATAGACATATATACAGGCAAGTAAACATACATGCACCCATTCATAGACATATGGACACACATATAAAATGTACTAGAGTTTAATCCATTTACTGGGAAGAAGTTTTCAAAAATTTAATGTACATATTTTTTGTAGACAATTTTTTAATGTCTACTCATTGAACGCTTGGACACCTATTTTATTTTTGTATTGTCATCCAACAATCTCGAATTTCTTTATTTGTCCTTTTATCTTTGTCTTTCCTTCTTACTCTTCTTTTTATTGGCAACATTTTACTTGGTGTTGGCAATTTTCCATCAGCAATTTCCATCTCCCTTGCACCTTACCCAAGTTAACCAGTAATGGATGAAATTCTTCAGATACGCTCTATGCATATATATATATATATATATATATTTAAGAGAGTTTTATAATTTGCTTGAAGCATTGTGTATATATTGGTTTGGAGGTTGATTTAGAAGGCTATCACAATGCAGGTGTAAAGAAAAAATAATAAGGTAACAAAGGTGTTGTGTGTTAACCTGTAATTTATTCTTGAATTTTCGAGATAAAATCTCTTTTTCAGAAGATCACTGGAACAGAAGTTGTCTTGTTATGGCATTTCTAGTTAAATTAAATTTTTTTTTTTTTGAAAATGATGATATTTTTTATAACTGTATTCTTGAGTTGCATGTTTTAACGAGAATACAGTTATAAAAACTACCATCATTTTCAAAAAAAAAAAAATTCATATATATATATATATATATATATATATATATATATATATGAATTTTTCTCACAATTATGCATGCATATATAAATATATGTATATATATATGTATACAATATATGTATGCATGAGTGTATATATCTGAATGTAGGCGTATATATATGCACTTATGTATATATATATATATATATATATATACATATGAATTATTCTCACCATTATACATGCATCTATAAATATATATACATGTATATATATTATATATATGTATGCAATATATGTATGCACGAGTGTATACATATGAATGTAGGCATGTATATATGCATTTATATATATATATATATATATATATATATGAATTTTTCTCACCATTATGCATGCATATATATATATATATATATATGTATATATGAATGCTTATATATACATGTAAATGCATGTATGTATGTATATATATGCATGTAAATATACATGTGTATAAATTTATGTATATATATGCATGTATATATATATGTATATAAATGCATATATGTGTAGATATATATATGTATATATATATATGTATATAAATGCATGTATGTATACATATATCTCTTTGGCCACTTGAAAGAACATTTGAGAAGCAAACTTTATTCCAGTGATGAGGAAGGAAAATCTGTAGTGAAGAAATGGCTCAAAGAACAGTCATCTAAATTTTACTGGGCAAGGATAAAATCTCTCATTTGAAGGTGGAACTTTTGAGAGAAGCGGTGACTATGTAGAGAAGTAGGGATGTGATCTACAGAGGACCAGCTTCATTTTGATGTATGATACATGTTCCTGTGTTGGTAATTATACCTGTTCTAAACAAAATGGCATTACTTTTTGAATCACCCTCATATATCTCTTTGCCTACCAAATTTCCCTGGTATTTTTTACCTGTATGATGAAATATTTCAAAGTTCATTATCTATTCACCTCAGAACTCATTCAATTCAAATAAAATCCTATAATTATTGTAATAATAGTCCTTCTGCTCATTTATAATGAACTAACCATCAGTTTTTGTACTTTCGTGGGAGAGCCACTGTGAGCAACTTAAAGTAGGCAAAGAGATATGTTGGTAAGGAAGCTTTGCCAAATTTGGCATAAGGCCAGTATCTAGTTCTCAGAATCTAACTGATATATTTTAAACCAGAAGATATTATTATTTTTAATACTTATAATTATAATCATATAAAAAAAGCAGGTCTTGCTTTGTGAGATAGGAGGTAAATGGCCATACAACTGCTGTTTTGTACAGTGTTACTTCCAATATTTGCTTAAAATAACATGCAGCATCATTGTGTAGTTCCCATCTAGCTTCTTTTTTTTTTTTCAAGCATTGCATTAGAGTCAAAGTGGTGCAGCCATACAGTAGTATTAACATGACTTGGAAGAATTCTCTTATATATATATAGGGAAGGAAATGATAATTATAATCATATAAAAAAAGTTGCAAACAGTGAAGGAAGGAAGGAAGGAAGGAAGGAAAGAAGAAAAGAAGGAAGGAAGGAAGGAAGGAAGGAAGGAAAGAGACATGAAAATAAATAGAGGAAAGTTTGTAGATAATGAAATGGCCAAACCAACATAGGTTATCTATTCATTTAAATTTTTAGTGCATTAGAAAAATAAGATTTCTATCAGGAAAAAAAAAGAAGGCCTATACCGAGGCCATTTACCTTTGTAAGTGTGTATCTGTGTGTATAACACTGCATGATGGATGAAAAATTATTTGCTAGAATAATGATGCTAATTTTAAAAAAGCACAATCAATTATGTCAAGAAAAATAAAACTGTAATAAAAAACAATAAATTTGTTTCTCTGTTTTTAACTCATTGTTCTCACCATTATAAGAACTATTATTCCCTTTTTTTTTCTTCTTTCTTGTTCACTCATTTACTGATCTATTTGGGAAGCAGAACAAAAACAAAAACATTGAAAATCTTGATTGCACTTGATTTGAATGAAAATCTATAAGAAGAGAATTTTCTTTTTCTCCCTTGCCATGAGAAAACCATTACTTGCCAATAACTTGGGTTACGTACTACCTGTTACTGTTTTATCAACCCTGACACTGAAAGTAATATATACATATGTGCTTGTGTGTGCTTGTGAGTCTAGGAAAAAATATAAGTGCATGTGTGCATGTATAGGTGTATAAAGATATATATATATATATATATATATGGAGAAAATGTAGAACAAACACAGGATGTTATAATGGATGGAAATTCGAACATTTCAGTTTACAAAGGAAACCTTCTTCAGGACAATGAAATTATTTAAGAAAAAAGGATTTATGTTGATAAAAGATGATGGATGTTTTGAATTAATCTGTTGGATTAATTTCCTCATCTTACTCCCACATATATATATATATATATATATATATATATATATATATATATATATGCGGATGTGTGTGTAAATAAATATGTGTGTGTGTGTGTATATATATAGGTATATATATATGTGTGTGTATATATATATGTGTGTGTGTGTAGTAGTAGTAGTTGGTATGTGTGTATATATGTATGTGTGTGTGGGTATGTGTGTATATATGTATGTGTGTGTGTGGGCATGTAGGTATGTATATACCTGTGTGTGTGTTGGTATATGCATATATATGTGCATGTATATATATATGTGTGTGTGTGTGTGGGTATATACATGTGTGTGTGCATGTATATATATATTTATATGTAAAAAAAACAAAAAAACCTTTCGACTTATATTCTTATTCAAAACAATGTCTCTTTTACAGTCTTTTCTGTCAATGAAAATTTCTACTGAACAGTAATTTTTATGGTACTAATGCACAATAGAACTCAAGAGATAATATCATTAGATTATATATAAAAATCATTACATTTCACAGAAATACCCAAAACCTTTATGACACTATGGTTAAGATTAGTATTAGAGTTAGGCTACTTTAGGAATTTCTGATATCTAATGCTATATATATGTAATATGCAATTCTAATGATATTATCTCTTGTGCGCTATTGTGCATTTGTACAATTTTTACAATAAAAGGTAAATCCACTTAACAAAAAAGAGATGTATCAATTAAATTCTTTATATTTTCTTATATTAATATTAATAATGGAGATTCGCTTCTGGTTTTTGTCTGTAACAAAAACTATGTCACTGCTTATGTCACTATACCCGAAATCATCATAACAGAGTAAATACAGTCAAAATTTGAGCATGCAACATTAAACAGTCCTCATTGTTTTTTTAAAACAAGTTTTAATAGATACATCCCCAGTATCATATACTTATATATAGTTTTTATTTTAATAGATATTCAAAGTTAATAGAACTTAGTTTCGATTTCAAATTGTTTTATTATTTTTTTTACTCCTTTTAATAAATTTGATGATTTCATGATTTATGGTTCAAACTCTCCGACATTTAAATTTTAACTTCCACCACCTCAAGCAATATGTTTCAAAAATCTATTTTTACATCGCCCGGAGGGTGTTTTTTTTATTTTGTACTAGTATTAATAAGTGAGTAAAGTTGGCAGAGTTGCCTATTGTCGGTATCAACTGGACAGTGAGGGAGTCTATCCCTTTTTCACTAGTGCTAGACCAAGGGAGATTGATTTTTTCTGACACCTACTGTCAGCTCCACACATCGCACAAATCAAGTGACCCAGTCTGTGCTACTCATACGCTGAGTTGGCAGGGACTGGTATTGAATCAGGAACCTTGTGATCCCTAGGCAGGTGCTCTACTGACTGAGCTAAACCTGCTCCATAGTAATTTGTTATAATAATACTATGTAATTATTTTACACTTTCAGCTTGTTGAAAAAATGTTTAAATAAATTTACCTCACATTTTGGTGAAATAAATATATGTGTTTAGGCAGCACCTACTCCCTCTTATGTAAAAGGGTTTGGGTCAAATTCATTGCCGATGCTTGAGGCACCTTAAAAGGAGAATGATGATGGAGCCAATGTTATATACTCGTTTAATAATTAAATTAACATACACAATAACTTGTTTGTTTCTTGATCAAGTTTTATTTCTTAGCCCATGATTCCGCCGCGGGGAAAGATGGACCCCGGACTTGACAATACGTCTACGCACCTTGAAAGCCTGGCCACATCTGCAAACTAAACTAACTTATTCTCACATGTCTGTAATGGCATGTTTTAAGGGGTCAAAAGGTTATTAATAGTAATCGTGTAA
This sequence comes from Doryteuthis pealeii, assembly GCA_023376005.1. Classification (NCBI taxonomy): domain Eukaryota; kingdom Metazoa; phylum Mollusca; class Cephalopoda; order Myopsida; family Loliginidae; genus Doryteuthis; species Doryteuthis pealeii. Next base: position 94,840,485 of record CM042141.1, read on the forward strand.
TTTTCCATGGGGCCCCATTATTTTAAGTTAATGGCCCTAATTCAAATTTCTAGCTACAGATGTGTTCACAATTTATGACTGCCCATAAATTGTAACACCAGGCTATTTTGGGTCACCATGCACATATGAGATTGCTATTTAAATAGCCATTGCCTTTAGCAGATATGAAAGGTAAATTAAACTTAAGTTCGAAAATATTTTTCTATAAAGCTGAATTTTTCCCAATATAGAAATTTATATATCACTAGCTTAAAAGCCACCTTTCAGGCCAACAGTGAAACTTCATGTATTGAGTACATATTACCTTTTATTAAACTTGAACAATATTTTTCAAATAATTAACAGTTTTGATATTCAACCATGCCTTTTAAAATTTCATTATAATTCTTCTACTGCCACTTAATTTAGATGTATGTGGGTCCTTAGTTTCCATACAAACAATTATTTCTATTTCATGGGTGACATTATTTCCTAATTAATCTTATTTCAAAAGATGTTATACAGACAACCAAAACAAATACACTTGATCTAGTAAAAAAAAGAAAAAAAAATGTTAAAAAGATAATTTCTTTTCTTCAGTGTTTATAGATAAATGGTCTCAATGAAGATAGAATGGTAACCCTGACATCCTTCAGTCCACTACTCTACCTACTGAGCCCATCCCTATGAAAACTGTTTAACAAAAAGACTCTGCTGATTTCACTTTTATGTTTCTATGTGTAATGAGTCTATTGTTAATTTGACAGCTTTTATCCAATTAACAGAGAAATCTTTCATTAATTTTCAATTTGGCCTTTGTGTATTAATTTCAGAATATTCTTTCAAAAAAAATATTCTGGTGTCTATTTTAATCTAGCCAATTATAAAATACATCGAACACAATACCTGATTTTTGTGTGCATATTTACCCGTATGTTTCTGCTCACACAAATGTGTAAAATTGACTGTATTAATGTGTGATGATTATCTATGTATATAAATTTAAGTGCCAAAAAATCAAGGGCAGCTGTCTTATGGCATGTAACTCCTCCCTTTATTTAAATAACAGCAGCTATGTAATGGAGTGTGTATTTACCTGTATGTGATTATGCGTATATTTATCTGAAATTTTTCTGCTTATGTAAATGTCTGAATATTGTGTCTTGGTTTCTGTGCAGTAAAGTGGGGAGCTGATGGTTATGTGTGGCACTCCACCTCAACAAAAACCATCTCCCTTGTCTAGCACAAGCCAGAAAGGGATAGACGTCCTCCACTCTTTGGTTGATACTGACAATAGGCCACTTAACAGACTTTACTTTTAATTTATGTTTGACTATATGAATGTGCAATGATTATTTATGTATACAGACTTAAGTGCCAAAAACTCAAAGGCAGCTGCCTCATAGCTTGTAACTCCTCCCTTTGCTTAAATAACAGCAGCTATGTTATAGAGTCTACAAGGTATATAACTGAGTTGTGTTTGTTAGGTGTGGTTACTGGGAATTTAGTGAGATCTGCTACATATCCTATAGAGCTGTTTACTATTCTTAAATTAGTTGTAGCACAAGGCCAGGAGCATGGGCACCTAGTGAGAATCAAACTCAAAAACATGATGGCCTACTAATCTAGTTTGCTAACCATTGCACCATGTGAGGTGCCCAACATGTTCTATATATGCTGAATTGTTGGAATGCATCCTCAAGACCTTGTCAATTGGGACTCCCACTATGTTTATTCTCTCTCTCTCTCTCTCTCTCTCTATATATATATATATATATATATATATATATATAAATTAAGAAAGAGAACACACAGAGTACAAACTCATCAATCACATACGAACCAACCAGAAACAAGGCCCTACAGTCCAGTCTAAAACACGCGGCAATCGCCACAATATCACTACTACAATTCACGGTCAAGTCGAAGGGACATAGCAGTCCCGAAAATTCACCAGTCTAAATAAATGAAACTCAAAACAAACCACAGAGTCTTCAGATATTTACTCCTCAACTAACATATTACGCTAACAATATTAGCATAATAAGTATGTTAATGCTTCACACCTAAGCCCAAACCCAGTATAAGTATCTCCTACAATGGATACAAATACTAACATTCACCTCAAATATGTATATATATATATATATATATATATATATATATATATATCATTCTCTTACTTAATTTCTATATCTTTCTCTCTTGTTCTATCTCTGTCTCTCTTTTCTTTCTTTTCATATCCTCCATTCATGTCACTTGTTTATCAAGAGAGACTCATGTTTCACTAGTGGTTCTCTAACAGAACACACCCTACAGCATTGGAGACCCATCATCACACCTTTCACTTTTTCAAATTGTTTGATCCATAAATATCGTAAGTGGTTCCAGCATTTCAAATCAGGAAAAACATCCACCCCCCAAAAATAATCCAAAACATGGATGACCTTCCAATGTCAATAGACATAAGAAAGAGTTTAGATAAGACTTACTGCTTGAACCTCAGCTGTTCTACTCCCTGGATTTGGCCCCCAGAGACCTTTTTTTTATCTTTCTTCTTGTAAAATCTTCTATTCATACTAAGGACAGCTACAGATTAACTCTTAAGGGTCACCCAATAACAGCACATGTAAACCACAAGATGGCGTCTCTGATACTAATATTTATTATAACAATCATACAAGAGGTAGTGTTCACTTTTGCCAGTGTCTTTGGGGTAAATGTTCCATATCAATATTATACCAGGATACTAAAGTTCCCAGAGCAGAAATCCATCCAGAAAGGTTATTGATTTCAGATGATAAAAAGAGATAGAAGAAAATGCTTTTCAAGACCTGTACCATCGTCTTCTCTACGCTATCTCTCAAAAGAACCTCCTAAACACATTACAATAGGTAAAATAAAAATGCTGTTTTACAGGTGAAATAAACTAATTATCAAACTAAACATTTTTCAACAAAACGAATGTATTGCTTAATACATTTGTTTTTTTGAAAAATGTTTATTTCAATTTTTAAACACACTTCATATATATATATATATATATATATATATATATATATATATATATTTGTTTACTCTCATATATATATATATATATATATATATATATATATACACTTACCAACCCCTCCGAATGAGTAGGATGTGACACAGGGTCAATTCTGAACTCTTTGCCTACTTTGAACCGGTTATAGGGACTCTCCCACCACTGTGATCCTACTGGAAGCCACTGACAGCGGCTCTTGCACATGCCACTTGTTTACACTGAAAAATCACTATATGAACACCCCTGCCATCTCTTGTTTTGTCTGAGGTGAATAGATAGTAAACTTTGAATTATCCCATCACAGGTAAAAATATTACAAGAAAATTTGGTACAGCCATGGAGGGAAATTTGGTAGGCAAAGAGTTAAGTGAAGTTTAACAGGTTTGAATTCAGAGTTTTCCTTTTCCTAGACTGGTTGCCTAAGTCCACCCTACTATTTACCCATAGCTGGAGGGAGAATAGTTGGATGCATACCTTTCCCAAGGGTATTAGCACTATGTGAAATGCAAACATAATCATCCAGGATTTGAACTCGGATTGCCTAGACTATTTCTTCTGACAATAACCATTACACCATCCAATTCCACTACACTTCATGTATAAAATTTAAATGTCATTTCAATTGAATTATATGCAGACTTTTATCCACCCCAGTAATTTTTTTTCAAAAAATGAGCTTTTCTGGTTCTCGTTTCTTTTCCATCTTTCATAACCTGTTAAGAAATTAAACAAATTCTCAAATGTATTTTTAAATAAGTTCCACACTTCATGATTTCAAAATTAACAGACACAGTCTTTAGATTTCTTTATTATAAAGTGCCAAATAAATGGATGGGTAGAATATTTTTTTTAGTAGCGGATTAATTAAATTTAACTGGGGAGCTTGGGGTGGTTGAAAAATTTTAGGAAATTTAATAATCTACTAAAAAATTGGATTAATGAAATTTTTATTTTAGAAATTCTAATTTTATCTTTGAAAAGTTGGTTTTAAAAAATGTATGCATTTTCATCTCTTTATCCTATTTAAAAAAAAAAAATTCTGGTATAATCTACTAACCCTCTTATTTGGAGCCATGGTATAATCTACTAACCATCTTATTTGGAGCCATGGTATAATCTACTAACCCTTTTATTGGAGCCATGATATAATCTACTAACCCTCTTATTGGAACCGTTCAGGCTAATATAGTTTGCTGTACCCTCCACTCATTAGAAGTGAATAAATCTAAACCATTAGCCAATTGTATGGTCAAGTAAAATGCTATCACAATTATTATTCATTAAATATTAAGAAATTTGAAATGGCTTTTAAATGTAAATGCTTAAATTTAATCAAAACAGAAAAAAAAACTGCATTTAAAATTTCCCATTGCATTAAAATAGAGTTTCAAAATTTCATCTAAAAACATTAATAAAAATGACCAGAAATTTAAATTGAAATTTTCATCTTTTGCAATAAGATATTTTTATTTTGTATAAAAGTTGAGTTCGGCTAATAAAATAAATATATAAATAAAAAAGATGATAATAAAAAAGCGGTTTGAAATTTTTTGATTCTTTGAGGATTCATTTAACGAGAATATTTTACCTGAAGAATGAAAAAAATATTTTACCTGAAGAATGAAAAAAAACCCATGATAATGATGATGATAATAATCTCCAAAGGTATTCTATCTAATGAGCTAAAATCAAGATTGATTAGGTGTCTTTTGGAATATGCCTTTGTGTTTTTCTGCAATATTTTTGGTAGAATGTACTTTGTGGTACAAGGCAGCTGATTTTCAGGGTAATGTCAGTGAAATTTGTTCTGAAATCTGGTTATGCTTGTAAATGGAATCTTTAAAATTGTCATGCTTCAGTATTTTGTGCAGGTTGGCTGATTGGATTTCACGTCATGCCAACCCTTGTTGGGTTATTTCATGCTAAAGACATTTTGTTTTATTCATTCTTGTTGGGAATTCAATATTCTTTAAAACTCAATTTATTTTTAAACTCATTTTCTTTTTCAAACACATTTTTTTTCCCTATTTAACTCATAGATGGGACTATAACAGTTACTTGTGTCTGCCATCATGACTAAGCATTTTGTCTTGGCATCCAGTGAACAAATACTGGATTTTGTGGTGGTCAATTATCACCACATTCTTAGTAAAGATACTAAGAAATAGTCACTCCGAATCCGATAAAGTGCTAACAACGTAAACTATATTTCATTCTTCTTAAAACTGTATTTATTTTGTATAGTTTAAACAAGTTTTTTTTCTTGTTAAATTATAAATATCTTTAAACTGTAATTTGTTGCCCACCCTAGTCTAACACATAATTTGTGTTTTAAGGCAAATAAGTTAAGTAACCCAGAAACTCCTTTTTGTAGGTTCTTTTACTTTGTAAGTAAAGGATAAGTTGAAATCTTTTATATGTTTAGAATTTTGTAATTGAGGCCTAAACGTTTCCTGTTGACTTGATAATAGCCCCTTTTTATTTGAATTTTGTTTTGTATTATGTATTGTATTGTAAATGTAAATTCATTGTCTCATTTGTCTATTTGTTACTTTGTTACCAAGTCTTTTGTCTAAATTGCAGTTTTTCACGGCTGCACTGTGTGGAAATAAAACTGTTATGAAAACACTATCTGCAGTCTGTATAGTTCTTATTGCACATTATTTATGCAAGCAATTGAAAGCTAATGCAAGCGTAAAATCGGGTGGAATCGTCTGTACTACCATTCCGGGTAAGATAGAACCTGGGAATAATGGTGATCAAAGAGTATTCCACACTCCCCAGAGCTCCAAAATTGGAACTTCACAATTAGTTGCATTGATGTCATACCCAGGACACCTAATACTCCTGGTTCATTTTCATCAGCAAAAAGTTCATTATAATGAAGAAAAAACTTGTTATGTCATGTGATATAATGGTTAAGTTAATACTGTTCTTAGTGACAATTATCTGGAGGTTGAAGTTTTAAACCTGAATACAGGTAAACATAACATAGAATACTTAACATAGCTTAACACTTATACTCGGTCATAGTAATAATTATATTGTAGCAGAACTAAGGAAAAATTCAGTCAATATTCTAAAATTCTAAATTTACTTTTAAAATAGGGACTGTAAAAAAATTCAATTTTGTCAAATAATTTTTCAAAGGCTGTAAAAAAATCTGCCAAAATTTTATGAATATTTATTATGTCATTATCAAGAAAGATGGGAGAAAATGCTGATATAGATTTTTATAAAAATTATATAAATAAATTTTATAAAATTTTTTATAAAAATTGAAAAAGAATTTTTTATAAAAAAGAACCAGTAATAGGTTCATTTGAATATTTGTTTAAATTTCCAAGAAATTTACCAAATTTCTTGGGTCTTTCTCCAGATTATTTCTCTTGTATCAAACTTCCTGTTCTTGACAGGAAGTTATTTTTATCTGTTTCACATAAATGTTATTGTCAACTTTTATGGTAGGTGGGTCTGGCTTGTCTTAGATTAAAAACTGTCAAATCTTACTCCACTCAGCTGCAACACCCCCTCCCGCTCGATTTCTCCAGAAAATTAAACGAATTGAAAAAAAATGAACCAATGATGTCAAAAAATGTAGAATATCTTCATTTCTGAATAAATAATTAACGATAAAAGTTTTTGATTTTGACTGTGACTACTTTTTTGAAGAATAGAATAGTTAATAAAAAATGTTTGTTGGTTGGTTGGTTGGTTATTTTGTCTAATGGCATATAAACACTTGTGGGCTAATTAATGCCATATCTTGTTTTTTTTTGGGGGGTGGGGTTGCTTGTATAGATGATTTTTAAGCAAATTGTATGTTGGTAAATATTGGTTTGGTTTTATTAACTGGTAGATATGATTTTCATTAACTCCATGTGCATTAATAAATTGGTAGAATTAATAAACTGGTAGTTGACCCACAGCCACCACCTTCTTGCACCAATATGATAAAAAGGGTTGGATGTTTGCCATAAGAGCAGTTTGAATAATACTGTTGGGACAATCATATAGGTGCTAGGGCTTGATATGACCAGCCGATTGATGAGGTGGGGTCTCTCTGATTGCCTGCTTAGCCACCTTTATGCATTACAAGTCACCACCCATAACCAACAGGTGGCCCTATGGGGGAGGGGTCTTACCCTTCTGAAGAGATGCGGTCTGCGTTATTCAGTTTTTGAATGCATTAAAACAATTGAAATTCATTGCCAATTAATGGGAGTGTATGGCAAGTTATGCATGGATGACAAAAACGTCCACAATTTATGAAGTTTTCACCAAAGACAAAGTTGTTCAATGCTTCCTCAATCACATGGCAATGAGCTGGTATATTAAGATGACAATACAAAAACTACCACACTACTTAGAAAAAAATGGATTGACATAAATGATGATTATGTAGAAAATCAGATATATGTTGAACCATTGAAATAATGGAAACATCATTAACAATAAATAAACGTTTCTGTGATTTCTAAATATTTTGGAGACCTTACCTTTGGAATTACTCTCGTATAAATATAAATAAGAGTTTTATTTTTAATTCTTTAAATCCCAGGCAAAATTGGGTGGCTCTGCTAGTATATTATATAGATACCACATCAGTGCCAATCACATACTGGAGAAAGAGGGGGCATAATGATTATGTGATGATTGATTTTTATCTGAACAATGCCTATATATATATATATATGTATATATATATATATACCAGTCATCCACAGACACGTGTTTTGAAGTTTACTTCTCATCAGTGCAGCTCAACTTTTTAACAGCTACCTCTAGCTGGATACAAAACCCGACAGAATTTTCGTCTGTCAAGCTCCTTTCCCTCACGACTATCGAGAACTGTCAGCCAGGGGTGAACATTTAATTGATACAAAAAAACTTACAGTATATATGTTTTTACAATCACCAGAGAACTCAAGTCTGTAGACAACAGGCGAGTAAATGCTTTTACGCTAAATGGTGAATGGTCAACTAATGTCTCCCCTACAGTGCTCTACCATGAAAGACACACATATATATATATATATCACACCATCGCCAACCACAAAGAGAGGACACGCTAGAAGGAATGTGGTCAACATTCTGTTTCTTATGTGTTTTGTATCTCTCCATTTCATTATCAATTTCAACACCCTCACAACTTATTTGTCTAACTTTGAACACCTCGGCTTCTTCTGGCCAATGGTCAACATGCAGTTTGTGTTTTATATTTCTATCCTGCAGTTTCAGAGGTCAAGAGAGGTCAACATCCCTTGTCAGAAAGTGCCAACATTGTCTGTGCCAATGAGTGCTAATTTCCTTTCTGTACACATCTAATTTGAAACAGTAAAACCTGAATTATCACCTTTGACCTCTCACACTTTTATCTATCTTTGTAAATTGGCAATTATACTTATTGAACTAATGGAAATACTTAAATACATTTCCACTGCCTATACATGTATCTTCAAAATTCAGTTTAGTCTGGCACAAGTCCACAAATATTGGAGCACTTGATGCACTTGATTTACACTTATTGAAATAATGGAGATCCTTGAATACCTTTCTTCTATTTACACATGTATCTTCAAAATTCAGTTTAGTCTGGCACAAGTCCACAAATATTGGAGCACTTGATGCACGGGTTACACTTATTGAAATAATGGAGATCCTTGAATACCTTTCTTCTATTTACACATGTATCTTCAAAATTCAGTTTAGTCTGGCACAAGTTCACAAATATTGGAGCACTTGATGCACGGGTTACACTTATTAAAATAATGGAGATCCTTGAATAACTTTCTTCTATTTACACATGTATCTTCAAAATTCAGTTTAGTCTGGCACAAGTTCACAAATATTGGAGCACTTGATGCACGGGTTACACTTATTGAAATAATGGAGATCCTTGAATACCTTTCCTCTATTTACACATGTATCTTCAAAATTCAGTTTAGTCTGGCACAAGTCCACAAATATTGGAGCACCTGATGCACGGGTTACACTTATTGAAATAATGGAGATCCTTGAATACCTTTCCTCTATTTACACATGTATCTTCAAAATTCAGTTTAGTCTGGCACAAGTCCACAAATATTGGAGCACTTGATGCACGGGTTACACTTATTGAAATAATGGAGATCCTTGAATACCTTTCCTCTATTTACACATGTATCTTAAAAATTCAGTTTAGTCTGGCACAAGTCTACAAATATTGGAGCACTTGATGCACGGGTTACACTTATTGAAATAATGGAGATCCTTGAATACCTTTCCTCTATTTACACATGTATCTTTAAAATTCAGTTTAGTCTGGCACAAGTTCACAAATATTGGAGCACTTGATGCAGGGGTTACACTTATTGAAATAATGGGGATCCTTGAATACCTTTCCTCTATTTACACATGTATCTTCAAAATTCAGTTTAGTCTGGCACAAGTCCACAAATATTGGAGCACTTGATGCACGGGTTACACTTATTGAAATAATGGAGATCCTTGAATACCTTTCTTCTATTTACACATGTATCTTCAAAATTCAGTTTAGTCTGGCACAAGTCCACAAATATTGGAGCACTTGATGCACGGGTTACACTTATTGAAATAATGGAGATCCTTGAATACCATTCCTCTATTTACACATGTATCTTAAAAATTCAGTTTAGTCTGGCACAAGTCCACAAATATTGGAGCACTTGATGCACGGGTTACACTTATTGAAATAATGGAGATCCTTGAATACCTTTCCTCTATTTACACATGTATCTTAAAAATTCAGTTTAGTCTGGCACAAGTTCACAAATATTGGAGCACTTGATGCACGGGTTACACTTATTGAAATAATGGAGATCCTTGAATACCTTTCTTCTATTTACACATGTATCTTCAAAATTCAGTTTAGTCTGGCACAAGTTCACAAATATTGGAGCACTTGATGCAGGGGTTACACTTATTGAAATAATGGAGATCCTTGAATACCTTTCCTCTATTTACACATGTATCTTAAAAATTCAGTTTAGTCTGGCACAAGTCCACAAATATTGGAGCACTTGATGCACGGGTTACACTTATTGAAATAATGGAGATCCTTGAATACCTTTCTTCTATTTACACATGTATCTTCAAAATTCAGTTTAGTCTGGCACAAGTTCACAAATATTGGAGCACTTGATGCAGGGGTTACACTTATTGAAATAATGGAGATCCTTGAATACCTTTCCTCTATTTACACATGTATCTTCAAAATTCAGTTTAGTCTGGCACAAGTCCACAAATATTGGAGCACTTGATGCACGGGTTACACTTATTGAAATAATGGAGATCCTTGAATACCTTTCCTCTATTTACACATGTATCTTCAAAATTCAGTTTAGTCTGGCACAAGTTCACAAATATTGGAGCACTTGATGCACGGGTTACACTTATTGAAATAATGGAGATCCTTGAATACCTTTCCTCTATTTACACATGTATCTTAAAAATTCAGTTTAGTCTGGCACAAGTCCACAAATATTGGAGCACTTGATGCACGGGTTACACTTATTGAAATAATGGAGATCCTTGAATACCTTTCCTCTATTTACACATGTATCTTAAAAATTCAGTTTAGTCTGGCACAAGTTCACAAATATTGGAGCACTTGATGCACGGGTTACACTTATTGAAATAATGGAGATCCTTGAATACCTTTCTTCTATTTACACATGTATCTTCAAAATTCAGTTTAGTCTGGCACAAGTTCACAAATATTGGAGCACTTGATGCAGGGGTTACACTTATTGAAATAATGGAGATCCTTGAATACCTTTCCTCTATTTACACATGTATCTTAAAAATTCAGTTTAGTCTGGCACAAGTCCACAAATATTGGAGCACTTGATGCACGGGTTACACTTATTGAAATAATGGAGATCCTTGAATACCTTTCCTCTATTTACACATGTATCTTAAAAATTCAGTTTAGTCTGGTACAAGTCCACAAATATTGGAGCACTTGATGCACGGGTTACACTTATTGAAATAATGGAGATCCTTTAATATTTTTCCTCTATTTACACATGTATCTTCAAAATTTAGTTTAGTCTGGCACAAGTCCACAAGCGCTTGATGAGGGAGTTATATATATTTACCAACCCCTCTGCTTGAACAGGGTATGACACGTCATTTCTTAAGTGTAGTTTAACAAGTTTGAATTCAGAGTTTTCCTTCTTCTAGTTTAGTTGCCTGACCAAGATTAAAGAGCCCAGTCTGCTGTACTATTTATCCATAGCTAGAGGGAGAATATTTGGATTCATATCTTTCCCAAGGGTATTAGCGCTATGTGGAATTTAAACAGCCTTGTCCAGGATTTGAACCCTGTTCATCATGTCCATTTCCTATGATGGTAACCATTACACCACAAGCCTCCATTGATGAGGGGGTTATACTTACTTGCTGAACTGATGGGGACCCTTGAATACCTTTCCACCACTTACACATGTATCATCAAAATTCAGTTTAGTCTGGCATGTCCATAAATATTAGAGCACTTTGTGAGGAGGTTATAGTTATTGAACTAAAGGGGATCCTTAAATACTTTTCCACCACTTATACATGAATAATCAAAGTCCAGTTTCAAATATCAAATATTTTGGTAAGCTCTTTAGTTATATTACTACAATTTCTGAAACCTTGTTAAATAATAATATCACTAATACTGTCTTGAAGTAGAAAGATGTAGTATCAGTTTTAATCCTTGTCTGTTGATCTATCTTCAAAATAGAAAGATGTAGCATCAGTTTTAATACTTGATTGTTGATCAAAATAGAAAGGTGTATTAGATATAATCCTTGTCTGTTGATCTATCTTCGAAGTAGAAAATTGTATCAGAGTTGATCCTGTTGGTCATTCCTTTAAGCACTCCAGCCGGCAAGTAATTTTAGGACAATTTATCAGTACCTTTAAGTAGTAAATTAGATATATGTTTGGACGTTTTTGATTGGCCAATTCAGCCACTGCTGTTTAGGAACAGTCTATAAATATAAGTTATGGTCTTTAGCACACCTTATATCCAAAAATATTGGAGGTGCGTGGGCATAATGGTTAGAGTCATAGGAAATGGACTTGTTGACCTGAGTTCAAATCCTGGACATGGCTGTTTGCATTTCACATGGTGCTAATATCCTTGGGAAAGGTATGAATCCAATTATCCCTCCAGCTATGGGTAAATAGCAGGGCAGACTGGGCTCTTCAGTCTTGGTTAGACAACCTGACTAGGAGAAGGAAAACTCTGAATTCAAATCTGTTAAACTCCGCTTAAGAAATTGACCTTGTGTCACATCCTGCTCGTGCAGAGGAGTTGGTAAATATATATCCAAAAATATTCCAATATGTAAGCTTTGTGGCAGCATGGCCAAAAATGATCATTTTGTATTGGTATTTTATATAACCGTACTATAAGTGTTGTTCATTGTTAATATGAAATTCAATGTGCATTGTTTTCTTTAATAATAAAATTTGATAAATATATAAATATGTATTCATGGGAAAATAAAAGATTTAATGAATTAAAGAAATCATGTATCACAGTTATTAATCTAAAAGAAATTATGAGTAATTTCATTTTGTTTAGTACTTGATATTTAGTATCTACCGTATCTGTCAACTTTCTAGACTGTGTTAAGTATCCTACTTACAAAGTAAGTGAGATAAGACATGTCTTCCGTTTTGCCAGAAGGAAGACAGCTGACCACTGACATGAGCTGTAACGACTGAGAATAAAATTGACAGATGGTGATAAATTACTGATGACAATGTCAGTTACATTGTCATTAGGACACATTTGTAGATTAGCTTCACTAGTTCTTGGAACTTTTCGTTCTGATGTGACAAGTTGCCTTTCTTGTTTCTGATTGGCTGACAACAATAATGTGATTCAAGTTCAGAGTTGGCAGAAAATTTTGAGATATTCTTAAGTAGAATAAGTAGTTATTTACTAAGCTAGTTGTGGCACAAGGCCACATTTGTGAAACACCCAGTGAGACTCAAACTTATGGAGATTAATAAAATAAAATTAAACCAAATAAAAATAAATAAAACAAAATTAAATTAGCTATAAAAATAAATAAATAAAAAGACACAAAGCAACAATTTCAGTAAAAGTAACAATCTCCCAGAAAGCCTCAGACTGGAAGAGCCCACTGAGCATGTGCAACCCCCCCCTCCATACACACCAAATTCTTGGCACCAAAAAGGTCTCTCAGCCCTTTTACTCCAAGACTTTGAAGAAGAAACACCTATTGACTTGCTCGGGAAATATTTCCCCTCAAAGAAATAGTGTGAATCAATGAATAAAAGTCTTACCCTAAAGTCATCCTTATCTTTGTTTCCTTCGCTTCTTTTCCTAAATTTCCTTTCAGCTTACCAGCCCACAAGAAGGAAGAACCAAACTATATTGGGGATTATACACTAATACGAACGAGCTTAAACCACAAACAACCAACCACTCAATAGTAATGGTTTACTAGTCTAGTTTACTAACCATTATACCACACAGTTTGTGTCCACTTTGTCTCACTGATTAAAGCAAATTCATGTAAAAAAGAATTACTTTTAGACAATTGATTCCATTTCCAATTGAGGCCATTTCCAATTTCATTGGCAGAAAGGAACTAAACATAAAATAATTGATATTATATTTTAATATATATTATATTTATATATAATATATATATAATATATATATATATAATATATATATAATATATATTATATTTTACTAGCAAATATATGCACCCTCCAGGTGCAAGTATTTAAGTTTTCATGTAATAAAATATTATATTAAATTAGAAATGCTAATGAAACTAAATAAGAATGCAGATAAAAAAATTTTAAACAGAGGGGTGTAATATAATTGAAAAATAGAACAACTGAAACTTACTCTTCCATCACTCCTGTCTTTCATAGTTTAATTTTCCTAATTTAACTATTTAGTTAAAATAGAAAGTAAAGAATAAAATGACAGTTATTTCTTCTTGTTAATGGATTTCTTTTAAAATTTATTCCCAAGACTTTTGCTTATATTCATTAAGATAAAACCAAACAATTAGAAATTAATAATACTGTTGTACTAACTCTCCCTTAAGTGCAGAACCTGCTGCTATTTATAGTTGGAAGAGTTCATGTGTGTGTGGTAAATTACCATAACAAATACCAAGCACATATTTATTAAAATCAATCTTTTAATATCAATATGCAAATTAGCCTTCCTGTTCACACTGTAAACTGCTATTTTGTTGTATATATGAATACAATTGCATTTTATTAGTATTTAGATAAGGCCAACAGTATCAATAATTTAAACAATTTTATTAATAATTGAGGTTTGAATAAAAATAAAATCATGGAGAATGTGACGTGAATAATTTAGGGAATTGTGACTTGAGTTTCAGTTACAGACAGACAAACCCACAATCTCCATTATAAAAAGATTTACTTATTTTATTTTTTTGAAAGCTTTGCAATGCAAAGGTAATTGTCTAAGGTCTTGTTAATTTTTAAGTATCTTCATCTTCAGAGACGTTTTCAATATGAACAGAGTGTTGTGTGTTCATATTTCTGGATGTTATAAATATGGTGTCACATGGCGTGTTTGAGCACGAAATGAATTCACAATAGATGCAGTGAAGAAAAAGATAAAATTACACACACAGCACACTTTATAAACACTCTCAGAAATAATGGTTACCCAACATCAATCACACGCTATTTAAAAAATAATAATTCACAGAAACTACACTCACCTTTAACACCTGCTTTCTGAAACTACTGCATTTCAGTGAAATTATCACCAAAGAAATATGCAGGGCTATTTACAAGGAGGAGTTAGATATCCAAGTGGCCCATTCTGGATCCTCACTATGCCAACACCTAACAAAAAAACAATACTGTCACAACATGCACACTAGCCAACTGCCCAATAAGAGACCCAAATATATGTCAAAAAACTTATACTATTTATGATTTAATTTGCTTAAAATGCCATGATTTTTATATAGAAAGTAAAATCAGACCCCTCCTCATCTGCAAAAGAACACCTCAAAACATGTGCATCCTCATTCCATAAATATTTAATTAAATGCAAAAACAATGATAATAATTTTTCCATTAAAATAGAAGCAATAGTGTGTAATCTTGGTATCTTAGAATTAAGGAGGCTTTATTAATAGCTAGGTTACATCCTCAAATTAACAGTAGGTTAGAATTAAACACTGAATATATCATTAATTAACATGCACATTCCTTAAATACATGCAAATTTTAAAAAATTTGCTTTTAACTAAATTTTAACTCAATTTAACAGTAGATTAGAATTTAACATTGAATGGATTATTAGAAATAAAAATGAAAAAATGAAAAAAAGATTAAAAAATAGAATGAAATTGATTGGAACAACTGAAGTCATGTCTCTTCTGCTCAATATGACACCATGTTTATAACATCCAGAAATATGAACACACAACACTGTGTTAATATTGAAAACATCTCTGAAGATGAAGATACTTCAACATTAATAAGACTTTGGACAATTATCTTTGCAATGCAATGGCCTTCAAAAAAATAAATAAGATAAATAAAATATAAAAACATACTTTATGCAATGCTTCTAGCAAATTATAGAATAAAATAATTGCATACTGTAATCATCCTTAATACAGATATAACAATATTAGGTTGGTTGGTTGGTTAGTTGGTTGGATTTTAGTGCATGTCAACACTTGAGTTAATTTATGCTGAAGATGTCTGTTACATCTTGTTGAATACCCAACATTCATGCCGTTAAAATAAACCAATCAATCACCAGAGTATATAACTTTCATTGCTTGAACAAGGGATTGAACTCACAACCATCAGAGAACTATAGGACATTGGTCTAGTGAATACCCAGGATACCCAAAAACTACACAAAAAATCTAAATCTAAACATATAACGTTTCGTAATCTTCAGGCATAAAATAAACCCAGACAAGTTGGCATGCCGTTAAAATAGACCAATCGATCACCAGAGTATATAACTTTCACTGCTTGAACAATGGATTGAACTCACAACCATCAGAGAACTATAGGACATTGGTGTAGTGAATAGAAGCATTAGTTAAGTGCATTGAGTTAGATGACATGGACAGTAGAATGTAAACAATCTGCCCTTGTGAATTGTATAAAAGATTTGGCTTGAAATTCCCAGAAGGTTATTGAATATGATTGACTTAGAGAGAGAGAGAGAGAGAGAGAGAGAGAGAGAGAGAGAGAGAGAGAGAGAGAGGTATGAAGAATACAATGGCTAAAACACTGTGAATATGACAATTAGGATGAGGTTACTAGTCTGAATAGAACAATGTATTATTCCAGATTGATCTATTCAAATTGGTGCCTCATGATAATTCTTCATCTCAAAGATCCAGACAGAAATTGCAAAAACTTTGGTCAACTATTTCATGTTATCATATTGTCAAAAGATTTCTTTCAAATCTTTTGATAACATTGCATTGTTATTTGGTGATTGTTTTCTCTAATAATGAAAACATTGAAAACATTTGTAGATTGAATTTCATATTAATAATGAATAACTCTTGTAGTAGGGATATATAAAATGACAGTACAGAATGATTCTTGGTCATGCACACACACACACAGACAGACAGACAGACAGACACACACATATATATGTATATATATATATATGCGCGCACATGTATATATATATATACATACGCTGAGTTTGCGAGGGCCGGTATCGAACCAGAAACCTTGTGATTCCTAACCAAATGCTCTACTGACTGAGGTAAACCGGCCCTCTCTCTCTCTCTATATATATATATATATATATATATATTTGGGAGAATATGTGCTTAATTGAAGTCGTACCTAATTTTGAAAGTTAATTAATTAATAATTAATTAATTAATTAATTAGGCGGGCATACCTATTAAATGTAAGGCTAAACAAATCGAGAAAAATCAATCTCTGTATGTACATTTCGGCCTATTAGGCCTCATCAGCAGAGCTAAAAAAAGCCATATCATAAACACATCGCTTGTGTATCTACTTCTCATATATATATATATATATATATATATATATATATAAGAGTTTCATAATTTGCTTGAAGCATTTTGAAGGCTATCACAATGCAAGTATAAAGAAAAATGAGGTAACTATGATGTTATTTGTCTACCTTTGATTTATTTTCTTAATATTTTGGGATAAAGATCACTTCATCAGAAGATTTCTGAAAGTTAAGTTCTGGAGATGTTACCTTGTGGCTAGGAATAGTATGAACATATCCTAGCCACTAGGTAACAGCTCCAGAACTTAGCTTTCAGAAATCTTCTGACGAAGGGATCTTTATCCTGAAATATTAAGAAAATAATTCAAAGGTAGACAAACAACATCATAGTTCCATCTTTTTTATTTACACTTGCATTGGAATAGCCTTGAAAACCACCCACAATATATATATATATATATATATATATATATATATATATATAT
Organism: Doryteuthis pealeii; assembly: GCA_023376005.1. Taxonomy (NCBI): domain Eukaryota; kingdom Metazoa; phylum Mollusca; class Cephalopoda; order Myopsida; family Loliginidae; genus Doryteuthis; species Doryteuthis pealeii. Next base: position 94,858,033 of record CM042141.1, read on the forward strand.
ATATATGAATAAAAGTTGAGGAACACAGTGAATAAAAACACAGTTACATTCAATTCATACTTCACTTCTGTGGATTTATGAGGCTTCGTAAATCCCCTATGCCATTACTCCCAGATCCACTCTGATCCAGAGTATACATTATACCTGTTAGGGTCCTATCTATGGGTTAAATAGAAAAAATGAGTTTAAAAAGAATGTATTTTTAAAAAAGTTGAGTTAGAAGAAAAATTTGAACACCATCAAGAATGAATAAAACAAAATATCTTTGGTATAAAATAACCCAACAAGGGTTGTGTTATATTGCAAGGTGGAAAGATACACAGATGCATGGTGTGCTTAACACATTTATTAAGCACCAGCATCTGGTGCTGAACGGATACATACAAACACAGAATAAATAAGTTCAAACAATTAACAAAACAAACTCACACTAAAAGAGGAGGGTCAGTTCGGTATGGCCAACGCAGCAAAGTCAGTCTGAATATTATTCAGCTAGTTAATCTACTTTAATCATAGACTATTTTATGGTTATGTGCCAGTCCATCTGGTAGAGTGCAAAAGGGGTGTTACCTACTCTACAACAGGTTGACATGTCGTAAAATCCAACCAACCAACCAATGTTTGCAATTGATTATGCTAGGAAATTTACAGTATTTCCATTTTTGATTCGTAGACTTTTGCTAATGTCTATGAAAGATTGTTATGTAATCGCCCCTTCAGCACCTATATTTGTGGCCTTGTGCCAGACTTGGAAAAGAACCTTTGGAAAAATGTACTACCGATTATCTTGAGTTGCTGGGTGGTCTTTGAAGAATCACCGAAAAAGGTAGTTAGGATAGATAACATCTCTTTAACGAGAGAAAGCAGACGATAAGTCTGGGATTAAGGAAAAAACAGTCTTCTGGACTCCAAGAAGCCTTTGATGTTTAGGTTAGTGAACTTTGTGTGACCAGAGAGATTGGAACAAAATAGAAAGAATCGAAAGGTCTCGGACGTTCTAGGGTGGAACCTTCTGGAGGATTGTTTGGAAATACTATTTAAGACCCGCGAACAGGATCACGAGAGGTCAGTTAGAGTTGGATTTGGAGTGAGTTGGAGTTAGAGCCAGGAGGCGTGCGTGGCAGTACGGAGTTAAGCTGTGGTCGCTAAAGACGATAAGGAAAGGCCAAGAAAAGCTTGTTCACCGAGAAGTTTACTAAGGACTAAAAACTCGAAGTTGAATCCAGTTAAAATACACCTCTTGCTAAGACAGAGATTATTCGGGGCTCTCTCTCTCTCAAAAGTTAGAAGAAGTTTGAAACATAATAAACTTTTGAGAAGTTAAATCCAGTGTTATTAGTCTGCTCTATTTACAACGAAAGAAATCATTTTATGAATGGACTCACGATACAAACAAGATAGTAAAAGTCACTATCGCAAAGAAATCGTACTCATGAATGAAAGTCATTAAAGTGTAAACTTGTCAACACGTCAATTGGCCGTAACGAGGAGCACGCGGCGGCCGTGAAACGTGATACCTTTCCCTTGACCAAAAGAAGTGGGAGAAGATTTTGGGGCTAGCTAAGACTGCTACTGCTAGACCCGTGTCAGTTGTAAACAAACTGCTGTGCGTACGAATATACGAGTAGTAGTGCCGAAGAAGGAAAGGCACTAAGGTTCTACACGAACTGGTCCCACAACGTCACATATACACGAACTGATCCCACTACGTTACGTATCGCTAATTGAAAGCCAACGTAACAAACGCAATACGTTACAAGATGTTCTTAGATCTCAGAGGTACAAAAATTTACAAATAAATCAAAAATTAAATAACACATTACTTGAAGTTTTCTATTTAGTCAAATTTGCATGTCTCTCATCATCATCATCATCATCATCATGTCGCACTGTTTGTACGGATATCCATGACAATCTCTCTCCATCCGTCCCTATCACTCATCATTCTTGGGAGGTCCTCTATGCAGCATCCTGTATCCGCACAGAGCTGGTCAATGTACATCTTTGCTGGTCGACCCACACTGGCGTGCCCATGTGCTGGCTTCCACAGGAGGACGTCACTTATGAGTTCTTCCTTGCTTCTCCAGCAGTGTCCCACATGTCTTGTCCGTCTTACTTGGATGGTTTAGGTGATAAGTGGCAGGTGTCCATACAGCTGTTTTCTTGTGGGGTGTTGTTTGCACATCTTGTTCAGGATCCACCGCAGCATTCTTGTGCAGCTCCCATCTAGTTTATTCTCAAGTCACTTAGTTAGGGTCCAGGTGGTGCAGAAGCTAAATTTGATCAGTCCAACTTCATATATATTTGCTCTTCAAATCTAACCTGGAATGGTACAAGCTCTGCTTTGATCTATCTGTGTTATTCTATATAATTTTGTAATGCCTATTTTTTAAAAGTCAGACTTAATTTTTTCATTTTTCATTTTTCGCAGAGAACAGAGTGGACGTCAACATATAAAAGGATTGAATAAATCATTGTCAGAAATTCATAAGGACAGAGAAAAAGAAGTACAGAATCGCAATGAAATGATTGCCTATTTGAAAGACCAAGTCCAAGAGATGAAAGCCAAGACAATCATGGAATCGAAATATGTGAATAAATGTGCTGAAGTTGGTGTTTCACAGACATTAAAACAGCGAACTTTACTAGAAGAAACTCATAGAAAGGAGATAGATGTAAGTATAGGCATTTCTTTTGTTCTTTCTTTTGTTTGTTTGTTTGTTTTTCTTTTTTTCTTTCTTTTGTTCATTTTTTTTACTCTTTCTTTTTTCTTTCTTTCTTTTGTTCTTTTTTCTTTTTTTCATTCTTTTTTTCATTCTTTTTTTCATTCTTTTTTGTTCTTTTTGTTCCTTATTTTTCTCTCTTTCTTTCTTTCTTTCTTTATAATTTCTTTCTTTTTTTCTTCTTACCTTTCTTTTCTTTCTTTATTTCTTCCTTTCTTCCCTATTTACAACTTAAGTCTTCCTTTAATAATCTTAAATTGTCCAAATTTCTTAGCTGAATTATTTCTTGTTTTTTTTTTGTTTTGTTTACAAAAACATTTGAGGTTGAAGTCCCCATGGCTTTGGGGGTAATGTGCTGGAGTGTGGCATTGTAGTGAGTTCAAACTTCAGGTGTGTTATTACATTCACTCTTAGACTAATACCCTTGGGAAAGGTATGAACCCCCTCATTTCCCCCAGCTATGAGTTAATACTCCTACTGTTTGAACTCCAGTTGCACTATTATGTTCACTTACAGACTAATACCCTTGGGAAAAGTATGAACCCTCTCTTCTCTCAGCTATGAGTTAAATAGTACCACTATTCTACACTATTCTCTATTTGGCACCAGATAAACCATAAAGGTTGATATGCCACTAAACAAATAAATTAATTAATAAAAAACAAAAACAAACTAAATCTATGAATGCTTAAAATGAAACTTTTCATGACAATCAAACTCAGTTGACCTCAGCTCAGGTGACCTCAGGTGAACTCAGCTCGGCATAACAATCTCACTCTGAGTGCAATGGTGCTTAAATTCTTTTTCAATAACCTACACTTTGTGCTAAATGAAAAATTGAGCGAATCTATTATTTGATATTGATCTTTGATCCAAATTCCCTGAATTTCAAAGCTGAAGATGAAGCTTTTTGCAATAATGAATAAAGAGAAATTCCAATGTTATGATAACATGAGTCATGTTGGCTGTTCAATAATGCTTCATATTATTACAACATAATTTTTCATTACCCTGTAGGTTGTATGAAGTGACACTGTGCTTTCTATATAAGCGGATCGTTGAATAGCACAGAAAGAGTCTTTCTATGCAAATAGTATCATTAATGAGTTCATTATAGTAGGGTAACTTTGGGCAATTGAACGAATGATTCTGTAGAGACCTACATACATTAAAATGAAGAAAATCCTCCTGCAGGAATTCTCGAATTGTTATGTACATCAAAGGTAAAGATTCTAATCTGAACAATTCGTCAAATAATGACAATATTTTTCACCTCCTGGAAGCAGAAAATATCTTTGAAAGATTGCCTGGGGAAATTCTGTTTAACGCCATCTTATTACACTTTATGAAAACAGAGTCTCATGATTAAAAGTATAGATTGTGCTAAAGAATAGAAATGTCAGTTCTGCCATAAATAGATTTTTTTTATTTATTCTTACTGAATTACTTTGTGTAATTATATCTTTTCATACACACAAAAAAACTTCAGAACAAAAATTGAAGAGATGAAAAAGAAGTCACACTTTTTGGAATATAGTAATGAATTATTATAATCATTATTATTATTATTGAGTTTTTCACATCTGCCGTAGCTGGTGGTTCACTGGAGGCTGAGTGACAGCAAGTCTCCTCAGGTCTCCAGGATTCTTCTCAGTATTCTAGCCAATCTCAACAATGCTGTTGTCTAGATGGTCGCAATTCTTGCTCTGATTTCCAATTCACCCAAACTCTTTTCCAAAACCTTAGGGACCATTTCAAGAACCTCAATTACAATTGATACAACCTTTACCTGCATGTTCTGCAATTTTTATTATTATTATTATCATTTCACACAATGAAATTGTTTCATATCTGTTTTAGCTGGTGGTCTTTCACTGGAGGCTGACTCTGGTCTCCAGGACTTTTCTCAGTATTCAAGCTGATCTCAACAGTGCTGTTTTTTGGATGGTCTCAGCATATTATTTTACTGTTGTCTGAATTGGTTTATTTTATGCCAAAGTTTTATTTTATTTTATTCATTCTTGTTGGGAATTCAATTTTTAAAAATCTCATCTATTTTTAAACTCATTTTTTTAAAACTCCTTTTTTGATCTATTTAACGCATAGATAGGACCCTAACAGATACTACCATTCTGAATTAGTGTAGACCTGAGAGTAATAGCAATGAAGGAGTACTCCACACTCTTCAGAGCTCCAGAATTGGAACCTCACCACTAGATGCAGTTTAACATCATACCCAGGACACTCAGACACCACCTTCTAGCATATATATGATAAAAAGGGGGTTTGCCATTAGAAAAATAGGATTGGGAAATCATATAGGTGCTAGGGCTTGATGTGACCAGCAGACTGATCAGAGGGTGCCTCTCCAACTGCCCATCTAGACCAAGTAAGGTCCAAAGTGGAGTGTTGCATGTCATAGACAGTTCAGCCACCAGGATTCCTATCAGCTGTGGGTGGCAACTCATGATGCTTGAGTTGCCACCCACAGCCGACAGGTGGAGTTACCCCTCTGCAGAGGTGAAGTCTGCATATTCTATAGCTCCAACTGACATGGCGATAAGCACTTGGAGAGTATAAGGTGAGCTTGGGATCCCAGTCCATTGTAGTTTGTCACCCTCACGACCTCGGCAAAAGCATTTAGGGCTGCTGAATTGTACCTCCCATTCCCAAAATATTCAAAAACTTTTGTCTCACGTTAGTATTATTTTCTTTGAGGGAACAAAAAAAAAAAAATCTAAAAAAAGTTAAATCTATTTATAAATTTTTGTAATAGCTTTTCCATCAAGAGATTTAGTGACTACAGATTATTTTAAGTAAGAGCATTGCCTCAGTCCCAAGCAGCTTTGTACAGGTTAACAAAATCTGTGTCTTTGAATCTGATTTATTATAAATTCTGGGTTGAAAAATATAGAAATAAATCTGACGGTATGTAGAAAATAGAAAAGACAAAATATTCCAAAAAGTTTTGTCTGAATTTTTAAGATGAGGCTTGAAAATTTGTATTTGGACACATGGCCCAATGGATATACATATTTACCAATCCCTCCGCACAAGTAGGATACGACACAAGGTCAATTTCTTAAGCGGAGTTTAACAGGTTTGAATTTTTCCTTCTCCTAGAGTGGTTGTCTAACCAAGATTAAAGAGTCTAGTCTGCCTTACTATTTACTCATAGCTGGAGGGAAAATAGTTGGATTCATACCTTTCCCAAGAGTGTTAGCTCTATAGGAAATACAAACAGCCTCATAAAAGATTTGAACTCATCTTGTCGTGTCCATTTCCTATGACGCTAACCATCATATCACGCACCTCCACTGGCCCAACAAATATAAGGGTTGAATTAATACAGTTTAAGTTACAATCATCTTTGATTGCAGGTTCAATCCTGATGTTGGGATGGATATGAATCCAATAGGGCTATCTTCCCTTGCCGCCAGGTTTTGACAATAGGTAGCTAGAGTATTTAGGCAGTAACCCAGGAGAAAATATCTCTCTTTCTCTGGGTCTGGCAACCACTGCACATGGGTTAGGCGCTTTGGGCCTCTGCCCTTTAAGTGGGGGGTTTTGCAACTATCAGTAAGTGACTTATTTCTACATGTAACTCTGTATCACTCTTTAGGACCTAATCCTATATTCTTTGTATATTTATGTATCTGTTCTCTATATCTATATGTCATGACTATGTGTATGCCTGTCATGTATGTCTTTTCTCCACGTGCTCACAAAATAAAGTCTATGTTTGTTATTATATATAACTTCTTTGTCAGATTAATCCCTGTACACATATGTACCCATGTAGGAAGGTTACTTTGAACCTTCTAACAACATATAAGAACATTCTCATCTTATACTGATTACGGGAAAAAATAACATAGAATATTTAACATAGGTTAACACTTGTACCAGGTTATGGTTAACAGAATTCTTGTTCTTGTTTTCTTTTAAAAATAAGTGATGTTATTAGTCATCAAACCAATAATAATAATCATCTTTAGGTTGCAGGTTCAATCCTGACTATGGGCAAAAATAACATAACTTAACAGTCATAACAGTTCATTGTCTTCTTAACACACACCATTTCATTGTCTTCTTAAAAAATAAAAAATAAAAATTAACTGAGGTGGTCCCTACTTGAATAGACTCAGTCCTAATTAGAGATCATCCTCCACACATTACTACAACAACCAGCATTACGTGTTTTGTTTTGTGTGACATTGTTTATATTGTGTAATGTGTGAAAATAAACTGTTGTCTTCTTGTCTATCGTTCATGAAATGAGATTGATTTATTCTTTTTTACATTGGCATCATTCTTGTTCTTTTTTTTTTTCAAAGTGATATGATTAATAACCAAGCAAATAATAATAATAATAATAATAATGATAATGATCGAGCACTAACAGAAAAAAGATTATTTTTTCTCTAACACTTTCTCATCTCTCGTTTCATTTAAAAAAATTCTATCACTTTCGATAACACTTTTTCATCCAAATGTTCTGATGAAGATTTAAAAAAAAAGAAACATTTTAACAACAACTCCACCCTCTATAATAAATTCATCTTTTTTGTTTTTTCTTATTTTCTAAATTATTAATTACTAGCAAAAGCATGTGCCCCCTGGGTATAAGTATTTAAGTTTAAATATAATAAAATATTATATTAAATTAGAAAGACTAATGAAACTAAATAGAGAACGAACATAAAAATATTACAGTTATTTTAATGTTATTTTAATTGATTTCAATATAAAATTATTTACAGGATTATTTTTAATATGTTTGAGAATTAACATGATAGTTTCAGAAATTAGTAAAAGCAAATAATTATTTATTAAACCCAGTTTTGTTGAAATCATTATGCAAATTATTCCCACCATATACTATGTAAATTTTTATTTCTTAAAGATACATAACACATATTTCAAGATTTTAAATGCAATCATAATATTGACAATTTTGCGGCAAACCTAACTGTAGACATTAATAGAGACATTGTTAATAAATAAGATGCTAATTAAGATTAAATAACGATGATTTCATAATTGCTAAGAATATAACTGAGGAAATTGTGATGTCAGTGATGACATAGTTTCAGTTACAGACAAACAGTTACATAATCTCCATTATCATAAGATGTAAAAGCTTTGCCTCTCCTCATGTTTTTCTGGACAAACTTTTGCTCGGACTGGTATAAAATGCTGGCACCAGCCCTGGCTGGGAGAATTCTTACTCAGTGCAACTTTATTACTTTTTAGTATTCAATTTATTCTTGTTTTTATTTTTTCATTTCAGTTTTTTTTTTGTTTTACATTTTAGGTTTTATTTTCACGCCACCATTATGGATAGTAAGAAGACTTCTTCTAACCGCCATCTTTTTTTTCTTCTTTTTTTAAAGTTTTTGCACTCAGACTTATTCTAGTGGAAAAAGTCAATGTTTATCTGAACTTGCTAACCCTCTGTAATTATTTTATGGGGACTTTCCATTAAAAGTCTTGTAAACACAGATGTTTTTTTTTTATCTAAAGTTGTGCTTCATTTTATTTTAATAACAATGTTGTGTTTACTAAACAAAATACATTTTATCATCATTATTATTATTGTTCTATCATAATTCCTTTTGTAACTTGATGGGTTAAAGAGACATAAACTTCTTTCTCAGTTTAGGTTATTATTAAAAGAGCAGCATGAAATATTTCTATCAAAATAAATGTTTACTATCCGAAATCTAAACAAGTTTATTTAGTTCAGTCAAAGATTGATATATTGATTTTAATGGTATGTCTACCTGTCTAGGGTTATTTGATACTTAGAGGTTAGGGAATCATCTTCATTGTATGTTTAGATTTTTTCTGTTGTTTCTTAATATTTTTTGTTGCTTTGTACACTACCCTATCAAATAAAGATAATTTTAAACAGATCTATTTGACTCATAGATGGACCCTAAAAGGTACTTTCACTCTGGGTCAGAGTGGACATGGGAGTAATGGCAATAAAGGGGTACATCACACTCTCCAGAACAGGAGCCTTATCATAAGATACAGTTTAGTGTGATAGTCAGGACCCCACCTTTTTTTTTTTTTCCGAGGGGTGTCTCTCCCCTCTGCATGGGATACAGTCAGCATATTCCAAGCCTTGCCAAAGGTAATTTTCTATCCACATTTTTATCTAAAGTTCTGCTTCTTTTATCTTAATAATAGTGTTGTGTTCAATAAACAAAATACGCTACATTTCATTATTACCATACAAGTTTTTCACATCAGCATCTTTCACTGGTGATCTTTCACTGGAGTCTGAGTAACAACAAGTCTCCTCAGGTCTCTAGGACACTTCTCACTATTCTTGCTGATCTTAACAATGCTGTTGTCTGGATGGTCTCACTTTTTCCTCTGATTTCCAATTCCTCTAGTATGTTTTCTAAACTTTGGGGACCATTCCAAGTGCTCCAATTACAATTAGTATTACTTTCAACCTCATATTCCACAGTTTTTTCAATTCTCTGGCAAGGTCTACGTATTTATCTAACTTTTGTTTTCTTTCATCTTCACCCTGTGATCTGCTGGAACTGCAAAATCTACCAGTTGACAAGTTATCTTTTTCTTGTTAATCAATACTAGGTCTGGTCTTCTGGCTGGGATATTGTTCTATTATATTTCTCTTTGTAATTTAATGGGTTAAAGAGACATAAGCTGTAAAATCATTTCTAATGTATTTTTATGGTAGAAATAAAAAAAACCGAGGTGAACATCCTCTTAAGTGTGTTGATTTCATTATTTTTGCCAGGGCAGTAGTCTTGTTTCTAGTTCACCAGTATGCTAACTCAAGAATATAAATAAGCATATAACGTTGGCAGGTGGAGATCATTGCAGAGAATAAGATTATTAAAAGAACAGCAAAAATCTTTCTATCAAAATAAATGTTTCCTATCAGAAATCTAAGCAAATTTATTTAGTTCAATCTGATTGATTGATTTTAATGATTCGTCAACCTGTCTATGGTTATTTTATGCTTAGAGATTAGGGAATCATGTTCATTGTACATTTATATTTACATTTTTTTCTCTTGTTTCTTAAAATTCTCTTTTTTTTTTGCATTGCACAATGCCCTATCAAATGCGTGTACAAGTAGCAGAGACAAATAACTATTTCTGCCCAAATCAGGCACTCAGTCTCCAACTGTCTAAATTCTAATCTATTTTCCCAGAGTCACCTGATTATGTGACTCTCTAAGCCAATGAGAACCATACTTCCAGATGACCTCAGGGCCACACTCTGTCTATGAAACTCTCTCACCGTTGTATTTTTCCATTTGGTTTACCGTTATTTTAAAAACTGGACTATCTTACAAAAATGCTTCTGCTCTTCCATTATACAACACAAATTGTGACATTCAATTTGGATATTTCATTATTGTTCACTATGATCATTCCAACCAAATTTATGGTCAAGTTCTTTAAAAATATGAAATCAATAATAATTTGAAAATTAAATTCTAATCTATACCCAAAGTCACCCTCTAGGCTAATGAGAGCTGCACACCCAGATGACTTCAGGGTCACACCCTATCTATCAAACTCTGTGACCATTGAATTTTTCTTTTTGGTTTATTGTTATTTTAAAATCTATACTCTTCTTTGTGTTTGTCTTAATTTCCTTCATTTCATCTTTTTCATTATTTTTTTCCATTAGCGTCATCTTCTTCACTTTGTTTTGTTGTCATCGATGTCACTTTTTTTATTCATCATTTTTCTTTCTTTTTTCTTTTTTCTTTCTTTTTCTGTCTTTCTTTCTTTCTTGTTTCTTTCTTTTCTTTATCTTTTTTCTTCTTTCTTCTTTCTAAAACTAAAAATCACAAATTAATTAGAAAAAGCTAGAAATGTAGAGAAATCACTTTGTATTACTTTAGAACCAAGAGATTTTCCCCTTTGTATACTATTTAAATCCATCCTATCTGTTTTGCCATTTCCTTTTGTATAATTCCCTCTCCAACTAAAAAGATTTTTCTTCCTTCTTTTTATCCACTTTGTATATTTAATCCCAACTTACTTTACCTTCATTGTTTTAGAAGTGTTGTTTTATTATTTATTCTGCCTATCCATTATGCAACATATATATAACAGGAAGGATTTATTGAACAAATCATTCAATATATCCATTCACTCTAATGATGACATACACCATTACACATAAATAAATGCACCCTAACAATTTTTTTCATAGAAGTTAATTTTCTTCTAAATAATATCATCATCATCATCAAGTCATGATAACTGCATGAATTCCCATTAAGTAAACATATCAAACATTGTAATAATCAAATTATCATACTGTGGTATATTCACAGGTCCTGCAAGTAAAGAGTTAAATAAAGAATATTATACTTTTTACATATTGAAGTATTTTGCAATAGCTCTTAAGTAAACATATCAAACATTGTAATAATCAAATTATCATAATGTGGTATGTCCACAGGTCCTGCTAGTTCTTATTAAAATCCATTCATAAATGTTAAATAAAAAACTACAATATTATTTGGATTATTCGGACTATTGTCCTCATCTTCATTGTTATCTGTACAATGTTTCGGCCGATGTGCCCTCCAGCCTTCTCCAGGTATTTCTTATCAGACTCAGGAACTTTCTCAGACTTGGGAACCTTCTTTTCGACCTCGGACCTTCTTGTCATAATTGCGTTTAAAGTACCGTGATGGCTCCTGATTACAACAAGAGGGTTCCTGAGTTCAGAAAGAAGGTTCCAGAGTCTGTAAAGAAGGTTCCCGAGTCCGACAAGAAATACCTGAAGAAGGCTGGAGGGCACATTGGCCGAAACGTTGTACAGATAACAATGAAGATGAGGACAATAGTCCGAATAATCCAAATAATACTAAGAATCAAGATTCAGAGAAATAGTAAAAAACTACAAATCAACAATTGGGGAACTTGTTTGAAATCTCAACTGTAGACACTTGAGTTTATCAGAGAAGTTCACTAGAGATATTTATTTGAATTTTATTATTTCCTTCTTATTATATAATGGCTTATTTACTCAACATCTACTTATATATAGAATATCATGTGACATCTCAGTACGGACTTATAAGAAGTTCTATTATGGCAATATGAAATGCCACTTGAAGGGAACATGATTTGTGTTACCATGGCAACAGAATTGCAAACGATGTACAGCTTCAAAACTGACAGATTTTTTGAATAAATATTAATGTTAATTCAACAAATACAAAAACCAGTCAAATATTATTTCAGTATTTATTTGTTTTTTCTTTTGTACACATACATGCACACATCATCATCATCATCATCATCATCATCATCATCATCGTCCTGTTCACAGATTCCCTTGACAGTGTGTGTATGGGGGGGAGTGAGATCTTTGTTTAATGGCATATCAACCTTCACGGGGTAATTTAATGCCAAAGTCATCCTTGTACATATTTACCAACCCCTCCACATGAGTAGGATATGACACAGTCAATTTCTCAAGAAGAATCTAACAGTCTTGAATTCAGGGTTTTCCTTCTCATGAACTGGTTACCTAACCAAAGTTAAAGAGCCCAGTCTGTCCTACGTTTTACCCATAGCTAGAGGGAGAATAATTGGATGCATACTTTTCCCAAGTGTATAAGCGCTATGTGAAATGCAAATAGTCTCAGCCAGGATTTAAACTTGTTTTACTGTGTCCATTTTCTATGACAATAACCATTACACCATGCACCTCCAAAGCCATCCTTGTAGAAGAATAGTAGTGTTAATATTTAACTGATAGCTAGGGGATACGTCGGTTCATACCTTTCCCAAGGGTATTAGTATAAAAGTGAACATAATTGGGCAACTGGAGTTTAAACTTGCATACTATGAATTTGCAGTCCAGTATGTTAGCCACTAGGCCATGAGGACCCCACCCCCACCCCTAATGTGTGTATGTGTGAGGGTGCTTCTGCAAAAGGAAACTTTATTTGCTTTCTGGACAAATTTGTAATCAACTCTAAGCTACAATGATCTTGGCACCTCTGGGAGTAGGGTGAGTGTCTCCCATACCCCCTACTCCTCTGCAGATACTTCCAAAACTTTCTTTGAGGTCCTATGCCAAGTTTCACCAAGATTGGCCCAGTAGCCTAGGGGGCTTTATACGCAATAAGAACACTAGCAAAAGAAGATAATTATATATATATATATATATATATATATATATATATATATTTATATAAAGATAGGTAGATATCCTGGTTATTTGTTCATATCAATTTATTGGCCTTATCTGTGTGAATAACTCGGATTAAAATCAAATATGTTTGTTCCGAGATAAACACCAGGTTGCATTATGTAGATTTACTTTGTTGAAGATTCACAATTTTGTGCTCTCAAGATAAATTGTAGTTGCCGCATGCAGCATCACTGATGATGCATCCTGATGCATTTTGACAACCACAGTGTACCAACTTGAACTTGTAATGCCCCCCCCTCCCACGCCTGAAATTCCAAGTGATAGCAAATCTCCTTATCTCTCCAGCATTCTGGTCAGTTCTATTCTAGCCAATTTCAATGGTGCTGAGTTTTAGGTAATCTCAGTCGTTCACCGGATCTGTACACTGACTCTCATTTCCAGTATTATTATTATTAAATAGACTGAGATAGATAGATAGATAGATAGATAGATAGATATGAACAGACCGAGTTAGATTGATAGATAGATAGATAGATAGATATGAACAGAGATAGATAGATAGATAGATAATGAACAGACCAAAATAGATAGATAGATAGATAGATAGGTACAGACCAAGATAGATAGATAGATAGGTACAGACCAAGATTGATAATCGATAGATAGATAGATATGAACAGACCAAGATAGATAGATAGATAGATAGATAGATATGAACAGACCGAGTTAGATTGATAGATAGATAGATAGATAGATATGAACAGAGATAGATAGATAATGAACAGACCAAAATAGATAGATAGATAGATAGATAGATAGGTACAGACCAAGATAGATAGATAGATAGGTACAGACCAAGATTGATAATCGATAGATAGATAGATATGAACAGACCAAGATAGATAGATAGATAGATAGATATGAACAGACCGAGTTAGATTGATAGATAGATAGATAGATATGAATAGACTAGGATAGATAGATAGATAGATAGATTATGAACAGACCAAGATAGATAGATAGATAGATAGATAGATATGTACAGACCAAGATTGATAGATCGATAGATAGATAGATATGAACAGACCAAGATAGATAGATAGATAGATATGAACGGACCGAGTTAGATTGATAGATAGATAGATAGATAGATATGAATAGACTAGGATAGATAGATAGATAGATTATGAACAGACCAAGATAGATAGATAGATAGATAGATAGATATGTACAGACCAAGATTGTTAGATCGATAGATAGATAGATATAAACAGGCCAAGATAGATAGATAGATATGAACAGACCAAGATAGATAGATACATAGATTGATAGATATGAATAGACCAGGATAGATAGATAGATAGATAGATAGATATGAACAGACCAGATAGATAGATAGATAGATAGATATGAACAGACCAAGATAGATAGATAGATATGAACAGACTAAAATAGATAGATAGATAGATAGATAGATATGAACAGACCAGGATAGATAGATAGATAGATATGAACAGACTACGATAGATAGATAGATAGATATGAACAGACCAGGATAGATAGATAGATAGATAGATATGAACAGACTAAGATAGATAGATAGATATGAACAGACTAAAATAGATAGATAGATAGATAGATATAGACCAAAATAGATAGATAGATAGATAGATATGTACAGACCAAGATAGATAGATAGATAGATAGTAGATAGATAGATAGATAGATGAACAGACCAAGATAGATAGATAGATAGATAGATAGATTATGAATAGACCAGGATAGATAGATAGATAGATATGAACAGACCAAGATAGATAGATAGATAAATAGATAGATAAGATCAGACCAAGATTGATAGATAGATAGATAGATAGATATGAACAGACCAAGATAGATAGATAGATAGATAGATATGAACAGACCAAGATAGATAGATAGATAGATAGATATGAACAGACCAGGATAGATAGATAGATAGATATGTACAGACCAAGATTGATAGATAGATAGATAGATAGATATGAACAGACCAAATAGATAGATAGATAGATAGATAGATAGATAGATATGAATAGACCGGGATAGATAGATAAATAGATTGTGTAAAATACTGTAAACTGTTTTGTTCTTATTTTGATGGGGATTATATGGCTGTCTGTGTGTAGAAGAACGTTAACCCTTTCACTGGTGCATTTTAATATCCATGGAACTGTGTATAAAAGACTGTTAACCCTTTCCTTGTTTTGAGATCCACATGTGATTCTCAATGTTTCTTCATATTATGATGGGGGATTCTATGGCAGATAGTATCACAATCCCTTTGGATCTGGGAGTAATGGCAATGAAGGGGTAATCTACACACCCCAGATCTCCAGAACTGGATCTTCACCATGATGTAATTTAGTGTTATATCCAGGACATCCATTTGTAAGTGTGTGTGTGTGTGGGGGGGGGTCTGCAAGGTGAAATGGCAAGGCATTTCAAAACTAATTGGGAATAGGATAAGTTGAATTCGTACCTGGAAGTTAACTTAAGTTTAACTTAATGAGTAAGATCAAAAGTCTCTTTTCTCTGTCCCCACCCCCCGGCTCACTTGAAACAGGATCAAATAAATCTGGTGTAAAACTGTATCATTACATTTGTTATTTGTGAAACTTGACCAACCCTTGATTGGTAGAAAGAACGTGACAGATTCACATGCAGACAACAAAATAGTATATCCAAAAATTATTTCAACTTCCAGTAGTGAGCCACCTGAAATATAGTGCATTATCATACGACTATCATGTTAGTATAACATCTATAGGGCAAGTTTAGCTCAGTCAGTAAAGCACCTGCCTAAGAGTCTTTTATTCTTATGTGACTAAGCACATGTGTCCCCTCCTTGTTCCCAGAGTTTATTGACATAGGACAAATCTGTAAGTGGTTTCAATCTCTTTTTAACTCACACTTCATGTTCCTTGGAACATTCTTGTATCCTTTTTATGCTCTGGGACTGGAACTATGTTTCATCTTTGTATGTTGTTTTAATTAAGTGACTTTGTCTTTTCCCTACCAAATATTCTGTGTTGGGTTACCCTCATTTAGATAACCTAATGCATTGTAGGAATGCAGGTTTAGATTTGAACTAATACCCTACTAATTTTTATATCATGTGTATAGTTAAATGTTAATATTCTTTATTAAATTGACTTTGTCTTATTCTTACTGAAATCTTCAAATGTTCAGTGTTATCATTTTGATAGCTAAATGCATTATAAGGATATGGATGTAATCTTCAAACTAATACCCCATTTATTCTTATAGAAGTTACTTTGCTCCATAATTTCAGAGTATGAATCTATCTGTATATAAAGTAATTTGTAAAGATATCAATTTAAAGAAAGAGAAGAAAAAAAGAACTGCTGTCCAAATTGTAGCTTCATTTAGTTTGATTCAAATCTTACAGAGAAAATATTTTTTATTAGTATTGACTCATCTGTCAATTCCACCAAAATTTTTGTTTTATTATTAATATTATATAGAATTGTAATTCTTGGAAATCTAATAGAATTAAATCAATTTATTAAGGTTTTTTAAATTTTCTATTGATATTTTTGGACTTCCTCTTTTAATGATTTTATAAATCAGGAAAGTAGATGTTATTTCCTAGTGATTATTTCAGTATCAATGAAATAATAATAATGATAATAATGATATACATATATATATATATATATATTTCTCTGTGTGTGTGAGGAGTAAAGGTTGGGTAAATCCAACAAAATGTAGTTGAAAATAGAGGAAAAATGTGGATAAAACAACACAAGTAAATTCAAATGATATTTCGCCTCGGTATTTGGAGAAGCTTTTTGAATCGCAAAAGACTGAGGTGAAATATCATTTGAATTTAGTCGTTGTGTTGTTTTATCCACATTTTTCCTCTATTCTCAACATACACACACACACACACACACACACACACACATATATATATATATAATGTGTATTTTGGCAGCACGTTATTATTTAGTCAGGTTTTGTTAAAGACCAGGGGCTGGTTTAGATCAGTTGGTAGAGCACCCACCTAGGAATCGCAAGGTTCCTGGTTTCATACCCGGTCCCCACTAACTCATCGCATGAGTAGCACAGATTGGGTAATCTGATCTGTGCAGTAAAGTGGGGTGTTGACGGTAGGTGAAAAAAGCTAGCAAAAAGGAGATAAACTCCCTCGCTATCTGGCACTCCTCTAACTGTACTTTTCTTTTTTGTTAAAGACCAGGGAATATTTTTTCTTTATGATCTTAAAGTGTAGATGTTCAAGTTTTCTTGTTGTACATATATATATATATATATATATTATATATATATATATATATATATCAGGCATGCTGTTCATGTTTGCTTGTTCCAGCACATCTGTTTTGGGCACTTTGTCCTGCCAGCGTATGTGTAGAATGCGGTGTAGACATCTGAGGTGGAAATTGTCCAGTTTCCTCACTTGGCATGAGTATGTGATCCAGGCTTTGCTACTGAATAGGAGAGTACTGAGAATGCACACTTTGTAGATGCACAGTTTGGTTCTCTTAGTAAGGTTGGTATTGTCCTAGACTCTCTGGCTCAGTTTGGCCATGACTGCTGCTGCTCTGGCGATTCTGCTGTTGACTTCACTGTCAGAGGAGATTGAATTGGCAATAGTGAACTCAAGGTACTTGAAGCTCTCCACTGTTTCCAGGCTGTACCTGTTGATGACAATGCCTGCGAGAGACAACTGCATTGGCTTGGTTACATCAGGGGGATGGACTAAGGCCACATCACCCAAAGACCTACTGTGTGGTGAATTAGTAGAGGTCACCCAACCGGTAGGGAGCCCATGCCTGCACTTTAAAGATGT
>CM042141.1:94880810-94885810 GCA_023376005.1 Doryteuthis pealeii
TCTCTCCCCCTCAAAAAACAAAAAAAAAAAAACAAACAACTTCTCATTATCCTGTCAAACATTGGGATATCAACATTATCACTCACAGATACGTTATTTTTGTCTTATATATTTGTCAGAATTAAATCCAGAGGAAATCTCTAAATTAAGATGTTAATATATATATATATATATATATATATATATATATATAAAATTGGGGAAGTGACCTATCAGCTGAACAGTGAGGGAGTCTATCCCCTTTTTGCTAGTGCTAGACCAGGGAGATTATTCATGCATCTGAGGTGGAGCGCCACACCTACTATCAGCTCCCCACTTTATCATACAAACTGGGCTACTCATGCATTGAGTAGGCGAGTGCTGGTATCGAACCCAAAACCTTCTGATTCCTTCGATGATGGTTTACCAATTGAGCTACACACACACACACACACACACACACACATATATATATATATATATATATATATATATGTATATAATGAGGTCTCAGAAGTGTCAGTATTTCATCATTAGGTTTAGTCACCTTACTTTACAGTTTGGCAGCACCCACCTTCTCTTAATGTTTTTATTTATTCATTTATTTATTTTTCTGAGTAGAAAATACGGAGCCATTTAGTCATGGGGTTTAGGTACTGGATGGACATGTATGCTGAAAAGGGGTGGATTCCTTGAGTAAAAACTGTGATATTATAAAAAGTACCTGGTACCTATTACTTAAGCCTAACATTCATCATTTAGATGTAGATATAGTATAAATAATTTATTCATATATCTAGATTGTAAATGAGAATAATCTAGAATAGATTGTTTTAATCTTTTTAAATGCATGTCATCATGTCATTTTTTTCTATTAACTGCATCTGGTGGTGAGACTCAGGTTCTGGAGGTCTGATGACTGTGGAGTCACCCTTTTGTCATTAGGTTCATTCTGACCTGGAGTGTCTGTTAGAGTCCCATCAATGTTCAACTGAATTTTTGAAAATTATGAGTATTACATAGAAAATGTGGAGCTGTTTAATAAATAACAAGTCTTTTTTTTAAATGTCCACAGTTATGCAAAATCTAATAATTTTTAATGGAATGAAGGATGGTTAGTTGATGGGTTAGATTTTACGCCATGTCAACCCTTGTAGGATTATTTTATACCAAAGATGTTTTATTCATTTTTGATGGGAATTCAATTTTTTTAAAAACCCAATCTTTTTTTAACACATTTTCTAAAATTCATTTTTCCTATTTAACCCATAGATGGGACACTAACAGGTACTACCACTCCGGGTCAGGGTGGACCTAGGAGTAATGTCAATGAAGGTATCTGAGGTTGAGATTCAAATTCTGGAGGTCTGAGCAATGTGGAACACCATTTCATCACCATTGCTCCCATGTCCACTCTGACCTAGAGTAGTATTACCTGTTAGGGTCCCATCTTTGGGTTAAATAGAAAAAGAATGGTTTTAAAACAAATTGAGTACCCATCAAGAATGAATAAAACAAAATGTCTTCAGCATAAAATGACTCAATGGGTTTACATACAGTAAAAACCAATCCACCAACGATCCACACTCCCCAAAGCCCCAGAATAGGAACTTACACCACTAGATGCAGTTTAATGTCATACACAGGATACTGATTGATTGATTGATTGATTGATTTTAATGGCATGTCAACCCATCCAGGATTATTTTATGCCAAGTGGTAGTTTGTGAGAAATAGTCAAATTTATTGTTATGTCTTTTTTTTTTCAAGGGTTTTTATTGATTTTGACAGTAGATTGTTTGCAGTTGTTTGTTGCTACGAGGATTGGAAATCAGTTTAAGGGATAAGTTTATAGGGTAAAGTTAAAGTTTATTATAAGCAATAGTTTGGTATAAAGTTTGTTTTTTTAAAACAATTTTTATAAACATTTTTTTTTCTATTTAACCCATAGAAGAGACCCTAACAGGTACTACCACTCCGGGTCAGAGTGGAACAGGGAGCAATGGTGATGAAGGGGTACTCCACACTCCCCAGACCTCCAGAAATGGGACCTCACCCTCAGATAGAGTTTAACATCATGAACACCTTCAGTCATTGCCTTCTAGCACATACAAAAAGGTTGGGGGCTTGCCATAAGGTCAATAGGGTTGGGACAATCATATAGATGCTAGGGCTTGATGTGACCAGCTGATTGACCGGAGGGAGCCTCTCCGACCGCCTGTCTAGTCTAAGTAAGGGGCTAAGTGAAGTGTTGCATCATCCACCAGGATTCCATCCTTAAGCATCATGGGTCGCCACCCACGGCCAACAGATGGCCCTATTGGGGGGGGGGTCGTCTTATCCTTCTGCAGAGGTGCAGCCTGTGTATTCTAAAGCCCCAGCCAACAAGGCCCAGGATATTGAATTGAAGGAGGCTAATAGACTGAATAAAGGGGTTAATGATACTTGGAAATATGTTATTGGTCTTTGTTAGCTTCTTTTTTTTTTTTCAGAATTTCTGCTAAGTGAAAAGAGAATTGGTCTAAATTCATAAGCATATGCCACATTCAATATACAATGGATTTCCATGTCTCATTTATAAAATGAGTGGCAGTGAATATTATTAATCATTATGTAGATATTTCTGGTTTTCTTTCTGATCTAATTGATTTGTATTTATAGGCGTTGATATAGAGAGATCAACAAAACAATTAGTAAGGAAATTGGCAGAGGCTGGTTCAGCTCAGTTGGTAGAGCATCTGCCTAGGAACATCAAGGTTTGATACTGGGCCTTGCTAACTCAGCACATACAGGGTGTTTGGGATAAATTTGACATATTTATATTTGGTTATTGTTCTCCATAGGTTGGAGGTATTGACGCACACTACACATGATTTAAAAGCTTGGACCCTTCTTCATTCATATATATGATGACAGAATGAATGACTGAATTGGATATGTGCAGTAAAGTGGGAAGCTGATGATAGGTGTGACGCTCCACTTCAAATCCAAAAACAATCTCCCTGGTCTAGCACTAGAGAAAAGGGGATGGACTTCTTGACTGTCCGCCTGATACCAACAATAGGCCACTCAGCCGACTTTACTTTACTACTTTATTGGAGTAAGGTGAGGAAATTTACTACCTTATATATATATATATATATATATATATATATATATAATAAAATAAATATATAAAGGTTTTACATATCTATTTATTTGGTGACAAAGGAACATTCACGACCATATTGGTTTCATGCGATGCAATCATCAGGTGAAGATTTTCAAATGCCTATATATATATATATATATATATATATATATATATACACACACACATATATATATCTATTTATTTATATTTGTTTTTTTATATCTATCTATATACATATATTTATCTATATATATATCTTTATATATGAATGTATATAATATTTGTATCTTGCATATCTATTTATTTATATATAGATTTATTCATATCTGTCTATCTATCTATCTATCTCTCTCTCTCTCTCTCTCTCTCTCTCTCTATCTATCTATATATATATATATATATATATATATATATATATATTTATACATATGCAGAAATATATATGTGCATATGTATATATATATATTTACTCATATCTATTCACACACACACACACACACACACACACACACACACACACACACACACACACATATATATATTATACTAAGAAATGCACAAATTTCTCTAATTGAATATTAATAGTAGATACATTTATTCACATAAATAGAACAAGGTCAGATGCAATTGTACAGACATTTTTTATGCATAGAAAATTGGATCAAGCATTATTAGGATGCTAAAATTCCCTACTTCTAATTCATGTTACTTAATGATTATTGTATATATATATATATATATATATATATATATATATATATATATAATCACATTGTGGAGTTTGGAAGAAAATTGTCAGTGACAAAGATGAGATCAAGAGATGATGAATGAATTCATATCATAACAGGTTCTAAAACTACAGCTAAAATATATTGCAATAC
Organism: Doryteuthis pealeii; assembly: GCA_023376005.1. Lineage (NCBI taxonomy): Eukaryota > Metazoa > Mollusca > Cephalopoda > Myopsida > Loliginidae > Doryteuthis > Doryteuthis pealeii. The sequence continues at coordinate 94,884,804 of CM042141.1, forward strand.
TTGTTATGATTTTTGTGACCATTTTTTAGACTGCAAGTGGGAACACTTTACCATGAAGATCCCTTGTGTTCCTTAGTGTTAGGCAGAATCCTTGTGTTCCTTAGTGTTAGGTAGGATCCTTGTGTTCCTTAGTGTTAGGTAGAATCCTTGTGTTCCTTAGTGAAGAATCCTTGTGTTAAGGAGAGCGCTTGGTTGCTGATCTGTTCATCTGTGTTGAATACAAGCAAATGAATGGATTTCAAGATCGATGATTAGATAATTAACTAACTACGTATTTGAGTGTGTTGATTGGATGGCTTTAATCCATGCACCCATGCAGAGTCTTTTAGTTTAAGTGGTGGGCCATAGCACACCTTATATGACAAAATAATCCAACAACACTATCTAAACTTGTTATAAACAACATAAGTTGATTTTGATGTGTGTTCACTAGGTTTACATAATGTTTTCAAATTTAACCAAATTTTCAAGCTTGACAATAAAACAATATTGGGTAAATAAGCATTATACATACTAGCAAAAGAAAAACGCCCTCTGGGTGGGGTAAAAAAATTTTGCCTGATGGGGGGTTAAAAATTCAATGTCAGAGGGTTTGTATCTTAAGTAAGTAAAATCATTAAATTAATTAAAGGAGTAAAAAAAAAATAAAGCCATTTGAAATGGAAACTTAGTTCTGTCCCCCCCCCCCTCAAATAAAATGTTGCATGTATCTATTAATTATAAATTAAAAAATAATCATTTCAAATATTTTACACATGAATTTAACAGAAAATTGTTGGAATTATTTGTCCACTTTTTAGTTACTGAAAAAAGTGTGAGAATAAAAAATAATTTTTAAAATTGATTACAAATTTTGCAAATATTGTTTCCATTTAAATACAATTTTTTAATCAATTCTATAGTTTTTATAGTTTATTTATTTAGATAATATATAGTTTAATAATTTAAATTGTCATTATTACAATGGAAAGGTTTCAAATGTTGAATTAAGGAACAACTTTTATTTA
>CM042141.1:94890810-94944885 GCA_023376005.1 Doryteuthis pealeii
TGCCAAATTGGTTGCCTAACTAAGGTTAAAGTACCCAGTCTGCCCTACTATTTATGCATAGTTGGATTTATAACTCTTTCAAGGTTACTAGCGCTATGTGAAATGCAAACAGGTCTCATCTAGGATTTGAAATCAGTTCCCCATGTCCATTTCCTTTGATGATAACCATTACATCACAAACACCTCCTGACTTATAGTATTAAAATCCACTATTGCAAAGGCAAAATTCTTACATAGATATAACATAGTTACCAAACAAAAAACAACAAAAAACAAACCCTTGCAAATCCGTCTTAAATAAACTACCGACATATCTTTAAATGTTACAAAAACATTTAGCATCAAGTTTTGTGTTCTTCTAACTTCTAAACGTTTGCTGCTATTGCCACCATTTTTCATTGGATTTCATCGGGGGCCGTATCTATCTTTTTTCTGGGTTCCATATTGGTTATCATCAAATCAGGAACATGGAGACTTAATTTGTGTACACATAATTTCATTCATTTCCCTGATTCCAGCTTAACCACACGCATACAGGAGAATCAACACAGACACAACATGTGTTCTGCCCTGATAGACACTCGCTTAACTCAAATTCTGAATCTTACTTTCCCAGGCTCATCTGATCACATGACCTTCTAAGCCAATCAAAGTGGCTCATTTAGGGTGTAGCTGGTTTCAAAGCTTGTCTGTCAAATTCTTGGTGATTTTCCATGACTTGATTTTAAATCCTAACTCCACTTCATTACAAAAACAATAGGCTGTGCCTATTCATTATGTAACAATAATACTTTATAAAATATCTGGAATATATCAATGACGGGTATCTTGTCTTCATGGGTGCTTGCTTAACTCTAATTCTAAATCTTACTTTTCCTAGCTCATCTGATCACGTGACCCTCTAAGTCAATCAGAAAGGTGTGCCTTGGGTGAACCTGGGGTCAAAGCTTGTCTGTCAAACTCTTGGTGATTTTCCAAGAGTTTATGATTAAATTCAAATTTTAATTACACCTCATTACAAAAATGATAAACTATACAGGCAAAAAAAAGTATTTTGTATATTGGACGAGAGCATTCAAATATAGAAATGTGGAAATATCATTAATTCTATATTAATACCAATCAAAACCTGATCAATAGTATTAAAATATTATTGTTCTTTTTTAAACATCTCATTAGAGACCAGGTAGTGCAGCTATACAGCAGCACTTTAGTTTGGAAGAATTTCCAATAGATAATCTAGCTGTACTTTTAACATATTAACATATACACCGGCAAAAACAAGTGCATTTTATATATTGGATGAGATTATTTAAATATAGAAATATAGAAATATCATTAATTGTTTTTTTCTAAGCCTTTCGTTAGAGTCCAGGTAGTGCAGCCATACAGTAGTCTTGACATGACTATAGTTTGGAAGAATTTTCAATATATAATTTAGCTGCGCTTTTAAAAGATTAACATACACACAAGCAGAAAGAAGTGCATTTTGTATATTGGACAAGATTATTCAAATACAGATATATAGAAATATCATTAATTCTATATTAGTACCAATTAAAACCTGACCAATAGTACTAAAATCTATTAGTGCTAAGGCAAAATTCACACAAAAAAAAAAAAAAATTCTATAAACAATTTAATTCTTTCCGTGACTGGCACTTATCTGCCAGCCATCTTCTAACTCTCACGTTTGTGTGCTTAGCATAAAAAAAAAAAATCTTATCTCAAGTGAAAACCATAGAGCTAACCAGTCTATTTGTGAATCTCTTGATGCAAACTTCTCTGAGGCGAGAAAAGAAAAATAAGTTTATTTTTATTGATTCAAGTTCATCTCTCATCATTCATAGTTGCATTTTCATTTCCCAACCTATCCACTAGATAATCATTAAGTAGTGATTCCCCATAAGATTACAGTTATGTCTTATCAGTAAATCAATTTTTATTTACATGAGTGATAGTAACATCAGGTGCAAAGTATTGCCCAAGGTGCTCAAACTATTAAATCTGAAGCATCAAGCAGCTTACTTGCCACACTTCCAAGATACATCCCCCACCCCACCCCGCAACGCCCCCCCCCCAACCCCTCATATTGGCTACAGTCACTTTGCTCTTCATTGGTTCATCATTGATTTGTATATGATTTTACAAGTTTTATTGATTTACTTTCAGATATAAAAACTCATAAGAAAATATTTCACGCAGAGCTAAATGAATCATCATCATTATAACTATTCAAATAAACACGTTGAATGCAATTTGATTCTTTTGAGTATAAAGAGCACTATCTTTATGATACACTCTTTGAGGCCAATATTCCACATTGAGCACTATTTTATGATACTATCTTTGAGGTCAATATTTCAGAGTGAGCACTATTTACCATTTGAGGTCAATATTTCAGATTGAGTACTATTTTATGATACTGTCTTTGAGGCCAATATTTCAGAGTGAGCATTATTTTATGATACACTCTTTGAGGTCAATATTTCAGAGTGAGCACTATTTTACTAAGTACTCTTTGAGCCTAATATTTTAGAATGAGCACTATTTTACTCTACACTCTTTGAGCCCAGTACTTCAGAGTGAGCACTATTTTACTGTATACAATTGAAGTCAATATTTCACATTGAGCACTATTTTATGATACACTCTTTGAGGTCAATATTTCAGAGTGAGCACTATTTTTATGATACACTCTTTGAGGCCAATATTTCAGATTGAGCACTATTCTATAAAACACTCTTTGAGGACAATATTTTAGAATGAGCACTATTTACCATTTGAGGTCAATATTTCAGAATGAGCACTATTTTACTCTACACTCTTTGAACCCACTATTTCTGATTGAGCAATTTTTTACTCTACACTCTTTGAGCCCAGTACTTCAGATTGACCACTATTTTATTATACACTTGAGCATTCATACTATGTATATGCAATTTTTTTTCTAAGTACAAAGAGCTAATATCTACAAAAAAGAAGACACTGACCTAAACATGCACAATAAATTAATTCTGTTTATGAATTTAGATTGTATTAGACATTTTTGATACTGATTAACATATATCATCATCATCAACATCATCATCATCAAGTTGTGCCAACAACAGGAATCTCTATGATTCCCAGTTGCTACCCATCTCTATCACCCATTGCTCCTAGCAGGTCCTCTGCACAGCCTTCCGATGTCCATGTCTAGCTGATCGATGTAGCTTTTTACTGCCCAACCCACACTGGTGTTTACATATGTTGGTGACCAAAGGAAAATGTCACTTATGAGCTTATCCTTGCTTCTCCAGCAGTGTCCAGCATATCTTACCTGGATGGTTTGTGTGATAGGAAGAAAGGGCTGTACAGTTGCTTCCAGGATTTGTTCAAGACAGCATGGAACATCCTTGCACAGTTTCCATCTAGTTTTTCTCCAAGCATTTCATCCGATACCCATATGGGTAGCCCTGACATGCCTGCAGCTTCGAAGAATTTTTGCTTTATCTTATCAGAGAGATCAAATATAAATATGATCAATAATTTGTCTATAGCAGTACATGGCTTTCTTATGCATTTATGGACATTGTTTTCTGTAGATGAGATATTACTGTCTAGGTATATGAACTGGTCAACTAATTTCAGGGGTTTACCATCATGTTGTTTGTAACATATGAAATCTGTTTTATCTGAGTTCAGATGGAGGTCAATGTCCCTGGGTGCTTTCTCTAGGCTATGCAGCAGTGATTTGATGTGTGCAGGTGTATTTGCTAGAAGTGCTAGATCATCTGTCTAGTCTGCATCTGTAATAGTTTTTAATGAATATCGCCCGTTTCTTTCCTTTTTTAGCATGAAGGATTGCACACAGACAAAAGAAGTGCATTTTGTGAATTGGATGAGATTATTTGAATATAGAATTATTTTTTCCCAAGTGTTTTGTTTGAGTCCAGGTGATGCAGCTAGACTCTAGCACTGATATAGCTACAGATTGAAAGAATTTTCAATATATAATCTAGCTGTGCTTTTACAATATTAACATACACATTGGAAAAATGTGCATTTTGTATATTGCATGAGATCATTCAAATATAGGGAATATGCAAAGATCTTAAATTCTTTCTCTCAAGACATTTTGTTAGAGTCCAGGTGGTGCAGTCATAGAGTAATACAGCCATGCCTACAGCTTGAAAGAATGTTTAATATATAATCTAGCTGTGTCTTTAAAAGATTAACATTCACACAGGCAAAAAAGAAGTGCATTTTGTATATTGGATGAGATTGTTTGAATATAGAAATATGGAAATATTAATTCTTTCTCTCTAAGTGTTTAATTAGAGTCCTGGTGGTGCAGCCTTACAGTAGCACTTACATGGCTACAGCTTAGAAGAATGTTCAATACATACTCTAGCTGTGCTTTTAAAAGATTAACATACACAGAGGCAAAAAGAAATGCATTGTATATTGGAAGAGATTGTTTGAATATGGAAATATTAATTCTTTCTCTCTAAGTGCTTAATTAGAGTCCTGGTGGTGCAGCCTTACAGTAGCACTTACATGGCTACAGCTTAGAAGAATGTTCAATACATACTCTAGCTGTGCTTTTAAAAGATTAACATACACACAGGCAAAAAGAAATGCATTTTGTATATTGGATGAGATTGTTCGAATATGAGAAAACGGAAATATCCTTAATTCTCTCGTTGATTAATTCTGATATGATTATTTACAGAGTCTTTGATGTTTTCTAAGAGAGAGAGAGAATAATAAAAAGAAAGATAAGAAGAATGGCAAAATGGTTTCATTGACAGGATCAGTGAATTGAAACAGAAGAAAACAGGCCCAGCAATATCTTTCTATTCCTTTCGTTTCTTTTCATAGCAGTTTATGCCTTTTTCGATAATGTTAAATCTTCTTGTGTTTGGCAACCATCTACCAAAATGAGTCGTCCATTTGACCATCCTATATTTCATTCATAGAATTGCCATCTGCTTAAACTAGTTCTCCTCATCAGTAAGCTTTTTCCAGTTAATAGCAGAACTTCAAAGACAATATCTTTCTTTGATGTTCCAGTCTCAACCATAACTCCAATCCCAAACTCAAACAATTCTCTCTATTCTTACACTGTTTCTTTGAAAACCAAATTTGCTCATGTACTTCAAAGTAAGGAACCATTCCAAATTGCCATTTCTTAAAGATAAGACAAATTGTAAGATTTGGACAATTGCAGACTCAAGGATCCTACACTGAATAGTTATATAATAATTACCTTAACTGTCTACAATATGTATATATATATATATATATATATATATATATATGTGTGTGTGTATGTGTATATGATTTATTAGTCAAATTCTACGCCTTACCTGAAGGTGGCTGATGATGGACTAGTGGTTAAGAAGTCTGACATGAAAATTCAGTTGGGTTTTGATCCCAACCGGAGGTAGCCTGCTAAGTCTAGCCACACTGAGGAGATGAGATACATCAAAACACAGTGTTTGCGGATGACAATATATATATATATATCTGGTGATTGCTACTTCTTCACAGAAGAAGGCCATTTCTACAAGTAGTTCAGTTCTAAGCACGCAGATGGCCCAGGCGTCAACTTGGTTTTTACTCAATATATATGGATATATACATGGATATATATGTATATGCATGCATATATATATGCATATGCATATATATTTATATATGCGTATTTATATGCATATATGTAATATATATGTATATGCATATATGTATATATTTGCATATGCATATGGATATATATATACATATACATTCTTTTATTTTCATTTGAAAACTCTGACAGTGTTATTGCTTGGAGAAAAATTATTTTAAAAAAGGAAAGGGCAAATGATATGCACCGACTGAAAATAATCAGTCGGCACTATTATAATTGTGAAAAGGAAAAAATACAGAAAGAGTTGCCTAAGTAAAATATACTTAAGTGCTCCATACACTAAGTAGAACCAATATATAATAAAGTAAGCCTAATGAGGGAGAGACTATCTACCTAGGTTTCTCCTAATGGATCATCAGGATAATTATGACTCTTCACGGGCCGGACCATTTAAATTTAAATATCTTGTTAAGCTTACTAAATCTTCATGAACTTGACTACAGAATCAACCCATCGAACGAAATTGACTGATAAACATTTGAAAGCAATTCTGATTGGATGTAGCAATTCCAAACCAAACATTGACGATATCTTGAAAGGCAAACTTCAGTTTCACAAATCTCACTAAACCTTTCTGCTAATGTTGCTTTCTTTGATAATGTTTTGAAAATAAATACGTTGGTTAAATGTTTTTGTGCATCTTACGCTACTCATACATGGAAAGATAAATTTTGTATTACATCTTTTTCTGGCTTGCAAGTATTGAGCACAATAATAATGTGGCCCACACTCATTATTTTTTCAATTATCCAGCCCACCATGAAAAAAGTTTGTTGAACCTTGCTCTAAACCAAAGATAAAAGGATTTCACAATTTCTAATGGAACATCATTCAATAAAAATGGATATCATTAGGTATTATTCATTACCAAACTCTTCATCATTCAAAACTGAAGCCAAAAGTAAAACACTTTTGTAATCCCCTCAACAAAAATGATGTAAATATAAGTAATGTATTTATTTTTGGTCTTTTACATACATTTTGGGTAATAGAATTTCAATGGTGTCAATTTTGGATCATAAAAGAGTGCTCATTATTCGTGACAGAACATGTATATTATAAAAATAACAAGACTAACATAGAACCAACACAGAGAGACAACCCCAGGAGGACCAGAGAGATATGTGGGGTAGCAAGAGGTTTTGTGTTTTAAGTTTAAAAGGTAACTGGTTAAGGACCTAAGTCTGAATGGCCGAGAGCATGTCTTGGGTGTCGGAAGTTGGTCCTTTTTCCCTCACATGCTCGGAGGGTTCTTCCAGTGAAAGCTCATAGGAGTTTGTTATTTTATTAACTTTTTATTTTTATTTTAATCCCCACAGATATGTGGCCTAAAAGAGAAAATGAACCCCAATACAACCCGATGGAAGAAGACAAACACATTAGAAGCAACTATTAGAAGAACTTAGGAAGTAGTATACAACATATGTTATACTGTAAAGTTTGGTCATAAATAGTAACTAATGATATCTGTTCTATTCCACTAGAAATAATAAACTCCTGGTAGTTTTGGTTTGGAAGAAAATTAGCTTTATATAAGGTGTGTACTTATTTATCGGCAACACTGTACTTATGTGCGACAAGTTATGTATTAACCATATTTTGTTAAATGTATAAAACATAAAAGAATTTCTCTTCTTTGTTTGGCTCTTCAAAGGACATTTCTGAAGTTTCTACAGAAATTCTAATAATTTTATGGGCTGAGCTTTGCTGGGAAACTTTTGTGCAATTTTCAAATAATATTTAATGATATTCTAATATAATTTAAGATCTGACATGGGGGACTTTTTTCTATGGAAGCCTCAAAACATCATTAGCATTATTGTATTTATTAAAATTAAAACGTCATTATTGATTATATTTATTGAACATATATGCACCTATTAACACACACATGCATGTATACTAATATATATATATATATATATATATATATATATATATATAGATAGATAGATAGATAGATAGATAGATATACATAATGTATAGATATGTATATATTTATTTAGGTGGTAAAATATGGAAATAAATTTGATGGTATGCAGAAATATAAATGAGAAAAAAAACCAAAATATTTCAAAAGATGAATCTATTTGTAGATGATGAAGTTAGTTAACTGTTTCATTTTTCTTTAAAACCTTCATCAGGACAATTGGATGAGTAGAGTATTGTCTAACGAGTTAAAATTCTTTTCAAAATGAAAAGAAAGAATGAGAAAATAGAGAAAATGTTCTTTTCTTTTTTCTTTAGCAGAATTCAATTAAAAAGAAATGATATATCATAGGTTTTCAAAAGAATATTTGAAATGTGATGCATTTTCAGAAATAATATATGATTAGATTTGATTTAAAAAGAAAAAAACAAAAAAGAAAAAAAAAAAAAACAAGAAAACTAACAAGTCCAATTATAACTATATTTACTAGTATATAATATTTATCAACTTCTTCACACGAGCAGGATGCAACACAAGGTCAATTTTTTAAGCAGAGTTTAACAGGTTTGAATTCAGAGTTTTCCTTCTCTTAGACTGGTTACCTAGTCAAGGTTAAGAGCCCAATCTGCCTTGCTATTTACCCATAGCTGGAGGGAAAGTAGTTGGATGGATGCATGCCTTTCTCAAGAGTATTAGCACCATGTGAAATGCAAACAGCCTCGTCCAGGATTTGAACTTGTCAAAAGAAGTGCCCTTGGTATAACACCATATCGCATGGTGAGAATTGTTTTTTAAAGCTCTAAGGAGTGTGGAGTATTACTTCAATGTCATTACTCCCAAGTCAACACTGACCCACAGTGGTAGGTACCTGTTAAGGTTCTGAGGGTCAGATAAAACTGTTCACACATTTAGGAAGGTTTATTATTATTAGTTGATTGAAATCACACAAGTTATTTGTATTATATAGAAATACTTCATCAGCATCAAGGTAGCCTATAATCGGTATCAGCCAGACATCAAGGGAGTCTATCCCCTTTTCACTAGTGCTACATCAAGGAGATTGTTTTTAGCATCTGAGATGGAACGCCACGCCTACCATCAGCTCCTCATTTTACCGCACAGATCCCAGTGCTACTCATACGCTGAGTTGGCGAGGGCTGGTATCGAACCAGGAACCTTGAGGTTTCTAGCCTGACACTCTACCAACTGAGCTAAACTGGGCCTGTAGAAATACTTGATATCCGTATGTAAAAAGAAAAAACAACTTTTATAAAACAATAACATAAAAAATGCAAATAGGAACATACACTGAACATGATTCCCTAATTTCTAGGCATAAAATAACCACAGATGTGTTGACATACTGCTAAAATCAATTAATTCCTTCATAAAAAGTAAAGTCATCGGGGTGGCCTAAAGTCTGTATCAGCCAGAAAGCGAGGCAGTCATTCCCCTTTTCACTAGCAATAGACCAAGTAGATTGTTTTGGCATTTAAGGTGGTGTGCTACACCTACCACCAGCTCCTCACTTTACCATACAGATCCCTGTGCTACTCATATGTTGAGTTGGCGAGGGCCCTACTGACTGAGCTAAACCAGCCCTAACTTTGTAGAATCATATTAAGTGATAGAGTATTTGACAAAGTTTATATTTATCTATTCGATTTTAACACATTTTAAATGAAGTGAGTAATGAAAAGAACAAAATGAAAGTCAACAACAGCTGATAAAATTGATCTTTATTGGCTTAAACCAGAAATAGTTATCTTAAAAGATCTTATTTGTATAGGTAAGGCTTATTAATTAAAACTACAATGAGACCCAACATTTTGACTTTGAAAAATACTTGATAATATATGTATTATGATAATTAGAAAAAAAAAAAAGCCTCCGGGTGGTGTAAAATAAATTTTTGAAAGATATTGCCTGAGGGGATGGGAAAATTAAATAAATAAAATAAAACATTTGATATCTTTTTAAAATTAATTTTACTTAAAAACATATTTGTTTTGTTTCTGATAAATTCATCTAAAGGAGAATAAGTATCAAAATTTTTATGAAAATTTGACAAATAATTGATTTTTCAAAGAATTTAAAAATCTTTATGTAGTAATGATACTGACTATAAATTAAATACTCATTGATAAACTTACTTAATTCTTGAAATGACTGTGACATAAGCAGTGACATAGTTTCGGTTACAGACAAATAGAGACCAAATCTCTATTATTAATAGAGATGTAAGTAATAATCTGTAGCAATATTTTCATTGTGAAGAATCCTGAAAATCTTAAATTAAAAGAGTGTCAGTGTAATGCAATATTTTCGAAATTTGTTGAAAATGTTTTCAAGAATAAGCAGAGACTAAATAGCAGATGTTGACAACATCTAATAGGTTTCTTAGCTTTTATCATTCAGTAATTCAGTTTGCATCAACAAAAGTTGATATCTTGAGACGTGAACAACGTGGAGGCTTTTCCAAAGCCATTGTGTTGCCTTTTGATGTTCTGGCATTTGCAAACCAATTTTCTCTGCTTCTGCAAGTGTCTGGCTTTAATATGAGCTCTTTGAAGTATAAATTTTGTGATCATATGTCCTTCCTGATTCGACTCTTCAAAAGATGTTTGGCAAAGCATCAGATCACTATCAAGGTCAATAGTAATTACTTTTGTAAAATGAAGCCTCTCTTAGAAAATCTTTCACTCTATATTAGCTATCTCAGAAATGTATATAACATGATAACATTATATAAACTACTAGATGATCTGTGGACCCAGTAGTTTTGCAATGAAACAGTTGTCAATGATGATATTGGGGCTTTTTATACAAGAAGGAGGATGGGTTCTAACTAACATGTCATAGTCATCTCCTCTATATCAATAATTTAGCTATCTCAAAATATATATAATATGATAACATTGTATAAACTACTAGACAACCTGTGGCACCAGTAGTTTCCCATTGTAACAGTGGTTCATGATGATACTGGTGTTTTTATATTGAAGGTTGTGTTTGAATTAGGATTTCATAGTTATCTCTGTTATATCAATAATTTAGATATAAATTATATAAATTAATTCTATATCTTAGAATGCGTATGACATGATAACATTATATAAACTACTACGCGAGAAGCTTGAATCCAGTTGTTTGACTGATGCTGAGTTGGCTTACAATTCCTTGAAGTTTGGAGTCTGGAAACCAACTGGAGGACATTTTGTGTCATTTATTGTTTTTAGAAATAACACAATGCCACTTCTTTTTCTCATGAGATTTTTATTTTCCCCCAAGTCACATCTGCCGAGTGAGAGCCACATCTTACTCTGTCAACACATAGTTGCAAACTCACCTAACATTCTCACCTCTCACTCTTCCTCTCTCCCACTTTGCCACGTGACACTTCTTGAACAGTAGAAAAAATGCCATGTGACATTATGCTGATTCATCCTTAAAAAATGTCCATGCTAACTGGCTCTTTCCATTCTCTCTCCTTCCCTCTCTCTATTATGTGACAAGACAACCTGTGGAGCCAGTAGATTCCCATTGAAACAGTTGTTCCTGATGATATTGGTGTTTTTATACAGGAAGGAGTGATGGGTTTAAATTAGGATTTCATAGTTATCTCTGTTATATCAATAATTTTGTTCAGTGGTTCCCAACCTTTTTTAGGCTAGCAACTCCTTAGCTTCTCAGTGGGTTTCTAGTGCCCCCCTCATACACACATGCAAACACAATATCTATTTTTGGTATGCTTCAAATTGAAAACAACAAGATTAAACACAAACATTCATTTTACAAATAAAACCTAATTTATTAAACCAATTAATCTAGCAATTTTAGCTGTGTCAGCAATTTGGAAGGGTAAATAAACATCTCCCCATAACCAATGTACCATATTTCATTGTCTACATAGTTAATGGGATGGATGTGCTTGGTGCAGGGATATCAGATTCTCAACATCGGACTGGAACTTGCTCAGAAGGTTTTACTTTGTTTAGTTTCTTGGAAAGAAGTAAGGTGACTGCATTGAAGCCCTGTTCTACTAAATAGGATGTTGGAAAGGCAATAAAGTAAATCACTGATTTTGGACTATGTAACAAAACTATGCATTTTTTATTGTTTTATTCTGTATAAACTGCACATTTTTCCTTTTACCTTAGTAGTAAAGTAAAGTAGATGGAGTGGCCAATTGTCGGTATCAGCTGAACAGCAAGGGAGTATTTCCCCTTTTTACTAGTGCTAAACTGGGGAAATTCTTTCTGTATCTGAGGTGGAGTGCCACGTCTACCATCAGCTTCTTACTTTACTGCACAGATTCAAGTTGAGTTGGCAAGGGCCGGTATTGAACCCATAACCTTGTGGTTCTGAGTTGGATGCTCTTCCAACTGAGTTAAACTGGCCCATATGACATATATTTTGTTATTTAGATTTTGTGAAAAAAAGTTATTTCTCGGAATTTTTGAATGAGGCTTGATAATTAGTATTATTTGGATTATTTGGACTATTGTCCTCATCTTCATTGTTATCTGTACAATGTTTCAGCCGATGTGCCCTCCAGCCTTCTTCAGGTATTTCTTGCGGGACTCGGTAACTTCCTTGGACTCGGGAACCTTCTTGTCAGACTCAGGAACTTTCTTGTCATATTCAGGAGCCATCACCGAACTTTGAACCTAACCCTTTATTCAGTCCATGGGGGGTATCCTGTTCTCATTCCGCTAACCATAGTTGGGGTACAGGTGTTAAGCTGTGTTAATTATTATTCTATGTTATTGCTGCCACTGACCAGGATTGAACCTAGAGATAACTGTCACTTAGAACTGTCTTAACCTAACTCCTTTATCCACTAGGCTATGTGTCCAAATAATACTGAAAAAAAGTTATCTATTAACTGCTTCTAATGCCACCCTGTCACCTCCCACCACCTATTTTTGGCTCACCTCTTCTTCCACCACCAACTTTTGCCTTACTGCCCCTGGATATTTCCACCACCCGGAAAGGAGGTGTACCACCCACTTTGGAAACCACTGATTTAAATGGTTATGTACAAATATAGATCCATCAAAATTATCATTCACTTGTAAATTAGACTTTGAATTGTTTTATTCCCTAATTTGTCCGTATTGTTAACCTTAACTAATGATGCTATGTAATTATTTTATGTTTAACCTAATTAGTAGAGTTTAATCAAATCTGTTCATATATATAAAAAGCAATTGTGTGTATGTCCGGAGTAAATTGATAAAATAAATCAATTAATGACAAAGTAAATATATATATACACACAATCATAATCACCAGATCATGCTTTTTGAGCAAAAATATTAAAGATTTGATTCATATTCATAAACAAAAAAATTACTAAAAATCAGGGAATTATCTTGTTTTAATTAAAAAATCAGTTTTGAATTATTAATCAATTAATAAATTTTGAATCGTTTCAATCAAAATGATTCCATAGAAATAAATCAGGAGTGTTGAATTGATTTTGTAAAATACGTCTATGACATCATCTTTGATGTGTGTGTGTGTTGGATGGGGGTTCTAGTTTCTCTAAATCTATTTTAATGGGAACATTCTGCAAGGATTTAACTTGTGATTTAGTAATAATGGATCTACAAGACTAACTTTTTTGCCGCCCTCTACCCAGGTGATGCCAGGTAGCCACTTCTAGTATTAAATAATTACTTTATGAAGATCTTGTTAAACATGGCTGAAATGCACTAAAGGAGGTCATTAGTGATGATACATCAGTATCCTTACAGATTTTGGGTTTTGTAACATTATATCTGTTCAACCTGTAGACCTGACATGTTATTAGGCTGCCTCCTTTGTATTATTCAGACTATTGTCCTGATCTTGTTTTCTGCACAATGTTTCGGTCGATGTGCTGTCTGGCCTTCTTCAGGTATTTCTTGTCAGACACAGGAACCTTCTCGAACTCAGGAACCTTCTTGTTGTAATTGGGAGCCTTCACAGAACTTCAAACCTAACACTTTATTCAATCCTAAGTACAAGTGTTAAGCTGTGTTAATCATTCTATGTTACTGTCATCCTTGACCAGGATTGAACCTGCAGCCCAGAGATAACTGTCATTTAGAACTGTATTAAATCAATGCCTATATCCACTATGCCATGTTCCCAGCCAAAACAATAAAGATGAGGACAATAGTCCAAATAATACAAATGATACAAATTATCAAGCCTCATGTCAAAAATTCAGAGAAATACATTGTATTTTATTATGTTTTTTAAACAATACTGTATTATTTTCCTTATTTAACAAAATTTAACAAAAACAATTAGGGTGTCTTTTTTTGTTTTTTTTGGTGGGGTCTGGAACAGATGAATGGTATTTCAGTTTATTTCAATAGGGAAAATTGATTGATATATGAGGAAATTGAGTTACAAGTGGATCTAATCAAACTCGTAAGTCAAGGTACCACTGTATATAGATGAATTCTAGAATTAGTATTTGACAACTATCGTTTGTCTCCAACACATTTAAGGATTAAGTTCTTAAAACGTATCTGTCACTTGTCTGAGCATTTAAGCTACAATCTTAGATCCCACTGATGACCGAAACAGATTGCAGTAGATTTATCAAGCAATTTAAACATGGAAAACGGTATGAGCAAGTGTCAGCCACCTACGTTGAAACTGTGATTCATCTACAGGAGTAATCCCTAAGGTAAGGTCACCAAAATATTTAGAAATCACAGAAACGTTTATTGTTTATAGTCAACAATGTTTACATAATTTTAAAGTTTGAACATGTATCTATTTTTCTACACAATCACCATTTCGGACAATGCATTTTTTTAGGTGCTGTGGCAGTTTTTGTTTGCTCTGCTCACTGTCATGTTGTTGAAGCAGAGTTGAGCCTCATTATCATTTTGAACTTGGATACAAATGTTAAGCTATGTTAAGTATTCCATGATATTTTTGCCTGTAGTCAGGATTGAACCTGCAACCTACGGATGATTGTCACTTAGAACTGTATTCACTCAACCCTTATATCAATTGCACCAACAAGTGTCCAACAAGTTTTATTATTATTTTTACTCCTTGCTATTTTTCGTTATACTTATTATTATTATTCTTTATATTTACTAGTAAAAATATGTGCCTTCCACCGAGCACAAGTATTTAAGTTTCAATGTAATTAGATATCATATTAAATCAGAAAGAAAAAGAACTTAAAAAAATGATAGTTTTAAAAAATGGAAAGGGTTAAGAGAACTAACATTTATGGTAACTGAAGAAGTACATGAGGAAAAAAAGTTAAGATAATTTTGTTTTTAATTTTTTTTAATTGAATAAAAATTAATCTAAAACGAAAGTAAATAAAAATGCATATGAAAAGATTACACTAATTTTGATTTTATTTTAATTGATTTCCAGATAAAATTATACATAGGATTGCTTTTAATATGTTTAAAAATAAAACAATTATATTAGAAATGAATAACACCTAGTAATTATTTATTAAACCCAGTTTTGTTAAAATCAGTATGCAAATTAACCAAACCATATACTATGTAACCATTATTTCTTAATGATATATAACACACATTGCATTTTTTGTGAATACCACCCATAAGTTTCAGCTCGTGGGTGGGCCCACATAAACATGTCCTTGTGTCATGCCCTCATAAGTGGGATCAGAGGCAAATACCTTAATAACATGGGCTGTTTTGAGGTAAATCAAACTCAGTGAGACTTTAAGTGAGATATTGTTAATAAAAAAAGATGCTTATTAAGATTAAATAAATCATAATATTAAATAAATAATTATGATTATTAAATAACTAAAACTAAGGAAATTATGACATCACTTGTTGTGTAGTTTCGGTTACAGGCAAACGCACAATCTCCATTATAAAAAGATTAACATTATGGTCAAGTCTGAAAGAACAAATTACCAAAGTTAAGCAGCTGTGAGCCTGTTCAATACTTAATTGGGTGACCACTTATGCAACAGCAAGTACAGTTAGCAACCTTAGTCCTTTGGCAGAGTGACCTATTATTGGTATTAGCTGGACAGCAAGGGAGTCTATTCCATTTTCTAAGGTGGAGCCCCACACCTACCGTCAGCTCCCCACTTCACTGCACACATCAGATTATCCAATCTGTGTTACTCATATGCTGAGTTGGTGGGGACCGGTATCAAACCAGGAACCTTGAGATTGCTAGGCAGGTGCTCTACCGACTGAGCTAAATTGGCCTCAAATGACCCAAAAGGGTTGATGTGCCATACAACAAGACTAACAAACTTACAAACATATTTATTATCCAGTAACAGTATAATGAGTTGTCCCCCTTGTATGATGAGGTCACTCAGTTAAAGACAGAGAGAAAGAAAGGAAGAACTTATTTATATATATATATATATATATATATATATATATATATATATATATGTGTGTATGTGTGTGAGTAATTTCTAAGAATCTTTCCCTTTGGTCTTTACACTTCAAAGAGATAAATAGATTGCTAATCTTCTCTTTTTTCCACTTTTACGTACTCTTAGGTTTTAATTCCAACTCTTTTTTAATGAATAATGATGGATTAATTTGCAAACAGCAGCCAAGAGTATGTTTTAATAATGAACAAGTGAATGGAAACATCAAGCCAATTTCTTGAGTGGCCTGTGAAGTAGGGACTATAAACAACTTGGTTATTAATCAAGATTTTTGTACTTAGTAACTTACCTGAGTTTCAACTAATAATAGTTCAAGATATAGCAGATGACAAACTGTTAGTTTGGTTACAAAGCCAACCATAAATATATCTAATATTTTTACAGTTATACAGGTAGTTTGGGAGAAATTTGACAGTTTCATAAGGAAAAAGAAAAAGTGCTTAGTAACTACAAAATTTAATGGATTGTAAAGAAATTCAACAGGCACGGAAATTACACTACTGTTAACAAGTTCCACTCAAAATAACTGCCAATAGTGTCGATCACAGCCTCAATCCTGCTCTGGAACCTGGAGCAAGCTGATGTTACAGTTTCCCTGGGAAGGGTCTCAAAAACTACCTTAATTCTGTCAGTTAACTGGGCTTTTGTAGTTCTGACACGGGATTGGTGTCTTTCTCAACAGCATCACATACATAATAATCATGGGTTTAAGATCTGGGGTCCTCCAACAGTTTTTCTGCAGATTTTCGAGGAATTCTGCTGTACGAATGCAATCAGATTGTCTACTTTGTTGCTTTCTTCTAGATACAGCCTCATAGTCTCCATTACAATTCTCCAGTTCATGCCTGATTGTTTTTATAGTGTTCAGAAAGCATTGGGCAGCAACCATAATCTCCTTATTTTGATGGCCGACGCAGATCATCATGATACAAGTTATTCTCTTCCATGATTCAGATGGGTTCCAGTCATCCATTCTATCTGTCATCACGTATATGAATGAAGAAGGGTCCAAGCTTTTAAATGATACATAGTGTGCGTCAATACCTCCAACATATAGAGAAAAATGACCAAATATAAATATGTCAAATTTATCCCGAACATCCTGTATATCTATCTATATCTATTTATCTATCAATCTATCTATCTATCTCTCTATATATATATATGTATATATATATATATATATATATATATATATTTTAAATACTCATTTTTATCTATTCTAACCCATAGATGGAAGCCCAACAGGTACTAGCACTCCGTATCATAGTGAACCTGGGAGTAATGGCTATAAAGGGGTACTCCACATTCTCCAGAGTTCCAGAATTGGAATTTCACTTTTAGATGCAGTTTAATGTCATATCCAAGACACTAAGACCCTCAGCCACTGCCTTCTAGCACATCTATGATAAAAAGGGTTATAAGTAAATAGTTTGTAGGTAAATATTCTTGTTTGGTTTGGTTTAATAAAATGGTAGAAATATTTTTCATAAACTTCATATGTAGTATTATTTGGATTATTCAGACTAATCGGGAGCCATCACAGAACTTTGAACCCTTTATTCAGTCCACGGAGGAATTCTGTTCTCATTCCACTAACCATAGCTGGAGTACAGGTGTTAAGCTGTGTTAATTATTATTCTATGTTACTGCTGCCCCTAACCAGGATTGAACCTGCAGTCTAGAGATAACTGTCACTTAGAACTATCTTAACCTAACTCCTTTATCCACTAGGCTATATGTCCAATTGGATGTTCCGTGATGGCTCCCGATCATGACAAGAAGGTTCCCAATTACGACAAGAAGGTTCCCAAGTTTGAATAGAAGGTCCATAAATTCGAATAGAAGGTTCCCAAGCCCAAAAAGAAGGTTCCAACGTCCAAGAAAGTTCCCCAGTCCGAGAAGAAATACCTGAAGAATTCCAGAGGGCACATCGTCTGAAACATTGTACAGATAACAATGAAGATGAGGACAATAGTCAGAATAATCCAAATAATACTAATTATCTCATCTGAAAACATTCCGTGAAACTTCATATGTATCAATAAGTTGGTTGAATTTATAAAGTGGCAGTTGACCTTCAGTCACTGCCTTTTTGCACTCATCATAAAAAAGGCTTTTCTATTTGTCAATTTGTAGAATAAAAACAGGACATCACTGGATCATTCCCAGTGTTTTTCTCTAGTCCTGGAATGCATTCTTGATATTGTTTTGTCTGCAGGATTTGTATACATATATATATATATATATATATATATATATATATATATATGATGGCAGCAAACTCGTGTTCAAGTATTGCTTTTGCTTGATATAAAAAAAAAAATTAAAAAATGTTCAACAGTTCAAAGAATATAACGGTGAGCTTCAAAAAGTTCACCAATGAGCTGCACGAAAGTGTCTCTTTAGTCCTGTCAAAGTCTTGCACATCTTCCCACATTTACAGGTAATTCTAGGGAGCACAGGGTATTTTATTAGTCCATCCCACCGATGCACAGATTGGTGACTGATCAGGCCAGCCTTGCTCATATATAGCGTTCCACACTGGTCACATAGTAGACCGATTTGAAGCCCTTGGTTGTCTACTTTTTTATTCTTGCGAATATCTCGTTTCAACTGCTCATGCTGTATACGGTTGGTCTCAAACTTTTTTGTGCCCTCCTGTAAAGCTCTTCTCTATTGCCCACGGTCCAGAGCCTTACTCTCCCAGGTTTTCTTATCGATGTTACATTTTTTCAAGGTTGACTTCAGGCAATCCTTGTATCTCATAAAAAGGGTTTTCTGTTTGTCAATTTGTAGAATAAAATCAGGACATCACTGGATCATTCCTTTTTTCTAGTCCTGGAATGCATTCTTGAAATTGTTTTGTCTGCAGGTTTTGTATATATATATATATAAGTAAAAAGAAAGGAAATTAATCCGACAATATGAGTAAGAAAAGGTGGAATGAAAACATCACACAATGCTGTTAAAGAAGAAAACAATTTATAATATAATCATAGCTGATATTGATCAATATTTCGATTTTACAAAAATCATCATCAGAGCTCATTCACTCCCGTAGTTGTTTGGGTCGGAGAGGAAAGTTAAAATGAGTTTACAAAACAAAAACCTTAATACTGCAAAAAACGAAAGACGTTACAATATTCACCAACGTGGGCATTTCGCGCCATATATATCGGTCATGTTCCATGTATATCTTTTGACAATAAATGTAGCGAATTTTTGAGATGTTGGCAACAAAGCGAAAACAATTTAAACGGAAGGGGATGGGTGTTAAGAAATGTGACGGTTGGAATTCAAAAGACTTTTATTAAAGATTTTTTTACGATTAAATGTTTTATTATTTAAATTTTATTTTTAAGTTCTGTGATTCATAAATGATTAGATATTTACTGTAATTAGTTTTTATATATAAAGTGAAAAAGTTATGAGCGGAATATGTTACTATTTAGAAAAGGAGTTTTTATATATTTTATTTAACGATTAATTATTTTTAAATTTCTAATTATTATTATTATTAAGTTCTGTATTTAATAAATGATTAATATTTATTGTGTTTTGTTTTATAATAAAGTAAAAAAGGTTATGGGCGGAATTGGTTATTATTTTAGATAATGTTAAGCTTGGATCTAATGTAAGGTATTATTTTAAACCGAAAACAAAAACAAAATAAACGAAAAGATCTTATTCATAAAACAAAACAATAAACCAAAATTTAATTTAATGGGACGTAAATAACGGAAACAAACAACTACGGGAGTGAATGAGCTCTGATGATGATTTTTGTAAAATCGAAATATTGATCAATATCAGCTATGATTATATTATAAATTGTTTTCTTCTTTAACAGCATTGTGTGATGTTTTCATTCCACCTTTTCTTACTCATATATATATATATATATATATATATATATTCATTCGGAAGTCAACATAAGATTCTTTGTGGGTATATTTGGTGAGTCTAGTTCTCAGTGTGAATATATTATATTTGTATATTTATATATTTATCAACTTGTCCGCACAAGCAGGATGTGACACAAGGTCAATTTCTTAAGTGGAGTTTAACAGGTTTGAATTCAGAGTTTTTCTTCTCCTAGACTGTTTACCTAGCCATGGTTAAAGAGCTCAATCTGCCCTGCTATTTGTGCATAGCTGGAAGGAGAATTAGATTCATACCTTTCCCAAGAGTATTAGCGCCATGCGAAATGCAAACAGTTTCGTCCAGGAATTGAACTCAGGCTGACGAGTCCACTTCCTATGACTCTAATCATTAGACCACACGCCTTCATTATTATATTTGTATATATGTATTATGTATATACCTATAATATTTATTTTTTTGGATTATATGTGAAGCATGGGATGTGAAATGTATAAGAAATTCAGTTGGTGTTTAAGTGTTAAGTTTCATTTTATTTTATTTAATTCTATTATATTATATATATATATATATATAATATACATACCAACCCTTCTGCCTGAGTAAGATGTGACATAAGGTCAATTTCTTAAGTGGAATTTAACAGGTTTAAATTCAGTTTTCTTTCTCCAAGATTTAGGTTTGCCTAACCAAGGTTAAAGAGCCCAGTCTGCCCTATAACCATTACACCATTGCTGTGTTGGAAGCACATGGTGTAATGGTTACTGTCATAGGGAATAAACATGGTGAAATGAGTTCAAAACCTGGCCAAGGTTGTTTGCATTTTAGATGGTGCTAATGCATACATACATACATACATACATATATATATATATATGATAAAGAATGCTATTCATATATAAACAAGAGTGCATTATTTACTTCCGCAATTGCCTGTAATTAATCAATATCGAAATTAATTCATTGCAATTAATCCTGAAGATCCTTATGTTGAAACTTGAGTAGGTTATTTTTATATACACCTTAATACTATATATATATATATATATATATATATATATATATATGAAGAATAAGTTCCAATTACCTTCGAACTGGGAAGACAAGGCAGCAAGCGATTGTAACTTAAATACAAACTCGAAATGCTACAAGGTCCACTGCAGAATGACAAAGTATATATAAGACTCCACAATGTCATTCAAATCAAGCAGTCAAGCAACCAATCAGAACTCAAGGAATGGAATGACCCAAATCACCCTGATTCATGAATGGATCATTCTTGATTCCTATTTATACCAGCTGTCTTGGACACTGCTTGAGTTGAACTTAGTAAGCTGCTGTTATTAAAACCAACAGTAGACTAACTGACCTCAATAATATACACACACATATATATATATATATATATATATATATATATATATATATATGGTTATTTCCTAGTTGAGTAACATGATATTACAGGGTGACCCAGAAAAAACAGAACCCAAATTATCTATTTATTTTCCCATTAAACTAACCCTAAACCCCAACCCTAACCCTAAACCTAAAACCTAACCCGAACCTCCCCCTAATTGAGTATCATGATATTACAGGGTAACCCAGAAAAACAGAACCCACAAATTTTGTAATAAAACTGTTAATTTTTATTTTTATTTTTTTTCAAGCTTAAGTCCAACAAGGGTCAGGATTAGGTTTAGGGTTAGGGTTAGGGTTAGAGTTAGTTTAATGGGAAAATAAATAAATAATTTGGGTTCTGTTTTTTTCTGGGTCACTCTGTAATATCATGTTACTCAACTAGGAAATAACCTTAAATATGTTTGGAAGGGGCCAAAGATAATAAAGGAGTCGGTCAATCAGCCACTTCTTAAGATTTGCAATGATTCATTTAATTGTTCACAATTTCTCTGATGTTGTTTAAATATTCATTTTCTAAAAAGACCAATAAAATAAAATATTTATTTTTTTCCATTAATTTTTTTTTAATATTTATCAATCTTTATCAAATAAATTTTCTTGTACATTCACTTTTTTTCTTTTAAGACATCAAACACAAATTTTGATTTACTATCAAAAAGAGATAAAAGTTACATTTTTACTTAATGAATCTCTTATTTTTACTTTTTGATGAATTGAATGCGAGAGAAAATGCAAAAATGAATCAAGCTCTGATAAAAAGACAAGAGGGAGAAAAATAATTGTCTCTTATTTTTTTCTCTTTATTTTGTCAGACTGATAAGAGATGGACTTAATAACAACAGATAAAAAAAGAAAAGAAATATATTCAAATTCACAAGTCTTATGAAGCGAATATTATAAATAATATTGATTGCATAAAGTTTCAAAAACAATGTTAACCTTTTACCTACAGATCCTGAATGTACTTGTAAGTAAGCCAATGCCTGTTATCCTAGATGGATGCTGTGGATGCTGTTATCTAGGATGCTGTGGATGACTGGGAGAAGCTAGCTTGTTATATACCTGGCTGGAGAGTCACCGTCTGTGAAAGAAATTGAGTCCAACCGAATTAAACACCAAAAATTGAAGTGGGCTATTAGAAAGGGGGATTTTCACTCCAGCAACATTTAAAGTGGAGAAGTTTCAACATGTAGTTTATGTGGAAGAGTATGTCTCTCCAGGGCTGGCCTGGCGAGTCATCTGAGAAAACACAAGGATACAGTGTCAAATGCTACTGGCACTCAAAAAAAATGAAAAGAACAGGAAATGGTCTTACTCATGTACGAGTTGACAGCAAACAGCAACTTTTCATGACCAGATTTCATCAACATTAAAGAATAATATCTAAAAAATAGAATAAGATAGAAAACAATGTTAATAAAACGTGGTTAGTTGGTTGGTTAGATTTTATGACATGTCAACCCTTGTTGGGTCATTTTATGCCAAATATGTTTTGTTTTATTCATTCTTGTTAGATATTCAATTAAAAAAAATTTAAACTCAATTTTTTAAAAACATCTGTTCAAACTCATGTTTTTCTATTAAATCCATAGGTGGGACCCTAACGGGTACTACCATTCTGGGTCAGGGTGGACCTGGGAGTAATAGTGATGAAAGGGTACTCGAATTGTCTTCTTTTTTTTGTCTTTTTTAATATCATACTTTAACTTGAATTTAAATGTTTCCCCAACTTTAGTTGTGACGTTAAACTGTATCTAATGTTTCTATTTTGAAGCTCTGGGAAGTATGGAGTACCCCTTCACACAATTACTTCCAGGTCCACCCTGGTCTATAACATAGCTTAGTAAATAACAAGATCTTATGATCTTTCACTAGATCAACAAAGTTAAGCAACAATAAGTCTGTTTAATACTTAGATGGGTGGCCATTTAACTAACAGCAGGTACTATATGCAAACCAAGGCCTATGAGATACATCTAAGCAAAGCTTAGTGAATAACAAGATCACACAATCTTCTACTAGATTGCCAAAGTTAAGCAACAATGATCCTATTTAATACAGAGATGGGTGGCCATTTAAGCAACAGCAGGTGTTGTTAGCAACCAGAATCATGTTTGCCATATCTAAGCAAATAACATTCAATGGGAAAAAGGTTTGATGTATCAATAAAAGTGCCCAGCTATGGGTTAAATAGTACCACTATGGCTAGTTTAGCTCAGTCGATAGAGCATCTGGATAGGAATTGCAAGTTTCAAAAAACAGTCCTTATCAAAATCAGCACATGAGTTGCACAGCTTGGGTAAACTGATCTGTGATGGTGTAAAGGAGGTGTGGCTGATGGTAGGTGTGGTGCTCCACCTAAGATGCTAAAAAACAATCTCCTTGGTCTTGCGCTAGTGAAAAGGGGATAGACTGATGGTGTAACATATTGGGTCTTCATTCTTATATATGGACTCGTTTCCTTGTGTGTGAAAAACATCCCTTCAATTAAGTTCTGTGGTAACCTGTGCTGATTAAAAACAACGACTGCAACTCTTTGTCAACAACATTTATTTTGGCCGAGACAATCTAACAGTCATCAATGCAAAGAGATAGATAGATAGATAGATAGATAGAAAGAATGTTATTAATAACAGAATCGGCATTATTAGATACAATTTCGGTTTAGCTCGGTTGGTAGAGCACTTGACTAGGAATCGCAAGGTTCCTGCTTCAATACCAGACCTCACCAACTCAGCGTATGAGTAGCACAGATATCTGTGCAGTAAAGTGGGGTGCTGATGGTAGGTGTGGTGCTCCACCTAAGATGCTAAAAAACAATCTCCTTGGTCTTGCGCTAGTGAAAAGGGGATAGACTCTCTCACTGTCTGGCTGATACCAACATTAGGCCACCCCGACGACTTTAAGCTTATGACTCTCGCCCTGTCAACTGTCAAACTGGGATAGGAAAGAAAGAAAGAAAGAAAGGCCGGGTGCTTTTCTCGGATAGACTAATCAGACCTGTATCATGTTTGCATCTCCAGACCCTTTCTCGTATGTCTTTGCTCACTCTTCTCCCCTTTAACTATTCAACCCTTCTTTTATAATTACCGTTAATCAGCTGATTATTTTCTTATGTCATTATTTAAATTCCATTGTATATTGTTATATTGTATCATATAAGTACATGGAATTTTAACCAAACAATTCAACATTCCTCTCAGGAATGTTTATAATTTTCCCAAAAATATTCAATCTCGTCATTTCTCTGCTTTGGAATTTCAAACCAACAATTTAAACAAACTGCATTCCAAATAAATTCTTTCTTCAAAATATTTCTTTCTTTCTTTTTCACCCATAATTTACTTTTACTAAAACTGATTCTTTTGCAACCCTTAATTATTCAAACCCCTTAATTATGTAACAATGGTAGGTGTAGCGCCTCACCTCAGCAAAGAGGAGAGGCTCTCTTGCTGTTTGTCAGAAACCAACAATGAGCCACTCTGCCAATTTTATTATTACTACTACTGTTCTTCTGCAAGAGTGGCTTTGGCATTAAATAAATCATGAAGGTTCATATGTCATTAAACAAAGAAACCAAACTAAACTGCTATTATGTTGTTTATAATCTGCAGTATCATGCCATTTCTAATGACATGTAAAGTTGATGAGTATGGTTTTCAGTCTGTATGCTGAGATATATATGTAAAGATAAAAATCAGTTATTTTGCAGTTATAGATCTATTTCTACCCGCAAGTATCTGTGTATGAATTTCATCAGACCGCTAACTTTATTGAAAATGGTAAATAGAAAATTCATGAAGTTTTATATACAATTTTTCTAAGAAATCCTGAAAGGTTTTGATTTCAATTCTTCTCATCATCTTAATGACAGTGTTTATACCTGGGGATTGATTAGCCAGGTGATGGTGATGGTCTCACTCTGGGTGGTTTTGCCTCTTCAATAAATTCATATTCAGAGGGATCAGCCATATATATATATATATATATATATATATATATATATATATATATGTGTGTGTGTATATCAACCTCTCTAGATAAAGTCAATTTCTTTAGTGGAATTTAACAGGTTTGAATATGCCATATAAAAATCTGTTTGAAATTCATTTCAAGGGGACTGCATTGTCTTGGGCTCAATATGTATCTCTTTTTACATGCTGATGTATCCATTAGCCTACCACTTCCTTCTTCCATACATATATTCCTTATATATTTTATGTATACTTATATAATTCCATACTTATATATTCCTTACTTATTTCAAGACTAACAACAAAAGAAAAACAAAAAAATGAAAGACAACAACTTAAAAAATCTAATTTATATTTCAATCCATTTTTTTAACCCTTTCCCAAGGCAATATGGCAATGAAAACCATTTCTTATTTCATATTTCTTATTATCTTTAAAAAAAAATTTTTTTATTTTAATTTTAATTTAGTCTTTATTCAAATTCAAACATGCTAAAACTCCACTTGAAAATCAACCTTTTTAAATTGTTAAATTGTAGGGCAGCCTGGGCTCTTTAACTTTGGTATGGCAACTAATTCAGAAGAAGGAAAACACTTAATTCAAATCTGTTAAAACTTTGCTTAAAAATTAACCGTTGTGTCACATCCTGCTTGTGCAGAGGGGTTGGGTAAATACTTAGTTGGGGGTTGAAAGACTTTTGGTTTCTTAATTCAAAATAAAGAATTAGATATATAAAGTGACTCTACTAATTTACAGGAGACTGCCTTACAGTTGCACTGCCTATAGGCTATTAAAGTTAATGATATGGCTAGATTTTAATGACCTTGCTGGTTATCTTTCATAGTCTAATTACTAAGGTATTGTTGTTGTAAGAATGGTTCTCTCAGCCAGAATTTCCCAAACTTTTAGTTTTGCCCCTTTACAGAATGGTAGTAATGATGATTCTTTACAAACAAATTGAAAAAAAAAAAAATCTATAAAAAAATTTAGGTAAGTAAACAATGTAGTTTAATTAAAAGGAACATTGATGTACAAAGTTTTAAAAGTAGCGTTAACTTTGTAAAACGTCAAATTACACCTTTGGGGTAATCATCCCCCATTTCATGAATAACTATCTTAACTCTTTGCCAACCAAATTTCCCCCATGGCTGTACCAAATTTTCTTGTTGTTTCTTTTACCTGTATGATGGGATATTTCAAAGTTCACTATCTATTCACCTTAGAACTCATTCTATTCAAATAAAGTCCTAACATTATTGTAATATAAGTCATTCTGCTCAATTATAATGAACTTATCACCAGCAGCATACTGTAGAGTCACAGTGGTGGGAGAGCCACTATAAGCGGCTTAAAGTAGGCTGTTCATTCTTTACTTCTCATGCATGTTGCTTATTGAACATTTGAAAAAAAAAAAGAAACTAAAATAAGATTTAAAAATTTGTTAATATATTTTCTTAGATAGCCCTATATATATATATATATATATATATATATATATATATATATATATATTAAGATAATTTGCTTTAGAAGCATTGCTGAGTAAAGTATATTATTATTTATATATATTTTTTTCTTGAAGGCAGTTACAATGCGTATATCACATAAAATTCGATAATTAATGAAAATAATCATGACAAGCGAACTTGGTAAATATCGCCCCCTACGTAGAACATCGTACAGCTGTTTCAACTTAGTGGCATCCTTGCATGTCTTTTCCTGGAATTCCAGGAATCAGGACCTTCAAATACATCTTACCAGCAAACTCTAACTATTTCCGATATATCAATGACATCTTATTTATATATCCACGTAATAACAACTTAACACAAATAGTCGACCATTTAAATAAAATTGGACCAACTATTGACTTCACATACGAGTTAGAATACAATAATACTTTACCTTTCCTAGATATACTATTGATTAATAACAACAATTGTTTAGAATTTAAAGTTTACTGCAAAACCACAAATAAAAATGACCATCTTCATTTCTACTCACATCACAACATCAAAATTAAAAATGCTTTAGTTATAGGTTTTTATTTAAGAGCTCTTAGAATCTGTACTAAAAAAATTTTAAATGAAGAATTTGAATCTTCCGCACAGTTACAGTACCCTAAACTTTTCATGTATATATATATATATATATATATATATATATATATATATATATATATATATATATATATACTGAGATCAAGGTTATATATATATATATATACATACATGTGATTAAAAGTTGAGGAAAAAGGTTGAGGAAACACAAACAGTTACCTTCTATTAATATTTTACCTGTGTATTAATGAAGCTTCATCAGAATTTGAAACAGAATTGCTATGTATATGCATTTTGAAAAGTTGGAGGGAGGGCGGGAGAAAGGGAGGGGAGAGGGCTGATGCATTGGAAGGTTTGAGGCAGAGGCAAGGGAAAAAGAGAAAGGGGAGGTATCACCAACAATATGGTGGATCACAAGTTCAAAGCCTTCGAGCTAGGATGATTGAAGGAGGGTGAGAGGAGGTGCCAACCATGTTCAGACTGGATGATCAAAGGACTTAGGGTGGGCAGAGGTGCCAGCCATGTCTGTTGGGCTAACGATGTGTTTGGAGTTCAGAATTTTTGTTTTGTTGCATTTCAGAGATTCTGTAATTTTTGCGTTTTCGTGTATTTTTGCCTAAGTTATCCTTTGTGTGTTTTAAAATTGTTTTCTTGATTGTCTCATTGTATCCATTTCCTATGGCGATAAACATTATATCACGTGCCTCCATAATATCACAACTCACATTTTACACAGAAAAAAAAAGTTGCGTCATTTTTCAATATAATCTCCATTCTTTAAAACATTTGTCACTTCAGGGATCCATAGTTATGTCGAACAGGATTCACATCACTTTTATCATTGCTTGAAAGTAAGACTAGAGAAACATTGAAAAAGCAGTGGTAGGAGGGGAAATAGAAAAGTCAGTTATAGCTGATCATATATGGAACAAAAACAGAAACCATATCCCCTTATGGGATAAAGTTAGGATAAAAGATAGGGAAGAATATTCGAGAAAAAGACGTCTCAAAAAATCAGCTCACATATTAGACTAAAGTAACCTCCTCAATAAAGGTTTTTTTCTTTTTAATTGTAATAGATCACTAAGTAGGCCTGGGTCTATTCTAGTAGTGACCAGGTTTGAATTCACAGTTTTTCTTCTTCTAGACTGGTTGCCTAACCAAGGTTAAAGAGCCCAATATGCCCTACTATTTACCCATAGCCGAAGGGAGAATAGTTGAATTCATACCTTTCCCAAGAGTATTAGCACTATGTGAACTGTGGCTTCAATAGACCAAGTATAGAGATGAATACAATATGGGAACGATAATTAAAAAGGATAGATTAGATTTTTTAAAAAAAGCAATATGAGTCAAGGTAAAAAATCATACATAAGTATCAGGAAATATTTGGACAGAATTTTTAGCAATTTGCTCACAGTGATTTTCACTTACATCCAACGCTTGTATGGAGGTGCGTGGGGTAATGGCTAGAGTCGTAGGAAATGGGCTCGTTGACCTGAGTTCAAATCCTGGATGAGGCTGTTTGCATTTCACATATATCGATAATACCCTTGGGAAAGGTATGAATCCAACTACCCTCTCTCCAGCTATGGGTAAATACTAGGGCAGATTGGGCTTTTTAACCTTGGCTAAGTAACCAGTCTAGGAGAAAGAAAACTCTGAATTCAAACCTGTTAAACTCCGCTTAAGAAATTAACCTTGTGTCACATCCTGTTTGTGTGGAGGAGTTGGTAAATATGTATATCATCGTGTAACGTATTGCCTTTTCACGACACTACCAATCGTATAGTATACGTGACGTTATGTTGTGGGGCCCACCGTGTCTTTAAAACACACGGTACTATGAAGACTTGTACAAGTCGTATATACAGAGTCGGTACGTTGGCTTGTTGATCAGCACACACAGAATCCCAGCAGTCCTTTAAGTCAACGAAGGAACACTTCCTCTTTACTGAATGAATTTTATTGGTCAGGGAAAGATATCACCTTACACAAGCTGTGGGCTCTTAGTCACGGTCAATTGACTATCTTCATGAGTAATCTTTGGGCAAGGGAATCTTATTCATAAAAGACCTCGTAGTATTTCTTGTAGTAGAGTAAAGTTGACAACAAACTTTTCGTTTCTTTTTTTAATGACTTGATTTATTCATTTTCGGCTTCTTAACTCTGAGAGAGAGAGATTCGTTTTCATTAACACATATGTTTTTTAGTAATGTCCTTAACTTCGTTCCAATGGTCAGTACCAATTATCAGGCTTCACACATCAGCGACATCAGGACCTCAGTCACTCGCCTATGACTAACCTCAGCAAAACCCTAAGCCTACTGTCTTCGGCAGATTCCGTGGTCCAACTCCAATCAACTGCACTGCCCCAGGCCAACTACTCAACTCATCTTACTCCCTCAGTCTCCAGAACTCAACTCTTGCAAAATCTAAGGTTCCCTCATTATATAGAAATGGCTGAGGAACTTTCTAGAATCTGGAATCTTTCAAAGGTTCTAATTGTTCTACCAAATTGCGCGTGTCAATTAAGAGGTCAACAGGTCAACCACCCTTTCTTCTGACAAACCGATTAAACTAAATTTTAATAGCAAAATCCCAGACTTCCTGGCTACGAATCGACTCAAGGTGATTACAAGTTTTACATTACCCTCTTGCTTGCCCACTTCCGTAAGGTCTGAGAATCATGCTACATCCTATTAAGGTTTCTCTGTGTCTGGCACAAGGCCACAAATGGTAGTTCCCGGGTAGGGCGTGCCATTATGCTACAATCGCTTGAAAACTTTGTTCCATGCAGAGTCAAATAAGTGAAAATCAGAGGCGGGTGGGGCATATTTAGATTGTAAGGAGAATGTGCCAGCTGTTCCTAACTGATTGTTTCCATTGTTGCAGCAATGAGAACTTGCATTGTCTTCATGAAACCCAAGTGATTAGGCCCATTTTTATGTGTTGTACCCACAGACTTTCCTAGTTTCTCAGAAACGTCCACTATTTCTAACCCTGATGCTGACACGGTTCAGCTATGCTGCTTGTCATCCAAAATGAGCCCATTAACTGAATCCACCATTTCAGGTGTGCTCACCATTATGGGTCTGTCTGACCTGTCTTCATCTTGAAAACTATTTTGACATTCTTTAAACAATTTAGTCCATTTCCACACTTTTTTTTTTTTTGACTAAACATACTTTTCCATAGAAATCACACATTCTTCTGTAAATCTCACATGGTTTGCACTTCTTAGGAACCAAAACTTTGGTGACAGACCTCTGTTCAATCCTGGAGCAATCTGGTTGATTTCCCATCATTTCAAATAGTCTCAAAACAAATATTTTTGTGAGATTAAAATAATTTTTGCTATAAACCAATTCCAAACAATGCAGTTTTTCTAACTAATTCCCCTTATGCATTGAATGTTCAATTCTCCTGTGGAAACCTGCACATGGGCACATCAGTGTGAGATGCCCAGCAAAGAACTACATTGACTAGCTCTGTGCAGATACTGGATGCTGTGCAGAAGGCCTCTTGGGTGCAGTGAATGATAGGGTCAGTTGGAAAATTATTGAGAAATTGTCATGGATATCTGTGCTATTAGCATGACTTGATGATGATGATGATATATATATATATATATATATATATATATATGAGGACGCGTAGAAGCATATGCATTATGTAAAATAATTTTTTTTTTTTCTTAAAAAGAAAGGAAAAGGGTACCCTAGTTTTGATTTAAAATCAGAAATAAATTTCTTCTTTTCGCTCAATACTCCTCAGAGAAAATTACATTGAAAGATGGTAAAAAAAAAAGTGTGGTTGAAGACAACGAATAGGACAAGAAGCAGTGAGAACAAGGAAAAAAGTTTGTTCTTTTTTTAACTCTCAGAAAGAGAATTCACAAAATATCCGAAACTTAAAACTCACGTGGGGGGGTTCGGAAATTACGGGTGCCCCCGTTCGATAAACTGAGGCTTGAAATGCCGAAAAGGAGTAGCTGTTGTGATTGTTTTTGCACGCACAGGATGGGTTGAGTGCGAGAAATGAAGAGCGACTCAAGGATTTGAAGTTGTAGTTCGCTATTGGAACTACAAAGGACTGAGAACATCGCAGGATGGTAGGAGCGGGCACAGGCAGAGTTTCTTAATAGGTGTTGTCCTATGGTGGAAGGAGTATTTAAGCCTGCAGCTGTGGGACAGTCCACGTTGCCTGAACGGATGTTGTAGGGTATGTGCTGCTTGATTCGAGACTCCAGTCTCAAGGTAGTACGGCCGATGTAGCAAATCTCGCATTTGCAAGTAAACTTATAGATAAGGTGGCTTTTGTGATGAGGGGCAATACTATCCTTGAGATTAGGAGGAAACAGCACATTGGACTTAAGGACTATCCGAGGATTGATGGAATTAAAGCAACGATGGACAGACTTTTTAATTTTGTCTAACAGAGGAATGGAAGATTTGCCCAGCCAAGGAAGTCTTAGGTAGACTGGGCATTTTTCGGGACCAAGTTTCGGGAGGGTTGAAAGCTGCGCACATTTGTATCTTATAGTGGCATTGACCAGGTTTTCAGGGTAACCGTTCTTAATTAACGTAGTTTTAATAAAGGAAAATTCCTGCTGGAGTTTGGATTTGGAACAGATCATAAAGGCTCGATGAATCAAGGTTTTTATTAAGTTAATTTTACGTTGAGGGGGACAAAAGGAACCCCAACGTGTATAGGACCCAGTAAAAGTAGGTTTACGGTAAATAGAGGTAAGAATTGTACTATCTGTTCGTTCCACTAGAACGTCGAGAAAAGGTAAACAATTATTAGCCTCAAATTCACACGTAAAAGAAAGGGAGGGGTGTAAGTTATTAAGACGGTGAAAAAATAGTCTGCATTCAGATCTAGTAGAGAAAATGGCAAAAGTATCATCCACATATCGTTTGTAGAACAGTGGGAGATGGTTATTAGAGTGAAATAATGCCTCTTCTTGAAAGCCAACGAATATATTTGCCAGGGCCGCTCCAAGGGGACTACCCATCGCTATGCCATCAATTTGTTCGTAAATACAGCTGTTAAAACTAAATTGAATATTTTTTGTGGCGATGTTGATCAGTTTTATAAAAACTGGTTCAGGAATAGGAGGAGGGTCAAGGTGGCTACGGTATAAAATATCCGTGCAGATAGTGATGGTTTCATCCAATGGGACATTAGTGTATAAACTATTGATATCGAAAGAACAGAAGAAAGACTGGTGGAGATTCAAAGGAAGATTTTGTATAGTCTTAACAAATGTAAAGGAGTCAGGAATACAAAATTTAGAATAGAAATTAACAGCAGGTTGTAGAAGAAGTGCTAACCATTTAGCAAGGTGATGTTGGGATGATCCAATCATGGATAGTATAGGACGGAGAGGGGTATTGTTTTTATGGATCTTTGGTAATCCATAAAGACGGGGTCTTTGAGCGCCTACAGGGCGAATTTTAGTATATATAGATTTAGGGAGAAGATGTCTTTTATATAGAATTAGAAGGTTCCGTTGGATGTTACTTTCTTGTTTGGCAGTTTGGTCGAATTCTTCCATATTTCCAATTAGTTTGAATTTTGTTGTGTCAGTAAGAATGGTTTCCATTTTGCTGTGGTAGTCACTCTTGTTGAGGATGACGACACCAGAGCCTTTATCCGGTTTGGTGATAACAAG
Organism: Doryteuthis pealeii; assembly: GCA_023376005.1. Taxonomy (NCBI): domain Eukaryota; kingdom Metazoa; phylum Mollusca; class Cephalopoda; order Myopsida; family Loliginidae; genus Doryteuthis; species Doryteuthis pealeii. The sequence goes on from CM042141.1 coordinate 94,923,858, forward strand.
ATTATAATTATTACGAAGGGATTTAACAGTTTGAAAATGTTCCCTACGCAAAAAAAAGTCGGATTTGTCAATGTTTGTTCCACAGTATGTATGCGCAAGATCTATCAAGCGGGCTTTGAGAGCCAACAATGAGTCGTTGGATTTCAGCTTGTGTTGGAGGAGCTGGAGGTATAACAGTTCAAATTCGGACAAGACATTCTCCCGGTTGATTTTGACGGGTGGGATGCAAAACTCAAGGCCATGCTTAAGAATGAATTCCTCTGTGTCACTAAGTTGGTGGTTGGACATGTTGCAAATTGCAAGATCAAAAATATTCGAGGTTGACCCGTATCGTCGGTTGGTGAGGAGGGCCAAATGTGAGTCTTGTTTGGACAGGATACTTGTACTAATTTTCTCATTAATGAGAGCCATATAACGGCAGAGACGGATAGTATCGAAAATGGTTAAAAAATCCATTTTCGATTGCCAAAGATGTCGACATTGTTGTCTTAAGGCACTAAATTTGGAACAATGGAAAAGGCGGAGGTCTAATAAAAATGCCTTTTCAATAAGGAGACTGGACTTGGTTTTTGAACGCGATATGCGGCGAGCGACGGAATTTGGAATAACTCGGCGCGCAATGCATTCATCTAAAAAACGAATCGCATGGTAATGAGATCTAATTTTACCACGGAGTTTAATATAGTTGTTGAGGGTATGGATTTGTTGGTTTGTGTACCGACGATACAATAGTTTATACACTAATGTCCCATTGGATGAAACCATCACTATCTGCACGGATATTTTATACCGTAGCCACCTTGACCCTCCTCCTATTCCTGAACCAGTTTTTATAAAACTGATCAACATCGCCACAAAAAATATTCAATTTAGTTTTAACAGCTGTATTTACGAACAAATTGATGGCATAGCGATGGGTAGTCCCCTTGGAGCGGCCCTGGCAAATATATTCGTTGGCTTTCAAGAAGAGGCATTATTTCACTCTAATAACCATCTCCCACTGTTCTACAAACGATATGTGGATGATACTTTTGCCATTTTCTCTACTAGATCTGAATGCAGACTATTTTTTCACCGTCTTAATAACTTACACCCCTCCCTTTCTTTTACGTGTGAATTTGAGGCTAATAATTGTTTACCTTTTCTCGACGTTCTAGTGGAACGAACAGATAGTACAATTCTTACCTCTATTTACCGTAAACCTACTTTTACTGGGTCCTATACACGTTGGGGTTCCTTTTGTCCCCCTCAACGTAAAATTAACTTAATAAAAACCTTGATTCATCGAGCCTTTATGATCTGTTCCAAATCCAAACTCCAGCAGGAATTTTCCTTTATTAAAACTACGTTAATTAAGAACGGTTACCCTGAAAACCTGGTCAATGCCACTATAAGATACAAATGTGCGCAGCTTTCAACCCTCCGAAACTTGGTCCCGAAAAATGCCCAGTCTACCTAAGACTTCCTTGGCTGGGCAAATCTTCCATTCCTCTGTTAGACAAAATTAAAAAGTCTGTCCATCGTTGCTTTAATTCCATCAATCCTCGGATAGTCCTTAAGTCCAATGTGCTGTTTCCTCCTAATCTCAAGGATAGTATTGCCCCTCATCACAAAAGCCACCTTATCTATAAGTTTACTTGCAAATGCGAGATTTGCTACATCGGCCGTACTACCTTGAGACTGGAGTCTCGAATCAAGCAGCACATACCCTACAACATCCGTTCAGGCAACGTGGACTGTCCCACAGCTGCAGGCTTAAATACTCCTTCCACCATAGGACAACACCTATTAAGAAACTCTGCCTGTGCCCGCTCCTACCATCCTGCGATGTTCTCAGTCCTTTGTAGTTCCAATAGCGAACTACAACTTCAAATCCTTGAGTCGCTCTTCATTTCTCGCACTCAACCCATCCTGTGCGTGCAAAAACAATCACAACAGCTACTCCTTTTCGGCATTTCAAGCCTCAGTTTATCGAACGGGGGCACCCGTAATTTCCGAACCCCCCACGTGAGTTTTAAGTTTCGGATATTTTTGTGAATTCTCTTTCTGAGAGTTAAAAAAGAACAAACTTTTTCCTTGTTCTCACTGCTTCTTGTCCTATTCGTTGTCTTCAACCACACTTTTTTTTTTACCATCTTTCAATGTAATTTTCTCTGAGGAGTATTGAGCGAAAAGAAGAAATTTATTTCTGATTTTAAATCAAAACTAGGGTACCCTTTTCCTTTCTTTTTAAGAAAAAAAAAAAATTATTTTACATAATGCATATGCTTCTACGCGTCCTCATTAAATTTTGTACTACAAATAAACTTTTTATATATATATATATATATATATATATACAAGGGTTGTTCAAAAAGTTTTAACCTTTATCCAGAAAGAAGAGCCATTTTGAATAGCCTCAAAACAAATATTTTTGCGAGATTAAAATAATTTTTGCTATTCACCAATTCCAAACAATGGAGAGTTTACATTTATGGAAAAAAATAATTTTTCTTTTTTCAAAAAATCACCATATTTATTTAATGACCCTTGTATCCTTCTTGGTTCCACTCAAACTTTGAATTAAATTAATTTTAACATTTACATGAGAAACAAAATCCTTTTGAAGCTTGGAGCACTCTGTTTGATTTGCCATCATTTTGAATAGCCTCAAAACAAATATTTTTGTTATAAACTAATTTCAAACAATGCAGAGTTTAAATTTATGGAGAAAAATCCGAAAAGAAAATTCTTTTCAAAAAAATTCACTATATTTATTTAATGACGCTTGTATTCTTGTTGGTTCCACTCCAACTTTGAATCAAATTAATTCCAACATTTTCTTGAGAAATGAAACCCATTTTGAATACCATTAAAACCTAAATTAGTCCGTATAATTAACTAATTAGTTAATTGCCAAAGGAGGGAAAATCAAAGACATTTTCACTTGTTTGAACTTGAAGAATTATTTCAGATTAAGAAGTAGAGACCTGGGAACGTCTAACTCTCATTAAAATTTGATATTATAACCTCTTATGGGAAACTAGTTAAGTGGGATGCAGTTGGATCTTGCATTGATGCTACACTTATATTAATGAAAATTTGGAAATAGTCCAGTTCTTATTTCCACCCCTATTCATGCGTGGACTTTCTAATGATGTGAAATTCTCATCATGATGCTAACAAGGTTCAGCTAGGTCGCTTGTTAATTAGATACGGATTATAAAAAAAAGTATTGTTTGTTGGAGTTCTACCTTTACAGTAATCTATTTAACATCATCACAAAACTGATTTCTTTCAGGTATGTAATGTATATTGCATTTATATATCTTAGCCTTTTCCTCAGGTTATTGTTGGACTCTGGCTTTCTCCTCCAAGGCCTTTCTATAATGAGGTATGATATTTTATTTTGGTTTTTATTTATACAAACAGGTTGATATATATATATATATATATATATATATATATATAGATATAGATATAGATATATGTGATATATATATATATATATATATATATATATATATATATATATATATATATATATATATATATATATATAGATATAGATATAGATATATATATATATATATATATATAGATATAGATATAGATATATGTATATATATATATATATATATATATATAGATATATGTATATATATATATATATATATATATAGATATAGATATAGATATATATATATATATATATATATAGATATAGATATAGATATGTATATATATATATATATATAGATATAGATATAGATATATGTATATATATATATATATATAGATATAGATATATATGTATATATATATATATATATATATAGATATAGATATAGATATATGTATATATATATATATGTATATATATATATATATATATATATATATAGATATAGATATAGATATAGATATATGTATATAGATATATATATATATATGAGGAAGAATGAATAAAGAAAAGAAAGTACAGAATGGATAATAAAAGATGAATTTAATCAATATCACTTACACATGTGTTTCGGTCAGTTTATCTATGTGTACACGATTCAAACTATTATTATTATTAAATAAACAAATGAAATTAGATAATAATAATATTATTAAGATAATATTATTAAGATGTATATATAATAATAAGATATATACAATAATATTATTAAGATAATATTATTAAGACATATATTAAGATATATATATTATATAGATAAGAGAAATATTATATGGTGAGAGAGCAAAATATTAGACACTGAGAGAAAATATAATAGAATGAGAGAGAGGGAAAAATATAATAGAAAGAGGGAGAGAGAAATAAAACGAGAAATATAGTATAGAAAGAGAGAGAGAGAGAGAGAGAGAGAGAGAGAGAGAGAGAGAGAGAGAGAGAAAGAGACAGAAACAGAAATATATATATATATATAAAATATATATTGAGAGATATGTATATATATATATAGAGAGAGAGAGAGAGTGAAAGAATTAGAAAGAGAGAGAGACAAATATAATATATACATATATATATATATAGAGAGAGAGAGAGAAAGAGTGAAAGAAATGAGAGAAAGAGAGAGAAATGTATCATATATATATATATATATATTATATATATATATATATATAGAGAGAGAGAGAGAGAGAGAGAGAGAAATATTAAATATTATAGGGAGAAAAATATAATAAAGAGAGAGAGGGTGGGAGATTATAGAAAGAAAAATATAAGAAAAAGAAGCAGAGAGAGAGAGATGAATATTATATACACAGGGAAATATGAGAGAGAGAGAGAGAGAGAGAGAGAGAGAGAGAGAGAGAGAGAGAGAGAGAGAGAGAAATATGATATATAGAGAGAAAGATTTAGTTATAGATAGATAGACAGGTATTTGCATAATGTTGAATGACTTTTTAATCTAGTGAATTGTACTTTCTTGTGTCCGACTAAGCTAAGCCTTATAAATAAATCTACATATATAACATATCCCAACTACATAACTTCTAAAAGACAAAATGTCTGTACTGATTCAAACAAGTCTCAAATTACTTTGAGACTCAATATTTCACAATCAGGTATTGGAAAAAGGTGTGGTTCATTGATTATTGCTAAAAAATTGATGGCAGTCAAAAACCCATCAAAGTATGCAGAACACCCCCTACAACTACCCACCCACACACCCATACACATCGACCTACACACTCACACGCACAGATGTAAATACTTATAAACCTGCACACAATCTGTTTACAGACGTTCTATCCCCACATATATAGACGTGATTTGCATGAACTCACATAGACCATATAAATGATTAAATATATGTAAAATCACACAGAAAATACAATTCTATATGCACCTTTACACACACACACACACACACACACACACACCACATATATATATATATATATATATATATATATGTCACTCACACAGCTGCAGATTAAAGGGGAAAAAAAAAAGTGGACACTACGCCATCGTCTTAAGCAGATGGAAGGATGCCAATCATATATATATATACATATAAAAAGTAAGTAAAGTTGTCGGGGTGACCTAAAGTCAGTACTAGTCAATCAGTGAAGGAATCTATCCCCTTTTCACTAGTGCTAGACCAAGGAGATATTTTTGCATCTGAGGTGGAGCGCCACACCTACCATCAGCTCCTTACTTTACCGTACAGATACCTGTGCTACTCATATGCTGAGTTGTCGAGGGCTGATATCGAACTAGAAACCTTGTGGTTTCTAGCCGAATGCTCTACCGACTGAGCTATGTGTATATATATATATATATATATGTATGTATGTATGTATGTATATATGTATGTAGAAATATATAAAAGAAAGATTCTGTATTCATGTCTGTACGTTTGTTTGTACCATGTCCAATATCTTTTTATGAAGGAACATACATATATCAGTTTAGCTCAGTTGGTAGAGCATCTACCTTGGATCTGTGTGGTAAAATAGGGAGCTGACGGTAGGTGTTGTACTCCACCTCAGGATCAAAAACAATCTTTCTGATCTAGCGCTACTGAAACAGGGATAGATACTCTCACTGTCTGGCTGATACTGAGAATAGGCCAGTCTGCCTACTTTACTTTTTAAATATATATATATATATATATATATATATATATATATATATATATATAATATATAAACATTTGAAAATATATATACTCATTATCTATCTATCTATATAAAAGAAAGATTCTGTATGTATGTATGTCTGTATGTTTGTTTGTACAATTACTGAACACACATAGAGTTATAAAGGAACATTAGTGGAGCCCAGCAAAGACCAAAATTCAATAAAATGTATACTGTATTTTTATCTGAGAGGGAGGTTAAAAAACTTTTTACCCCTCATTTTCCATTAGAAATAAAAATATGATAATAATATAGATCAATAATATATTAAAAATTGATTAAAAATAAAATAAAAATGTCAATAAAGGATGAATCATAATAAAAAGCAAATAAAGGACAAAAATACAAAAAAAAAAACTAGAATAATAAGAATAAACAATTTAAAAACAAGAATATATAAAAGATAATAAAACAAATATATATAAAAAATAATTTTTATTAATCTATATAACGGGCAGTTGGTGTGTATGTATGTATGTATGTCCAGATGAAACTATAAAAATAAAACAATTAACAACAAAGTAAATATATATACACATTAAATATCAACAGTTCTTGCTTTTTGTGCAAAAAGTATGAAGATTTTGATTTATATTCAAAGATATTTAAAGATTAAAATAGTAATAGTATTGAAATACTACTTAAAAATGTCCAGCATTTGTAAATCTCAAAAGTAAACAAATCAACACACCAGGGCTTTTTGCTACCCCTTCTACCCAGGCGATGCTGGGAAGCTGCTTCTAGTTTATATATAAATATACATGAGTGATTTACTTTTAACTTTTTAAATCCTGGGCAATGCTGGGTATCTCTGCTAGTAACATTAAAATAGACTTTAAAAATTCACACATACAGATATGCACAAGTATAATTATACAACTATACCGAAATCTTAATTCATATATATATATATATATATATATATATATATAATCCAAAAGTCCAGAGAAGAAATCTTCCTTACGACACAAGAGTTTTATTTAAAAAAACCTGTCGCAGTTTGAGAGCTCAATGTGTGCTCTTAATGTTAGAGTCACAGAGCAAATATATAAGTAAAGAAATAACAAAAGACTTGAAATAGACTATAATGCTAAATCTCTAAGTCTTTTGTTATTTCTTTACTTATATATATATATATATATATATATATATATATATATATATAATTTATATCATATATAAATATCAATATGATTTATATAATCATTACCCATACTTGCATATGTACATGTATACGCAAAACTATATGCTTATACCTATTTATTTCAGGCACATATGTAGGTTGACTGAAAAGTTAATATGATGATGTCATATCTGCTGTTGATGACTTTTTTTACCAGTGGGATCCAAGCACTGCAACATCGATAGAAGAAGTGTGTGAGCCACAAAAGAAACTATGTTGAAAAATAAAGCTTATTTTGGTTACATTCCATGAGAGAATCTTGGTCAGTCTATGGACTTTTCAAGCCTAGTATTAGTTAATATGTGTGCACATATGTGTCAGTATACACAGAAAGAAATCTGTGATTATACCTATTCACTTGAAACAGATATACATACATATATTTCTCGATTTGTTTAGCCATACATTTAAATAGGCATTCCCGCCTAATCAATTATTAATTGATTATTTTTCAAAATTAGGTACGACTCCAATTAAGCACATATTCTCCGAAAAATTGTCGGCAAAAAAGCCATATCCAAACACACCGTGTTTACAACTTATCATACATATATATATATATGTATATAAACACATATGATCAATTGGATCCAAGCACTGCAACATCGAGGGAGGAAGTGTGTGGACTGCAAAGGTGACTATGTTAATAAATAAACCTCATTTGGTCACATTTCATCAGAGTTTCTTGGTCAGCCTATGAACTTTTCAGATATACTTATATGCATGCACATGATGATATATATATATATATATATATATATATATATATATATATATATGCACATAGGAAGATACACTTATTTATGTATTATCCTTCTCAAATGTGTATATTCGTGTGTAGAAACTTATCTACTTTATCACAAATTTATTACTTTGCACTCCCCCCACTCATATACATACATTTATAGGAAGATGTAAACAGCTGTGCAAAAGTATATATATATATATATATATATATATATGCGTGTAAGTGTGTCTATGTTTTCAGACACAATATGTGGCAAAAGTTAGGTTATTTTTCATCTGAAAGAAAAAAAAGTTTTCTAAAAAAATAGATTAAAATTTTCTTCGACTATCATTGTAAAAAGAAAAACAAAAGAAAGTTTTAATTTTTTTTTTTTTAGGGAAGATATGTTTGTTTTTCTTTCTTTCTTTCTTTCTTTCTTGTACCCATTTCTGTTTTAGTCTTTCCCGTTCCTCCCATTGCCACTCGATAAGTCTATCATTAATGATTCTGATATGGAAGTCAGCCAGCTATTAGCAGTAACTCCTAGAGTTATGTTCGCTTCTCTCCTAATAGATATTGGATGAAAAGATAGAGTATTGGCTTGGAGAAAAAGAGTACCAGGCAAGATAATCGATCTCAACAGAAAGAGTTGTTTTTGCAGTCTCTCTTTTTTATGCCAGTTTCTATACCCCGACCTGAAAACAATTTTTATTGTTATCATCATTTTGTTATTTTATCATAATAATTATACTTTTACTAAAACTAATTTATCTTATTGTTTTTATTATTTTCATATTTGCCATTTTTATGCTATCTTATTTTTTGTTTTCTTTTTTGTCATATCTTTTTTTTTTTTAATCTTTCCAGCATTTTATTATTGATATTAATCATTAATTATCTATATAAGACAAAACTCACAGAATCTCGAGCAATAATGCATTTGTGCTGACTCATCAAAAAATATCTGCTGCATAATGACTTTCCAAGATGTATTAGACGAAAATTAATGTATCAGAGTAAGAACATCGACTTAAAAATCTAGATGAAAATTTTCAGATTATATATGGGTATATGGTAATGAAAACCCCTGGTTAAATGGTAATGAAAACCTTTGGTTATATAGTTGTGAAAACCCCTGGTTATATTGTTATGAAAACCCTTGGTTATATGGTTATAAAAACCCCTTGTTATATGATTATGAAAACCCCTTGTTATAGGATTATGAAAACAATTGGTTATATAGTTATGAAAACCAATGGTTATATGGTTATGAAAACCCTTGGTTATATGGCTAGGAAGCACGTGGTGTAATGGTTAAAGTCATGGGAAATGGACTCGTCACCCTGAGTTCAAATCCTGGACGTGCTAATTGCATTTCACTTAGCGCTAATAACCTTGGGAAAGGTATGAGTCCTACTCTCCCTCCAGCTATGGGTAAATAGTAGAGTAGACTGGGCTCTTTAACCTTGGTTAGGCAACCAGTCTAGGAGAAGGAAAACTCTGAATTCAAACCTGTTGAACTCTGTTTAAGAAATTGACCGTGTGTCACATCCTGCTCATGCGGAGGGGTCGGTAAATATATATATGGTTATGAAAACCTTTGGTTATATTGTTATGAAAACCTTTGGTTTTATGGTTATGAAAACCCCTGGTTATATGGTTATGAAAACCCTTGGTTACATGGTTATGAAAACCCTTGTTTATATGGTTATGGAGAAGCAAGGAAGAATTCCTAAGTGACGTTCTCCTATGAACACACTATTGTAGTCTGGCCAGCAAAAACCTACATTGATCAGTTTCCAGATGCTGCTCTACCACTAGATCAAATTACCCACGCTGTGTCACTTATGTGTAGAGTTGGCAAGAATTGATATTGAACTCAGAGCCTTATCATGCCTAGGTAGATGCTCTACCAAGTTTGACTACAACATATTCATGTGCGATAGGTTACCTACTATCATACAAACCATCCAAGTGAGATGAACAAGACATACTATACACTGATGGAGAAGCAAGGACAAATTTATAAGTGATGTTCTCCTGTGGACTCCTACACATGGACACACCAGTGTAGGCAGACCAGCATAAATCTACATCAATCAACTCTGTGTGGATTCTGGATGCTGCACAGAGGACTTCCTAGGGGTGATGACTGATAGGGAAAGGTGGTGAGAGAGTCATGGAAATATGTGCTGCCAAATGATGATGATGATGTTATATACCTAACATGATATAACCATCTCTATATATCTAACATCACTCATGAATGCTATAGGTAATAGAGATATATCTAGTATTATATTTCTATGAATGTTTGAAATGAGGCTTGAAGATTAGTATTATCTGCGTTATTTGGACTATTGTCCCCATCTTCATTAGAAGATTTGTATATTGTACATTTGTACAATGTTTCAGGCCGATATGCCCTCCGGCCTTCTTCAGGTATTTCTTGTCGGACTCGGGAACCTTCTCGGGAACCTTCTTTTTGAACTCGGGAACTTTCTTGTCTTAATCGGGAGCCATCACGGAACTTTGAACCTAACCCTTTATTTATTCCACGGGGTATCCTGTTCTCATTCTGCTAACCATAGCTGGGGTAGGAGTTGTGTTAATTATTTTTCTAACTGCCTCTGGACCCAGAGTTCAATCCTGAGTAGAGGCAGTTAGAAAAATAATTAACACAACTCCTACCCCAGCTATGGTTAGCAGAATGAGAACAGGATACCCCGTGGAATAAATAAAGGGTTAGGTTCAAAGTTCCGTGATGACTCCCGATTAAGACAAGAAAGTTCCCGAGTTCGAGAAGGTTCCCGAGTCCGACAAGAAATACCTGAAGAAGGTCGGAGGACACATCGACTGAAACATTGTACAGATAACAATAAAGATGAAGACAATAATCTGAATAATTCAGATAATATAAAATATCTAGCATCCCTCATGAATAAGTACATAAGTGATGAGTGATGCGAGATAATGGAGATTGTTAGAAAAGTTCCATCTACCCATGATTCCTTTGCAGATATGAGGTATGTCAGAAAAGTTCTAGGAATGGTTCCATGTGATTTTGTTCCTCTTCTCCAAGCTCAAGGGGGTCATCAAAGGAATCCGATTTGAGGATGTGCTCAACATCAAAAAGGTTGTGACGACAGAGCTATGGAGAATCCCGGAAGAATCCTTCCAGGAGTGCATGCAAGCATAGCAAAGAAGGATGGGAAAGTGCATTAGACTCCAGGGGGATTACTTTGAAGGGGATAACTTTGTAGTTTGGATTTGAAATAAATTTTTTGTGACACCAGTCCTGGAACTTTTTTGACATACCTCGTATTTAGATGTGCACTTTATTTATATTGTATCAAAACATTGGGAAGCAGCATAAAGACTAGAATAATTATTGCAAAACTAGAACAGGTTTTAGTTAAAGAGAAGAGAATACATCATAATTGATTGGATAAGATAAGGATCAATGGATAATTACTAAAAAAAAAAGATGTCTTTCTAATCTAGATTAAAAGCACAAAATATACAGAGTAAAAATTAATGATCACAATTACTAGCAAAAAAAAAAAAAATGAAACATCCTCCGGGCAGTGTAAAAATTAATTTTTGAAAGATTTTGCCTTAAAAATTCAGTGTCATGAGGTCTGTATCCTCAGTAAGTAAAATCATCCATGCAACCAATTATTCTCTCTCCTGGGTAAATGGTAGGGCAGACTGGGCTCTAACCTTGGTTAGGCAACCAGTCTATAATATCCATAGACGTCTATGGTGTAATGGTTATTGTCATAGGAAATGTACATGATGACACGGGGATGTTTGCATTTCATATAATTCTGATTCTGAAAGGTATGCTTCCAACTATTCTCCCTCTGGCTATGGATAAATAATAGGGCAAACTGGGCTCTTTAGCCTTGGTATAGAAATTAGTCTAGGAAAAGGAAACCTCTGACTTCAAACCTGTTAAACTCTGCTTAAAAATTGACCTTGTACCACATCCTACTGATGTAGAGGGGTTGGTAAGTATGTAATATCTATTAGATCAATCATATAATAGGTGCTGTTCACTTCTGCCAGCGTCTTTGGGATAAATTTCTAAATTTACTTTGTGTCAAATCCTGTTTGTGCAAAGGGCTTGGTAAACAAATACAAGGATGGTTTTGGCATTAAATAACCCATGCAGGTAAATATGCCATTAAAAAAAGAAACTAAATCAAACCAAACTTATGATAGTAACCATTACATAATATTTATTAGTTAAGTAAAACAGAACTGCAAGGCAGATTTCAAAGAGGATAATTGTCTTTTGGGAATTACTTAAAAATTAAAGATAATGATATTTTCTCATTAAGGAATACAAATTAGTTTCTGTTCTATTTTTCAAATTGCCAAAAGATATCATAAACATTTTCCACATATCTTATTATTCTCATTATTGTTGTTGATCGTTATTTATTGTTATTTAATTTTCTTCGTTTTGCCTTGAAAAGTAAAAAAAAAAGATCTATGAAAAAAAAAAAAAAAAACTTAAAAAAGGAAAAGCAATTTTTTTCCAAAAAAAGATTTAGTTCATCATGAGAAACAAAACAAGTCAAGATCTAAAAAAATGTTTTTTTTTAAAAAGAGATAAACAACTTCTTTTTCTCTCACTCACTCCTCCCCTATCCCCAGTCTGTCTTGTGACACACCTTTTCATCAATAATCCTTTAGTTTCAGTCTGGTTTACCGGCAATTTCATGCCACCTCCTCATTATCCATCAGATGAATTCTTTTTGTTGACTTCCAAAACATGAAAGGTTCACAACGATCAGAGAAGAGGATATGTCAATAATTAGCCAAAGTTATTATTCTTGTATTTTGTCTTGAAGTTAATTCTTCAGAAGAATTGTCACATTTCCAATTCCAATGATCTGATTTGGCCACTACTTTGTTTTGGGGGATTTCAAGACATCTTGAATTTTATTGATTTGATAGATGAGGAAATTGAAAATGAATAAAACTCGTAAGTCAAGGTTGCACTGTATATTATGGAGTTAGGCTGTTAGGATAAGTTGTTGCTAGTTTCTTCTTTAACCCCCAATACATGTGATCCTTCTTTCTTGTGGGTTGTCAGGCTGAAAAGGAATAAAAGAAAAGAAAAGGGACAAAAGACAAGATATACTTTAAGGTTCAGCCTTTATTTTGAGGTTTACAACTATTTCTTGGAGAGAAAATTTCTTCCCATGCCAGTAATAGTGTGTATCCCTAGTGACAGTCTTTGTTGAAAATTGCCATGGTCTCTTTTTGGTGTCAGGTGACCACTTTTGTTTTTTGTGCATGCCCAGATGGTTCTTCCTGTCTAAGGCCTCACAGGAAATTGTTTTTTTTTTGTATTTGTTTAATTTTTGTGTTTTATTTTTATTTTATTTTATTTAGTTTTATTAATTTCTATTTTATTTGGTTTTATTTATATTTCAATCCCCACAATATATATGCAATATATATATATATATATATATATATATATATATTATGTAAATAAAAAAAAACAGAGTATTACAAAAGATAAATTTATTTGTAGATTGTGAAGTTAGTCGGTCTTCATTGGGACAATTGGATGTTTCATTATTTCAAAGTTTTAACTACCTGATGTTGGATCCCATCTATAGGTCAAATAGATCTGTTTAAAAATTAGTGTTACATAATTATTAGATACCTAACACTTATGTACCATTAGTGTAGAAACCAAAATGGCTGTTATAATTTGCAGCCGGCAGCCTTGAAGAATTGAGTAACTCGGCTTGAGTTCAGTCTGATCCTCCTTCTGGGTGATACCGTGAGAATCGGTGGAGAAGACCCTCTTCGAGTTTAGATTAGATAGAGAGTTTAGTTCAGTATCGGCCAAACCACGAAGGTGGTAAGTCGTGTTAAGCGCACGGCCGACTCAATCTGCACAGGTAGTCTGGTGGAGATTTTGAAATAAAATATGATCTAAAGCAAATCGAAGTCTTGGGTTATTATCTAAAAACTACCAATGACACAAGGCTTCTGATAAAGAGAAATCCCCAATGGAAGACCAGACACGAAGTCCCCAAGACGAAGTCCAGACGCTAGAAGAAAGAATATACAACATTAGTATGTGAAACCATATAACTTTGTGCAAACAAATGATTATTATCAAATTGAATTATTAATGTTAGAAAGAGTTAAAGATGATTATAATTAGTTTTGCTGTTAGATAGAAATACTTGTAAACCATACAACAGTTGGTTGGCTTATTGGATTTTATGGCATGTCAACCCTCAGGTTTTTTGGACCATATTACCTTTAGGAACCCCTTTTTGATCTCGATAGGTTAATCTATTCTATCATGAATTTGATTCATTACCACTTACAAGGCTAGTTAAAAAAAACCATAATGGAGCACGAAAAACCCAGCAAAAGAGGATGAGTTCCCTTACTTCTGCTTGTGGTCCTGAGGTGAGGGAAGGGACATATCTGTTTCTGCTCTTCTGCAGAAAATTTGGGACTTCCATTTAAAAAATAAATCTAGTTCAGGGGTCATTGATTGGTGACATAACTGCTCAGCCACCAGGATTCTATCCATAAGCATCATGGGTCGCCACCCACAGCCAACAGGTGGTCCCATTGGGGAAGTTTTACCCCTCTGTAGAGGTGCAGTCAGCGTATTCAACAGCCCCAGCCAACTGGGCCAAAATTATTCGACAGGAATAATTGATATCATATAACTGTGCAAAAAAAAAGAAGAAAAAACACTCTTAAGAAACAATTGCACAAAAAATGTAAATACAAATGTACAGTGAATGCAATTTCTTAACTTCTAGGTATAAATTAACCTGAGACAGGTTGACATACCATTAAAATCAATCATTTAATTACATATGCATACACATACAGAGAAACACATTTTTGGTATATTAACACCTGAAAATGACATATACCTTAAGATATTTCAAATATGCCATACTTACCTGACACACTTATGTCAGGTGAAATAGATTAGTTTAAGAGGGCCATTGCCCCCAGGCAACACCTGCCACGTGTAGCATCAGGTCATTGATGCTTGAGGCACTCTGGAAGGGGATTGCTTAAGCTAAAATATTTTTGCCGCTGACTCTTAGCCATGAGAAACTCCTCTTTTAAAAGTCAATCTTGTGTTGAACCATACCTTTAGTGGAATGGCTTAGTAAAAATATACATAAATAATATAAGTAAATAAAATACAGAAAAGTTGAAATAAAAATCTTGTGTGTACCAGGTATAAGATTAAAAATTCTACAACAAAATACAAACACAAAAAAATTCTAAAACACACAAAAAAAGATGAGAAAAAAGTAGAAGAAGGAAAATGAAATTAGCAAGTCTAAAGGTAAAATGAAAAATTTGTTTTAATCATAGCAAACAACAAAGATAAGTGAAATGTTTTTTTTCTAAATGATCTTCTTATATTCGCGGACACGTAATTTAACAATATGAACAAGTTTTCGGTGATAGATGCTTGGAAGTTTACTAATAAGAAAAAAAGTTGAAATTGCACTAATATATTTTTTGCACTTTGGAAGTGTACTAATAAGAAAAAAACAAAGTAGGAGTTGTTTGAATATATATTTTGCAATTTTACAATATGATCATGTTTAAAGTGATCGATGCTTGGACGTTTCTAATAAGAAAACAAAGAAAGCAATTGCACTAATATATTTTTTGCAATTTAACATTATGATAAGGTTTCAGGTGATAGATGCTTAGAAGATTCTAATAAGAAAAAAGTAGACAATTGGGACGATATGACCTTTAGGCACCCCTTTTGCGATCTCGTTTCATAAGGACATTTTTTTCATTTACACCGTCAAAAACCGGTTGTTTGTTAACAGACGGTTTTTAGATTTAAAAAAAAAAATTATAAAACCAACCCCTAACTCTAACCCTAATCCCTAACCCCTAGCAAACAACCGGATTTTGATAATTAAAAAAAAAAAAATCTAAAAACCGTCTGTTAACAAACAACGGTTTTTGACAGTGTAAATGAAAAAAATGTCCTTATGAACCGAGATCGCAAAAGGGGTATCTAAAGGTCATATTGTCCAATAATTGCACTAATATACAAGGTGTGTTATAAAAGTGTTGAGATTGAAGCTGTATTTATCAAGATAGAAATGAACAATGAATGAAACGTTAATTTTTTTCAGAATATAAGGTGTGTCATAAAAATATCAAGTTTGAAGCTGTATTTACCAAGATAGAAATGAACAATGAATGGAACGTTAATTTTTTCTGAATTCAAGATGTGTCAAAAAGTATAAAAAAATCTCGATACTTTTTTGACACATCTTGTATATTTTGCAATTTAATATGATCAATTTTTTTTGTGATATATGTTTGGAAGTTTCTAATAAGAAAACAACGAAAACAATTACACTAATATATTTTTTTGTAATTTAACAATATAATCTGGTTTCAGGTGATAGATGCTTGAAAGTTTCTAATGATAAGAAAAAATATAGACAATTGCACTCATATTTTTGCCTATATTTCTGAAATGGAACATTGTTTTTATTTATGTGAATTTTTGTGGTTTTCACTCAAGTCTGAGAAACAGTAAGTCTCTTCAGTTCTTTAGATTTCTTCTAGTTGATCTTATTGATGGTGTGGTTTGGACAGTTTTTATTTACATCTTACAGTTCTCCCAATATCTTTTCTACATCTTTCAGAATTATTCTGAGAGATCTCATTATGATTGGTATCATTCTCTTCATGTTCCGTAGCCTTTTTTTAGCTCCCTAGCAAGGTCCTGGTCTTTATATATAGTTTTTTTCAGTTTCCTTTACTTCTTCACTGTGATCTGCTGGAACAGGAAAGTCTTCTAGCTGACAAGTTATTTTTGTTTTTATTAACTAAAACTAGATCTGGTCTTCTGGCCAGGTTTAAATGATCCATTTGTATCTCAAAATGAAGAGGCTGGCTGAGCTCAGAGGGTAGAGGATCTGCCTTGGAACGACAAGGTTCTGGGTTTAATACTGGCTCTCACCAACTCAGCATATGAGTAGCATGGCTTGAATCTTTGTGGTAAAGTGAGGAGGTCATGATAGGCGTGGTGCTCCACCTCACATACAAAAACAATCTCCCTAGTCTAAGTGTTAGCAAAAAGAGTGGACCTGAGAGTAATGGTGATGAAAGGGGTATGCCACACTCCCTAGAGTTCCAGAATTAGAACCTCAGCACTAGATTCAGTTTAATGTCATACCCAGGACACTAAGACCCTTTCTAGCACATATATAATAAAAGGGTTGGGAGTTTGTCATAAGGGTAATAGGGTCAGGAGGTCACTGAAAACGGTTCAAAGATCATATGAAAATGACTCTGAAGAATTGGACACATGGCCTAGGGGATAAGGTAGTTAGGTTAAGACAGTTCTAAGTGACAGTTATCTCTGGAACCCGAGTTCAATCCTGAGTGAAGGCAGTTAGAAAAATAATTAACACAACTCCTACCCCAGCTATGGTTAGCGGAATGAGAACAGGATACCCCCGTGGACTAAATAAAGGGTTAGGTTCAAAGTTCCGTGATGGCTCCCGATTACGACAAGAAAGTTCCCGAGTTTGAAAAGAAGGTTCCCGAGTCCGACAAGAAATACCTGAAGAAGGCCGGAGGGTATATCGGCCGAAATGTTGTACAAATAACAATGAAGATGGGGACAATAGTCCGAATAACACAGATAATACTGACTGAAGAAATGCACCATTACACCTTCAAGTCTGGAAGATCTGGCCCCCAACAAACAGGGTTGGTGAGACACATGTCGCACAGGAGCTGAGTGGCTCAATATCAAGATCAATAGGGCTGCAGAGCGGCAATATCTTCATCATCATGCACCACAGAATGCAGATGGAAATTTTCCTTGCAATGTGTGTGACCAGATGTGTGTCTGCAAATTCAGAATTGGACTAATAAGCCACTAGAACATCCACAACTGATGAATGACATGGAGTGACGTCATTGTTGTCTGCGATGGACTGCTAAAAGGAAGAACAGGACAATCATATAGGTACTAGGGCTTGATGAGACCAGCTGATTGATTGTCGGGGGCCTTCCAATTGCCTGTCTAGCGAAGTAAGGACCAAAGTAGTGTTGCATATCATGGACTGCTCCACCATCAGGATTCCACTTAAGAATTATGGGTCATCACCAAGCCAACAGGTAGCAACATTGGAGGGAAGTTACTCCTTTACAGAGGTGCAGCCGCATATTCTACAGCCCCAGCCGACAGGGCAGACTATAATGTGAAATAAGATCTTGATATTGGTTGTTAAAATTTGATTGCTCACTAATAAATTTCAAGGGAGAGAACTAGGACTGATAAAAATAGAAAATAATCAAATGATGGATTATAATCTTGACAACTTATTAGACATGATAGAAGAGATGTCAAAGAAAAGATTCAAAGAACTTTTATTGATATTAGATTAATTTGTTATTAATTTTTATCTGTGTTTCTTTTCTTCTTTGTTCTTTGTTGTTCTTGTATATAATTTAATATAAGACAGTTTTATTAGATAGGCTATATTTTGATTAGATGTGATATATTTCATTGAAGATTATATATGTTTATCATCTATTGTTCTTGTATATAATTTGATATGTGACATTTTTATTAGATATGTTGTATTCTGATTTGGTGGGATATATTTTATTAGACATTATATACTTTTGGCATCTATTGATTTTGTATATAATTTGACCTAAGTCATTTTTATTAAGCTATATTTTGATTAGAAGGGATATATTTTATTAAAGATTTAATATGTGACATTATTATTAGATATGCTGTATTTTGATTAGTGGGAGTGACATTTGATTGCTATGTCAAATCAGAGAAACTCTCTCCTCTCTCTCTCTCTCTCTCTCCTCTCTCTCTCTCTCTCTCTCTCTCTCAACTCCATATATAGAAGTAGACATATTTTACTGACCCAAAAGTAGTAAATATCTCTATGTGTAATATGAAAACTAAATTCGTTCCATCCAAAAGAAACTGAATATTGTAGATTTTATCTGCCTCTGTTTGTGTGTGTACATAAAAACATAGAAGAGATAAATAATATTCATAATCCTATAAGTATTGTTTATGTAACACTCAGAATATCCATGTTGTTATAATGATGATGGTGTTGAAATAATATCAAAATTTCACTATCATAATAGAGATTCGAACCTCCATTTTGGTTTCCTGTAACCAAAATCTTTGTCCCCATATACGCTTGCTTTTACGGGGCGGGTTACGTGGTCACATTATCCAAAAACGTTCATTTACATATTATTATAAAGAACAATCTGTAATCCAATTTGTAAAATTATTTTCTTACTCTCTGCCCCTTTTCCAGTAACACGAGGTTAACTAAAAAGTTTACAAATAAAGTAAATACCACGATTTTGTGTAAAATTTATGTGTAAAAATATAAAAAAAAATCATTTGATTAATAATTTAATAGATTCACGCAACAATTTTATTGGGAGGACAGAACTAATTAAATTGTTTTTTCTTTTACTCATTTAATAGAATTTGATGATTTACCTTTACTTAGTGATCATAAACCTCTAATATTTGAAATTTTCAAACTTCCACCTTGCTGAGACAATATCTTTTCAAAGATTAATTTTTTACATCGCCCAAGGGGGCGTTTTTTTTTCTAATATTTATATATATATAAAAATATATGTCTGCTCTGCTTTTTTTGATTTTATCATTCCTTAAATAATTAAAGATGTTTGAATATGAAACAAAAAATAATTCCCTCATGCCTTTAGCATAGAATTTTTAATTTATGGTTTTTTGATATCAAGAGTAATCCTAAAACGTAAATTTAAAAATCAACAGAAGATGTTATTATTAATGAATTGTTTTCATCATTTTAAAGTTTTGAAACATGGTTTATCAATTTTTTCTGCTACATTGCCATTTCAGTCGATTGCACGTTTTTTAGGAGACATGTGACAGGTTTTGGGTCATGCCCATTCAAATCCTTTGGTATTAATGATCTCCCTTTTTCAAATATTTCTTGACATCCATGCAACGACTTGGGCTTTAACTCCATTAATTGGCAATGAATTTCAATCTTTCATCAACTTTTTTCATTCTTTAAAGAGAGAAAGAGAGGAAGAAGAGAGAGAGAGAGAGAAGGAGAAGAGAGAGAGAGAGAATTCTCTTATCTAAGGATGATGCACATAGTTTACTTTGGGAATTAAGCCAAAGTGAACCACACCTGTTGAACCATAAGTGAGAACAGGTGGAGCAAAACAAGTAAATGAATGGGTGTTTTAGGTAATATTGGATAAAGTTACTGTAAAATTAGAACCTTTAATTTAACTTTCTTTTAATATTTCATAATATTCAATATAACTAAATATCATTATATTCCCAACCAAACTTTTCAGCTGGGACTGTAGAATACGCCAACTGTACCTCTAATAAGAAGGGTAAGACCCTCCTAATGGAATACCTTGTTGGCCATTGGTGGGGACGCTCATCCGATGCCTGAGGCAGTCCAATGACATGCAGACACTCCAACTTATGGCCTTACATAGGCTAGATGGGCAGTTGAGAGGCCCCCCCCTCCCAAAATCAATCACTGGCATGCCAAGCCCTAGACTATATGAAATTGTTCTGACCGCTATGTCCTTATGGCAAACCCCAACTTCTTTTTTATCATATTACGTTTTTTAGAAGGCGGTGGTCCTAACGGTCCCTTAATATCCTGGGGTATGATGTTAAACTTATCTGAGGTGAAGGTTCCAATTTCTGAAAGATCCTGGGGAATGTTGGAGTACCCCTTCATCACCATTACTCTCAGATCCATCTCTGAACCCAGAGTGGTAAGTACCTGTTAGGGTCCCATCCTATGAGTTAAATAGAAAAACATCGAGTCTTAAAAAAGTGTTTCAATAATTGAATACTCATCAAGAACGTTAATAACAAAATCTTTGGCATAAAAGTATAAAAA
>CM042141.1:94944985-94954985 GCA_023376005.1 Doryteuthis pealeii
AGAGAGATAAAAATTAAATACAAATGTACAGTGAATGCAATTTCTTAAACTTCTAGTATAAATTAACCTGAGAACAGGTTGACATACCATTAAATCATCATTTTAATTACATATGCATACACATACAGAGAAACACATTTTTTGGTAAATATTAAACACCTGAAAAATGACATATACCTTTTAAAGATATTTTCAATATGCATACTTACCTGACACACTTATGTCAGGTGAAATAGATTAGTTAAGAGGGCCATTTGGGCCCCCAGGCAAGCCACCTGCCACACGTGTAGCATCAGGTCCATGTGAATTGCTTGAGGCAACTCTGGAAGGGGATTGCTTTTTAGCTAAAAATATTTTTGCCGCCTGGACTCTTAGCATGAGAAACTCCTCTTTTAAAAAGTCAATCCCTTTTGTTGTTGAAACCATACCTTTAGTGGAATGGCTTTAGTAAAAAATTAAATAACAATAAATAATATAAGTAAATAAAATACAGAAAAAAGTTTTGAAATAAAAATCTTTTGTGTGTACCAGGTTATAAGATAAAATTCTACAACAAAAATACAAACACAAAAAATTCCTAAAAACACACCAAAAAAAGATGAGAAAAAAAGTAGAAGAAGGAAAATGAATTAGCAGGTTTCCTAAAGGTAAAAAATGAAAAAAATTTTGTTTTTAATCATAGCAAACAACACAGAATAAGTGGAATGTTTTTTTTTTCTAAATGATTCTTCTTATATTCCGCGGACCACGTAATTTAACAATATGAACAAAGTTTCGTGATAGATGCTTTGGAAGTTTACTAATAAGAAAAAAAAGTTGAAATTTGCACTACTATATTTTTTTTGCAAAACTTTGGAAGGGTGTACTAATAAGAAAAAAAAACAAAGTAGGAAAGTTTGTTTTGAATATATATTTTGGGCAAATTTACAATATGATCATGTTTAAAGTGATCGATGCTTGGAACGTTTCTAATTAAGAAAACAAAGAAAAAGCAATTGCCACTAACTTATAATTTTTTGGCAATTTAACATTATGAATAAGGGTTTTCAGGTGTAAGAAATGCCTTAGAGTTCTAATAAGAAAAAAAGTAAGCAATTGGGACGATAATGACCTTTTAGGCACCCCTTTTGCGATTCGTTTCATAAAGGGACATTTTTTTTCATTTACAAACGGTCAAAAACCGGTTGTTTTGTTAACAGACGTTTTTTTAGAATTTTAAAAAAAAAAATTATAAACCACCCCTAAACTCTAACGCCTAATCCCTAACCCCTAAGCAAACAACCGATTTTTGGAAATTAATTAAAAAAAAAAAAAATCTAAAAACGTCTGTTAAACAAACAACGGTTTTTGACAGTGGTAAATGAAAAAATGTCCTTATGAACCGAGATCGCAAAGGGGTATCTTAAAGGTCATAATGTCCATAAATTGCCACTAATATACAAGTGTGTATAAAACGTGTTGAGATTGGAAGCTGTATTTATCAAGATAGAAAATGAACAATGAATGAACGTTAATTTTTTTTTTGCAGAATATAAGGGTGTGTCCTAAAATATCAAGTTTTGAAGCTGTATTTAACCAGATAGAATGAAACAATGATGGAACGTTAATTTTTTTCTGCATTCAAGATGTGTCAAAAGTATAAAAATCTCGATACTTTTTTTGAACACATTTTGTATAATTTTTTTTTGCAATTTAATATGATCAATTTTTTTTGTGATATATGTTTGGAAGTTTCTAAATAAGAAACAACGAAAACAATTACACTAATATATTTTTTTGTAATTTAACAATATAATCTGGTTTCAGGTGATAGATGCCTTGAAAGTTTTCTATGATAAGAAAAAATATAGACAATTTGCACTCATATTTTTGCCTATATTTCTGAAATGGAACATTGTTTTTATTTATGTGAAATTTTTTGTGGTTTCACTCAAGTCTGAGAAACAGTAAAGTCTCTTCAGTTCTTTAGATTTCTTCTAGTTGATCTTATTGATGGTGTGGTTTGACAGTTTTTTATTTACATCTTACAGTTCTCTGCCAATATCTTTTTCTACATCTTTCAGATTATTCTGAGAGATCTCATTATGATGGTATCATTCTCTTCATGTTCCGTAGCCTTTTTTAGATCCCTAGCAAGGTCCTGGTCTTTATATATAGTTTTTTTTCAGTTTCCTTTACTTCTCACTGTGATCTGCTGGAACAGGAAGTCTTCTAGCTGACAAGTTATTTTTGTTTTTATTAACTAAAACTAATCTGGTCTTCTGGCCAGGTTAAATGATCCATTTGTATCTCAAAATGAAGAGGCTGGCTGAGCTCAGAGGTAGAGGATCTGCCTTGGAACGACAAGGTTCTGGTTTTTATACTGGGCTCTCACCAACTCAGGCATATGAGTAGCATGGCTTGAATCTTTGTGGTAAAGTGAGGAGGTCATGATAGGGCGTGGTGCTCCCACCTCACATACAAAAACAATCTCCCTAGTCTAAGTGTTAGCAAAAGAGTGGACCTGAGAGTAATGGTGATGAAGGGGTATGCCACACTCCCTAGAGTTCCAGATTAGAACCTCAGCACTAGATTCAGTTTAATGTCATACCCAGGCCACTAAGACCCTTTTAGCACATATATAATAAAGGTTGGGAGTTTGTCATAAAGGGTAATAGGGTCAGGAGGTCACTGAAAACGGTTCAAAGATCATATGAAATGACTCTGAAGAATTTGGACAGCATGGCCAGGGATAAAGGTAGTTAGTTAAGACAGTTCTAAGTGACAGTTATCTCTGGAACCCGAGTTCAATTCCTGAGTGAAGGCAGTTAGAAAAATAATTAACACAACTCTACCCCAGCTATGGTTAGCGAATGAGAACAGGATACCCCCGTGGACTAAATAAAGGGTTAGGTTTCAAAGTTCCGTGATGCTCCCGATTACGACAAGAAAGTTTCCCGAGTTTGAAAAGAAGGTTCCCGAGTCCGACAAGAAATACCTGAAGAAGGCCGGAGGTAATATCGGCCGAATGTTGTACAAATAACAATGAAGATGGGGACAATAGTCCGAATAACACAGATAATACTGACTGAAGAAATGCACCATTACACCTTCAAGTCTGGAAGATCTGGCCCCCAACAAACAGGGTTGGTGAGACACATGTCGCACAGGAGCTGAGTGGCTCAATATCAAGATCAATAGGCTGCAGAGCGGCAATATCTTCATCATCATGCACCACAGAATGCAGATGGAAATTTTCCTTGCAATGTGTGTGACCAGATGTGTGTCTGCAAATTCAGAATTGGACTAATAAGCCACTAGAACATCCACAACTGATGAATGACATGGAGTGACGTCATTGTTGTCTGCGATGGACTGCTAAAAGAAAAAACAGTGCAATCATATAGGTACTAGGGCTTGATGAGACCAGCTGATTGATTGTCGGGGGCCTTCCCAATTGCCTGTCTAGCGGAAGTAAGGACCAAAGTAGAGTGTTGCATATCATGGACTGCTCCACCATCAGGATTCCATCCTTAAGAATTATGGGTCATCACCACAGCCAACAGGTAGCAACATTGGAGGGAAGTTACTCCTTTACAGAGGTGCAGCCAGCATATTCTACAGCCCCAGCCGACAGGGCAGACTATATGTGAAATAAGATCTTGATATTGGTTGTTAAAATTTGATTGCTCACTAATAAATTTCAAGGGAGAGAACTAGGACTGATAAAAATAGAAAATAATCAAATGATGGATTATAATCTTGACAACTTATTAGACATGATAGAAGAGATGTCAAAGAAAAGATTCAAAGAACTTTTATTGATATTAGATTAATTTGTTATTAATTTTTATCTGTGTTTCTTTTCTTCTTTGTTCTTTGTTGTTCTTGTATATAATTTAATATAAGACAGTTTTATTAGATAGGCTATATTTTGATTAGATGTGATATATTTCATTGAAGATTATATATGTTTTCATCTATTGTTCTTGTATATAATTTGATATGTGACATTTTTATTAATATGTTGTATTCTGATTTTGTGGATATATTTTATTAGACATTATATACTTTTGGCATCTATTGATTTTGTATATAATTTGACCTAAGTCATTTTTATTAAGCTATATTTATTAGAAGGGATATATTTTATTAAAGATTAATATGTGACATTATTATTAGATATGCTGTATTTTGATTACTGGGAGTGACATGTGATTGCTATGTCAAATCAGAGAAAATCTCTCTCTCTTCCTCTCTCTCTCTCCTCTCTCTCTCTCTCTCTCTCTCTCTCTCTCAACTCCATATATAGAAGTAGACATATTTTACTGACCCAAAAGTAGTAAATATGTGTAATATGAAAAACTAAAGTTCACTTCCCTCCAAAGAAGACCGAATAAATTGTAGATTTTATCTTCCTCTGTTTGTGTGTGTACATGAAAAAACATAGAGAGATAAATAAATTCATAATCCTATAAGATATTGTTTATATATAATTCTAGAATATCCATGTTGTTTATAATGATGATAGTGTTGAAATAATATTGCAAAATTATCATCTATCAATAATGGAGATTCGACCTCCATTTGTCTGTAACCAAAACTATGTCACTGCTTACATCACATTACCAAAAATTGTCAATACATAGAATAAAGAACAATCCTGTAATCAATTTGTAAAATTATTTTTTACCCTTACCCCTTTTTCAGTAACACGAGGTTAACTAAAAAGTTTACAAATAAATAAATACTTAAGATTTTGTGTAAAATTTATGTGTAAAATATCAAAAATAATCATTTGATTAATAATTAATAGATTCACGCAACATTTTATTTGAGGAGGACAATTCTAATTTCAAATTGTTTTATTTCTTTTACTCATTTAATAGATTTGATGATTTTACTTACTTATGATATAAACCCTCTAATATTGAAATTTTAACTTCCACCTTGCTGAGACAATATCTTTCAAAGATTAATTTTTACATCGCCCAAGGGGCGTTTTTTTTTGCTAGTATTTATAATATATCAAAAATATTATGTTGCTCTGCCTTTTCTTATTTATATTCTTAAATATTAAGATGTTGAATATGAAACTAAAAAAAATAATTCTCTGCCTTTAAGCATAGAATTTTTATTTAATGGTTTTGATATGCAAGAGTAATCCTAAACGTAAAATATTTAAAAATCACAGAAATGTTTATTATTAATGATGTTTACATCATTTGAAAGTTTTGAACATGTATCAATTTTTCTGTACAATTGCCATTTCAGTCGATGCAGTTTTAGGAGACATTGTGACAGTTATGGTATACCCATTGATCCTTGTCATCATTGCAATCTCCCTTTCAAAATATTTTTGACATCCATGCACGACTTGCTTTACACTTCCATTAATTGGCAATGAATTTCAATCTTTTTATCACTTTTTTTCATCTTTTAGAGAGAGAGAGAGAGAGAGAGAGAGAGAGAGAGAGAGAGAGAGAGAGTGCAACACTTACCATCAGCTCCCTACTTTACTGCACAGATCCAAGCTATGCTGCTCATGCGCTGAGTTGTCAAGGGCTGGTATCAAACCCGGAACCTTGTGGTTCCTATGCGGATGCTGTACTGACTGAGCTAAGCCATTTTTCCTGTTTGTCTTATCACTTTTGTATATCTTTTATATATATAATATATATATATATATATATATATATATATATATTGAGAGAGAGATAGAGAGACAGTGAGAGAGAAATCTCTTATCTAAGATGATGGCAATAGTTACCTTTGATTAAGCTCAAAGTGACCACACCTGTTGAACATAAGTGAGACAGGTGAGCAAACAACTAAATGAATGGGTGTTATGTAATTATTGATAAAGTTACTGTAAATAGAATCCTTTAATTTAACTTTCCTTTAAGATTTCATAATATCATATACTAAATAGCACTATATTCAACCAAACTTTTCGCCTGGGACTGTAGAATACGCCAACTGCACCTCTATAGAAGGATAAGACCCTCCTAATGAAACCACTTGTTGGCCATTGGTGGTGACTCATGATGCCTGAGCAGTCCATGACATGCAACACTCCACTTTGGCCCTTACTTAGGCTAGATGGGCAGTTGGAGAGGCCCCCTCCAATTAATCAGCTGGTCATGTCAAGCCTTAGCACCTATATGATTGTTCTGACCCTATTGCCCTTATGGCAAACCCCCAACTCTTTTTATCATATATGTGCTAGAAGGCGGTGGTTGAGGATCTTAATATCCTGGGTGTGATGTTAAACTCTATCTGATGGTGAGGTTCCAATTCTGAAGATCTGAGGAATGTGGAGTACCCCTTCATCACCATTACTCTCAGATCCACTCTGACCCAGAGTGGTAGTACCTGTTAGGGTCCCATCTATGAGTTAAATAGAAAAACATGAGTTTAAAAAAAGTGTTTACAATAATTGAATACTCATCAAGAACGAATAAAACAAAAATATCTTTGGCATAAAATAACATGCTGTAAAATCCAACCAATCAACCGTTCACTGCATTCACAATCAGTAAGAAATATTTCACCTAGAGACTTGCTAAATGTTGTAACTCGACTATAAGAGTTAACAGAGAAATAGTAGGAAGAAACACAAGGATAGGGGAAAAAGGTTTACTAAGCAAAGATACAAGGTGAACAGAGCACTTAGCAATTGCTTGGTTGAATTAACAAGTCCTGTGAGATCTTATTGTTTCTCTCTTCCATGTTTTTGCCAGATTTTATTTATAGGAAAAAACTGACAATTTCATTCTCATTATTTTGGTGCTATATGACACGAAGCATAATAACTGGATCATAGACAACCTTCATCATCATCATGTTGTGCAAGGTTTATAACCATTACACTATGATGGTACACACTTTGAAATAATAACTGTTTAGAGCTACGTACAGATAGAATGAAGAACAGACAGACTAATTTCGTTAGCACTGATCCACAAAGAAAGAAAGTTTGAATTTTGTCATGTGCATTTATAGTTGAGACCACATAGTTATTTTTTGGTGTCAAGTAAATACTAACTTTATGTTGGTTATGGATGGATCGAAGTGTCCAACCATAAAATTTAATATAACACAATATTTCGATTCTTTTAGCATTTATTAATTTATTTATGAACCTATAAAACATAATGCCTAAGGGAACTATACATTCTAATTACTTGGGGATATTTAAAAATCTTATTAAATTATATTATTTCATCATTTTTTCTCTTTTCGTATTTTGATGAATATGGTTTTAAAAAGTCAAAATTTAATTTTTTTGCTGAAATTTCTTTCTACTAATATTACTTTCTCCATCTTTTCAATCAGAATATTTAGAGCCAATCACTTGAATAAATAGTATACAATTGGAAATAACTAAGTGTTTTAGGTGAAATCTATGAAAGTGGAAAGTCCCAGTAGTGTAGTGGCTAATGTGCTGGACTGCAACATCATAGTAAGTGAGTTCAAACTCCAATCATGCTATTAAGTTCACTTTCGGATTAATACTCTTGGGAAAAATAAAAACATCCTCATCCCCCCAGCTATGGGTCAAATAGTACACTACTGTTCTTCTACAAGAATGACTTGGCATTAAATAACCCATGAAGGGTGATATGCCATTAAACAAAAAAAACAACAATGGCTCTATTTCAAAAATCTTAGAGGATGATTTAAGTCTCTTCGTAAATTTACTGATGAAGTCCCCGTGGTGTAGTGGTTAACATACTGGACTGCAATATTGTAGTAAGTAAGTTTGGACTCAAGTTGTGTTATTATGTTCACTTTCAGACCAAAACTCTGGTAAAGCTATAAGGTGCCTCATCTCCCCAGCTATGGGTTAAATAGTTCCATTACTATTCTTCTACAAGGATGGCTTTAGAAGAAGAAGAAGAAGAAGAAGAAGAAGAAGGAAGAAGAAGAAGAAGAAGACAATTGTTTATTTTCACACATTACACAATATAAACAATGCCACATAAAACAAAACAAAACAAAAAAAACGTAATGTTGGTTGTTGTAGTAATGTGTGGAGGATGATCACTAGTTAGGACTGAGCCTATTCTAGTAGTGACCTCCTCAGTTAGGTTTTTCTTGGGGGTGGTGTTCTTTTACATAGTTTGAAAGAATTGAATAACCCACAATTTTAAAGCATATTAACCCTTTTCAGGTCATTTAATGCCAAAACAAAGTCCTTTTGATAAACAAAGGACTCAACTTGCTTACAGTACACGCTATTGCTTAAGTCCCTTATTAGAATGCCTCAGTGTTTTATAATGTAAAAAAATTAGAAAAAAATATTTCATCTTTTTTTTGTTTGTCATTTAAACCTTTTCCTAACCTAATGTTTTTTTTCTTTTCTTTTTTTTAAAAAGTCTTTGGAGAAACATGTTGATGTTGAAACCAGAGTAAATGCTGAGATAATGCAGTTCCTTGGAAAACAACAAAAGGTAAGTCTTAGATTGGTGGTTACAAGTTCGCCAACTTTTTGAAAAATATAAAGTGTGTGTATATATATATGTGTGTGTGTGTGTTGTGTGTGTGTGTGTGTGTGTGTGTGTGTGAGATAGAGCAGCATGGACATTTTTGAAAAATATAAAGGGTATATATATATATATATATATATATATAATGTATTACATACATATATATTATGTATTATATATAAATTATGTATATATATATGTATTATGTATATATATTATTAATATTATGTATATATATGTATATATTATATATATATTATGTATTATATATATGTATATGAATATGTATATATATATATCATATGTATATAATCATGTATATATTAATATATATATATTATATATTATATATGTGTATATATATATATTAGTATTTATATGTATATATTTTATATACACTATATATATATAGTGATATAATCATATATATATATATATATATACTATATATGTATATATATTATATATTAATATCAATTATATGTATTATATATAGTATATATAATATATATATATATATATATATATATATATATATATATATATTATAAATATAACTGTTTATTTCATTATTTCATCTCGGAAAAATTACCAATATATCTATATTATATATTATAATATATATAGTATATATATTTACATATTATATATATTTATTTATATATTATACATAAATGATAAACACACATACACACACACACGCACATATATATATATATGCTCTTTGTATGTGTACATTTTAAAAATATGATTATTCGATGGATTTATTGTTTCTTAGTCAATTAGTGTATTTTCTATTGTCAACATTTCAGTTTCAACTGATTTTCATTCGGACAAAACAAGATTTCAATTGAGACTGAAATAATGAAGCATATCACAAATTTCAAAAGATTTTTTGGAAAACTACAAAACACTGTTGTTACTAAGAAATATGTTAAAACCAAAAAAAAAAAAAAGCAAATGAAAAGAAAGTTGTGTAGAAATTGCTAAAGTTAATTTAAAGAATATATTAATGAATATACAAATACATTTAGTTGAATATACAATGAATTTGTAAATACAACATAAATAAAATGAAGTTGTTTATATAATATGTATAGTAATAAAGGAAATATTAGATCAATCAAATATATTAATGAATAAAGGGCTGGTTTAGCTCAGTTGGTAGAGTGTTCGGTTGGGAACCTTGAGGTTCCTGGTTTGATACCAGCCCTCACCAACTCAGCATATGAGTAGCTCAGGGATCTGTGCAATAAAGTGAGGAACTGACGGTAGGTGTGGCGCTTCGCCTCAGATGCTAAAAACAATCTCCTTAGTCTAGTGCTAGTGAAAAGGCAATAGACTCCCTTGCTGTCTGGCTGATACCAACTCTAGGTCTCCCCGACGAATTTATAAAGATAAAACGGCAATAAAATATAATATCATATTTTACTTTTATATATTTAGCCAATCTCTCAAGTGGGATGTGACACAAGTTCAATTTTTAAGTTCAACAGGTTTGAATTCAGAGTTTTCTGTTTCCTAGATTG
>CM042141.1:94957485-94969985 GCA_023376005.1 Doryteuthis pealeii
TTTGTAGAATCATCTGGATACTTGGTTTACATATTGCTGTCAGAATGGATTGGTCTGGTTGGCGTATTAGTGATCATTTTCTTTATTATTTGGACTATTGTCCTCATCTTTATTATTATCTACATAATGTTTTGGTTGATGTGCTCTCCAGTCTTCTTCAGGTGTTTCTTGTTGAACTCAGGAACCTTCATGTCATAATCAGGAGACTTCATAGAAATTTGAACCGAACCTTTTATTAAATTCATGGGGGTTGACTGTTCTAATTCCATTAATCATGATTGGGTACAAGTGTTTAGCTGTGTTTAATTATTCTATGTTACTATCACCCTTGGCTAAGATTGAACCTGCAGCCCAGAGATGACTGTCACTTAGAACTTGCATTAACTCAACACCTATATCTGTTGTGCCATGTGTTCAACCAGCTGGAAGTTTGAGGAGAAAGTTCCTGAGTGATAAGAAACACCTGAAGAAGGACGGAGGACAGAACAGATGAAATGTTGTGTAGACAATAAAGATGAGGACAATAGTCCAAAAAATCTAAATAATCCAAATTATCAAGCCTTATCTCAAAAATTGATAATTTTCTGTTTGCCAAAAAAAAAAAAAAAAAAAAAAAAAAGAAAAAAGTAAGTTTCTTTTCTTTTTTTGTTCTCTCATGAATTGTCCATCTGATGAAGTCTGCGGAAAAATATGTCATCTGAAATATCATCTAATAACATCAAGAATATAAGAAAAATGGATGATTCAACATCATCTGGTATGTTAATGATTCCATTGAAAGTTATAGACAATAATAAAATAAACCTTCTTAAATGCAACGGCAGTTCTTTCTACTTAATTTTATTTCCTTTTTTTTTTCAATTCAGGCAAAAAAATCTAATAAATTTATTAGAGCAAAGTTTCCTTCTTTGCCATAAAATTGAATAATATGAATCACAATTAATCAATTTATGAACTCAGTTGGGTATTATTTGCTGACTGGCTTTACATTGAATAGAACATAATTTTTTTCAGACTTCTCAATTCAATGAAGATAAACTTGAATGAAATTCATTATATTACGTTTCTTTGTAATTCTAAAATGATATTTTATAATAAATTGTTTTCTATATCAAGGTAGATATATCTTATAATGGAAATTGTGTGTTTGTCTGTCTGTAACTGAAACTATATCGCTACTCAAATCACAATTCCCTTTGTTATTTACATCACATTCTCCATGATTTTATTCTTATTTAAAACTCAATTATTGATAAAATTGTTTCACATTATTAATACTGTTGGCCATATCTACACACTAATAACATGCAATTGTATTTATATATACAACAAAATAGCAGTTTACAGTGTGAACAGGAATTTGATTTTAATAAATATGTGCTTAGTATTATTGATTTCTAATTGTTTGGTTTTATCTTAATGAATACAAGCAAACATCTTTGGGATAAATCTTAAAAGAAATCCATTAACAAGAAGAAATAACTGTAAATTTATTCTTTACTTTCCAATTCAATTCTAAGACTAACAACAGCAAGAAAGGAATTAATACTTCCTTTAATTCAACCAATTTATTGGCTAGCACATGAAATAACAAACAACAATATAAAGTCCTTCCTGTATATAAAGCTGAGTTTAAGGGACTTACCGGCGCATTGGAGAAGATATCTTAGGGTGATTTTTTGGAGTTCTTCAAATCGCTGCCTCATGGCACCACTGGTGGAATCTATCTGCCTGGGCTTTTGGATATTGCGCCTAAAATTCTGGGCTATCACGTGATTGGTATATCCAATCACAGAGCCTTGCCCTCACTCACTCTATATACAGGAATAACCATTTTACTGACCCAACACTGCAATGGGTTGATATGGTGTAAAACAAAACAACCAACCAGCCTGTCTTGTAAAGTGTGTGTGTGGGGCGGGTACTACACATTTTTCAATCCTGAATAACCTGAGATCATTCAACATAGAGACATTCAACTATCTAAAAAAATGTTTAACACTCACATATACAATTTTTCTTTTTGCCTTTTGTTAGGGGAGAATTATCTCTGCTAATGAATGTTAGATTCTTCACTAAAAAAAGTGTAGTATCAGACAACAACATGGCTGCTTGATGAACACACCACTTGTTGACAGTTAATTGTTTATCCAGCCCATCCTGTTGTATCCTGGTCAGTGAGAAAATAAAAACGAATATTATTGTATTTTAAAATATACATTTAACTGTTTGGTTATATTTTGTTATTCCTAACATCTTGTGATATAACACCCTTTTCTTAACATCTCTGTAAATGAATATCATTTATCTGCACAGCTATGTGATATCCTATATTTGCATATTCTTGTAATGTCAAATATCTGCATAGCCATGTAATATGCTATGCTTGCATACTCTAATAATATGATGAACTTGCATATTCATATGATACCCTGTGTTTGCATGTCCTTGTAATATCATATATCTGCATATCCATGGGATATCCTATACATGCATATTCTAGTAATATCATGTATCTGCATATTTATACGATATTCTGTGTTTGTATACTCTTGTAATATCATGTACTGGCATATCTATGTGATATCCTGTGCTTGCCTACTCTTGTGATATTCATGTCAATGTATTGATCAATCAATCAAACTTATCCCATCATCTGATACTTGAGACAGTCATTGCTCTCCATTGTCATTGCTCTTCACTGTCATTGCTCTCCACTGTCACTGCTCTCCACTTTGGTCATTATTCCAATTCTTGTTCACTTATTAGAGTTGTTCTCAGAACTTGGTGTCCTTTTGATCGTTGGATGACGGATACTTTGATGTGACATGTTATAAGCCTTACTTTTATCAGTTGTTCATTCATTGGTGCATATTCTCTTACTGTGTTCATTGGAAATCCATTAGACACAAAGGTGATACTTTCCTTGTGACCGCCCTGTTGGCTGGGGCTGTAGAATATGCTAACTGCACCTCTACAGAGGTATAACACCCGTTTGTCATGGGGCCACCACCTTTTGGCCATGGGTGGCAACCTGTAATACCAGAAGACAGGAGCATGATGGCTGAGCATTCTCTAACCATGTATTAAGTGATCCCATTGCATGCAACACTCTACTTTGGCCATTATTTAGACTAGATGGGTGGCTGAAGAGACCCTATTCGATTAATCATATCAAGCCTTAGCACCTATAGGGTTGTTCCGAAATTGACATGGTGAGAAGAGTTCAAATCTTGGATGAAGCTGTTTGACTTTTGCATAGTGCTAATACACTTAGGAAAGGTATGAATCCAAATATTCTCCTTCCAGCTATGGGTAAGTAGTAGGGCAAACTGACCTCTTTAATCTTGGTTAGAAAACTAAGAGAAGAAAACACTGAATTCAAAACTGTTAAACTTAAGAAACTGATCTTGTGTCACATCCTACTCATGCGGAAGGGTTAGTAAATATTCTTCAAATTGCTCTTAAGTCAAACACTAAACTCTTTTTATCATATAGACGCTTGAAGGTGGTGGCTGAGGATCAACCACCAGATTACTAATTCTACCAATTTTTTAATACAAATGAAGTTAATGAAATTATTTCTAATAGTTTATAAAACCAAACTAATATTTTCCTACAAACTATTTTGTCCAGGTATGGATTATGTTAAAGTTAGACAATCTCCAAAATTCGAGCTTCCAATTCTAAGAATTGGCGGAATTATATCGATTTTTAGCTCTTTTGAGGGGGCGTCCACGAAAAATGCTACAATATATTGTTAAAATTTGTTAAAATTTTGCACTTCAATTTTTCTGAAATTTGGTCCAGGTGTGGAATATGTTAAAGTTAGACAATCCCCAAAATTTGAGCTTCCAATTCCAAAAATTGGCAGTTATATTGATTTTTAGCTTTCCAAATTTGGGTGGTCGATCGTGAAAAATACTAATCTTGTACTTAATCATTCATTTTATAGCTTGTTCAAGTTTGGATATTCTATACATTATCTTGATATTCCGTTCTCTGATGCAAGTTTTATCTATTACAATTAGAACTTGAGCTATCAGAGAACAGCTTCCTTCCTTATAAGACTTTTACTGCTGTCTGTCATGAAGTTTTCACACTGGGATAATTGTTGTTCTGGTTGCTGAAGATTTGTTTGTTCACATTTTGATTCTTTACATTTTTTTGTAGCATGAACTTATTAAAGCAGCCAATCTCCTTGCAATTATTAAAAACAATTTAACCAGAAGATGGTTTTCACTCAACAAATGGATATGCCACTTCACCAGTATATTTTTCATTCCTTATTTTGTGGCTTTGAAAACTTTTTTGGAACTCTCTAAAAACAATTTTTTTTCACAAGAATTCTTTTTCATGATGATGATCT
Organism: Doryteuthis pealeii; assembly: GCA_023376005.1. Taxonomy (NCBI): domain Eukaryota; kingdom Metazoa; phylum Mollusca; class Cephalopoda; order Myopsida; family Loliginidae; genus Doryteuthis; species Doryteuthis pealeii. The sequence goes on from CM042141.1 coordinate 94,961,855, forward strand.
ATGGTCAAAATTAGTTGATAACAATGCAAAAATAAATAACATAAAAGAAATATTCTTATTTGTCTTATCAGTATTTGTTCATCTAACTGATCTTTCTTAGTTCTAGCCTCTTCAGTTCTTCTAATTGGTCTGGTTCTGTAGAAGCTGGTTTGCAAAGGCTGCCATTAGCAGAGACAACACAAGGCTTATATTTCATGTGATCACATTTTTTAAAATTTGAACTAGACTTCTCAACTTTGGCAGAGTTGAGTGGACACGATGCTTACATCATGACATCTATCACTTAACAACTGACTGACTAAGCTCTAGACCCTTCGTTTCCAGGCCAGTCTATATGACCAGAAGGAAGTTCACCTAAAGATTATTACTTATCAATCATCTAATCCTACAGATTTGGAATTTCAAATTTAATTCAAAATCTAGCTAAACTAACTGTAAAAAACAATGGTTTCTCAAAATATAACACTTTAACATCGCAGTAAATCCACTCTAATTATTATGTTCACTTTTAGACTAATACCTTTGGGAAAGGTATGACTCCCCCTAGATATGTGTTAAATAGCACCATTACAATTCTTCTAAAGGGTGGCTTTGGCATTGGATAACCCACAAAGGTTGATATGCCATTAAACAAAGAAACTGAAACTAAACCTTATCTTATTTCATTGTGAGTTATTTAGAGTGAATTTTAGATTATTTTGACTTCTCTTATAAAAGAAAAATGTGAGTCACTTTGAATCTTTTATTAGTAGAAACATTAACAGGATTAACTCCATTTCTTTTTGCTATTAAATATTGATTACTTCCAAGAATATTCTTTGAAAAGGATTTCATTGTAGAGGGTTTTTTTCTTCTTTGCTTCATTATAGGCAACTTTTATGGCAACTCAAAATCAATTTTTCATAAAAGAGCAGATTGTTTTGTATCATTTAAATTTTTTTCAAAAGCATAAAAATAACTGTCTTTTTAATTAAAAGAGATTAGTGCTTGTCTTAAATTACTTCTGATCCATTTTGATCATCAGTTTTTTTTATGTTTTCATCTTATAAGACAAGAAAAAAAAAGAAAAACTAGCAAAAAATGAATAGCAAAGTTTAGCACTCTTTCATTTACTGTCTTTTACTTTCTGCATGGTCCCAAGTGGCATTCTTCCCAGGTAGCACCTGGCAATTCTTTTAAAAGAGGTAGGGCTCTTTTTTTTTTTGCTCGGTGCCTGAGGCTCCCCAAAAGGGGAATGCCTATGGGAACCACACATTTTTTTTGCACTAGCTATAGCATGAGCTTCAATTTATGCATGGCTTCCCATGTTAAAAATTTTGTGTTGATCTCAGCTTTGTGGGAGGTCAAAAAAAATTTGGTAAAACTGAGTCCATGTGTTTTAAACAAGATCGTAATCTCCACACTGTATGGTAAGTCACTCAAATTAGTAAACCAGTTCACATACCTAGGTAGTAATATCTTATTTACAGAAAGTGATGTCAATATACAGGGTGTTTGGAATAAATATGACAGTTTCATAAGGAAAAAGAAAAAGTGCTTGGTAACTACAAAATTTAATGGATTGTAAAGAAATTCAACAGGCATGGAAATTACACTATTATCAACAAGTTTCACTCAAAATAACCGCCATTAGCATCAATCACAGCCTCAATCCTGCTCCAGAACCTGGAGCCAGCTGATGTTACAGTTTCCCTGGGAAGGGTCTCAACAATTTTCTGTCAATTCTGTCAATTAACTGGACTTTTGTAGTACTGGCATGATGATTGGTGTCTTTCTCAATAGCGCCACATACATAATAATCCATGGGCTTAAGATCTGGGGAGTTCGGAGGCCAAACATTAGGACAGGTGTAGTTGTAAAAATTTGCCGACAACCATTTTTTACTTTTTCCAGAGTTGTGGCAGGGGGCCGAATCATGCTACCATACATATGGACTACCATTGGCTACCCTTGTTATCCAGGGCTTGACTACAGTGTTTAGCAACTCCACATAGGAATCTGAATTCAACCTGATACCCTCTCTGAAAAAATGCGGAGGCATCACATCACCCTCAGAGGACACACATCCGAAAACCATCACAGTTTGGGGAAATTTAGTCTGCATCACACGAGGAGTGTCCTTTGGACTGTATGCAAGCCATCTGTTATTCTGCGTGTTGTGCTTTTCATCTTGGCAAAAGTTTTTTCATCAGAAAAGAACCAGATTATTTGTGGTTCAGCAGGATATTTTACTTTCCTCAGAAGTTTCTTCGCCTTTGTCAGAAAATTTTCACAAGCCTTTTCTGGGAGCAGTTGAACCTCTGCAATGCTTGTATGAGTAGTAGCAAAGATCTTCATTGAGTGCAAGCTTCATGGTAGAGGCTGAAACATTCAATTCTTGTGACCAGGCCTGAATTCCAATGCTAGGGTCCTCCTACACTTTTTCTGCAGATTTTTGAGGAATTCTGCTGTATGAATGCAAACTGATTGTCTGTTATGTTGCTTTCTTCTATCCACAGCTTCGTAGTCTCCATTGCAATTCTCCAGTTCATGCCTGATTGTTTTTACAGTATTCTGGGAGCATTGGGCAGCAACTATAATCTCCTTATTTTGATGGCTGGTACAGATCATCATGATACAAGTTATTCTCTTCCATGATTCAGGTGGGCTCCAGTCATCCATTCTATTTGTCATCACGTATATGAATGAAGAAGGGTCTAAGCTTTTAAATTATGTGTAGTGTGCGCTAATACCTCCAACCTATGGAGAAAAATAACCAAATATAAATATGTCAAATTTATCCCGAACACCCTGTATACATAGGAAAGGTATGGACTGTTATAGACCGATTATCGATCATATGGAAATCTGATCTCTGATGAGACAAAGTGAGAATTTTTTACTAGTCTTTTTATTTCTTCAGCTTATAAGATGGAAAAAAAATAGCAAAAAATTAAAAGTGAAGTTTAGCATTGTCATTTATTGTCTCCTACTTTTCTTAACAAAACTATACATTTTAATAAAACTGAATTCATGTGTTTTAAGCAAAATCAGTTCACATACCTTGGTAGTAATATCTCATCTACAGAAAGTTATATCAATATATGCAGAGGAAAGGCATGGACTGCTATAGATAGATTATCAATCATATGGAAATCTGATCTCTCTGATAAGATAAAGTGTGAATTTTTCCAAGTTGTAGCTGTATTAGTGCTACTGTGTGGCTGCACCACTTGGATCACTATGAAATGATTGAAGAAAAAGCTAGATGTGAACTACCCAAGGATGCTGTGGGCTGTCTTGAACAAATCTTGAAAGCAGCACCATACAAATAAGCAGCTGTATAGACACTTGCCTCCTATCAGGCAAACCATCTGGGTAAGACAAAAAAAAACATAATAGACACTACTGATAAAGCAAGGATGAGTTCATAAGTGATGTTATCCTGTGGGCGCCTTTGCATGGACTCACTAGTGTGGGTCGGCCAGCCAAAACCTACATCAATCAGCTTTGTTCGGATACTGGATGCTATGCAGAGGACCTGCCAGGAGTGATGACCAATAGGGACATGTGGCAAGTAAGAGTCATAGGAATATGTGCTGTCAGCACAACCTTATGATGATGAAGTATATTAAAGAGTATAAGTATATTTCAGTTGGTAGAGCATTCGGCTAGCAACCACAAGGTTCCTAGTTCGATACCGGTCCTCGCCAACTCAGCGTATGAGTAGCACAGGGATCTGTGTGGTAAAGTAAGGAGCTGATGGTAGGTATGGCGCCCCACCTCAGACACTAAAATAATTTCCTAGGTCTAGCGCAAGTGAAAAGGGGATAGACTCCCTCGCTGATTGGCTGATACCGACTTTAGGCCACCTCTTTGTATGTTAGTATTATAGAAGAGTATATTGGTAATTCTAAATAGAAAGCAGTGGCTGTGAGTGTTTGTGTCTTAGGTATAGTGTTAAACTGTATCTAGTGGTGAGGTTCTAGTTCTGGAGCTTTAGATAGTGTGGAATACCTCTTCATTGCCATTACTCCCAGGTCCACTCTGACCTGGTGTGGTAATACCTATTAGGGTCTCATCTATGGGTTAAATAAATTAAAAAAATTAGTTTAAAAAAATGTGTTGTTTTTTTTTTAAATTGAATACCTGACAAGAATGAATAAAACAAATATCTTTGGCATAAAATAACCCAATGGTTGATATGCCGTAAATCCAACCAACCAACCAACCAACCAAACAAACAAACAAACAAACAGTTTCCTTTAATGTCTAATTAACTAAGTGCAGAAAAATTACATTAGTATATTTATTATCAAAAGCAAATAAAATATTTACAAAAAAAAAATAATTAAAGTAAAAAAAATTATTAAACAAAAACTAATTCTGCAATATAAATTACCCCCCCCATTAATGCTGTTTTGCTAATATATATATATATATATATATATATATATATATATACACATACATAAATGTATATATATATATATATATATATATATATATATATTTATGTATGTATATATATGTGTGTGCGTGTGCGTGTGTGTGTGTGTGTGTGTGTGTAAGATTTCTTATGCAGTTCCTCTGACTAATGATGCTGATTATGATAGTGGTGTTGCTGTAATACATTAAGTGAATGTTCTTGAAACATAACAGGAAATATACTATTGGCAAACAAAAAGACAGTATCTAACAAATGTTGGTGTCTAAGAGGAAGCTGATACTAGAGATAAGAGCTTTGCTATAAATAAGTTAAAGAAAGAGACAGTCATTGGGCTGAACAGAATATCAGCGACGGAATATATGGGTGTGGATTTTACTTTGTACCTTGTGACAAATAAAATAAAAAAACACTATATATTTCTTTTGAAAAAAGGGAAAAAAATTAAAAAAATATATGTATAGTGAAAAGAAGCTCATAAAATATACGCAATAAAAAATAAATGAGCAGAATTTTTGCATTTGCTTATAGTCAGGTTGGAAGAGCAAAAACTATATATACACACACACACACACACAGACACACACACACACAGACACGCACATGCACACACACGCACACACACGCACACATGCACACACACACACACACACACACACACACATGCACACACACACACACGCACACACACACATGCACACAGACACACACACACACACACACACGCACACACACATGCACACAGACACACACACACACATGCACACAGACACACACAGACAGACAGACACACACACACACACACACACACACATCATTTTTTTATGGAAGTGCTCATGGTGTAATGGTTATCATCTTACAAAAAATGGACATGACAAACTAAGTTCAAATCCTGGATGAAGCTGTTTGCATTTGACAGAGCAGTGAGAAAGGTATGCATCCAACTATTCGCCCAACTATTCTATGCGTAAATGGCAGATTGGGTTTTTCTAACTTGATATGGCAACCAAAGAGAATGAAAACTCTGAACCTATTAGACTTTACTTAAGAAATTGACCTTGTGTCACATCATGCTTGGGTATATATATATATATATATATATATATATATATTATTACTATATATCTTATATATATATATATGTATATATATTATTACTATGTATCTTATTTACGTATATATATATATATATATATTGTTACGCATGCACACTCGCTAGGGGCGACCAGTGTACACACGCAACATGAAATAATAAAAAAATATGCAAAAGGTCCCAGATATAAAAATAAATAGTACAAAAGGGATGGGATTCAAAACTTTTCTCTTTGCTCCCGTGAAAAAGGATAGAAAACCAAAGAACAACTGAATGACGAAGATCGGACAGGATTTCAAATAATCACATAAACATTTATTTACATTTAAATACAAATTACCATTAAACGATAAATACATATGTACAAATATACATGTAATAAGAGGGGTAAAGTGAATGCGTTATCAAATGAGTGGATGAGCAATTGAGAATATCAATCATATTAGCAACATACAAAATGCATGACAAATAATAAAGATTTACAGAATACAAAATCTTGAACATTTGTTTTAACTCTTATTCTACGACGAAACGTCTTTATTTTCCATTCCTTTGATTTTCGATGTGCACATAAAACTTTACTGTCCTTGTTTCACGGGATGATTTCATCAACTGTGTGGTGCCCACGTGTTTTCGCGCAAAAATCCTTTCTAAGTCGTGTCATAGCAACGTCTTGGGGTAAGTGTTCTTTCGGATCGTGGGGTCACAGTTGAAATATGTATGCATATTCCTCCTATCACCTGAGGTAGGGTGAGGGAGTACAACTGTCCTTTAGACATAGAGACAGTAGTAATTACATTGACATTCTTCTGCCAAGAATACAGCTCAACTAAATCTCGCTTTCTTTGCTCACCCACGCATTCTTTGGGGCTTTTACAAACAGAGTTTTCTTTTAATTCTAATATATATACTAGTTGATATACCAGTGATACGTCACAATATATATATATGAATAGGATTTGTTAAAAAACATGGAATATTTCCTCTTGATGATCATCAAGTACTTAAGTTCAAACGTTCATTTTTCTATCATCAGAGTTTAATTGTAAAGAGAGTGTCCCATATTTGGTTCCAAAACGTTTTCAACCATGTCTATGATCGTCTTAGGGGGGATTATTTGTTGTAGTTTTTTGTTTGTTTGTAGTGCAAGTTTATATATATATATATATATGTGTGTGTGTGTGTGTGTGTATTAAGAACCGTTACTTGAAGCTATAATTGTTTATAAAGGGGTTGTTATAAGTTACTTAAAGCCATTTTATTTGCTTGCAAAAATGCCTGACTTTGCCATCTATACATATATAAAGGGCAGTTGTGTGTATACGTATGTCTGGAGGAAACTTTGAAAATAAAACAATTAACAACAAAGTAAATATATATACACATTAAATATCACCAGGGCTTAGTTTTTGAGCAAAAATAATAGAGATTTGATTTATATTCGTGAAGATAATTAAGAAATAAAATTTAAATGATAACAGCGTGGATTTTTTTTTTCATTTAATATTTTAGATAGTAGACATTAACATTTCTTTTCAGAGTAGCTGGATCAATGCAAGGTCTATTTTTTTTTTTTACATAGGGATTTAAATGGGGTATCACACGAGGATTCAACTCACGATTCAGTAATAATGGATCTGCGGGACTAACTTTAAAAAATTTCCCTCTACCCAGGTGATGCAGGGTAGCTGCTGCAAGTCAAATAATAAAAAGAGGGTTAACGAACCAACTATCAGAAAAAATTCTATCATTGTTAAGATTTCAATAAAGGGAGGCCTTAATAGGCATGGCAACTCAAAAATAGAAAAGAAGAGTGGGAAATATTTTCATAACCTCTTCTAGGTCCTTCCTTGAACTGACTGCAATCCCCACAAAAAGTGCTGCCCAGTTGTGCAGGTAGCTGTCTCAGGTGAGTGCCACTCCAGTGTGTAATTAATGCAACCATCTTGCTTGCATCATGATGCATACAGGAAGTAGACTAAGAGCTTCTAATACTATCCCAGAACCTGCTCCTGTCACCAACCATCCTGATACCACAGGACTTGATTAGAAATTGTATAAATTTAATAATAATAATAATAATAATAATAATAATAGAACTGTATAAATGTAAAAGTATCCAACTGACTGGAATAATTTTATTTTGGATCATCAATATCTCCTGCTTGTGTTGATGCAAACTTATAGATTTATACAAGGATTTATACAAGGATTTATACAAGGATTTTTTACAAATCTCGAAGAGAGCACAATGTGTAATAACTAATAAATTAATTATATACAGAGCAATATTTACACTTTCAGTATGTAGAAGGCTGTCTGATGAGACTAGGCTCATTTATTGAGTTCTGGTTGAAATACATTTATAATAGCCAAATGACGGTTTGTTAAGTTTTTCGTTCTTATTGAAAATGTATATATATAAGTTAGGGTAGTAGGGATATAAAATCAATGGAACTTGGTAACTGTCAGTTTCTTGCCTATGAAATTTTCAAATCAGGTGAATTATTTGAGAAACACTAATAATTCATTCTCTTTGAAATTGCACTGACAGTTTCCAAGAGTGTTGAATTTAAGTTTTTGCTAGTCTAACTTAGATATATATGCTCTAC
>CM042141.1:94974985-95027485 GCA_023376005.1 Doryteuthis pealeii
TTTCAATCTGTTAAAAATCTTCTTCAGAGCATATGTTGTGTTATGTTAATAAGAAGACAATTTTATGAAAATTGTGATCGTTTTATGATGGGATTAATTCACATCTAACTTTTAAGAAAAAGAAAATATTCTAAACTTTAAGCAAAAATTCTCATACCATAAAGCCCAACCAGCCAACCAACCAACCAGCCAACCAACCAACCAACCAACCTTTATGTAAAGATAAAACTCTCACCTCAATCCCCTGGAATGACAGCATGTTCCTATATCATTATGAAGAATTTTGACAGTACTTTGGAAGTCAGGTTAATATCAGTTTTCAACAATTCAATCTGGATAGTATCAGTGCCTGGCGCTTTACCATTCTTTGATTGCAACTTAAAACTTCTGCTTGGATAGGCAGGCTGTGTTATTTGATGTTATCAGTGAGTAATATATGTGCACATTGATGAGGTTCTTGGTTGTTTCAATTCTCTTTGAAGTGTTCAACCCATTTAGTATCTTTCTCTTTTTCTATTATTATTTTCCTTTTCTCATTTGATATGAACACTACATTGTTTCACAATCTTGGTTTGGTTTCTTTGTTTAATGGTATACCAACCATTGTGGGTTATTTAATACCAAAGTCATCCATTTAGAAAAATAGGAGTTGTACTATTTAACCCATAGCTGGAGTTCATACCTTTCCCAAGGGTATTGTAGCTAACCCCAACCTTGAAAAGGAAATGCTAAATGCCTTATACTGATGTTATCAAGTTTATTTAATTTTAGTTTCTTTATTTAATGGCATATCAGCCTTTGTGGGTCATTTAATGCTGAAGCTATCCTTGTAGAAGAACAGGAGTAGTACTACTTAATCCATAGTTGGGGGAATGAAGGGGTTGATACCTTTCCCAAGAGTATTGTAGCTAATGCCAGCAGTGGAAATAAAATGATCAAAGCCTGATACTCATGTTATCAAGTTTATTTAATAAACTGTGGTCGAGCAAATTCCCAGCCCCCACGAACGAAACGAGTCCGGATGTTTGGCCTCTGCGATGGGGAGGAGCATGGCGAGTGACCATGGAAATTGAACCCGTCACCTCTTCGTTGCCGAAATAGCTTCTAATCAGGAACATAAGTAATCTCTGGGGGTCACAGTCAAGTCCGACGCAATGTTCTTCCAATTGACAGTCTTCAGTCTAAACACTCTCCCAACAGTATCACACTCATCTCAACAACAAAATGCTACTACCGTTGTTCTCTTCCACTCGTTTCAACTGCCAAAATGCTACTGCTGTCTTTTTCTCCCGATCTGGGAGGGCAGGTCATTAAATACCCAATTGCTGTGTTTCATCTGGGCTCCTTACTCTCAATTGTCTGTGCTGCACATTTGAAATTTATCAGCACGCGTCAATCCTCACGACGAGACTTTACATCCAGGTTACTCTGGACTGCTCATGCAGAATTTCACCAGTATTTCAGCAAAGACAAAGGAAGAAATAGAAAACATTCATAGATGTTACTTTTCTTTAGAGCTCTATTATTGTCATAAATAGCATAATTACCATATTGCCACTCTGACTAGCAATAGTGGTGCATACTACCTTTTAAATAGAGATGTATTTAGACGTATGTTGTAGAGTATACTTATTTTATGATATTCTTTTTAGTTTGTTATAAGCTCACATGGGATTAATGGTCATCAATCTGAGTATCTAGATCTGTTAATCTCAGTATCTGTTATTCTGGTTTTGGGCCGGGTAGTTGGCCTCTTCTCTGTTCTTCTGGATCTTCTTGTTGGGTTTTTCTTTTCTTGCTCTTGTCTTTGCTCTGTTGTTAGTTTTTGGTTAACAAACACAAGAGATGTTGCTTTTCTTTAGAGCTCTATATTTTATTGTCATAAACCCAGATCAAGATAAAAATGTGTTGAGAATTTGACCTTGAACAGGAGACAGCCATTTTACCTCTGCTCCATTCAGCACATAGCCAAAAACTGATTTTCCTAAACTTACTTTCTCCCGTTGGCTCTGTTGAATAAAAGCCGAGGTCAGTTACAGGTTAACTCAATATTTTTCCATGAAACCATCTGATTATAATTGAGATTATATGTCTGTCTGTCTGTAACTGAAACTATGTCACCACCAACTTTATAATTCCCTTAGTTATTTATGTTATATTCTAATGGATTATTAAATAATCATTATTTAATCTTAATTAGCATCTTATTTATTAGCAATGTCTTTATTAAAGTCTAGTTAAGATAGATTTACTTCAAAACAGCCAATGGTATTTATGTGTCTAAAATCCTACAATGTGTGTTATATATCATTAAGAAATAAATGTTTACACATATATATATATATATATATATATATATATGGTGATCAAATTTGCATACCAGTTTTAACAAAACTGTAGAAAGGAAGAAATAGATAACATTCAATAAAAGATAACAAAAAATACATTTCAATAGAAATGGAAACACAAGAAAGAAATGGACACAGTGTGTCTTATACAAAAGTTCTTAAAAAACAGCAGCAATTACCATATTACCTTCTCTGACAAGCAGTAGTAAACTAGGGTTAGTATATGGGCTTCTTGATTCCCTGTACATTTCCTCTTTGAGTCTTATAGTCCAATGTAAGTTTTAAGGGTCAGCAGCAACTGATAAAAGTGGGATTTATAAAAATCAACTAAATTATTCTAAGGCTAGATATTGTGGTGGTTGTTAAATTGGTAAACAAAAAATATCTCTATAAAATAATGTCTAGCTAACAGGTCAATTTAGTGACCATTAGAGGTATTAGTCTGAAGGTGAATCTAATAATCTTATTACCTTTGTACAGGAAAATGTAAGAAGAATAGGAAGAAAATGCACAGTTCTTATAATTAATTAATCCCACCCTTCAAAAAAAAAATTATTTCATCTCTACAATCTCCACTATTTATATGTATGTATTTACCAACCCCTCCGCACAATCAGGATGTGACACAAGGTCAATTTATTTAGCAGAGTTTGACAGGTTTGTATTCAGAGTTTTCCTTCTCCTAGACTGGTTGCTGTACCAAGGTTAAAGAGTCCAGTCTGCCCTACTATTTACCCATAGCTGGAAGGCTTGTAGTTGGATGCATACCTTTCTCACTGGTATTAGCGCTATGTGAAATGCAAACAGCTTCACCCAGGATTTGAACTCGTGTCACCGTGTCCATTTCCATTGACTCTAAATATTAAACGACAAACACTTCCATTTACATGTATGCCTTTAGCTTTGTACTTTATTCTTGTCCTTTTGAAAAAACACACAATGTGTAAAATATTTTAGTTTTCTAACTAGTTTCTTGCATTATCAATTGACCCCTACCCCTGCTTCGTCTTTGAACCCACTAACTTACTAAGCTACCTACTAAAATATATCTTAGATTTTAGACTTTAGATTTCAACGCATATATTTTTGTCTAAACTAGTTATGTTCCTTGGTGCATTGAGGCAATTTCTTAACGTGATAGAAAACTCCAGGTGTCAAGTGTAACGAACCTGTTTATGTGAAAGACAACTTTTTGGCTGGTGAAGACCGCCATTTGAATTGACCTTGGCAGTTAACAGGTTGATGTTCCTGTGAACATCTGCTCAACAGTTAACTGTAACATTTAATAGAGTTGAATTTAACAGTTGAATTTTGAGTTCTTGCCAACATAGTTTTTGAGATCAGACAAACATTTGAACTTCTACACTGCAACTAAGTACAGTTTCAATAAAAAGAGAATGGAGGTAGAAATAATCATATTATTTTCTCTCTCTCTCTCTCTCTCTCTCTCTCTCTCTCTCTCTCTCTGTGTGTGTGCGTGTGTGTGTGTGTGTAATGATAATAATTTTTCCATAGAAATGCATTGGGAATGATTTGTTACTATAAAAATGCATTGGAAAATGATTTTTACTATAGAAATATATTGGAAAGGATTTTTATGATAGAAATGCATTGGAAAATGATTTTTACTACAGAAATACATTGGAAATGATTTTTTACTATAGAAATACTTTGGAAATTATTTTTACTATAGAAATGCATTGGAAATGATATTTATGATCCCTTGGTGGTTGCTCTACTGACTGAGCTAAACCAGCCAATATATATATATATATATATATATATATATATATATATATATATACAAAAGACCAGATGAGTTGGTGATGGGAATGATTCTATTCAGGACCTTTTTCTTCCATATGTCCTTATAATAATGCTCCACCTTGCGTATTGTAGTAAACTCCTCTGGTGTTTTTTTTTCTTTTGGCCACTACATTGCGATACTGATGATTATTTTCAGAAAATATGAGTGTGTTGGTCTTTTCTTTTTTAAAAATCTTTTCCCCCAGATATCGGTTTGAAATTTTAAAATTTTAAAAACTGAGTTATCTGGGGGGGGTTTTCACACCGGTGGAGTTTAGAAATATATATATATATATTATTGAACAATGCAGCCATTTTTTGTCTGCAAATTTTGTCTGGATTGTTCTAATAATATCTGGCGAAAATTGGCTGATGTATTTGCCATAGGTGATTGTCCAAGTACTTTCTGCCCTATCGCATATACATCGTTCAATAATATATGCCTAAAAGAAGAAATGCTGCCTAACTATATATATATATATATATATATATATATATAATATAATAAAATAAATATATAAAGGTTTTACATATCTATTTATTTGGTGACAAAGGAATATTCACAACCATTATGGTTTCATGCATTAACAATCGTCAGGTGAACATGTTACAAATGCAAGGAAAATCGAAAAATTGCAAAAAATTTCAGAAAGAGATTGAGCACTCTACCAATAATATTGTGTTTGGCACACCGTTCCAGTAATAGCTGAAACAGTGACAACCCCACACTATAGTCTATATATATATATATATATACATATATATATATATATATATATATATATATATATATAAACCCATTTGTATGTGTGTGTGTGTGTGTGTGCTTACATTAACACCCTGAATGCTTAATTACATTAGGTCTATGTGTATATGTATAATGTTACTGATGTATTGGTTATTTCCTATAAGTCCAACATGATCAAACCCTTTACACCTAAATGTCAAAGCATTAGTTTGAAAATAATGATTAAAGGATCCTATCTTTTACTTTCTATAGAGACTCTTTGAATTGCCTGATTCTGCTTAACTCTTAACATACTTTTAAGAATTTTCTAAGTCCAGAGCCCTATTCCTATCCTATAAGGATTTATCAAAAAATGGCTAAAAATGGCCTTTGCATCTAAAGTTACCTTAAATCAAAGACTTCTAAATATATTTAATATTACATTTAAACAAAGGCTATCATTTGGAGTAGATTAGGAAAGTGAGTGTGACTTCCGGCCGGGTGGAATGAGGCGGAATAGGATGTTAAGTGTTAAAGAATCATTTTATATGTCTATCCTTGTTTTAAATGACATTAAAGGAACCAATATTATAAAGCTTTAATATTCTAGAAATTACATTAAAGGGGCTCCTTAGCCTTGGTCGGCAACCCATCTAAGTCAGGAAAAAGTCCGACATAAAACCTCTGCTGCCTTTAAGGAAAGGCTAGGGGAGTAAATCCCGAAAACAAATCGGGAGCCCTAAGGTGGTGTGACGCTGAAATCCAGTGCTACCCAGCAACTCCTGCAACACTACCGTTGCCAAACCACATTGGTACCTTACCTTTCCTTTGGATTACAGCGGCAGTGTGGAGAGAGGGGAATTGCTGCATGGGCAACAGCTTATCCTCCATATGAACCTGCCCAGGCTATGTAATTCAAAGACGAAAAACGAAAAGGAAAAACAAAACACTTTGACACTACTCCATCGTCTCTTGTAGACGGAAGGCTGCCAACCAACCATATATAAACCCATATATAAGCTTAAGAAATTGACCTTGTGTCACATCCTGCTCGTGCGGAGGGGTTGGTAAATAGATATATAAACCCATATAAAATAAACCTTTTCAATATATATAAAATCATATATAAAAAATTTTTTCTTTCACATAGACATATAGGAAGATATTTTCATAGTCCTCTGGAGAGCTCAATGCATGGCAATTTTATAATTAGAAACAGAGTAATATTTACAATACTATAAGAAAAACTTGAAAACCATGTAGATTTAGTCCCAGCTTTTTGTTTTCCAGATGAAAAAACAAACTTTTCTCTGAATGCAATAAAAGGTGACTTAAATTTGTCCCCAAAATATTGACTACATATATATATATATCACACAGTCTCTCATCAAGCCAATGAAAAAGGTTGGGAAAATTAAATCAAAATCCACAGAATTCAGAAAGAAGGTGACTTTGTTGATCATGTAAAGTTTGAATTCTGATCTAAACCTATTGATTTTTCTTCTTCTTGGTTCTGTCTATTACATAGCAGTGCTTTGACTCTCAGATAAATCTATATCTTCATGATACGAAAGACCTTTTAAGAATACTATTGTAGGCTCACACAAGATGTATATCTTACTGCTTACAGCCTTTAATGCACATTAAAGGTAGTGTTCATCTCTATCATTTTCCAACTCTTATTTATAGATAATTTACTTCATTTAGTCTGGCACAAGGCTACAGGTTTAGAGCATCCAGTAAGGATTGAATACTGTAGTAATAATCTAGATAAACTCACAAACCATTACTCCATGGCAAGATACCAATTAGATATTTAATGAGTTTCATTTCGTCTGGCAAAAGTGTAACGTAGCTGGTCTTATATTTCTTAATAGTGGACTTGTTTCTTCCTATGTGAAAACTAAATTGGGATCCTGGGTAACCCTGTTTTGGATTTTAAAAACAACTTGGGTGCAAGTCAATTTGTTTCTTTGTTAACAATTTCATTTTGTTGTTAGATCACCTAAGTAGTAGTAATTGGCACAGAGGGAGATAGGCAGCTGTTTATAATAACAGAATTGTCATACTAGAACGCATATGAATATCACGTTTTGTCAAAATGGGAAAAGGAAGACATAAAAATCGGCTGACATTCGGTTAAACTCAGTTGATGTCATTCTCCCTCAAATCACTTTCTCCCCCTCTAACTGCTCTCGAATACTAGTTCCCCTATCTTATGATTACCATTAATCCCCTGATTCTTTTTGTAATGTAAATCACTGACTTATTTTGTAGTTGGATGCATACCTTGTATTGTGGAATAATGGCTAACGTGCTGGATTGCGACATTGTAGAAAGTGAGTTTAAACTCCACTCACACTATTATGTTCACTTTTGAACTAATAACCTTGGAAAACCCCTCATCAATCCCAACTATGGGTTAAATAGTACAATTACTGTTCTTCTACAATGATGTCTTTGCTATTAAATGACCCATGAAAATTCGTATGCCATAGAATGAATCAACTGGATTGGTTTCTTTATTTTATGGCATATCAATTTTCATGGGTTATTTGATACCAAATAACCCAACAAGAGTTTTTTTTTTAAATTATAAAACCTATAGAAAATAAAAAAAAAATAGAAAAAGTCACACTACTTCTTTTATAAAGCTAACTTAAAAGCCACCTTATTGGGCAGCAATTAAGTTAGTTCCTGTGGTGGACTTTTGATTTGGCCTTTGGCCCAACAGTGACACTTCATGCATTAAGTACATATCAAATTTTATTAAACTTGAACAATATTTATCAAGCAACTGTTTTCATCAAAACAATTATATAATTTGTTTATTTGAAACTTATTGCAAAGCTGCATGGTTAACAAAATTTTTGGTTTTCCCATTCAGGGTCAGTATAAATAGTTTGCTGTCAGGTAAAAAATATTGTCTCAAAAAATCATGTAAAAAATTGCTGAAAACAATTAAACAATTAAAACTTGGGAATCCAAAATGTTTTTACTTTGCTCACAGAATCGGCCTAATTCCAAAATAGTATGATACATTAGGCTATGGCACTCTAGGAGTAAAGTTGAAAAATATGACACAGTAACACAGTGACAATGCATTTATTATAAGGCATGTTGACCTGATTCCAAGATGGTATGATACGTTAGGCTACAGCCTTTAGGAATAAAGCAAAAAATGTGACACACTGGTATTTGCATTTATTATTAGAGATTTTAAATTTCAGGATTCAGTCTGGAATGTTTTTAATCTGCTCACGGAATCAACCTGATTCCAAAATGGTATGATATGTTAGGCTACAGTTCCTAGGAGTAAAGTTGAAAAATGTGACACAGTAATACACTGACATTTGCATTTACTATTGGAGATGATTTTTTTTAAAAAATTGTTTCAACACCCCCCCCCATGTATATTTAACCTATTTACTTGTCAAAATCCTTCTAGTAAGATGAAGCACCCATTCTACCCAATTAGCTGAGTATATGATACATTGCAACAGGATAGTTCTTTTCCGTCAAATAATCTGAAAAGTGTAACCAGTCATTAAAGTTAGAAGAGGTCAATCCCTAGGAGTTACCACATGCAACAAGTCTATTTTTAGAACTAATTAATTTCATAAATACTTATATGTATATATGACTATATATATCTACCAACCACTCCGCTTATACAGGATGTGACACAAGGTCAATTTCTTAAGTGGAGTTTAACAGGTTTGAATTCAGAGTTTTCCTTCTCTTAAACTCGTTACATAGCCATGGTTAAAGAGCATAAAAGTCTGCCCTATTATTTACCCATAGCTTGAGGGAGAGTAGTTGGATGCATACCTTGTATTAGCCTTATGTGAAATATAAACAGACTCGTCCAGGATTTGTACTCTGGTTGATGAGTCCATTTCCTATGACTCTAACCATTACTCTATGTATCTCCATAATATATATGACTATATAAGCATGTTGTGCGGTGGAAGGGACTTCAGTCTAATGACATTATGGCCAAGTCATGCTTAAAGCACCAGTTCTAGCTAGATAACCAAACTTAAGCAGTGATGAGCCAGTTCAGTACTTAATTGGGTTAAGAGTATTTACGGGGATTCGTTGGAGCCCTTATTCTCCGTAGTTGGCTATTTCAGACGAAAGAAAGAAACAAATACAAATATAAAATGCAGACAATTGTATTATCAAAAGGTACAGAAATGTTGTTGCAAATTTTAATGGCATTTGCTACGAGACTTATCTATGAGGTTAAATACTGTTCGTTGGAGAAGTGGTGATAACAGGGGTATTCTGGTTGCTGGTTGGAATGTTGTTAAGACGCTTCATCAGGTCGTTTCATGTTCTTCAGCCTTCTGTTAATATGCTATTGTATCAGCCTTGGAACGTATGCTGATACAACGCCTTAGAAAGTTTGCTGGTTATGCGCGAGGTGGCTGGAGGCGCTTATTTTCACATCCTTCCCTGGTAACTGTTCTGTGATAAGTGAGGTTTGGTTTGATTCTCGTGCCAACCTCCCGTTGGCAATTTGCCCCCTAGCAGCAGGGGAAGATAATTCTCTGTTGAATTTCCAATAGGGTGGACACTTAAGCAAGAGCAGGTACTGTAAGTAACCAGAGTCTTTTGTTTATCAAAATGACTTGATTCAGATTTAAGTAACCCGAAAGAGGGTTGATATGCTGTAAAACAACCAACCAACCAACAATAATGTTTTGAACAATTGCTTTCATCTTAGAAAAAGAGAGAGTGGCCAAATAATAAGGGATCAGTTTATAACTTGGTTAAAACAGAAAATTGTTCCCCCACTTTTTTCTTGTTTCTTAAATAATGGTTCACAACAATGATATTACAGTCAAGTCACACTGAAAGCACAGGTTCTCACTAGAGCCTGTTCAAAGCGATGTTCCTCTGAATCCAGATCTCCCCTAGGGTGCTTAAAGGTAACTTGGTCCATGCATTCTTGTTAATACTTGTAAATAAACTTATCTTGTCTTTCCTTCCGTTTATTCAATGTTAGTAAATCATTGTATATACAAATGTTAATATTGGACCTAGGTAACTGGGGATGAACTAGGGTTTCATTGCCCCCCCCCCCAATTTATGATCTACTACATGTAAATTTTCATAAAATAATATTCATAGAAAATATATGAAATCCACCCTTATCGGGGCCTCAAGTAAGCTTTTGAAGGTTCGGAGATAGTATGTACCGGCCCTGGGGATATGACTAAATAATGTTTTTATGTGTGTAAATAAGTTTATCTTGTCTTTACTTACGTTTATTCAGTGTTAATAAATCATTGGATATACTAATGCTGATATTGTACCTTGGTTAGTGGGGACGAACTAAGATCTCATTAATCTGATTACTTAAGCAACGGTCCTTTGTTTATGAAAATGACTTGATTTGGCTTTAAATAACCCAAAATAGATTGATATGCCATAAAACAACCAATCAACCAAACAAGCAACCAGTCTAATGACAAAGTCACGGTGAAGGCAACCGTTCTTGAAGAAGTTAACTCAAAAATAAAATATGGAGAAGGAACCTTCAGCATCTAAGCTCTGCTGACCTGATAGGTAGATGATATAGGTGATATATTTATAAGTCAACATCACATTGATAGAGCATTTATATTAGCAGTTCAAACATTGGAAAGTACCTGTTCTGGTTGGTATTATTTTAGTAGTTAGTATATAGTGCATTGCTTCACTCTATGTGTGATTAACAGTTGACAGACCACTTAACTGACATGTGATCCCAAAGAAGAGAACATTTAAAATTCAAAGAAAAGATAAAACAAAACCCTTTGACAAAAGGTAGAGGTTTACCCGAAATATTAGGATTAATAAATAGAATTAAAAAAAAAACAATATTCATTACTTTGAATTTTGGTTATTATTCCTTATCTTATATTTTTCCATCCTTTCAATTCAACCAAAAATGTTTTCCAGCATCCATCACACACACACACACACACACACACACACACATATATAGCAATAGCATAATCTTTACAGATCACTGCCGTCCCTCATAATCCTAAAACCCCACCACCAGAACCTTTCCTCTCATGAGCTCTCATCAATCCTGCTGCAGATACCCAAAGTTTGATGTAAATATGACATAGGAAGGACGTCCTTCTCATTGTATCAGATGCTTATGCACCACCATATGTCTCTTAAGACCAGAAGTCGACTTACAAACTTTGTACAGATTGCATAAGAAACATTGTTTGTTACTGGAGTGTGCATGAATTTTCCCTGATGAGATTTCTTTTGATTGATATATTCGGCCTTAGAAAGCAGAATCCGACCACATGTTTGACATTTCCAACCCTCCATGTTCTCACCAATATGACAGGTGTATCCCTTTAGAAGTTGGTGCTTGAGGTTTTCATGCTCAATTCGTTCACTCTCAAAACTGGTACAGCCATCATCCACATGAATTCTCCAGTCAGTTCTTTTCAATGCCAGCTTTTCCCAGTTGTCAGGATCTATTTTTACTTTTAAAATATATATATATATACACACACAGAGGTGTACATTTTCAGTGAAAGTATTCATATCAGACTTTATATGCTTTTATCTGGGATTGAATTAAAATAGCAATCAAATCATCTTGGCTATCAGACTACTTGCAAATATTTCCCTGCAGCTTCATCTGGAACATTACTCTAATGGATCCTGGCCAAACGTTTCTCAAAGACTTAGAGAATATCTACATATAGAAATGTTCAAAGCTCATTTTTTTGGTTTTCAATATTGCTATGAATTGTTGGTGATAAATGAAGTTATTTACTAAGCTTATCTTACAAGGCTGCAATGGGGTACCCTGTTATATACTGTTACAATTTCTGTGGTCATTTTTAGGCTTTAAGTGAGAGCACTTTACAATGGAGATCCTTTGGTGTCCCTTAGTGTTGGGTATGATCCTTTGGTTGCAGATCCGTTCCTCAATGTCGAATAATGTACAAATTAATGGCTTTCTAGATTGGTGATTAAATAGTTAACTAACCATGTATTCAAACTGTTGATTGGCTGTAGTTTAATCCATGTGAACACGCCAATTCTATAAGTTTAAGTGGTGGATTCCAGCACATCTTATAATACAGAAATATTCCAACATATACCCCTTTATCTGCTTGGTATATAATGGGAAGGAGGAGAGAATTCTTAGGAGGGTGCTCTTTCACCAACTGGCAATCTTCTTTTGGGGTGATTTCTTCCTATTCTGCTGGTTCCGCTTGTCAGTGCTCATTCTCTCTGTTTTTAATAATGAATGCAAGACTTTGTTTATTTTTCTCAGATGTCTTTATTAAAACCAAAGTCCAAAAGGTTCCAACCGAGCAGTGAGAAGATGGCTTACTGGGGAACAGACGACCATTACGTCTGGCCCCTTCAACTAACTGCCAAAATCTAACTACTCTGATTTAGTTCTATTCACACATTTTGCCTTTAGCCAATGAGAAATCAGTGAAAGGTGAACTTGTTGTCAATCACTTCTATAACTTCTATGATTTAATGGTAACTTTCCATTTACAAAAAACATTATTTAATTTTTATGACTCTACAGTCATAATTTGTAGGCAACCCACAAATTATGTAATAACCCAATGAGAATCAAATTCACTAACAATGGTTTGCTTATCAAGATTGTTAACACCATGTGAGGTGCCCCAAAAAACTAAGCATAGCTTAGATTTGGCACAAGGCCACAAGAAAAGGACATCCAGTGAGAATCAAACACACTGTTTGGTAGCTCCCCAGGATGCTTTTTAATATCCAACCCGTTCACCATGGGTAGGATGTGAGACAAGGTCACAAGTATTGTGCATCAAGTGAGGATTGAACTTGCTATATTGGTGATAGTGTAATGATCTTTGTCATAGGAGATTGATTCATCAACCTGAATTCAAATTTTGGACGAGGCTGTTTGCATTTCCCATAATGCCAATACATTTAGAAAAAGTATGCATCCATCTATTCTCCCACCAGCTATGGGGGACTAGTAGGGTAGGCTGGGCTCTTTAACCTTAGTTAGGCAATCAGTCTAGGAGAAGGAAAACTGTGAAAACTGTTAAATTCTGCTTAAGAAATTAACCTTGTGTCACATTCTACTTGTGCTGATGGTTTGGTATATATATATATATATATATATATATATATTATAATATTATATATATATATATATATATGGAGGCACGTGGGCTAGTGGTTAGAGTCGTGGCAAATGGACTTGTCGATTCGGGTTCAATTCCTAGACGAAGCTGTTGGCATTTCACATAGCGCTAATACCCTTGGGAAAGGTATGAATCCATATATTCTCCCTCCAGCTATGGGTTAAATAGTAGGGCAGACTGGGCTCTTCAGCCTTGGGTAGGTAACCAGTCTAGGAGAGGGATAACTCTGAATTCAAAATTCCTGAGGTCGGTCGTTGATTGGGTTTGTGGCAACCTTTGATGCACCAATTCTTTCATATCGACTGTGCCAAAAAGTGTGGATGGTCCGAGACAAGCCGTCACCACTATAAACAAATCACTGTGTGGGTGTTCATTGTGTGTGTGAACCCTCATGCGTCGATAATTGATGGGAGAGTCCATTTATATATATATATATATATATATATATATATATATATATATATATAGAGAGAGAGAGAGAGAGAGAGAGAGAGAGAGAGAGTGAGAGAGAGAGACCACAAAAGAAAATTTGGCATTAAATTAAACTTCCTATATCCAGGTGACATTTCTGTTTAATTCAAGAAATACTTGAGGGTTACCATCATAAGAAAGGAATATGCTGACCAGAGTTCAAAACCTGGACAAGGCTGTTTACATTTCACCTGCATCTAATACTCTTGGGAAAGGTATGCATCCAACTATTCTCCCTCTACCTAGGGAAGACTTGGCTCTTTAACCTGTTTATGGCAACCACTCTAGGAGAAGGAAAACTCTGAATGCAAACTATGTGTAAATATATATACAAGGTGTGTCAAAAAAAGTATTGAGATTTTTTGTACTTTTTGACACACCCTGTATTCTGAAAAAATGAACATTCCATTCATTGTTCATTTCTATCTTGGTAAATACAGCTTCAAACTCAGCACTTTTATGACACACCTTGTATTCTGAAAAATTAAACATTCCATTCATTGTTCATTTCTATCTAGGTAAATACAGCTTTAATCTCAATACTTTTATGACACACCTTGTATATTGGTCATAAACATATTTGGTAATATATTGAATTTTTTTTTAGATGGTTTAAATCCAGTCTTTCTTTTGAAATGTATTTTTTGCTTGTTGTATAACTAGCAAGGTTATTTGCCATAACCCAGGTAAAAATAACTAGCAAATCATTTGACTTGACTATCAAACTTTTAGGGATTACCTTCTCTGCTTGCAAATATATCCCTGCAGCAACATCTGGAATATTGCTCTAATGGATCCTGGTCAAGTCTTACTAGACAGACTTAGTGAATATCTACATATAAATATATTGGAACGTTGTTGTTTTTTTATTCATTATTACTATGTATTGGTGGCAATGAATGTATATTTGGTCTATTAGAGTTCTCCTGGGTATAAGGTGTGCACAAGACTACAACTTATATTTATAGACTGTTCCAAAACAGTGTTAGCTGAATTGCCCAATCAAAAATGCCCAAACATGTATTTAATTTATTATTTAAGGGCATTGATAAGTTGTTTTGAAATTGCATGCTCAAAGGACCGCTTAAAGGAAAGAACTTTCTACTTTGAGGACTGATCAACAGACAAGGATTATATCTAATACAACTTTCTACTTCAACAAAGGATCAACTCAGATACAACTTTCTACTTTGAGAACAGATCAACAGACAAGGATTAAAACTAGTACTACATCTTTCCACTTCAAGACAGGGTCAAACTTTATGCAACAGAGAATCTCAACTACAAACCTAAAATAGCCATGAGAATCGTAACATGGTGGCATGTTAATTCTTTCTTTTTTTAGACTGGTCATATCCAGCCTATCCGATAAAATTTACTACTAATGAACATAGCAAAGAAGACAAAAAGAGCCTTAGGTTCAAATCCTAATTTACAATGTGAATCTAGTAATTACAAATATCAACTGAACATTACAGTAATTTTTTTTTCTTTTTTAATTCTCATGTCAATAAAGACATACACAAAACAAACCAAATCAATCTGCATTAGTTTACAATACATATAACTGTAATGGTGTTTCTATTGAAATTTAGTTAATAACTTGGGAATATATAACATGTTGTACCTGATTGAATATTGATCAAGTGTGCAAGTCAATTAGCTAGAAGTAGAATAATTCAAAAGTTTCATAATCACAAACACACTTAACTCCAAGTTGTAGCAGTGGACGAGCTATGGTTTTGACTGTGAAGGTTGCATTCGTAAGTTTGGAAACCATAGCTCATTTCTAACATTTTTAGTGTTATATATATATATATATATATATATATATATATATATCTTTATTATTTGCTCTACTTAGGTATTGAGCACTTTTTACTTATTACTTTAGTTTCCTGGCGGTTTTGTATGAAATATATATATCTTATATATATATATATATATATATATATATATATATATATATTATATATATATACATATAAATTGTTTTTTCTTTTGGCCAAATATTGTACCAATAGATTATTTTTGGTTGGTACGATTATCTTGGTCTTTTCTTTTTTCCAAAAATTCTTTTTTTTTCTCCCCGGGTAATGTTTGGTAGTATATTTTTACAATCAAACTATTTGCTGTTTTTTTTCTCACTGCGAGGATTTACCAACAAGTTTGGTATATTAAATTATATATATATATATATATATATATATATATATATATATAAGAGAGAGAGAGAGAGAGAGAGAGAGTACTGGTTAGAGTCGCAGGAATTGGAATCATCAACCTGACTTCAATTCCTGGACGAAGCCATAGTTCATATAGTGTTAATACCTTTGGGAAAGGTATGAATTCAACTATTCTCTCTCCAGCTATAGGTAAATAGTAGGGCAGACTGAGCTCTTTAACCTTGGTCTAGGAGAAGAAAAACTCTGAATTCAAACCTGCTCACTACTAGAATAGACTCAGGTCTACATCTGCTCCCCTCATAGCGGGTATATAATTGAGAGAGAGTAGAGTGAAGGTGAGGAGATGGGCTTTTACTTTCTGCTTGTTCTTACTTTGTCAATGACCATCTTTGTTTTTAGGGCTGTTTCATTCTTTTGAGCTGAGTCGTATGTGCTCATTTCTTGTCTGTAATAAATAAGCAAAACTTTGTTGTTTTTTAGATGTCTATTCTTTATTACAAAAACCCCAAGCCCAAAAGGGTTTTCTATTGTGGTGAGAAGCCGGCATCTTCAGAGAGAAGGACCCCTATGTCTGCTTCCCTCAGCTAATGGCCAGCAACTAACTAACTAGACCAGTTCTCTTTCACATGCCTTTCCATTCGGAAGTCAGTTGGGAGTTTCAATTAAAGGTCAATAACTGCCAATAATAACTATAACGGCCAACAATAACTTTCTATTTAATGAACTTCAATTCAAAATCTAGCTACACTTACATAAATAATTCATAGGCTATCCACGTATTATGTAACATTAGTTGTAATTGAACACTTTGTTGTTTAAGCTTGTGTTTAGTAAATCAATGTAGGGGGGAGTGACCTATTGTTGGTATCAGCCAGACAGCAAGGGAGTCTATCCCCTTTTCACTAGTGCTAGGCCAGGGAGATTGTTTTTGCATCTGATGTAAAGTGCTCCACCTGCCATCAGCTCCCCATTTTATTGCATAGATCCAAGCCATGCTACTCTTGCACTGAGTTGACAAGAGCTGCTAGGCAATTCCATGTCATCCAAAAAAAAAGTAAAATTGTCAACAACCCCCTTCAATTCTTCTGAAATTTTGGACAGGTGTGAATTATGTTAAAGTTTGAGCTTCCAATTTAAAAAATTGGCAGAGTTATGTCAATTTTTCGCTCTCCAAATATCGTGGGGTTTGCAATAAATGGCAACTTTTTGTAATCTATTTTTGTCTGTAAAATGAGTTCTAAAGCTTGCCTACTCCTAAAAATTGGTTTATAAAAGCATTTTTACCCAAGAAATCCAAAAATGTCAACCAATTTTAAGTTATTGAAAAACAAAACAATGCCATGCGTAGTGCATGGCATTGTTTTGTTGTACTTCAATGACAATTCATTATGTAGACATGGTCTTTGATTTAAAGGAATTTATAATGTTTGTATAAAGGTTCTGCAATGGCATGGAAATCTGAAAAGGAGAGACTACGCATGGCATTGTTTTGTTGTACTTCAATGCTGTGGAAGTTTACGGACCTCCGTTGACCCCAAGTTTGACATTCATATGTAAGATGAGATGAAAAAATTGAATAGTAAGCACTAAAGAATTCTTTTTTAGGAAGATAGTGCCAATCCTTGGTCAGTATTCTGTTGCCGCTGATGAGTGGTATTTGAAAATCTGTGAGCGCCACATGGATATGGTCATTGTTATTATGAAAAAATTCAAGATAAGCCTATTAAATATGTATCCAAACATCAATTTATAAAGAATACCTTTCAAATAATAAACACAAACAAAAACAAAAAAATGTATTTCAATTATTTATTTAAAATATGTGATTTATCTCTCTCAAACTGAAAATCTGACATGTACAAAAATATTTGAGCCAAACACACCCCACCACACCCCTCAGTATTGGTGAAGACAAGGAGGTAATAAATTCTGCTGAAACACATTTGGGTGCTTAATTATTCAATTTAATCTGACCAATTAAATGAGACATCCTTAGTAAATTGTTTGGACAACACAGATTAAAAGAGAGTAGAAACCAACTAAGTAAAGTTTCAAGTGGCAAAGTATGTGCATCTATATACACATCGCAGTGTATATATATATACATCAGTATATGTATCCATATACATATCTCAGTATATATATATATATATATATATATATATATATATATATATATATATATAGTATGTGCATATATATATATATATATATATATATATATATATATATATATCAGTATGTGCATCCATACACATATCTCAGTATATATATATATATATATATATATATATATATGCATGCATATACATATCTCAGTATACAATGTGCCTATAGCCATATACATGCAAATGTTAGCAAAATTCATATATTAGACATTTGTAAGAGTTCAAATATTATCAAAGGCTACTCGCTTATTTCCAAAGAAATTCTACTTATTCATTGGTTATCTATATACAAAAGAAAAATTATGTATATATGTCTGTCTGTTTGGGAGAAATTTGATAGTTTCATAAGGAAAAAGAAAAGTGCTTGCTGACTACAAAATTTAATGGATTCTAAAGAAATTCAACAGGCACGGAAATTACACTGCTCTCAACAAGTTTCATTTAAAACAAGTTTCTCTTAAAACACACACACAAGAACATGCAAATGCACAAACGCACACACAAATACATAGACATACACAAAAATACACAATCACACTTGCGCATGATTTTTTTTGTGATTGCTCCCTCTTATGTGTATATAATATAGTCAAAACAATGAATAAAAAACAACGTTGAATAATATAACAGTTAAAGATATCAGTACACATCAGCTGTATGAAATTAATCCTATGAACTGAAAGATATACAAAGTTGGAATAGAAAATACTGTCAATGATTTTAAAGTTATAAAACCTAAAAAAGAGATTTGGAACATTAACTAAAGTGGAGAAATGTGTTCTGTTCATTTGATTCTGATGAGTCCAACTGTTGTTTGCGAATAAGATATTCATAAAAGAAGACACTGGTGGTAAGTTAGACATAAAGAAAAAGAGGAGATCTACGCCTAGACAAAATTTGGACATTGATAAATATTTAAAAAAAAACATCTGAAAAAGGCCAAAAAACTGAAATAGAAAAGGAGATAGACTCCCTCACTGTCTGGCTGATACTGACAATAGGCCACTGCACTGACTTTACTTTACTATATATATAAACATTTGAAAATATGTATACTCATTATCTATCTCTATATATAAAAGACAGATTCTGTCTGTCTGCATATATGTATATATGTTTCATTGTACAATGACCGAGCCCAAGACTTTTTAAAAAGAAAAATTAGTGGAGACCAGCAAAGACCAAAGTTCAAGAGAATCCACACCCTATCTTTCCACGAGTGGCAGGTAAATACATTTACCTCTAATTTTACATAAGAAAAAATACAAACAAATAATAAGAATAAACAAATTGAAAATAAGAATATACAGGGTGATAAAAAAAAACAATTTTTTGACTATCAAACAACGTTTTGTACTTTTAACTGAAAGTACCTCTAGTAATATTTCATTTGGTTGCATATCAACCCTTTTCAGGTTGTTCAATACCAAATCATTTTGGATAAACAAAAGACTCAGGTTACTTACAGTACCTGCTTTTGTTTTAGTGGTCATTCAATTAAGTATTGAACAGGATCATCAATGTTTAACTTTGGTGATCTTTCAGCATCACTTGACCATAATACCCTGTTTGTGTGTGTAAAATGGAAGCTGGAAGATCTACAAACATATTATGTTTTAAGTTTAAGTAAATTGGTATTATTTTTTAAATGTCAATTACTGCATTGAAAGAGGTGTTCTATTTTCAAGAATTTTTATACAGTGGTAACTTGATTTACAAGTGCTCCAACTTACAAGTTTTCAGAGTTACAAGTTCTCATTCTGTCGTTTTTTTTGCTTTATGTTGTGAACTAAAATTTGAGGTACATGGAGGCTTCAGATACACTCATGTTTATAAGATCACCAAAGACATTTAAGTCTACAAATATATTACGCCAAAGAAAAGTATTATTTATAAAATAATGAACATTACAGCACATAATTCATTACATTGTATTTTATTATGTTTTTATACAATACAGAGCTATATTTCTGATTTAAAAAATGTAACAAAAAAACTTGGGTGTTTTTTTGTTTTGTTTTTTTTTTTGGGGGGGGCTGGAATGTACTAATGGCATTTTAATCAGTCAGTCCTGTGTGGATTCTGGATGATGTGTGGAAGACCTGCCAGGACCAATGACCAATAGGGATGGTTGGTAAGAGAGAGAGAAAAAGAGTCATTGATATTCATGCTGTCAGTGCGACATGATGATAATGATGATTTTCAAAAGCACCTGTACAGCCACTTGCCCTTTATCAAGTAAGAACAAGACATCCTGGACAACTACACATGGACACACCAATGTAGGTCGACCAGCAATAATCTACATCAATCAACTCTGTGCAGATACTATTGCTGATAGGGACGGTTGGTGAGAGAGAGAGAGAGAAAGAGAGACTCATGGGAATCCATGCTGACAGTGTGATATGATGATGATGATGATGATGATGATGATGATGATGCTTTTGTAAGGACTTGTTTCTTTGAGCCCAAATTGACTCTCTCCTATTTTGTTATATATCCCTTACTCTGCTATATATATATGTTGAGAGTTCTTTTCTATCAAGATTATGAGATATAAGATCATCCGTGGTTATACTCCCATACCTAATCCTTTTTACTTAATTGAATAGTTGGCTGGTACCTTACTTCTGTAGTCTGTTTCTTGCATAGCTGGAATATTTCTTCTAACTGTTCTGGTCTGACTTCATGTTGGTTCACCAAGGCTGTCATCCAGTTCACTCAGAGACAATATGAGGCATATATTTTGTGTTATCACAAATAGGTGAAAGAATGAGGCTCTAAAATGGTTCTAAGCTGCACAGTGTACATGTACATAAATAATCTTTCTTCTATTCTTCATACCCCAAAAACAGGGATTTGTGCCTGGGCAACATGAGCTTTAAAGTCATTGATATTTAAAATGTAATCTGTTTCCGTGGAGGTGCTTGTTGTATAATGGTTATTGTCACAGAAGTGGAATGCAACCAGAGTTCAATTCCTAAACAAGACCAAAGGTATTAATCCAACTATTGGTTTGTTTGTTTTTGTTTTACTGCATATCAACCTCAGTAGGTCATTTAATGCCAACTAAGTTTTGGACCTGTAGCGATAGTGATGAATAAGGTAACAATAAGCATGCTCATAAAATTTTATGGCCATAGCTCAAGCCATTTTTGAGTTGTTATGACAAACAGACTTTTAGTGAATCATAGATGTTTTTAACACTTGATAAATATTTATTGTTTGTCATAGAAGCAAGATGTTTTTTTTCACTGATTTATCAAAATGATTCTGTGTTTACATAACACACTGAAGATGTTCCACAATTCAGCACTTACTTTCTAATCTGTCTTATTAGATTTTGTTTTTAGACATTTTATAGTGTCAAGAAAAAGTCTCCATCATGGGAACTAACAAAACAAATGCAACCTCATAAAACAAATATTCAAGTTTTAATGTAATTGAATTAGACTAATGAAATTAAATACAAACACAAAAAAGATTACACTTATTTATACTTTATTCTAATTGATTTCAATATAAAATTATACATTTTGCTGTTAGTATGTTTGAGAATAAAACAATAACATCAGAAATCAATAACACCAAGTAATTATTTATTAAACACGATATTATTAAAACTGGTATGCAAATTATACACACCATAAACTATGTAAACATTTATTTCTTTATGATATATAATATACATAATGTCATAGGAAATAAACTCAATGACACAAATCTGTGATGAGGCTGTTCACATGGCACTAATACCCTTGGGAAAGGTATGCATTTAACTATTCTTCCTCCAGCTATGGGTTAATAGTAGGGTGGACTGGACTTTTTAACATTGGTTAGGCAACCAGTCTAGGAGGAGGAAAACTATGAATTTAAACCTGTTAAATTTCACTTAAGAAATTAACTTTGTGTCACATCCTGGTTGTGTGGAGGGGTTTGGCCACATCCTGCTTGTGTTGAGGGGTTTGGTATATACAAACATATTAGCATCTATCTACACAAAGATTGAACTGAAAACCTTCATCATCATAATCATCATCATCAAGGCGTACCAAAAGCACGAATTATGAATTTTTAAACACTTGGGCCAGAGCTCCTACCTCAGCAGAATGTACTTCTTGTTGACCCACATGAATTTGAATGTCTGATTTGATTTGGAGCCATGGTTATTGTAATATCTTATATTCTCTGGAGGTGCATGGTGTAATGGTTACTGTCATAGGAAATGGATTTGGCGAGACGAGTTTGAATCCTGGACAAGGCTGTTTGCATTTCACATAACATTATTACTCTTGGGAAAGGTATGCATCCTACTATTCTTCCTAGAGCTATGAGTAAATAGTAGTGCAGACTGGACTCTTTAAACCTGGTTAAGCAACCAGTCTAGATGAAGGAAAATTCTTAAGTCAAACCTGTTAAACTCCACTTAAGAAATTCACCTTGTGTCACATCCTACTCGTGCATATGGGTTTGGTAAATACATATATACAAATGTAAGAATTTTAGAAACATGTCTAGTTACTAGTGATTGAAAATTGATTTTTTATGAGAATCCTGAATAAAGAAAATTGTGGTTAAACCCAAGACAGCCTTCAACTTCTCAATCTAAATAGAATCTTCCTGAGAAAATGTTTCTCTCTCTCTGTTTGGTGCGATTCAAATGGGATTCCTTATTATGAATTGCCGGAACCTGGATAAATTGTTACTGTGCAAAGCTACAGTAAATAATTGGCTTATCTGAATAATGCATAGGAAAAAGAAAACACATTTTTGTTTGGCAATGAAGTTAACCAGTGATTTTGATGTATAATGAAATGCATGTTCATGTTGCAAATGTAATATAACAAACACTCATAGAATTGGGGATGAGAAGTTCTACCTGTGACATACTCTCCAGGTCTGTCACCTTCACACTCTCACTTGTTTCAATTCATGTCATACTACTTGTATTGTCAGTGAATTGAAAGCATTGAAAACAACATACATATATACATTCATATCTTATTATAATGGAGATTGTGTGTTTGTCTATCTATAACCAAAACTATATAATTACTCAAGTCAAAATTCCCTTAGTTAATTATGTCACATTCTCCATAATTTCATTTTTTATTTAAACCTGAATTTATTTAACTAAATAGTTGAATTAGGAAAAATTAGCAATGAAAGATGGGAGTGATGGAAAAATGATGGAAGAGTTAGTTTCAAAGTTGTTCTATTTTTAATTATACCCGCCCCCTCTGTTTCATATCATTTTATCTACATTATTTTGTTTCATTAGTGTTTCTAATCTAATATGATATTTTATTACATCAAAACTTAAGTACTTGCACCTGGAGAGTTCATATATTTGCTAGTATATAAAAATTCATATATACATACATATATCTTAATTTTTAATTTTTGAATTCTGATGGTGTAAAAAAAACTATCATTTGTAATTACAAAATACAAATTTATGCCTGGAGAAAAAAAAATAAGAGAAAAGACCAAAACATATGCACTACCTGAAATTAATCAACCAGACCTACCATAATGGTTAAAAGAAAAATAATGTAAGATTTGCCTAAGTATGCTTAAAACATATAACAAATAATATTAGTAAATTCTAATGAGTCAGAGACTATCTTCCTAGGTTTCTCCTAACAGATCATCAGGATAATTCTTTTTTTATGCTTCCTTGTGACCGTTTTTAATAATAAAATGTCTTTTGCTCCAACCCTCTTCAGTCAGAATTTTCCTGATGATCTATTAGGAGAAACCTAGGTAGAGATTCTCTGATTCCTTAGTTGTTACTATTATATATATATATATATATATATATATATATATATATATATATAACATTTATATATATATATATATATATATATATATTATATATATATGAGGTTAATACCAAATGTAAAGGGTCCAAAATATTTAGAAATTACAGAAATATTTATTGTCATCATCGTGATTATTGGCAACACTTGTGTTTGATGTGCAGGCACCTGCTCCTGTCTATGCTACCACACTTAGTCTTAGTTTGGAAGTAATTTCTGATGGAGCTCCTTATTGAGGCTACCATCAAATGTGAAGTTCACACTGTTATTTGGTTTTTGAATGCAAAATAGATTAAACCAATTGAAATTCATCGTCAATTAATGGAATGTAAAAAACATCTAGGTGTAGGGATTTTGCAATGATGACAAAGTTCAATGTTTCCTCAACAACATGGAAACGAGTTGGTATGACATAGGTGTACAAAAACTGCTAAAGTGCCTACAAAAAATGCATTGATTGAAATAGTGATTATGTAGAAAAATAGATACATTTTCAAACTTTAAAATTATGTGAATATCATTGACATTAAACAATAAACGTTTCTATGATTTCTAAATGTTATGGAGTCCTTAACTTTGGGATTACCTATATAATAATGATTATTCCTCATTTCAGATATTTAACCAAAGATTGAAAAAAGTATTTATTTCAAACCAGATTAAATAATCTTCCTCAAACATCACTGACATTTGTTGTGCAGGGGTTGCCATGAAATGTGGTCCAGATCCTCAATTGGATTATCTCTATACTGTTTAGTGATTTTAAAGCGTGAGGATTGAGAATCATTCCTACACCAGTGATATTGACAGTGTTTTTCCATGCAGATGCTGACATAATAGTCCATCCATTATTTGTTCACTATGGAAATACCTATGTTCTTGTATGCATACAATGTCTATTTTCTTTTGCGGCTGCAGACGCCAATTGCTCAGGTAATTGATCTATTGGTTTTAGCATCTTGACATTAAAAGTTGCTAAGTTAAAAGTATCTTTGCATCTAAGTAGGTTTATACTCTGTAATTCTGGGACCAAAGCTCTATCTCAGCAGAACATGCACTTTGTTTTTCTGTGCAAAGGACAATACGGTTTAGGGGTTTCATCATGTTGGGCACCGTTGCTGAATTTTCGAATACTGGGGTCAGACCTTTGACCTCAGCAGAACACACACCCCTTGTGTGGCTGTGGGAAATTCCTTTTAAAATATGTTTTTGTTCTTTAAAAAAAATGTCTGACAAATCTTTTTTCTACTACAGAAAAAATTAATGATTACTATCCTTTCGATAAAAAATGATAAATAAATTAAGTCTCTTTTCCTTCCTGTGGTCACAATCCTTTTCTTTCTTTCTTTCTTTCTTTCTTTCTATTCACCTCTATTTTTCATCTTCTTTTTTTACAACTCCCCCTTTATTTTCATATTAATCAAAGTTACCCATTAATAGTGACAATTGTTTCTTCTTTTTTTAGCTTTTTCACCCACATTCAGAATGTGCTGAATTCACAAATAACATGAATGACATTAATTGTCCGAAATTTCTTTTTTCCCAATGGACCTTTGCTCTCATTATTATTATTATTATTATTATTATTATTATTATCATTATTATTATTATTATTATTAGTTTTTCACACCAGCATTAGCAGATGGTCTTTCACTGGAGTTTGAATGACAA
This sequence comes from Doryteuthis pealeii, assembly GCA_023376005.1. Classification (NCBI taxonomy): domain Eukaryota; kingdom Metazoa; phylum Mollusca; class Cephalopoda; order Myopsida; family Loliginidae; genus Doryteuthis; species Doryteuthis pealeii. The sequence continues at coordinate 95,000,368 of CM042141.1, forward strand.
CAAGCTCCTCAGTTCTCCAGGACTCTCCTGAGTATTCTAGCTTTCAGCAATGCTGTTGTCTGGATGGTCTCAATTCGTCCTCTGATTACCAGTTCCTCCACTCTTTTTTCTAAGCTTTTTGGGACCATTCCAAGTGCACCAACAACAATTGGTATCACTTTCACCCTCATATTCGGCAGCTTTTTCAGTTCTCTAGCAAGGTTCAGATATTTGTCTATCTTTTCATTTTCTTTCATCTTCAGCCTGTGATCTGCTGGAACAGCAAAATCTACCAGTTGATAAGTTCTCTTTATCTAGTTAATCAATACTAAGACTGGTCTTCTGGCTGGGATAAGGTGATCTGTCTTAATCTCAAAGTACCAGGGAATTTTGTGTTTCATTCTGAAGAACAGATTCTGGTTTAGGCATATACAACCCAGTCGTGCCTAGGTTTGTATTCTCATTGTGCTAGTTTGCTGCATTCACTTAATACATGGTTTATGGTTAAATCTCTGTCACCACGGACTCTTGTTGTGTCCTTTCAATTTTTGTTTTGATATAATTAGTTCTTATGATATTGTTTTGGGCAGCAGTTATTAGGGACTCAGTTTCTCTCTCGAGGTTTCCTCTTCTTAACCATGTCCAGGTCTTTTCATATGTAAATTTGTTGTTTCAAGTATTCATATAATTGTTTTTCTTTCAATTTCTGTTTTCTTGTTTTTTTTCTGTTTGTCCATATGTTGCAGCTGCTGTTATTGGCTGCCATAAATAATCTTTCTTTGCTCTTTTTGTGTATTCTTTGAGTCCTTGGATTGTGGCATCAACGCAATCCTCTATATTGACAAGGCTTCTTGAATCATATAGCCTATCTCTATCATCTCTAGGGTATAAAGCCTTGTTATTAAATTTCTAGTCTTTTGGCCAATCTGTCTGAGGCCCTCTTTTGTCTATTTTAAAATGGCCCTGAGTATCTTACAATGGGGACGGCCCAGGTATTTATTCCTTTGATGAAATTTTGCTGCAGAGTTTGGTTTCTAGGAGTTTTCTCGTGTTTGCTTGATATTGTCTGCTTCTAAAATTCCTAAGTATTTGTAACTTTCATTTTAATCAAGTGATTTTATAGTGTCCTGATTTGGCAGTTGCATTCCGTTCATTAATTTTCTTTCACCCCATTTTATTACTAGCATAGCACATTTTTCGATTCCGAATTCCATCCCTATATCTTGGCTGTATATTCTAATAGTCTGTACTAGGGTTTCTAATTCTTTTTCATTTTTTGCAAAATTTTTTATGTCATCCATGTACATAAGGTGGTTTATCTTTTCTTGTGAGTTAGTGAATTTGTATCCCTCTGTACATTTTTTAAGTATATGATTGAGCGGCATCATTGCTATAATAAACAGTTGTGGTGATAACGAGTCTCCTTGGAAGATACCTCTTTGGATTTTTACGTCTGCCAGGGATTGTTTTCCAGCTTTTAATTGGACTTGCTAGTTTTCCATTGCTTTTTTGATGAAATTTATAATGTTGTTGGATATTTTGTACATTTTTAGACATTCTAAAATCCAGGTATGTGTGACCATGTCATAGGCTTTTCTGTAGTTGATCCATGCTATTGCAATATTTTTCTGAGTTTTCATTCCATCTTATTTTTAATGCTTTTTACTGAAAAAAACAAGAAAATGGTCAATAATTCATAATTTTTGTTCTTAGCAAAACTACACCTGTTTCTAATTAGTTATTATTGATTTTAAACATGTGTATTTAAAAACAATATTTATGAAGGTGTAAAAATTTCATTTTCAGTTGTGAAAAGTTTGGGGACTTTTTTTTTTCAGAGAGGGGGAGATACTAATCATTGTGATTATATACATTTTTGTTTTCCTAACTCTTTTCATTGTCAACTTCTAGTCAACACTGAATGGACAACTAGTTTTCTGTATCATTCAAGAAATTCAAGAAATTTTTCAATATCTAAATCTTTACAATTGGGACAAAAAGTGTCATGTATAAAGAGAAAATATTTTGTTTGTCTATTCAATCTGAGTGACTAAATCATCATTTTTTGCAAAGATCAAAATTACCATTGGTTCTTTCTCTCTCTCTCTCTCTCTCTCTCTCTCTCTTCTCTCTCTCTCTCTCTCTCTCTTTCTCTCTTCTCTCTCTTCTCTCTTTTCTCTCTCTCTCTCTCTCTCTCTTAAATCTATGACCTCTTTACTTGTTATTAATCAGTGTTTTTTTTTTGTTTTGTTGGGGTGTGCTGGGTATAGTTACATATATACTGAAACTATTTGTATATGATTGAAGGAATTTATAACAGCAGATCTTATGTTTCCGACCACTAAATTTTAGGGGGTATTTTCCTATCTCACTCTTATCAGTGTCAACTTCTAGTCAACTCTGAACGTACAACAAATTTCTCTGTGTCATTCAAGAAACCAATTTTTTTCAATATCTGAATCAACTGGGACAAAAAAGTGTCATGTGTAAAGAGAAAATAGTTGGTCTGTCTATTCAATCTGCATAACTATATCATCATTTTTTTTGCACTAATTCAAACTTACTGTGGGTTCTCTCTCTTCTCTCTCTCTCTCTCTCTCTCTCTCAAATCTATGGCTTTTTGTTGTTCATCAGTGTTTTTTGGGGGTGGTGGGGCTGGATATAGTTACACATATACTGTAATTATTTGTATACGATTTAAGAAATGTGTTGCCACATATGCTTCTTTGCTGGTATATCTGGTGACCCCAGTGCTGAGTATAGTTACATATATACTGTAATTATTTGTGTATGATTCTTTAAATTGGTAACAGCAGATCTTTTAGGTTTCTAACCATTAAATTGTTGGGGGTATTTCGTTGAGGCTTGCGCTTTTCTACTTTTTATTTTATTAGAACTTTGTTGAGTTCATCCATCATAAAGTCTCCGAGCTTGATGTCTCGTTGACAACTTTGAAAAGTAAAGCAGTAAGAAAAACAAGAAATGCTGAACACTGTTAAACTCATAAGTAATGTTATTATATACATTTTTTTTCTAACGCAGCTTTTTTATTGTAAAACTTAGTAAACACTTAGTTAACTTACCATCATAAGATTATTTATATATTTTTAAATCAGTACTAGTAGATCTTTTAATTTTTCTGACCACTAAATTTGGTACTTTTAAAACTCTTTTAGCTTAGATCTCGAGGGGACATTCTCTTGTGGACATCTACAAATGGATGCAACAGTGTAGACCGACCAACAAAAATCTACATCAATCAGCTCTGTGCAGATACTGGATACCATGTGGAAGACTTTCCAGGGGCGATGAATAATAGGGATGGATGGTGAGAGAGAGACAGAGACAGAGAGAGAGAGAGAGAGAGAGAGAGAATTATGAAGATCTGTGCTATCAGCATGACCTGATGATGCTGACTAAGCAAATCCAACTATTCTCCCTCCAGCTATGTGTAAATAGTGTGATGTTATGGTTACTGTCATAGGAAATGGACACAATAAGATCAGTTGAAATCCTGGATGAGGCTGTTTGCATTTCACATAGCACTAATACCCTTGGGAAAGGTATACATCAAACTATTCTCTCTCCAGCTATGGGTAAATAGTAAGGCAGACTGAGCTTTTTGACCTTTGTAAGGCAACCAGTCTATGAGAAGGTGTGTGGTGTAATGGTTACCGTCATAGGAAATGGGGAAACAGGTTAAAATTCTGAATGATGCTGTTTTCATTTCAAATAGCACTAATACCCTTGGGAAAGGTATGGTAGTTTCCTAACTAAACTGTTTGATCCTGGCCATTTATCTATGAGGCTCTTCTGCCCAACATCAGGTGAAACATGCTGTTAACACCCATTTGGCTTCATCAATCTTGTTTCACATCTACCATGTTGCATCTGATGGTTTTACTGTAACCTGAGCATAGATGGGACCATAAGAAGAACTACCTCTCCTGGCAAGTGTGGACCTGTGAGCAATTGCAATAAGGGGAACAAGTTATGATTGATTTCCTAATATTTCAATGTTTATTCACATCATCTTCAGAGTATCATGAAGTAAATTTTATTGCCGGTTTAAGAGTAAAACAGAAGTGACTTTTCATCATTTTACCTAAGATACTACAGTTATATTTCAATGACTATTTTTCTCATCCATCTTGTTTCACATCTACCACGCTGCATCCCACGGTTTCACTGTAGTTTTTGTATAAATGTGACCCTAACAACCACTACTAATCAAAGCAACAGTGGACCTCAGAGGGTAATGGAAATGAAGGGGAATAAATTGGAATTGATGTTCCTAATATTTCAATGTTTATTCACATCATCTTCAGAGTATGATAAAGTAAATTTCATTGACTGTTTCTAAGAGTAAAACAGAATCAACTAGAATAAAAGGGTATTGAGAGAATAAAGTGGATAAAATTACCCAGCATAGATAAAGCAAACACAGGAAAAAATTGTTGTGTCAGTTATTTGACCACGGGTTCAGACAAATCAACTTTATGGACTTCTTAAAAGCTTTTTACCAAATTGTCAGTCTGTTATCTAGCCAGATATATTAATGAAAATCTACTCTTTCTCTCTCTCTCTCTCTCTATCTATCTCTCTCCTCTCACACACACACACACACATATACATGTGCACACACACACACATATACACACACACAGGTATAACATGTGCACATACAAATACTTATATATATTTACCAACCCCTCTGCACAAGCAGGATGTGACAGAAGGTCAATTTCTTAAGCAGAGTTTGACGGGTTTGAATTCAGAGTTTTCCTTCTTGTCTGTTTGCCTAACCAAGGTTAATTCTTTGTCTACTTTAAACCACTCACAGCAGCTCTCCCATCCACTGCAATCCTACTGTAAACTGTTGGCAGTGGCTCTAGCACATGTCACTTGTTTAAACTGAAAAATCACTCAGATTACAATAATAATAGGACTTTATTTGAATAGAATGAGTTCTAAGGTGAATAAATAGTAAACTTTGAAATATCTCATCATACAGGTAAAAAATACCAATAAAATTTGGTATAACTGTGCAGGAAATTTAGTAGGCAAAGAGTTAAACAGTCCAGTCTGTTCAATTTACCTATAGTAGGAGAGAGAGAGAGTAGTTCGTTTCATGCCTTTCCTATTGGAATTGCAAAAGATTTTCTGTATCTTTTTATATATATACAGGGTGATAAAAAAAAAACAGACTTTTAAAAAAAAAGTCAGGGCTGTTTTTTTTTGGCTCACCCTATATATATATATATATATATATATATATATATATATATGTATATATAATATAGTATATATATATATATATATATATATATATATATAATATATATATATATATTATATATATATATATATATATATATATATATATATATATATATATATATACCCCCAAAAACAGGCCTGACTTTCAAAAAAATATAATGGTATAACAGTAAGACACTTTTTTCAGTTAGTATATATATCTATATTTTCAAACATTGTCTACATAATAAAAAAACAGAAAAGATGTTTTAAAATTTTGTTGTATAATCTTGTTGATGTTCCAAATGTCAGACATATCAATATATAACTCAGGCAAATGGAAACAAGGAAATTGATGATAATGCACATTTGCACAACGCCTTACACCTAAGAGATAACATAGAAAAAAACTTTATGTGACAAGAAAAGAACGAGGAAAAGGACTTGCCAACATTGGATGCAATAATTCAGGGACTTGAAAAATATATTAAAAAAAATCGTCTCTGAAGATAAAGTTTTACTTTGAAATCGATAGGACACAAAAGTTTTTATTTTTACTTGCATGTAATTGCTTTAAATTAATACATTAAAAAGAGTAAATAGAGATTAATTATAGCAGTTGCATAATTCCATGTCAAATCATCCAGAAAAAAAAGTAAAATTGTCACCCCCCCCCTTCTGTTATGTTATATTCTATGTTGATTTTTAGCCCTCCAAATTTGGTGGGGTTAGTGAAAAATGGCAAAAAATCAAACTATTGTTTTTGGTACAAATAATGTTCAATATATGTGAAATAATAATAGAAAATTTTTTGTCATAGATGCAGTGCCACATCAAGATATTAATCTTGCTATGAAAAAAAATCAGAATTCATCAATAACTTAAAATTGGTTGACTTTAAGACGTTTTTATAGCATTTTTGGGTTCCTTGGGCAAAAATGCTTTTATAAACCAATGTTTAGGAGTAGGGAAACTCTAGAACTCATTTTACAGACAAAAATAGGTTAAAAAATGTTACCATTTTTCACGTTCCCCCCCTCAAATTTGGAGGGCTAAAAATCAACATAACTCCGCCAATTTTGGAATGGGAAGCTCAGATTTTTGGGATTGTCTAACTTTATCATAATCCACTTGGACCAAATTTCAGAAAAATTGAAGGGGGTGGGTGACATGGCCTGGATGATTTGACATGAAATTACCCAGCCAGTAACAACAATTATAACAGAAATTACTTCAGAACAACCACTCTGTCGGCTGTGACAATAAAGATTGACTGCACCTCTGCAGAGGAGTAAAATTCCCACAATGCGGCCACCTGTTGGCTGTGGGTCATGACTCATGATACTTAAGGATGGAACCCTGGTGGCTGAGCAGTCCATGACATTCAATACTCCACTTTGGTCCCAACTTGGGCTAGACAGACCCCCTCTGATCATTTGGCTGGTCAGATCAAGCCCTAGCACCTATATGATTGTTCTGACCCTATTGACCTTATTGCAAACCCCCAACCCTTTTTATCATATACGTGTTAGAAGGCGCTGGCTGAAGGTGTTAGTGTTCTAGGTATGACATTAAACTGCATCTAATGGTGAAGTTCCAATCTTGGAGATCTAAGGAGTGTGGAGTACCTCTTCATTACTCCCAGGTCCACTCTAATCCTGAGTAGTTGTACCTGTTAGGCTCCTATCTATGGGTTAAATAGAAAAAACGTGTCTGAAAAAATGTGTTTAAAAAAAACTGATTTTAAAAAAATGAAATAGCCATCATGAATAAAAATACAAAAAACCTGCCAATTACTAGGTGAATGCTCTACTAACTGAACTAAACCAACTGATAGGAATGAGGGGGTTCATGCCTTTCTTAAGGGTATTAGTCTGAAAATGAAACTAATAGCATGACTGCTTACTACAATGTTGCAGTCCAACATGTTAGCTATTACGCCACAGGGACTCACCAATATACTCGAGAGTAAAAATCTGGAAAAACAAAAATGAAAATATACATTAATACAATGTCATCATCCAACTTGGTACTACATCCATTTATTTTGTATATTTTTGTTTTACTTATGTAAGAAAACTTTCCTTCTCTTGGAATACTTTTCCATGACATCTTTTTGACAAGTCTGCTCTTTTTAAAGGAAAGTGCATTATTGGTGTGGATGATTCTGTAAATGTTGTAGTATAACATTTTCAGCAAATCTATTTCTCAAATGCCAATGAGCATGAAAAACGTATTTCTCTTCTTTCACTCAGTTTCATGGCCTATATTTTTGGGTTTAGCAGAAAATGGGTGACATGTATTTTAATAATAGGAACATGCAAACTATATATAGGTAAATGAAAATGACCTTCTCTCTTTATTCTGATCAAAAATCAAAGAAGAAGAAAAGAAACTAACACAAGAAATTTACACATTTCTGCTCTTCCACTCAGTTTTATGGCATATATTTTGGGATTTCACAGAGAATGTGTTACATATATTTAAATAATAGGAATTTGTAAAATATATAGGTAAATAAGAATAACCTTCTCCCTTTATTATGACAAGAAAAAAAAGAGAAGAAAACTGGCATTAAAAATATACATATTTCTGCTCTGCCTCTGACATGGCATCATGACAAATGACAATGAAAAGAAGGAAAAAAAACAAAAAAAAACACTTGCATGAAAAATTTTCTGCTCCTCCACTGAGTTTCATGGCATATATTTTCAGATTTATAGAGAATGGGTTACATATATTTCAAATCAGAACCTGCAAAATACATAGATTATGGAGATTTGTTGAGTGACCAGTATTCAACTGTGTTTCAAGCTGAATCAGTTCACAGAATTCAGACTTGGTAGGTGGTCTAAATAGCAGGTTGGACTATTCCATTCCTAGGATTCTCATTGGCTGCTGGTTTTAGTGTGGATACTTTTATCCATATATATTAACACTTGACTGTGTTCTGGTAGTTATTGGTTATTTCAATTTCAAGGAACAATACAAAATTTATAGGTAAATAAAAATAACCATCTCCTTTTATTCTGACTCACACCCCCCACCCCCCAAAAAAAGCAATGAAAAGCTATGAAAATAATCCTACCATGCAAAATGTACATATTTCTACTCTGCCTCGGAATTTCATGTCATATATTTTAGGGTTTACAAGTGAATAGGTTACATATATTTCAATAATAGGAACAATGAAAAATATATAGGTAAATTAAAATAACCTTATCTCTTTATTCTGACAAAAAAAACAAAAAAAACTTAAAAATTAACTTTTAACAAGAAATAAAAATTCCAATACATCAGCTGTTGAATGTGGAACTTTTTATATTTCACCTTTCTGTCAAAACAAAACAAAACAGAAATTGAAAGTCCCTGCCATTTTTCTTTATATCTGACTTGCTATTTGGCATGAAAAGGTCATCTGCCTCTTTTGTTACAGCTAGAGCCAACTCCTTCATGACCTCATTGACCTCTCTTTGACACAGGTTTCTCCTTTCCAAATACTTGTTGATCTCAAGGCCTCTGATTGCAAACTGCTTTTATTAAATAATCACATATTATTACTTTGGGGCTAACTCCTGTTTCATTGTCTTACTTCCTTTTCTCCCTTGGTCCTAATTAGTGAAATCTAATATAGTGACCACTTGCAAGGGTGTTATAGCAACCCTACACTAGCCAACATAATAATATTAACTTATTTTCATATTTATGGCCTGGTTTAGCTCAGTTGGTAGAGCATCTGACTAGAAACTGCAAGGTTCTGCATTCAATATTGATCCCTGCCAACTCAGCACATGAGTAGCACAGCTTGGGTAATTTGGTCTGTGCAGTAAAGTGGTGGCGTTGAGGATAGGTGTGATGCTCCACCTAAGCAAAAAAAAAACAATCTTCCTGGTCTGGCACTAGTGAAAAGGGGATAGACTCCCTCGCTGTCCGGCTGATACCAACAATAAGCCGCTCTGCAAATTTTATTTATTTATTTTAAGTAATTATTTTAGAAATTAACAATAATTTCAAAAGTCATTTTAGGAGGTGCACTCAGCATAATGGTCAAAGAACAATGAACAGAGTTCAAATCCTGGACAAGGCTCTTTGTATTTCACTTCATGCTAATGCCCTTTGGGAAAAGCCTGAACCCATCTGTTCTCCTCCTCCATCTAACTCAGCCGCCATATTCTTCCATCGATCTAGTGGGATTTCTGTTAAGGGTTGGTTTTACTTCTTGTTGGTTTTTCTTCAGGTTGGGCTGGTCATTTCTTGTTTTTAATAATCAATTAACAAGACTTGGTTGTTTTCTGATAAATCTTTATTTCAACAACCCAACCCATATTGATTCTGCGACGGGGGAGATACCAACCCTCAGAGCCAACAATAGTGTCCACACTCTTTGAAAATCGGGTTGCATCTGAAACTAATTCTCATGCATCTGTAATGGTACATTTTTCAAGGGTCAAGGAAAAAGGTTACTAACTGCCAATAACTGTAGGGTAACTTTCCATAGGATCCTGTTATTCTGAATCTAACGGATCCTAATTCAAATATTCTAACTACAGGTACATACATAAATCATAATCTGCTTATGAATTATGTAACAGGCATAGCTTGAGCTATCCTTGAGTTTATTTGATGACAAGAGGATTTTTGGTAAATTACAAGTTTAAAGTTCCACCTAATTTCTTGAGGAGTGAAGACAGCAGTCATCAGCAACATTCATTATATTCTGAGGGTGGAGTGGATATTTAAACAACCACTGACTCTTGTTTATTAATCAAATATTGATTACTGACACATGTCTTTCCGATTTACTTTCATCTTTATGTTTGAATATTTTTTAAGAGAAATACATGAAAGGTAAAAAGTTTTCATGAAAAAGCAAAAAAAAGAAATTCTTTTAAAAGAGATAAAGCAACATAAATTGCTTAAAAGAAAACATCAAATAAAAAACACGCCTTATTTCTAACAAGTCAATTGGAAAATCTAGAAGAAAAGACAATAAATTGTAATGATGTCTGAAAACACTTTAGTTGTCATTATTATACATTGATTTATTTGAAGTAATGTTCTAAGACCAGAGACGAGGACACAAGTTTGAATAAATCAGTGTATCATAATGATAATTCCTCATTTTGAAAATTCAAACAAAAATTACATTCTCATCCAACACAAAAACATTTTTTGAAGAGTTGCAATAAAAATTACCGCCTCTTTTAAACAACTTTTCCAGATGGACTGGACAGATCTGGACAAATCTGGACACATCTTTTTAACCTTTCCCAGATGAACTGGAGAGATCTGGACAATCTGGACACATCTTTTTAACCTTTCCCAGATAAACTGGACAGATCTGGACTGACTAAATGTGTATTTGTTTGATTTTCTTTTAAAAGTGATAGAATTTTAGAAATGGAAAGGGTTAACAATTTTGCTTTCTTTCCATATCTAGATTACATGAATTATTTTGCTGTCATGTGTGGCACAATTAAAGGACAAATTTGCTATTTCTGGACATCACCGGGAAGTGTGGCTTCAAATTGTTTTTAGATGATGTTACTACAGTCAAACCTTGGGTTTTTAAACTTAATCCATTCTGGAAAAATGTTTGAAAATTAAAAAATGACAAAACAGACACAAGTTTTTCCCATAAGAAATAAAGAAACCAAATAATTGGTGCCCCAAAATTTACTTAAGTAATATTGCAAGAATAGTTAAAAAACACTTTTTTTTTAAAAGCAAAACATAAGACATTATAAATATATAATAAAAATACATAAATACACTAGACATAAGTACTAGACTAAAATACATGTTTTTTGTGTTGGTGTATTGGCATACATAAGTTGGTGGAGGTGAAGAAAGGCTGGAAGGTATTGTTGCTGAGAAGGGGAGACCCCTTCTATAGTGCCTTCAAAAGGCTTTTCTTCTACTTTTTGCCTTTTTGGCTCAGGTAAATCTTGCAGTGAGGAATCTTCTTTTGTTTTGTTATAAAAAATCTCTCCAAAGTTTGTTGTTTTTGGCAGCACTTTAAAATGTTTCTATAATGGTTCATGAAATTGTCATTGAATAAATTCACTGTTCTATTTGCTACATTTGTATCAGGGTGAATTTTTCTACAAAACTTTGCACTTCATTCCATTTAGCAATCATCTCTTTAATTTTAGTTGACTTGAGCCGATACATGCACTTCTCAGTGCCATTTAAATTTCAAATTTCATGGCAGCTGGCTGAAAATTTTTTTTGAAAACTGAGACAAAAATTTTCCAAAATTTAAGTTTAAAAACCAAAAAGTTTGAAAACCGAAACATATGAAAACCAAAGTTTGACTGTAAAATCAAAATATCTTTTCAAGTGGAACTTCAAAATAATGTAGCCCAGTTGGTAAGGCTTAGAATATGCTACTGTATCCCCTACAGAGGGGCAAGAACCCCCTGAAAGGGGGTGTACTGGGTAAGACACTAAAGTACATCTGATGGTGAGGCTCTAGTTTTAATATTCTTCATTTTAAAAATTCTCATCCAAGATGAGAAACATTTTTAAGAGTCGCAATGAAAAGGTTACTTAAATCAAAATAATTTTTCAAGGAAGTCTCTAGGAGAATTAAAAAAAAGAAAAATCGTTGGGGTGGCCTAAAGTTGGTATCAGCCAGTCAACGAGGGAGTCTATCCCCTTTTCACCAGTGTTAGACCAAGGAGATTGTTTTTTTGCATCTGAGGTAGAGCACCACACCTACCATCAGCTCCTTACTTTATCGTGATACTCTTTTGCTGAGTTGGCGAGGGCCAGTATCGACCAGAAACTTTGTGGTTCCTAGGCAGACGCTCTACTGACTGAGCTAAAAGGAGTAAAGTTGAAAAAATATGACACACTGACACACAAACATCCGTATGTCAAGCCCTAGCACCTTGACCCAACCCTATTGCCCTTATGGCAAGCCCCAACACTTTTTATCATATAATGTGCTAGAAAGCTGTGACTGAGGGTCTTCATGTCCTGGGTATGAGGTTAAACTCTATCTGATGGTAAGGTTCCAGTTCTGGATGTCTGGGGAATGTGGAGCACCCCTTCATCACCATTACTCCCTGGTCCGATCTGACCGGGAGTCGGGAATGGTAGTACCTGTTAGAGTCCCATCTATGGGTTAAATAGAAAAATGTGTTTATAAAAAAATTGAGTATCCATTAAGAATGAATTTATTTCAAAACTTTGTCGACATTAAATGACCCACTGAGGTTGATATGCCATAAAACAAAACAATACAAACAAAACAAACAAACAAACAAACACTGACGTCCGTACTTATTATTAGAGATATCCAAAATCATTAGAGGTTTGCAGGAGACTAATTACAGTGAACATGGGATATAAAAGATTTGCTGATGAACTGACTGTTCATATTAAGATGTAAACGATTGTGAGTGTCTTTTTATGCATGTATATACATGGAATATTTCAAGACAACAGACTGTCTACTTGTAATGAATGAAGATAATGGCATTTGGCCACTTAAAGCTAATTAACAATGATGGAAAGACAGATAAGAGGATCCTATGTATATTTCAATAATAGATCAGACCAAAGACATTGAGAATCCTTGGTAAGATTAAATCCAAACAGGACACTGACATTGTAATGGTCACTGACCGACATATACATTTAGAAATTACCTAGAGTTGACTTTAATGGGTAAGGAGTGGTTAGCAGTAGAAAAATACTATTGGAAAAAGTATGAATCTATCTGTTCTCCCCCTGGATATGGGTAAATAATAGAGCAGTCTTGGTTCTTAAGTCTTGGTTAGGCAATCAGTCTAGCAGAAGGAAAACTCTGAATACAGACTAGCTGTACTCCTCTTAGAAATTGACCTTGTCACATGCTGCCTGTTGTGGATATCTTGGGTAAATATATACATAGATATTAGGCAACCAGTCTAGGAGAAGGAAAACTCTGAATACAAACCAGCTGTACTTCTCTTAGAAATTGACCTTGTGTCACATGCTGCCTGTGGTAGATGGCTTGGGTAAATATATGCATAGATATTAGGCAACCAGTCTAGGAGAAGGAAAACTCTGAATGCAAACCAAATGTACTCTTGACCTTGTGTTACACCTTGCCCATGAATCCATCTGTTCTCCCCCTAGATATGGGTAAATAATAGAATGAACTTAGTGCTTTAGTCTTGGCTAGGCAACCAGTCTAAGAAAAGGAAATCTCTGAATGCAAACCAGCTTTACTCTGCTTAAAAGTTGACCTTCTCTCACATCCTCCCCATGACGGAGGGGTTGGGTAAATATAAACCAAATTTTGAAAAGTATTCACTGAGAAATCTGCACAAGAGAAAAGAAGACTGACAGAATAGATTTGTGTTTTGTCTCCAAGAATAAGTTGTAACTTGAGCATCATACTTAATAGAGAAATTTCAGGAAGAAACATTTGTATTAAGGATAGGGAAAACGGTTTACAAAGCAAAGATACAAGGTGAATAGAGTAATTAGTAATTGGTAAGTTGAATTAACAAGTCCCGTGAAATCTTGTTTCTCTCTTCCGAGGTTTTGTCAGACATTATTTATAGGAAAAACAGACGATTTCATTTTCCTTATTTAAATACAATATGACAATTTTTTACTGAGAAATTTGCATTTAGAAAAGTAGACCAACATATACTTTTCACCCCAGCAGTATAGATTTGTGTTTTGAAATAAGGGGACTTGTTTGTAAATAATTTTCTTATTTTTCTTATCGTTAGATAACTCTGAATATATATCAAAATAAAACAAACTATGTATAAATCAATAATACCATGCATGGATTTATTAAAACTTGTTTTAACAAACAACTGTTTAATGTTGCATATTAATTTCTGTGTATATATAATACAGTGTTGTTCTTTATTCTATGTATTAATAATTTTGACTATGAATCAAATACTCATTAATAAACTTATGCAATTCCTGATGTTATTGTGATGTAAGTAGGGACGTAGTTTTGGTTACAGACAGACATCGGATCTCCATTATATATAGGAATTAAAATTATATGTCAATAACACAAAAGGTTTCATCCTCAGTAGATTTATCTACTAACAGCTAAGGAGATTGAATAAATTGCACTAATCTCTTGGTAAAACATAATAAAGCCAGCAACTCTGGTTATACTGACTATGTCTAATAAAAAAATATCACATATTATTACAAATAGTATAATCACCAGTAGAAAAAAAGACACAGGAAGATAACGGCAAATGTGAGACTGCCAAACTGAAAATTCATGAGAGGACATGGAGAAGATAAAAAGTAATATGATAGCAGTTTCACGCCATACTATAAGAATAATTTTAGAGGTGCTTTGACCAATAAAAATCCCGCTGGAATATATGAGCTGAATATCCAGGAGACTATTTTGAATTAAGTTCAAGAGTTATATACCCACTTCATATGGAAGAGAGTAGAGTGACTAGAGGAGATGGGTTTTTACTTGTTCTAATTGTTCTTCTCGTCCATGGCAATCTTCCTTTGGGCCAACTTCTTCCTTCTTCGGAGTTTGGTCATCTTTGCTCATTTCTTGTTTTAATGAATGAGCAAGACTTTCTTATTTTTTAGACATCTATTCTTTATTACAAAAACCCATGCCCCAAAGGGTTTTCTACTGCGGTGAGAGGCTGTCATCTTGAAAGAAACAATCCTTACATCTACCTTCTCTCAGCTAATGGCTAGAATCTGACTAACTAACTTAATTTCTGTTCTCACATCTTCCATTGGTGAACTAGGGTGGGGTCAAGTAAAGGCCATTATCTATCAATAATACAACACTCTCCAATTTTAAATCTTCAATAACTTCAATTCAAAATCTAACTACACTTACAAACATAATTCATTGGCTACCCCCAATTATGTAACACAAGGTGAGCTTATTTTTCCTTTCTGTCACCGAGAATAAACAAGAGTTGTTATATTTTTTTGTTACATTTTAATAGGATTACTCAAGTTTGAAAAAAATCTTTACCAGGAATATTTTCCAATTCAATTTCTTTGGTTGATATTTCTCATTACTTCCTTATATTACCTAGAATTGACTTGATGGGTAAGGAGTAGTTAGCAGTAAAAGAATAATGCAAAACAAAACTGCTGGTAAGAAGCAATAAATAATTTTCTTTATTTGATAAAAAGAATTTAATGCCAAATCTGTTAACAACAATTTTGGTGAGAATCATTGTAACAAATGTAAAGAGACATTAGTTCAAATCTATGTACATAAAAAAGATTTCTTACTTCCATTTCATTGAAGCAGATGATATGCATCTGATGTATTGCTTCCTATTTCTCTCCTTCCTTCCTTCCTTATTTCTTTTCTTCCTTCCTTCCTTTAATATGTATCTTCCATTTCTTTCTTACTAAATCTCTTCTTCCTTTTTTTCTCTTCCGTTCTTTCTTCCATCCTTCCATTTCATTGAAGCAGATGATATGCATCTGATGCATTGCTTCCCCCCCCTCTCTCTCTCTCTCTCTCTCTCTCTCTCTCTCCTCTCTCTCCTTTCTTTCTTTCTTTCTTATTATACTTACCTTCTTTTATTCTCTGATATCTTTTTTGCTCTCAATCGAAATGAAATGATCCATTATTTTTCTGAAATTTTTCTGACAGGGAACATTATTCAAATAAATGTATAAATATTTTATATTATAGATTGATCTTGACTTAATTCTAAAGTTATGAAGCTAGAGATTTTATGAAATATATATATTTACCCAACCCTCTACATGAGGAAGATGTGACACAAGGTCAATTGTTTTAATGTGTGGGGATTAAAATAAAATTAATATTAATTCAAATAAAAAAAAGAACAAACTCCCATGAGCCTTCACCAGAAGAACCCTCCGAGCATGTGCAGGAAAAAGGATCCACTTCCGACTCTGAAGATAATTTCTCGCCCATTTTGACTTAGGCCTTAACTGTGTCTAGACACTACGACTGGCCAGGGAGAAATTCCCTTGCCATGTGGCTATGAGCCATGTTTAAAGCCTAAATCATTAAACCACCTTTTGTCTTTGTCTCTTCCTTTTCTTTCCTTGAATTACTTTTCAGCGTGACAACCAAATAAGATGGGGTTAAAAGCAAACCTAGGAACACGCACCAAAAATAACAAGCTACCTTTTTAACCTAACACAGTAAACCTCTTGCAACCCCACAAATGTGAAGTTTAACAGGTTTGAATTCAGAATTTTCATTCAAAACTCGTTGCCATACCATGATTAAAATTCCAACATGCCCTACTATTTAGTCATGACTGCATGGAGATTCATGCCGTTCCCAAGAGTTTTAGCACTATGTGAAATTCAAACAGCTTCATTCAGGAATTTGAACTCGAGTCCCCGTTTCCATTTCTTACGATGATAACCATTACACAATGAGTGCCTCAGCAATATTTAATATTGTATGTATATTATGAGAATTAGAAAAGAAAAACGCCTTCCAAGCGGTGTAAAAATTAATTTTTGAAAGATATTGCCTGAAGGTAATTAAAATTTCAATATTAGAAGGTTTATATCATAAGTAAGTAAAATCATCAAATTTATTAAAGGAGTAAAAAAAAAAATGAAACAATTTGAAATAGAAATTTAGTCCTGTCCCATGCTTACATCTGTTAATTATTAATTAAATAATTATTTTGAATATTTTACACATAAATTTTACACAAAATTGTTGCTATTTATTTATTTATTGTAAACTTTTTAGTTAATATCTTGATACTGAAAAAAGGACAAGAGTAAAAAATAATTTAAAAAACTCATTGCAGAGTTGTTCTTTATTCTATGTATTGATGATTTTCAGTATTTCACGTAAGCAGTGACTTAGTTTCAGTTACAGACAAATAGAGACCGAATCTCCATTATTAATAGAGATATGTCTGGATGTTTACTTTACGGACTCTGAGTTTAAAGTACCTAAAATTATAATTTAGATGTTTCTATTAGCCGTTACACAATGTATCAGTTTTTTCCTTGTTATTCTAGTTGGAGTGTGAAAAATGTTATAATCATGGTGATTATCTTCTCTTCTGTATAGGGGTGTTGGTGTAATGATTATAGTCGTAGGAAATCGACTTGCCGACCCGAGTTCAAATCCTGGACAAGGCTGTTTGCATTTTACATAGCGCCAATACCCTTAGGAAAGGTATTCATATATTCTCCCTCCAGCTATGGGTGAATAGTAGGGCAGACTGGGCTCTTTAACCTTGGATAAGTAACCTGTCTAGGATAAGGAAAACTCTAAATTCAAACCTGTTAAACTGCGCTTAAGAAATTGATCTTGTGTCACATTCTGCTTGTGCAGAGGGTTGGTAAATATATGTTTGGTGTTTACTTTACAGACTGTGAGTTTAAAGTACCTAAAATTGTGATTTAGATGTTTCCATTAGCCGTTACACAATGTATCAGTTTTTTTATCGTTGTTATTAGTTGGAGTGTGAAAAAGACCATAGTGATTATCTTCTCGTCTTTTCTTTTTCTTAGTTCTGTCGATGCACTCACAAGTTATCCACTGAATGTTTTTCTGTTAATTCCACCCGTCTCTCGTAGAAAAAAAACATATCCTGGCAACTCCGTGACCAGAGACTGTTAAGTACTTCTAGACTTTTGACACACATCAACAATTCAATTCCACACGAAAGATCACAAGAAGCATAACCACTGAACGTGACATTGTAGAAAACGCTACCAAAAAACAATAACAACAGTGTCCGACTTGGCTGGCATGATTACATGGTAGCATAACACCCACTTCCAAGTTCACATTTAAATTACCTGCTTTTCAGCACCAAAATCCAAGCTATCTGTTGTAAATATAGACCAAGAAACTAATTGATATCGAAAACAAAGGAACTGGAGATCTTTGTGAGAATTAAATTCAGATTTTACAAATATGAACTTACAGATTTTGCAATAATTAAGTGTGGTAAAATTCTTCCAACAGGCGAAAGTAAACATTCTTTATTAAGAAAATAACTACATTTATAATGAAACTGCTAAGATGAATGGACGTTATTCATTCATTCTTTTTTTTAATACTCTGTCTGGTGGTCAAAAGGTGCTGGTGGCAGTAAGGGTGGCAGTACCGCCTTAAGCTACTGAAATTGTTACCACCTCTGGTTGGCGACTGATGAAAACAGGGTATTGCACATGGTATTTATTACAGTCATCATCTTTCCATCATTCCAAATTAAATTTTTTTTTTTATTATACAAAAAAAAAAAAATAACTTGGTTGGTTGGTTGGTTTATTCGTTTTGTTTTATGTCATGTTAACCCATTGGGTCATTTTAATCGTAGATAACCAGTTGGGAAAATACTTACCCTGCCTTTCTGCCTTTACATTTCGATAAATCTTAGTTGTAAGCCTATTCTATCAAATATAATATCATTATAGCCAGCATGTTTAAATATCACAAAGATTCCATAGGTGGAATTTAAATGTAATCTGTTTATTCGAAAATTCTTGTAATTTCATACTAATTGTAAAACAATTTTAGGAAGAAGAAAAAAAAAATTATTTTAAAAGTAAATAAAAAAAAATTATAAATTGAAAAATTTTGATTTCCTAAAATTCTTAGCTTTTTTTATTGTAAGGACATTTTTTTCTTAGTGTATGTCTTAGAATATGTATATGAGGACTAAGAACTAAATGTATTCATGTTTAGCACTAGCTAATTTGAAAAATGTAACCGCGAGACAAACTTTTAGCTGAAAAAATTAATGAACCATATAAGTATTTAACCAACCTGTTCACCATTTATAGGAAGTGACTCAAGGCTGCAAGTGTGGGGCATCCAATCAGGATCAAACTCGCTACTCAGCAGTAATGGATCTTATCTTATGAGTCGACTTATACTTCAGAAATGTCATGGAGAAATAAAATCTATGATTTTTAAATATTTCAATTCCACATTCCAACATTCTTAATTCATTTGTAAGAAAAAAAGGCTTCATTTTTTGCTTACTAAAAAAAAAAAAAATCATGAAAATCTTTCCAACCAATTTGAAATATTATTATAAATTTTATGGGAGAAAAAAGAAACCAAATGAATCATTTTTCTTACGCTGTAACTCAACAAGAAAAATAAAATTGGTTCAAACTACTTACGAGTTTAGGGTAAATTTGAAAAAATATTTTAAATTTAGGTATTTACCTAACTCATTTACCACGAGTATATTGTAAAACAAAGTCGCAAGTATAAGGCGTCCACTGAGAATCGACCTCACTATTCAGTATTATTGCACTTGTGAGACTAGCTTGCAAACAATTACATGATGTGTCGCAATTTTATACTCGAGGTTGGCTCCTCAAAATAAAACTATCACTCTACGTATTAGTCGGGGTCCGACTTAAAAGAAAATAATAAAAAAATGGTTACACGGAAAAATAACAAAATTACTGCTTTAAGCCTAATTAACAATTTTATTCACTAAGGAAAGATTGCAAGAATATTCCAACTTGCAGGGGAAATTCCGAGGACCCCAATATTACTAGATAAAAAATTTTATGAAAAAAAAATGTTCTTTGAGGAAGAGAAGTATTTTCAAGTCTCTTGGATGCAGGTATGGGCATACAGCATGGATTGAACTCATATAGTAGTAATGAATCTGCGAGACTAGCTTGCTGACTGTTTCACCGAAATGAGATGCATTCCTTATTTACCCATATCATTCACCATAGGTAGAATTTGACAAAAGTTTGCAAGTGTTTTTTTTAAATTAGTACTAATTGTAAGAAAAAAGCTTAATTCTTTGGTAACTAAAAAAATCAGGAAAATCTTTAAGACCAATGGGTACCTTTATTTGAAGTACTTTATAAATATACCCCCAAAAAAATGAACGATGAAAAAATGTCTATTTTTAATTCTTTTTTATTGTTACATTTTGATGGGGTTAAAAAGAAAATAAATTAAACTAATACATTTTCTAACTCAACAAGAAAGATAAAATTGGTTCAAACCATTTATGAGTTTAGGGTAATTTTTTTTAGATATTTTAAATTTAGGTATTTACATAATCGTTCGCCACGGGCATGATGTGACACAAAGTCGCAAGTATAAGTCATCCACCGAGGATTGACCTTACTATTCAGTAGTAATGCATTTGCAAGACTAGCTTGCTAACAACTACACTATGATGGACAGTCTTAATTTTACACAAACACCTCACCACGTATAGGATGTGAGACACGATCAAAAATATGGAGAATCCAGCAAGGATCAAATTAATTATTCAGTAGTAATGGATCAGTGAGGCTATCTTGCTCACCATTACACCTCAATAGGATGCTTTTTAAAACCGGCTCATCATGTGTAGGATGTGACACAAGGTCACAAATAAGGGAATAGAGCTAAAATCAAAAAATAACCATTACACAATGATGGGACACCAACATGTTCACCATGGGTAGGATGTTACACTGCATTCCTTATTCACCCAAATCTCTCAACACAGGTAGGATGTGACTAAAGTTTGCAAGTGTGAGGTATGCAACAAGAATTGAACTCGCTAAAAATAATTTTATTCCGGTCATGGACCAGGTACTTCCGCTAGTATATATATATATATATGTATGTATGTATGTATGTATTTTCTATTTTTTGACATAAATTTAGACTACATACTTATAAATATACATTACAAATTATATTGGAGGCATCTGTATAATGGTTACCATTGTAGAAAGTGGACTTGGCGAAACAAGTTAAAACCTTGACAAAGCTGTTTGCATTCACATAATGTTAATACCTTTGGGAAAGGTATGAATCCAAATTTTCTTCCTCCAGCTATGAGTAAATTTTAGGGAAGACTGGCCTCTTTAACCTTGATTAGGCAACCAGTCTAGGAGAAGGAAAACTCTGAAGTGAAACCTGTTAAATTCTGCTTATTCAATTGACCTTGCATCGAGGGGTTGGTAACTATTTATATATATGCATTATGAATTTAGACTACACAATTATATTCTTGGATATAGGCACTCTTGGTGTAACAGTTATCATCGTAGAAAATGTACATTGCGACATAAGATCAAATTCTGGATGAAAATGTTTGCATTTCATTTAGCACTAATACCCTTGGGAAAGGTATGAATCCAACTATTCTTATTTTTTTTATCGTAAAGTATTGTAAATTATTATTCATTTTGACTAATATTTCCTTTGAACTTTTAAAGTGTAGTTGCTTTCTTCTATCAAAATTTATTCCGGCTGCTGATCTGAAGAAACTTCCCTTCATCAAAAGAATGGGAGATTATTCTCTATTATCATTCCCAATTCTTGCTGTTCATCATTCTTTTAGAAATGGCAACCCAAGTGAGATGCAATTAAAAATTCTACAATGAAAAACAAAAATGAAACAAAATTATTATTATTATTATTATTATTATTATTATTTCACTCCATGAGAATTTTTCCCATTGCCTAAACTAGTGGTTCACTGGAGGCTGAGTCACAGCAAGTCTCCTCGGTCTCAAGAGTATTCTAGCTGATCTTAACAATGCTGTTTGGATAGTTTCAATTCTTCCTTTGATTTACAGTTTATCCAGTTGCTTATGTGGTAATCTAATTCATTATTATTATTATTATTATTATATTATTATTATTATTATTATTATTAGTGTTGTTTCAATCTCTCAATTTCCCAAAATCTGCTTCATTGGCTTTGAGGCTCAGTCTAAAAGATTTCCTTAAAATTGCTAGAAACTCAATACTTGTATTTGCTAAAAATGCAAGAAGCAGGCGATATCCTGCACAGTCTATTATGAATGCGGACTATGCAGATGATCTGGCACTTCTTGCAAATATACCTGCACAAGCCGAAAATGTGAACTCAGATAAAACTGAGTTCATGTGCTTTAAAAATGGAGACATCTCCACATATGATGGTAAACTCCTAAACTCGGTGAAACAATTCATGTACCTAGGCAGTAATATCTCATCAACAGAAAGCAATGTTAATGCATGCATAGGAAAGGCATGGTCTGCTATAAACAGATTGTCAGCCATATGGAAATTTGATCTCACTGACAAGTTAAAGCAATAGTCTTTCCAAGCTGTAGTTGTATCAGTGTTACTGTAAGGCTGCACTGCTTGGACCCTAACAAAATGCCTAGTCAGCAAGATGGGAGCTGCACAAGAGTGCTGTGTGCAATCGTAAACAAGAAGTGGAAACAACACCCCATGAGAAAACAGCTGGCCCATATCACACAAATCATCTGTGTAAGATAAATAAAGCATGCTGAACACTACTGAGAAGCAGGGATGAACTCATAAGTGACATTCGCCTGTGGAAGCTAGCACATGGGCACACCAGTGCGGATTGTCCTGCAAATATATACATTGACCCACTCTGCACGGATACTGGATGCTGCGCAGAGCACCTTCCGGGGGCAATGAATGATAGGGATGGTTGGTGAGAGATTGTCATGGATATCTGTGCTGCTAGCATGACATGATGATGATGATGATGAAGATGACTACTCGTGTGAAAATTCACAAGATGATAATAATAATAATAATAATAATAATTGCAAGGAATGAAATGATAATAATAATAATAATAATAATAATAATAATAATAATAATACTGGAATCATAGATATTATTCAGACTAGCAAATATTTAAGTTTTTATGTAATAAAATATCATATTAAATTAAAAAGGCTAATGAAACTAAATAAGATTTGGGACAGAGGGGGTATAATCGAAAAATAAAACAACTGAAACTTACTCTTCCATCACTCCTGTCTTTCATTGCTAAATTTTCCTAATTTAACTATTTAGTTAAAATAGGAAGTAAAGAACAAAATTACAGTTATTTCTTCTTGTTAATCAATTTTTTTTAAAGATTTATCTCTGATATTTTTTTCATATTTATTAAAATAAAACAAAACAATTAGAAATCATTATCAATAAGCACATATTCATTAAGATCAAATTCTTAATATTAATATGCAAATTAGCCTTCCTCTTCACACTGTAAACCACTATTTTGTTGTATATATAAATAGAATTCCATGTTATTAATATGTAGATATGACCAACAGTATTAATAATGTAAAACAATTTTATTAATGATTAAGGTTTAGATAAAAATAAAATCAGGGAGAATGAGATGTAAATAAGTAAGGGAATTGTGACTTGGGTAGTGATATAGTTTCGGTTACAGACAGACAAACACACAATCTCCATTATAATAAGAGATGTGTGCATGAAATAAGTTTTGCAGTAAAGGTTTATAAGAAAAAAACAAAAGAGAAAAACTTTTGTTATATCCTAATAAGTTATAATGAAGCTTTTGAATAATGAAATGTTGTTTACAATGACATGTGCTTCAGGCAGGACTTCAATAAGGAGAACTTCAATCACCATCACATGAAAATAAATGATATTCTTTGACTTCTGCAACCTCAGGTGAAGTTTATGATTAACTTAGAATTACCCTCTACCATTCACAGTGAATTAACAGTAAATTTCAGAAGTGTATAAGGTGTGATCAAAATGTATTGACGCTCAATCTTTAGATATATGTAATTTGAACATTGAAATAAAGATGTATGCAGAGCAGAGAAAATCATATAATGGGTATATATATATATATATATATATATATACTACAGTGTATGGTAAACACTATCTCACTTGATGAGACAGTAATAATACTGTATATATTATACAGTATTATTAGGAGAGTGCTGAATATCTGTGATAAAATGATATTAATAATAACAATAATAAATATATATATTTATTTATTTGTATGGAAATTTATTTGTTTCCATGCAAATAAATATATACAAAAAAAAAATTTTTATTTATTATTATTATTATTACTATTAATATATATATATATATATATATATATATATATATATATATAGATGTATATAGTGGAACCTTGGTTCTTAAACGACTCTAAAGTTGAACAATTCAGAGTTTGAATAAAGATTTGAATAAAAAAGGTCTTAGTTGTCAAGGAAATTTTTGGACTTCAAACTCACAAAGTCTAACCAATAAAAATGGAAGATGTCCGAATGACTGGTCTACCCAAGACGTATCAGTTAGCATCAGTAGCTATCTTGGATGAGGGTCTGATATTGTTTTTATCCAAATACTTTGCTTCATTTGTGTTTATTCTCTATTTTGCGGCTACTTTAACCCTTATTTATGGATCCTAAAAAATGCAGAAGTGATACTACCAGAAAGGAAAAGAGAAAATTGTGAGGCCTGATGGTCAAGAACGCATAAATCTACATTGCACTATTTCTTATAGGAAATAGTTTCAATTTTCAAACACAATTTTGGAATAAATTATATTCAAGAACCAAGGTTCCATTTTGTGTGTGTGTATGTATATATATATATATATATACATGCACAGTACCTAGATACATACACACACTCACATTCACACACATATATGTATGCACACACATACATTTATATGTATACATATATGGTCATATACACAACTCCCAAGAACCCTCCCTCACATATATAAGTGCATTCAAAAAATAACCCACCTCAAAGAGGTTTTTCACGGAACAGATGGACTTGCTACTACTAACACACTCTTCTACCCGGATTTTAATAGCATGTCAAACCCTCAAAAATACTCCAATTCTTATAGTTCTTCTATAATGCTCCCTTTCAAAAAATCTAAATTTTCTCCTGACGATGACCTAAGGTCGAAACTAGTTGAGAATAAATAACATATAAGAAATATTCCTGTTTGTCTTATTACTTTTTGTTCTTACTATATATATATATACATATATATATATATATAAATATATAAAATGAATATGTTAGTTCAGATATAAATCTATTTTGACATTTTTTTGCCTCTTTCAGTCTGATTTTTAATAATTTGAAGATTTTATATCCGGTCATATTGATATGAAAATCAGCTGTAGGTAAATAGTAGGGCAGACTAGGCTCTTTAACCTTGGTTAGGCAAAGAGAAGGTAAACTCTGAATTCAAACCTGTTAAACACCTGTTCATATCAGAGTGGATGGGTGAATACATACTTATACTGTATAACATAAAAAGGAAAAACAAAATGGGCAATTAGGAGGTACAAATCCTCTTTAAAAATTGACCTTATGTCACATCCTGCTTGTATGGAAGGATTGAGTAAATAAATAAACTGGAAATTAATCTCAACGGTAAGATTTGAGGATTTTGGAGAGATTAAAAAAATATAACAGCACAGCGTTACACCATATCAAAAGATAAGTTTAGGAGGTGCCTCAACCAATGGAAAACTCACTGGAATTAGTAGGTTGACTGTCAAGGTGACTATTTTGAAGAAAATGAACATTTTACTCATTTTTTGTCTTGGAAAATAAAGTTAAATTTTCAATAATTGTTGTTTAACACACTTTGTAGTTGTTATGCCTAATTAAGAGTAGGTATTTGTCCAACTTGTCTGCTATGGGTGTGACCCAAGATTGCAAATATTGGACATTCAGTGAGGATCAAACTCGTTATTCAGTAGTAATGGATCAGTGAGATTAGCTTGTGAACCATTACACTATGATGGTGTTGTAACTTGAGTAACAGAGTTATAAGAGAAATAATAGGAAGAAACACAATGAGTATTAAGGATAATGAAATAAGATGTACTAAGTAAAGATACATGGTGAACAAATTAGCAATTGCTAGGTTGAATTAGCAAGTCGCGTGTGATCTCATTATTTCTCTCTTCGAGGTTTTGTCAGACATTATTTATATGAAAAATAGACAATTTCATTCTCATTATTTAGGTACATATGACAAAGAGCCCAGTCTGCTCTATTATTTACTCATAGCTGGAGGAAGATTAGTTGGATTCATACCTTTCCCAATGATATTAGTGCTATGTGAAATGCAAACATTATCCAGTATATAAACTTGGTTCATTGTGTCCATTTTCTATGACAATAACCATTACACATGAGTGCCTCACCAATATTTGATATTGTATGTATATCATATCTCATTATTTAGGTTATTATATGAAAGGTGTTGTGTTTTTTTTATTTGTTATGTTTTACTAGGACTACTTAAGTTTGGGAATAAGAAATGTTTTACCATTATTTAATTAAAATAAGACAGATAAGGTGTACTCACTGATAATATACTAGAAGTGGCTACCCAGCATCGCCTGGTAGAGGGGGGTAATAAAATGTTAGTCTTGCAGGTCCTTTGATTGTTTTAATCTTACATAATTGATTTATGTTTTAATCACTGACACAATCCCTTTACTATTTAAATCCTAATTTTTAAATATCTTCCCAGATAAAATGATGCTGATAGCTTTTTAATTTAGTGCATCCTGGGACACACATATTTGCTTTGAATGAGGCCCTGGGAAAATTCATGAGTCCCAACTAAAGTTTCTTAATAAATTGTAGGGTTTTTATTTATAATCTGAGGAAACAACTAAATCCGTCTAATCCCTACCTTGTAACCTATCATGTGTAATTCATTTATAAGAAACTATTGAAATGTATTTACAGTTAGCTTGAAATGGTGAGGGAAGAAAAAAGAAAAACACTGGGATGCCTGATCCGATTTTACTGTGTCCTTTTAGATTTTTGTGTCTCCGGGATACAGGATGCATACCTATCAGCATCTCTGCAGATATAAATTAAATTTTCATTATTTTTTCCCAAAAAGCAAGCTCTTGTGATAGTGAATGAGTATATATATTTACTTTGTCATTAATTGTTTCATTTTCATAGTGTCCTCCGGACATACACACACACACATACATACATACACACATACATACATACACACCAACTGTCCTTTATATATGTATAGATAGATATTTGAGAAATATTTTCAAAGAATCCGATAGGAAAACCACTCGTACTTAAAAT
>CM042141.1:95032485-95079985 GCA_023376005.1 Doryteuthis pealeii
TCACTAAGTAAACACCCATGCCACCTTTTATTAAATATATAGGTGAATAGGTAGTGAACTTTAAAATATCTTATCATACAGTTAAAAAATACCAAGAAAATTTGGTACTGCTGTGGGGGAAATTTTGTAGGCAAAGAGTTAAATATTAGAAATCAGCAAAAAAAAAATTATTTTATTTATGTTGTTGGCATCCATCTGTCTACTAAAGATGATGGTGTAGTGTCCACTTTTCTTCTTTTTTTTTTAATTGCAACTGCAGCCTTAACATCACACACTGAGCATGAACAGCAACAGCTTGTCAGTCGACTCACACAGGCTTGCAAGGAGTTCGAGCTTACCATAAGTCTAAATAAGACAAAAATCATGGCACAAAGTGTAGACACCCCTCCGAACATTGTCATCAACAGGTACAATCTGGAAGCAGTGGAGAGCTTCAAGTACTTTGGGTCCACCATTGCCAATTCAGTCACCACTGACAGTGAAGTCAACAGCAGAATCGTGAGAGTGGTGGCACTTATAGCCAAACTGAGCCAGAGAGTCTGGGAAAATGCCAGCCTTACTAAGAGAACCAAATTGTGCATCTACAATGAATGCGTTATCAGTACTCTCCTCTACAGTAGCGAAGCCTGGATCATATACTTCTGCCACATGAGGAAACTGGACAATTTCCATCTCAGATGTCTATGCCGCATTCTATGCAAAGTGCCCAACACAAACATGCTGGAACAAGCAAACATGAATATATATATATGTATATATATATATATATATATATATAATATATATAAGGCATTTCTTAATGGGCGCATTGTCTTTACAATAAGTGGCTAAGATGCTGGTTTGAAACCAATGGTAACAATCGAACCTTAAATGTATTGTACACTATACTGAATAAATAAATAAATACACACACACACACACACATATATATACATATATATATATATATATATATATATATATATATATATATATATCTTATTATAATGGAGATTTGGTGTCTGCTTGGCTGTAACCAAAACTATGTCATTACTTATGTCACAATACCCTCAGGAATTGCATAAGTTTATCAATGAGTATTTAATTTATAGTCAAAATCATTAATACATAAAATACATCTAAAAAGAGTTAAATATTATGGATCAGCATAAATTTCTTTTTTAAATAAACAAAACAAATCTGTTTATTCAAAGAATCACAGTCTCAGCTGGGAAATATGTTTTAATGGAGAAAATATATGAAATTTTGTTTAATGCTTTAGTTTGTCCCCTCCTATGTCCAACTGTGTGAAGTCTTGTGTTTGGCCTGTGGTGGTTGCATTCCAATTATTGGATTATGTCTGAAGCAATTCTGGCACCAAGAGGGCCAAGTACCCCATTTGCAGATCACTCTGCATGCACACAAACTACTTAAGTTGGCCAGTCTGCAAAATGACTTTGGAGATGGTGCCTTCCAGCCTGTTAGGAGAAAATTAATTCTTCTTACTTTAATTCAGACTCTAATCCTTCTTTCCAAATTCGTTTGCAATAAAGTAATAAAACCACTTAAAGCATTGTAAGAAATAATATTTCTGAATGCACAAATTGCACGACTGACCATGTAAATAAGTAGTAATAGTATTGTCTTCGGCATGGCCTATTGCCAGTATCAGCTGAACAGTGAGGGAGTCTATCCCCTTTTTGCTAGCACAAGACAGGGGAGATTGCTTTTTGCTGAGGTAGAGTGCCACCACTACCATCAGCTCCCAGATGCTTTACCACAAAGATTAGATTACCCAAGTTGTGCTATTTCTGCACTGAGTTACCAAGGACTGATATTGAACCCCAAACCTTACAATTCTTTTGTGAATGCTCTACCGACTGAGCTAAACCTGCACTAAAAATGTTCTATTTGATTTTTTTTTTTTTTTTACAAATGTAAATTAAAATTAAAGTCATCAGAGTGTCATATTGTTGGTATCAGCCAGATAGCGAGGGAGTCTATCCTCTTTTCACTGGTGCTTTTCACTGTGTTTATATGTAGATGACCACTGGAGAACATCACTTATAAGTTCATCCTTGCTTCTCCATCAGTGTCTATTGATTATAGTAAAAGTAAAGTCGTCGGAGTGGCCTAAAGTTGGTATCAGCCAAACAGCGAGGGAGTCTATCCCATTTTCACTAGTGCTAGACCAAGGAGATTGTTACTTAGCATCTGAATAAAATATATTGTCTATTTTTTTAACAATCTGAAAAATGAATCTATTTTTATTAGCAAATGTAGGTAATATAAAATAATAAATAATAAATAGAATGCAACACAAAAATTGACCTTGTGTCACATCCTTTTCGTGTGTAGGGGGTTGGTAAATATACATATTCATCTCATTAACTTTGTGTGATGAGAGATAAGGTGACGTGCAGCTACTTTTTTGTGGGGTGCTACTTCCAGAATTTTTTCAAGGCAGCACACAGCATCCTTGTGTAGTTCCCATCTATCTTTTTTCTTTTCCAATAATTTTCTTTAAAGTCCAAGTGGTGCAACCATACAGTAGCACTGACATGACTACAGCTTGAAAGAATTCTCACTTTATCTTATCAGATAGATGAGATTTCCATTGAAATATAATGACAATATACTTCATATTATTATTGTCTTAATTGAAACTTTAAATATATATATATATATATATATATTTACCAACCTCTCCACATGAGGAGGATGGGACACAAGGTCAATTTTTTAAACGGAGTATAACATGTTTGAATTCAGAGTTTTCTTATTCCTAGACTGGTTACCTAACCATGGGTAAAGATCCCAGTCTGCCCTGCTATTTACCATTAGCTGGAGGGAGAATATATGGATTCATACCTTTCCCAAGGGTATTAGCGCTATGTGAAATGCAAACAGTTTCATCCAGGAATTGAACTCGGGTCGACATGTCCATTTCCTATGACTCTAACCATTAGACCAAGTGCCTCCAAATATGTAGATACACAAAAGTAATTAGTTTGTTTATAAGTCATATGAATACAACTCAGGTTAATTAGCAATATTTTATATTTGTCTCATTAATTTGAATTGGATGTTTCATTAATTTTCATTTAAAAGTCTCTATAAACAATGAATAACCAAATATTTCTCATCACAAGAGATTGAAAGTCCCTCCTTAAATGCTACAAATTTTGTTTGCTATATACAAAGTCATCTGAAATGACCTGTGATCTGTCGATTGGTAGTTGTATAAACTACAATGCAATTTACTATTCTGTACCGTTGGGAGATTATTGCTTTATTCAAAGTGTTGGATGAAGAGATAAAGAGAGATCTAACATGGGAAGACGGCATGGAAAAGTAATGAAGGATCTGGGCATGAATTCTGATTGGTCAGTTTATATAAATTTTCCATTGGCAAATTCACATTGGCACATGGATACTGAGTTGGTCATATGATTCTTGGTCACATACCACACCTAGTATCACCCATAAATAATTACAACCTTACCAATCTTTTAATAAAAAGTGAAGTTTTTTTCTAAACCAAAGAGACTAGGATTTTAGTATTTTTCATAGAACAATCATCATCATCATCATCATCATCATCATCATCATCATTGCACTGACAACACAAATCCCCATGACTCTCTCTCACCATCCGTTCCTATCGGTTATCACTCCTGCCAACTTCTCTTCATAACATCCAGTATTCGCACAGAGCTGATCACTCTGGTGTGTCCATCTGTAGTTGTCTACATGAGAATATCACTTGTGAGTTCATCCTTACTTCTCCAGCAGTGTTCAGCATGTCTTATTCATTTTACTTGGATGGTTTGTATGATGGGAGGTAAATGGTCGTACAGCAGCGTTTTTGTGGGGTGCTGTTTCTGAGGTTTGTTCAGTACAACATGCACATCAAAAACATTATTAGTTAGCATTTAGTAGCAAAATTTAAAAGATTGAAACTCTTTTTGAAAAAATTGCAACACATCTGTAAATTGAAAACAAAAGTATATATAAGAGATGTTTTTTATTTTATGATTGTCACATATCCAGACTTTTGCTGTAGATTTTGGTAATAAATAATATCTAATAATATCCATTTGGATTGTAAATTGCAGATCCACTCTGACCTGGAGTGGTAGTACCTATGAGCGTCTCATCTAAGGTTTAAATAGAAAAAAATATGTTTAAAAAATGAGAAAATGCTATCATATTGAAAGGTGTTAATCAGTTGTCCGAAACCATTATTATTTATAAACCAAGTACTTTCAATTCTTTTCTGAACCATTATCAAGACTGTTCATTATTTGACTAAACTATTGTTTTGTTTTTGTCGCTAAGGTGACACTAAATAACAAATGGCAGTTTATTTTTTAAAGACTTCTAACAAGCTAGTAAAACAGGGTTTCAAATAAAAAATTGATCTATCTATCTAAGTAAAGTAAAGACACCACCCTGTGGCTAGTTACATGTAACCTAATACAACTAAGTTCAAATTTCAGTTTAGGAAGTTTACATTAATTTCTCACTGATGACGATAAGAAAAGCAGGAATCTATCTCTTCCAATAGATCCGGTTAGGGATTGTTCATTACTGCTTGGTTCAGTGCAATCCAGTACAACCTGTGTTCATATTACCTGCAGAGAAGATAAACAATTTCAAATAATCTCCAATGTTCTGTGAATTGCCTCAAAGCACTTAATATAATACCCAGGTAATCTAATAGGTCATAGGAAAAGGATAATTTGATTTGAAAAATACAATAATTATAATGCCAAAAGAATAGCATTGGATTATTAAGAAAATGCCTTTTAGGTACTCTGAATTTTTGCCATTATTTGGGGACTCTGAATTTTACCATTATTTTATTGGCTCATTCCATATCAGCATAGAACTTAAAATATCAGCTGATTCCTGACTTATGTAATGTGTAAATCCCCCCATTCCATTCTTCAGATCCTTGCATTCCACTACCTTTCATTTGTAAACATGTTGACTCTTGGATTGTTTTCATTCCAAAAAATATTTCTCTAACATTCTTTTTTTTTGTTTTGAATCAAAATCCCAAATTATAGATTACAAAATTGCTAAAATAATTAATTGAGATCCCTAATTATTTTCCAGCATATTGTTTATTATTTGTTAAATACATACATACCTTTTCAACAAAAAACATTAAAATTAATAAATAAAGAATAATGATTTAATTAGTGTCGTTAATCTGTTGGTTAAACTGATTATCTAATTTAATTTGGATTTTTTGGATTATTTGAACTATTGTCCTCATCTTTATCATTATCTGTACACCGTTTTGGCCAATGTGGCTTCCAACCTTCTTTAAGTATTTCTTCAGACTTGGGAACTTTCTCTTTGAAATCGGGGACCTTCTTGTCATACTTGGGAGCCTTCATGGAACTTTGAACCCTACCTGTTATCCAATTCACAGGAGAATACTGTTC
Organism: Doryteuthis pealeii; assembly: GCA_023376005.1. Classification (NCBI taxonomy): domain Eukaryota; kingdom Metazoa; phylum Mollusca; class Cephalopoda; order Myopsida; family Loliginidae; genus Doryteuthis; species Doryteuthis pealeii. The sequence continues at coordinate 95,037,924 of CM042141.1, forward strand.
TCATTCTGCTAACCATGACTGGGTAAAAGTGTTAAGCTATGTTAAATATTATTCTGTGTTATTATTGCCCTTGACCAAGATTGAACCTGCAGCCTAGAGATAACTGTCACTTAGAACTGTATTAACGCTATGCCTCAAATTAAATCTAACTGAAATTTCTTTTTGTTTCTTTTAAGCATTTAGTATTAAAGCTTGATTTCTGGATGGAGAAGCATGAAAAAGATGTTGAAGCAAAGCAACTGGAATTGGATCAACTGAAAGCATCCAAAAACAGTGACTGGGAAAAACTTCTGGATTTGACTCGAAAGGTATGTCATTATCAATGATCATTTTCTGAATGGTTAAAATACTTTTTAAAAAAAATGAAATATCATACAGCATTATGTATTTGATAACACCTAAACAAGAAACCTAAATAAAAACTGCCCTGTCAGCTAGAGCTGTAGAATATGCAGACTGCAACTCTGCAGAGGGGTAAGACACCCCTCCCCAATGAGGGTCATTTGTTGGCCATGAGAGGTGACACATAATGATTAAGGACAGGACTGTGATTGCTGAGTGATCTGTGATCCAAGTATTAAATGGTTCTTTGACCAGCAACACTTCATTTTAGCCTTTGGGCCAGACAGGCAGTCAGAGAGGCCTCATCCAATCAGTCGGCTGGTCATGTCAAGCCCTAGCACCTATATGATTATCCTAACCATATTCTTCAAATTGCTCTTTTTTCATATAGGTGCTAGAAAGTAGTGGCCAACCACCAGTATTTATTGATGCACATGACGTTAATGAAAATTATTTCTACCAATTATTAATACATATGAAGATAAAGGAGTTATATATATATATATATATATATATATATATATATATATATATATATATATATAGTATTGGCCAGAATGTATGACTCACATGATTTTTTTCCTGTACTTTTCCATCACTCAGTGTTTATTTTAGTGTGTATACTTTTATCCCTACTCAACACTTGATTGTGTTATGACAGTTTGTACAGAGTGGATTTGGTTATTTCAATTTCAAGGAACAATACAAAATTCATAGGTAAATGAAAATAACCATCTTCTTTTTATTCTGACCAAAAAAAAAAAAAGGCAAAAATAACGAGAATGAAAAATGTACAATATTGGCCAGAATGGATGAATTGCATGATTTTTTTTCTGTACTTTTCTATCACACAGTGTTCATTCATTTTTAGAACTTTTAAAATTATATATTGATCTGCCAACTGTTGGTTGTTTTACTCAATGAGAATTTTTTCTGTGCATGCATCTCTGATGAAACTCTTTTACCAGACAATCTTTTTTAAGTGGAGTACAGCTGGTTTTGAATTTAGAGTTTACCTTCTCCTAGTTTGATTGCTCAACCAAACCTAAAGAATCCAGTCTGTCCTAATATTTACCTATAGCATGTCGGAGAACAGATGGATTCATGACTTTTTCAAAGGCATTAGCACAAAATGAAGTGCAAACTGCCTTGTCTAGGATTTGAACTCATGTCACTGATTTCATTTCCTAGCCATTTCAGTAGCATTTCCCTGCTACTAACCAATTCATTACCCTCTCCCTGGTGCTAACTACATTGGTACTGTAATGGTTAAAGTGATATATACTTGAAGATACAAACTCCAACAAGGGTTGGTAGACAAAACATTTAATATGGTACAGCACATGGATAAACAGGATACATAAAGTATATAGATACATAAACATACATACAAAAGTAGAAGGGAAAAACATAAAAGTACAGACATGAGACTAAGAATAGTCCATGCTGTATAAATCACTTACAGTAATGTAAGGGGCCAAAAGCCCCAACAAGAGGCGGGTAAACCAGAGTCTAACCCATAGTCGTGCCTCGTGGGTCGAGCAACTGGAAAAAAGAGCAAGAGACGTTCAAACCAGCCGCTTATATATAACCGGCCCCTAGCGGGGACTAGCAAACTAAACGGACAGACAACTCCCCAGGCAAAATACGAAACTAACACCACAGTACCATCTCATTGGTACTAGTAAAATCATCTAATGGTGAAGTTTCAGTTTTGGAGCTCTGGGGAGTGTGAAGTTACCCCTTCATTGCCATTACTCCCAGTTCCACTCTCACCCAGAGTGGTAGTACCTGTTAGGATCTCATCTATGGGTTAAATAGAAAAAATATGTTTTTTAAAAATGTGTTTAAAAACAAAAGAAGTTGAACATTTTTTTTTGAATATCTATCAAGAATGAATAAAACAAATCATCTTTAGCATAAAATAACACAAGAAGGGTTGACATGCCATAAAATTCAACCAACCAACCAACCAACCAACCAACCAACCAGTCTTCCTGGTATTAACCATTTCAATTTATTTTTTTAGTTTTGTTTGCAAAATGCATTTTATCAATAGATGTGAATTACTAAAGACTGGGCATCTTTTTCTACTTTTTTGGTGATAGGTCCTGAAATTCTGACAACCCAAGATATTTTGTTAGCATAGTGATCAATAAGGGGGACAGTCTTTGAGTTAACAAGATGCTAGCCAGAAGGAGTCTGCTGGCTGATTTTGCCATCAGTCTACATTGTGGAATCGAGTAGAAGACAGTAGTTTCTAATTCTGAATTGTTACTGATTGGCACTTTTCACTGAAGTTTAGACATGTTTATGGTGAGCTGCAATTACCAAAGCTCAAAGCAGAAACATGTGATGCATCTATGCCTACTGGCACTTGTCAGAATACGAGCGACAAAATATAAGGCTATATTTTTGGAAATTCTTTTCTTTAAATCAGAATCTTCATTTTTTTTTTCTTTTCTGTTATATGACAACATTTTATGGTTGACACATCTTTGAATTAGATTTACATTACACAAACTTGGTATAAAAAAAAATAAGGTTAGATTTTCAGATTGGATACAAGTTTGCATTGTTATATACTCCCCTTTTACTCTAGTGTATATAATCGGTGGAGAGTTCATCTCAGGTGATAGAGAGACAGACAGACAGACAGAGAGAGAGAGAGAGAGATTAGAGATAATAGGAGATGATAGTTCTTACTTTATAACTTCACTGCTTTTTATTACTGCATCTTTGTCTAACTTGTCTGGCCACCATCTTGTCTGGGCTGATTTCTATCTGCTGGGGGTTGATTTTCTCCCTTGCAAATTCTTCTTGCTGGGCTGGGCTTAACATTGTCTTTAGTGTTTAATTAATACCACAACAAGACTTGTTTATACTTGATCAAGTTTTATTTTCTCAGCCCATATTGATTCCACTGTGAGGAGAGACCAAACCTGGGAGAGCTGACAATCACGTTTACTCTTCTTGAAATCTGGGTCAAATCTGCTAAACTAAACTTATTCACGGTGCCCAATTGCGTGCCTTCTAAGGGGTCAAAGATTATAACCGTCACCGGTAATTTTCCATGAACTCCCTGATTTTAAATCAAACATACCTTAATTCAATTCTTAGCTACAGATACGTTTACAATTTATGATTGCTCATAAATTGTAAAAGCATTTCATAATACAGAAATTTGATATGTCAAGTAGTATGCTGATTTAAGCTGCAAATATGGGAGCTTAAATGTGAGAAAAATTTCAGTCAAAAGTAGAAAGAAATTTGTTATGTTACAATTGGTTGGTTTCTTTGTTTAATTGCATATCAACCTTCATGAATTATTTAATGCCAAAGCCAGAAGAACAGTAGTGTTACTATTTAATCATAACTAGAGGTACAAGGAGTTCATACATTTCCAAAGCGTATTAGTCCGAAAGTGAATGTAATAGTATGACTGGAGTTTGAACTCTCTATCAACAATGTTGCCATCCAGCACGTTAGCCTCTTTGTTACAATTGTTATAACAAGAAAATAATCAGATTTTTTTTACACAAAATCAAAGAAATCTATTTGTAGCAATTTTGTACTTCCATAAGTAAGATCTCAAAACAATAAATTTTATAGCAATTTTGTACTTCCATAAGTAAGATCTCAAAACAATAAATTTTATAGCAATTTTACTTCCATAAGTAAGATCTCAAAACAATAAATTTATAGCAATTTTGTACTTCCATAAGTAAGATCTCAAAACAATAAATTTTATAGCAATTTTGTACTTCCATAAGTAAGATCTCAAAACAATAAATTTTATAGCAATTTTGTACTTCCATAAGTAAGATCTCAAAACAATAAATTTTATAGCAATTTTGTACTTCCATAAGTAAGATCTCAAAACAATAAATTTTATAGCAATTTTGTACTTCCATAAGTAAGATCTCAAAACAATAAATTTTATAGCAATTTGTACTTCCATAAGTAAGATCTCAAAACAATAAATTTATAGCAATTTTGTACTTCCATAAGTAAGATCTCAAAACAATAAAATTTTATAGCAATTTGTACTTCCATAAGTAAGATCTCAAAACAATAAATTTTATAGCAATTTTATACTTCCATAAGTAAGATCTCAAAACAATAAATTTTATAGCAATTTTGTACTTCCATAAGTAAGATCTCAAAACAATAAATTTTATAGCAATTTTGTACTTCCATAAGTAAGATCTCAAAACAATAAATTTTATAGCAATTTTATACTTCCATAAGTGAGATGTAGTTCTTGAATTACTATAAGATTATTTCTTTTATAATAAAATTGTTTATCATAAATTGATCTTTGTCAATACAATAGTAGAATATTCTCTCTAAATATTCTTTATTTTTGAAGGATTATTTTTGGGTTAAACAAGTCAATATTGTATGATTTCAGAAATAACAATAAGAAAAATAATTTGAGAGAGATTTTTTGGGAACTTACTTAACAGAATTTGATGTGTATATAAGATATTGCATTAATAATGTTCTGTGCAAAGATTTTCCCCTTGTTATTTTTTTTTGGGGGGGGAAAGGTTGGGGTTTTTTTTTAAACGTTGATGTGAAAAGATAGTAAAAAGGAGGCATAACAAACAAACAAACAAATGAATAAATAATTCTGAAATATCTTCTTTTTTTTTTTTATAGATACAAAGAGAGTTTCATAGAATAGATTTTACTAAATAAGTGACAGGCTATTGTGTAGAGAACTACTGAATTTATCATTGGCAATGGTTTTTACGGTATATTAACCCTTTTCAGATTATTTAACGCTGAATCAAGTTATAAATAGGAGGAGGGGGAGCAGGAGTTCTCAAAGAAGTTTTGACTGATGAGACGGCAGGCTCTCCTTGGTAGACTGTTCATGTCTGAAGCCACCTTGGCGCAACACCATGAAGCCAAGAGGGCCAGAAAAAAACAGCAGCAACAAAGCACCAGCACATCAACATCTTCAGGGACAGCCTTCCTATGTGACATCTGTGGTCGAGAATGTTTTTCGAACATTGGACTTCACTGTCACAGGAGGCGCTGTAACTTCAGGGGCACCAGAACTATATTATATTCTTCTGAGACTGAAATGCCAATCAACCCTTTTCAGATTATTTAATGCTGAATCAAGTTATAAATACGAGGAGGGGGAGCAAGAGTTCTCAAAGAAGTTTTGACTGATGAGAAGAGAGTCCCTTTAGTTTGAATTCAGAGTTTTTCCTTCTTAAAAAGTATAGTCTACCCTTTTATTTACTCATAGCTGGAAGAAGAAGAATTGGATTCTTACCTTTCCCAAGAGTATTAGTGCTATGGAAAATGCAAACAGCCACATCCAAGACTTGAACTCATCTAGCCATGTCCATTTCCTATGATGATAACCATTACACCACACACCTCCAAAAAAGTTATTTTAATATCAGGTTGCTTACAGTTCTGCAAATGGTCACTCATTTAAGTATTGAACAGGCGCATCACTGCTTAATTTTGGTCATTTAGCAGGAACCAGTGCTTTCAACATGTCTTGAACATAAACTATCATTGGCAATAGTTTTTTTGCTAATTTTCTTATTAATGATAGTACACACTGCATTACAAATTGGAAATCAAAAGAAGGGGAGGACAAGAAGGAACTCTGAAAGTAGTTTTGACTAACGACAAGGGAGCCCCTTTGGTTTGAATTCAGAGTTTTCCTTCTCTTAGACCGGTTGCTATACTAAGGTTACAGACCTCAGTCTGCCCTACTATTTACCCATAGATGGAGGAAGAATAGTTGGATTTGTACCTTTTCTCAAGGGTATTAGCACAATGTGAAATGCAAACAGCCTCGTACAGGATTTGAACTCTGGTTACTGTTTTCATTTCCTATGATGATAACCATTACACCACGTACCTCCAATGACAGATTTTACAAGATGACTGACAGACTAGTAAATAACTGTTGAATTTATCATTGGTAATTTTAAAGATTTATTTTTATTATCATTCTTGTTTGTATTTGCTTTTTATTATATTTTATCTTTTAATTTATTTTATTAATTTTGTTATTGATATGCTTAAAATGAAAATTTGCAATATGAAATGTGGCAAAAAAAGATCTGATTTTTTTTTTTTTTTTTCCATTTGTACCTGACAGTTGGAAAGCAAAGAGAAAACATTTACAAATTCTTTCCAATGAATAAAATACACACACAAAAAAAAAACAACTTTTGCCTCAAGATATTCTGTAAAAGTCAAAATTAATACTGAACAACCATTTACATTAAGTGTAGAGGAAGAATGCATTTGTGAAAAAAACAAATAGTTAACTGCTGTTTGAGATCCATTTGAAAACGAGTGGTTGATTTTGTAAATATTTCTATTTGTTGAATTCATTAGGAAAAAATATGAAAAACTGGCAAAAGATGAGATCGTACTCTTTTACAATAAAAGTAAATAAAAATACAATGAATAAAAAATCAAATAAAGTATTAACAAAGAAAATACAAATAAAAATGAGGATGGTATCACAATAAACAAATATAAAAAGAATTTAATAAAAAGATATAAAAGTTAAAGCAACACCAAGTACATTTTCTTGCTTGTTAATCAATTATTGATTATATCCAAGTATGTTTTTGAATTACTTCCATTCTTTTATGCATTCGAACAGTCAGACAGGAATGGTTTCTAATAATTGTAGATTAAACTCTTTCCAACTGTCTATAGAGAGAATGATAGGGGAATCTCAAACTTTATTCTCATTTCAAAAAATATACGGTGCTTCAAGAAGAAGACAGCTTTCTTTAAGACAACTTTTATTTAAACTTTCTTTTAGACAACTTCTCTGTAAACTTTCTTTTAGATGTTTAATCTATTTTCATTTTCTTTTAGACAACTTTGATTTAAAATTTCTTTTAGATGGTTTCTCTTTAAACTATCTGACCATATGACCTTTAGGCACCCCTTCTGCGATCTCGACTCACAAGGACACTTTTCTCATTTACACCATCAAAATCAAGTTGTTTGTTAGGGGTTAGGGTTAGGGGTTAGTTTTATAAAAAAAAATCTAAAAATCGTCTGTTAACAATTAACCGGATTTTGATGGTGTAAATGGAAAAAATGTCCCCATGAATTGAGATCGCAAAAGGGGTGCCTAAAGGTCATATGGTCCAAACTTTCTTTTAGACATCTTGTATTTAAACTATTTTAATTTTCTTTTAGAAAGCTTCTATTTAAATTTTCTTTTAGATGGCTTCTGTTTAAAGTGATTTTAATTCTCTTTTAGACAACTTCTATCTAAACTAGTTTCATTTTCTTTTAGCAAACTTCTATTTAACTTTCTTTTAGACAGCTTCTGTTTAAAGTAATTTAATTTTCTTTTGCAAAACTTCTATTTAAATCATTTTAATTATTTGGTGGTTGGTTTTGAAGGCTATCACAATGCAAGTGTAAAGAAAAATGAGGTAACTATAATGTTCTTCGTCTACCTTTGATTTATTTTCTTAATATTTCAGGATAAAGATCCCCTCATCAGAAGATTTCTGAAAGCGAAGTTCTGGAGCAGATATCAGCAGGCATACAACAGAATGGACAAATCCTAGCAACTAGGTAACAGGTCCAGAACTTAACTTGCAGAAATCTTCTGATGAAGGGATCTTTATCCTGAAATATTAAGAAAATAAATCAAAGGTAGAGGAACAACATCATAGTTACCTCATTTTTTTCATACTTGCATTGTGATAGCCTTCAAAATCAACCACCAAACCAATATAAATACAATGCTTCAAGCAAATGATAAAACTCTTTCATTTTAATTATCTTTTAGATCATTTTTATTTAAACTATTTTACCCTATTGTAACTTGAAGGGACTGAGTAGTCAAACAATCTGACACTATTCCCTAGAAATCTCTGCTGTTCTATTAATATTGCTTTGTAGCAGTGAAAAAACTCCAATAGAATTCTCTAGACATGGAACTTTAAAAATAAATGTCTGGGTAAAATTGTACATATCTGGTTAAGAACGATGATTTAAAAATTAAAATAAAGTTGTTGACATTAAGAATATATACATATCACATGTTCTGCCTATACAGCATTATCAGATACTAAAAATGTTTTTAGACAGATGATATAATATTTGTTGATGTAAATCATACATAGTTGTATAGAATTTATAGTAACGTAAATGGTACATATTTGTATATATGTTTATGTAAATTGTAGATATTTGTATAGAATTGATATTCATATTTGTACATATTTTTGATGGAAGTCATACATATCTATATAGAATTGAGTGTAGGGTAAATGGTAGATATATGTACATATTCTTATATAAATTGTATGTATCTATATAGAATTGATAGTTGGATAAATGCTAAATAACTGTACATATTTTTATATTTTTATATAAATATATAGAAAGTACGGTAAATGATACATATTTGTATATATTTTAGATGTAAGTCATACATATCTGTATAGAATAGATAAGTAAATTGTACATATCTCTACATATTTTTATATAAACTGTACACATCTGTATAGAATTGATAGCAGGGTGGAATTGATTAAAGAGTCAATAACACTTTTTTTGAAGGGGCCCAGATCAATGTTGTTCTGCCCCTGATATGTAGCTCTGACCAGCTGTTGTAGGCAGCCCAATCTGCAAAGATTCCCCTCTCAGAAATTTTCTGGGTAAGTGAGTTAAATACTTGAACACATCATCAAGAACTTTTACAGTCAATAAAGATGATTGGTCTTAACTTTTTCAATCCTGAACACTCCATGTCCTGGGTAGGATGTTAAACTATATTTAGTGGTTGTGAATAAAGTTTAAAGAAAATATTTATTGTATGGGATTTAAAAAAATATATATCAGAAGACCATTTGATGCAATCAAAGTTATTATGGAGCTTGTTATAGAGATGTTAGATATTTGATTGGTTACCTATAAATTATGCACAATAGTGTAGGAATTTAGAATAATGGTAATTTCTGAATCATGGAAATATACAGTATAAGTAATTGACATAACTTAACCTTTTACTTGATAGTCTGTAACTGAGGCCATTTCTCCACACATGTTTGCGTTAACTTGGGATAAAATAAAAGACATCTAAAAAAAGAAGATCAAGTCTTGTGTTTATTAATAAAAGCAAACAACAAGCACAGACAAAAAGAAATTCCAAGAAGAAATTGCAAGAGGGAAGCCAGCCAGATAGAGATAGATGACAGATGTCCAGAATAAAAGTACAACCAGTAAAATAAGAAGAAAATAAAATGTTTATACAACAAACATCTATTAGATTAGTATACAGTATCACAACTGCATTTAAATATAGAAAGCGACTATGCAGTTTTGCACACAACTGAATTGATACTCGAATGTAGTAAGCAAATAATGCAATGTCCCCTGTTAACTTCCATGTTTGTCGACATCGAGACATTGTAGTACATTTTATGAAACACACCAGTAAATTATAAATTGTTTGTATTAAATAACATATCTTGTCTCAAGTGAATTTGTGTCTTAGTAATTCCAAATAGTGAGTCATAAATAATTTGATCATATTTCATTGAATGTTATGTTTTATTATTAGAAATTTTTCAATACTGGCATTTTAAGAACGAGATGAAAATAAACAGTTTTCTCTGTTTCTATTTTTTCTTTTATCAAATTTGTTTTTCTATTTCCTATTGTGCAATGGTCACGCTTAATACAATATCCATTCTTAAATTTCACTTTGGACTAACCAAATAATTATGTTTAAAACCAAGTCAATCAATCAGATGTCGGTATTTTCAGCCTAAATTGAAAATTTGTCTCCTACTGTATTGTTTATTTTATACATAAATAAAAATAACTGTTTTGTTTTTTAATTTTTCCTTCTTAATGTTTTTTTTAGTTGTATTCTTTTATAGTATACCAATCCCATCCTTCATTTGATGATCATATATATATATATATATCCATTTTCAACTTACACACACACATATATATATATATATATATATATATATATATATATTATATATTAAATTTTTACTTGAAGGCACTTACAACGCATGTATCGCATAAAATTCGATACTTTTTCTTATAGAAAATGAACTTGACAAGTGTAATCCCAGCAAAGGATGGCTCGATGTGTAGAATACCGTACAGACTGTTTCGACTTTATTAAGTCTCATCAGCGGTATATACTAACGATTTCCCTCCGACAGAAATCGAAACCGGGACTTCAGCAGACACAGTGAAACACTAGTGTTTCACTGTGTCTGCTGAAGTCCCGGTCTGTACGGTATTCTACACATCGAGCCATCCTTTGCTGGGATTACACTTGTCAAGTTCATTTTCTATAAGAAAAAGTATCGAATTTTATGCGATACATGCGTTGTAAGTGCCTTCAAGTAAAAATTTTATATATACTTTATCCAGCAACGTTTCTAAATAAACAAACATCCAAAAATCTTATATATATATATATATATATATATATATATAGTATTCAATTGCCGCATTAACTTTTCAATTGTAATGGCATTAGTAAATTATCCAAAAGTGCTTAATATATCAATCACATAGAACAATAATAATAGTAGTAATAATAATAGTTGAAAAGAGATATGGGTCTATGATGGTTTTGATCTAAATGATTCGACTAAGTCAATGTCATTACTTAGTCAAGTATAAGGTAGGGGGCTGATGAGAAAATTTAGATTAAAACCATGGTAAATCCTTAACTTTTTTCCACTATTACAATTACTACCATTCTATATATATATATATATATATATATATATATATGGATGACCCTATAAATGCTCCCCGTCCCCTAGCGTTGAGCACTCTGGGGGGGATCTCGCTGACGGCCGCCAACTCAAGCGCTTTTCTATATAAGGAATGGAGCACTCTGTGACGGCCTTTACACACAAAGCGATGTGTGTATTAAATCAGTTAAATTTTTAGTGGATATTCATTTTGTCTTTGTAATGCTTAACTGCATATGTGGGGAAATCAGTTAAAAATGTGTACACAAAAATAAGTCTTTGTGTTTCCATGATTAAATAATGGAACATAGAAGCAGACAATCCCTGATGAAGAAGATGTTCAACCCAAGATGGAGGAGCAGGTAGACAATTAAAAATTAAAAAGATGTAGACACATGATAGAAGTGAGCATTCAATACAAAAATACATTTCTCAGTGATTTTCTTGTTGAATGAATTTAATACTTGGCAGTTAATAAACTAGTGAAATCGATTCTCACTGTGTGCCCATATTTCTGGCCTTGTGCCAAATTAAGCAAACCTTAGTACATAAATCATGTTTACAGGAGTGAGAAAAAACTAAGGCTAGTAAAGTAGAGAGTCCAGAATATGTATTTACCAATCTCTCTATACCAAGTAGGATGTGACACAATGTCAATTTCTTAAGCAGAGTTTAACAGGTTTGAATTCATAGTTTTCCTTCTTCTAGAGTGGTTGCCTAATCAATGTTAAAGAGCTCAGTTTGCCCTACTATTTTACCCATACCAATGAAACATTACCAAACTAATGAAATTGATTCTCACTGTGTGCCCATATTTCTGGCCTTGTGCCAAATTAAACAAACCTTAGTACATAAATCTCTGTTGTAGACAGCTCAATCTGCAAAGATGCCTTCCTCAGAGATTTTCTGGTTGAGAGAATTAAATACTTTACAGTTAATAGATTAATTACTATATGTAAATGTAAGTAACTTGCTGCCTAATATCTCATAAACTAATTGATAACTTGTATATAAGTAACTTATTGTGCTAAATCTAACCTTTGCTTATACATAATTGTGAGTGTTGGATTATTTGTAGTATATTAGCTGTGCTGCAATCTACCACTTAAATTTATAGACTAAGCGAGGTCACATGGTTTAAACCGCAGCCTGAAAACATGGTTGGTTAACTACTTAATCGGCTGATACTGACAGACGTCCATTTGCAATCATTGACACAGTACCTACAAGACTGAGGAGCACCAAGGAACAACCAAAGGATTCTTCACTAATGATCGCACTCTGCTTAACACAAAGGATCTCCGCTGGACAGCACTCTTGCTTGAAGCCTAAAGGATGGCTACAAAAATCGTAACAGTGAGTTAGGCTGACAGACCATTGTTAGTGAGTTTGATTCTCACTGGGTGCCTATATGTCTGGCTTTGTGCAAAACTAGGCAAGGTTTAGTAAATGGAAGGCTGTGACTACCGTGGCCCCAAAATTTAGAATGCTTGAGAAAACTGCAAACTGCTGAAATATGTAGAATGATACATTATTCCATTTATAAAGCACTGTGAAAACATAAGCTGTGAAAACTGCAATTAAACAAACATTTGCATAAGGGGAAAAGCTGCAAAGCAAAAAAAATTTACAAAAGAGACAAAAAAATTATATACATACAATAACAATATAAAAATTTTATTTATTCTTCATTTATGAAATGTAATAAAATGTACATTAAAATGATTTCTCGGGTATCTAACTTATTTACTTTAAATGCATAACTTATGTGTGAGATTTGGGAAGAAAATAACTTAAAATGTAATGATATTTATAATTCAAAACAAATAATTTGTTTTAACTAAAGTTATACAATTTAAGAAAATGGACATATTTTACCTCGTCACAACTATGTAAAAATTATTTTTTCCATTCTATAATATAAATTTTTTCTTCTTTTAAAATGACTTCTTAAAATGACTTTCAAACTCTCTCACCACACAACAAACATGGAATTCTGCAGGGTGGTCCGAAAGTCTTGTCACTCCTAAGAAAAAGTAATGAGAACAATTAAAATAATACAATTAAAGTAATGAGAATCTTGAATTCAAACCTGTTAAATTCCACTTAAGAAATTGATCTTGTGTCACATCCTGCTCATGTGGAGGGGTTGGTAAATACATACATACATAGTACTACTACTACTATGACGACTACTACTACTAATAATAATAATAAAAAAAAGAAGAATAAGAAGAAGGTTGATAGGATGAAGGAGTAGAAAATGGGTAAATAGTAGGGCAGACTGGGCTCTTTAACCTTGTTTAAACAACCAGTTTAGAAGGAAAACTACTACAACATGCAGTAGCAGCAAAGAAACATCTTAGCATCTTTGTATTCCTTTCTTTGAAAAAAGAAAAGAAATATAAAACAGAAGATGGCAAGCCATAGCTATTAATTGGTCTTTGTCTCCTGCTGGCAAACTATGGACTTTCTCCAAATGACCGTATTGTTTACCTTGTGCAATACAAAACTTAGTAAAGCCATTCTATTGCCAGCCACCTGAGCATCTAGTGATTATGTGTGTTACTCACTAATTAATTCCACACTAGAGTGATTCGTGCCCATGCCACATACACAAACCTTTCTTGTTGCCCAATGAAACCTGCATCGGCAAAATCAGGTTTCAGGTCTAAAAGAATTCCAGCTTTCAATTCCCCTTGTTGTGATTTTAACCTGGTCTAAGTTATTTATCAAGTTTAGCTCAGGTGTGGCACAAGGCCAGAAGAATCTAGTGAGAATCAAACTTACAAATCATGGTCTGTTAATCTTGCTTCCTAACCATTGCACCATATAATCTAGACAAATAGGCAAAGTTTTTCTTATACTTATCTGAAAAACTGAAAAAGAAGCATACGTGGACACCATGACAACATCATATATATATATATATATATATATATATAAGGGTTTTTATAGTTTGCTTGAAGCATTGTACATATGTGTTTAAAATAGAAATTAGAAGGCAATTGACAATGCAATGGAATAGGTGTTGGAAATGATGTTTTATCTGTTTCCTAAATATTTTCGGGATAAATCCCATCTTCAGAGGTTTTAGAAGTACTTGTTTTGTTTTTATAGTACTTATCTTACGACGCTGGCATAAACGTTTTTTGTTTATTAAGTTAAATAAATTTGCCATTGTCAAAGAATTAAAAGAATTTCGAAGATCCATATTTTAAACTGCACGCACGCATAAATGGGCCGACGATTCACCATGGAAAAACCCGAACATTTTCAAACATCCAGCGTTCCTTCAACTTAATAAACAACAAACGTTTATGCCAGCGCCGTAAGATAAAAAACACAAGTAATTCTAAAACCTCTGAAGATGGGATTTATCCCGGAAATATTTAGGAAACAGATAAAACATCATTTCCAACACCTATTCCATTGCATTGTCAATTGCCTTCTAATTTCTATTTTAAATATATATATATATATTTTAAGAACAATATATGTACCTAAATTAAAGACAAGGAATAGATTATTCACCAAAGATTTTATAAGTAGGTTTTTTTCTTCTTAATCATCGATTTTTCTAAGATAAAAAAGAAACTGGTGAAAATACCAATTTTATTTGATGGGCTTTTCCTCCTGAGTTCTTCTTTTTTTTTTTTGAATAGTTGGAATAGAGGGCAACTACTTTTCTTTTTTTTCCCCCTTTCCTTCAAATTAACCTTCTCTAAAAACTGTAAACAATTTTTTTTTTTGAGAGTTGACCTATTGCTGTAGGCGTCCATTTTCATCAGTAGAAATCAGAAAGGTCAGTTGACATATTGTGTAATAGACACTTACAGATACATATATAACATCACCTGCCACTTAGAGATACATATATAACATCACCTGCCAACTTAGAGATACATATATAACATCACCTGCCACTTAGAGATACATATATAACATCACAACTGCCAAATTGAATTTTGATCAAATTAGTGCATTTAGCATTTACATATTAAAAAATGGAGGCACTTGTGGCATAATGGTTATCATCATAAGAAATGGACACAACGACAGGAGTTCAAATCAAACACGAGGCTGGTTACATTTCACATAGTACTAATACCCTTATGAAAGGTAAGTATCCAACTATTCTTCCTCCAGCTATGGGTAAATAGTAGGACAGAATGATTTTTCCTTCTCCTAGACCAGTTGCTATACCAAGATTAAAGAGCTTAGTCTGCCCTACTATTTACTCATAGCTGGAGGAAGAATAGTTGGATTCATACCTTTCCTAATGGTCTTAGCACTATATGAAATGCAAACAGCCGATTTGAACTCATCTCACTGTGTCTATTTCCAACGTCAGGAACCATTACATCATGCACCTTCAAAAGCAGAAATAGAGTATAAGCTTACTTGAAAATAAAGGCAAATTGACCTAGAATAGGTTATCAAAAAATTGGAATCATTTATTGAAAACTAGAATAAAAATATTTTGGTTAATTCTACAAAAGTTTGGTTTAATGATTAATAATTGTGAAGTGGTTATCAAGAAATATGAATTAATTATCCTCAATCAATTCCCTGGGCAAAATATTTCTTAGATAATTAAATCTGTTTAATAATTGTAAATATAAATTAAAAATCCAATTTAGATTTTTTTTTTAATTGATTATTAAAAGGCAAGAATCAAAGAGCAGAGTTGGAAATATTTGGATCTTTTGTTTTCAATCAATTCCAAAATTCTTAGAAGGCTGAAACGCTTATTCAAAAGAGCAAATTGTTTTGCTAATTATTTTCGTTCCTTTGTTTCCTGTATATTTTTTCTTTTCAATTTTTCAAAATTGAATCTACAATTATTTTCCCAGGCAGTTGAATAATTATACTCTCTGATCCATTACAAAACATCAAATAATCATCATCATCATTATCAACATGGCAAACCAACAGCATGGAATCATTTGACTCTCTCTCTCTCTCTCTCGCAATCTGTCCATATCACCCATAATTCTTGGTAAGTTCTCTAAACAGCATCCAGCTACAAAATGACATGGGGCAGTCATCTATTATTTTACTAAAGCTGAGTGAATCAATGATTGTTTGCTAAAGGCTTTTTTCCTATTTAGTTTAATGACACAAAATTCATATCAAAATATTCCTCCTTAGTTCTAGGATTGAGTTATGTTTGAAAAAAATCCATTTGAATTGTTTCTAATTAGTTGTTATTTGCAATTAAGTAAAAAAGTGACTGTCACTTTCACTCTCTCTATAAATATCTTGATTACCCCCTCGTTATATATGTTAGTTTCTCTGTTCAAGTCTTCTTGGATTTTTCCATAAATTGGGATCCAGATGGAGAAACTGTCCAATACTTTCTATCCACTTTTGACCATTTTTACGGTTGTCATTGGGGGATTGTAGGTTGTAATGTGTTAGTTTTTAAAAAATTCATTCATTCATTCATTTATTTATTGTTCATTCAAATTAGAAGAATCTTTTATGTCTTTTGAGGGTTGCTAAGATTATAATATATATATATATATTATTATATTATTATTTATATTTTTGCTTGAAGGCAATTACAATGCATATATCACATAAAATTCCATAATTATAGAAAATAATCATGACAAGTGAATCTCGGCAAAGAATTATTCGGTGTGTAGAACATCGTACAGACTGTTTGACTTTATTAAGTCTTATCAGTGATGTATACTAACGATTTCCCTCGACAGAAATTGAAACCGTGTGTGTGTATGTGTGTCTGTGTCTGTGTGTGTGTGTGTGCATGTGTGTGTGTGTGTGTGTGTCTGTGCATGTTCTTAAGTCTCAACACAATGTCTGTGCATGTGTTTGTTGGGTGTATGTGTTTTGTTTGTGTGTGTGCCTTGTTCATATACACTTACACATGTGTATGTGTGTGTTGGATTTAGAAGGTTAGAATAAAATTAATTTTATCAAAAATCGTAATTATAGATTCTGCTAGATTTTATTTTATTTTTTTTATTTTATTCTTTTATTTTTATTTTTATTATATATATATTTTTTTTATTTGCCTTGCCCATATGTGTTTGTGTGTGTGTATGTGTGTGTTGGATTTAAAAATAAATATGTGATATATATATATATGTGTGTGTGTGGTTATACCTATTTCAAACATAACAATAGTTTACCTGTGAGTCATGCCGGATCTTAAAAGTCTTTGTTATTAAGTTCATTCTTCTATAAATTTTCATTGAATGCAGTTTTGTCCAGAAATATCTAATAACTTCATTAACTGAAAACAAAGCTTAAATTTGGCTTTGAAGCATCAAATCATTATTCACTGATGGATTCAAACTTGTGTCTTCATCTTGATTGTTATTAGAGTCAAAACGTTTTGACCATTGTGCCCCACTTATACTTCTTCAGGTGTCAGCTGTAGTTGGTAATCTTCCAGTTTAGTGGAAGAAACAAACGACATCTGAAGGATGAATGAAACCAACATGGGATATCTTTTAAGAATGAACAGATGAATGAAAACAATTGTGAATTAAATAATGGGTTCCGTTTGAATTCCCAAAAGGTTACTAATTATCACAGATATAAAAACAATGGTACCAAAAGGCTTAGAAAAGAGATTAGAGAGAACTGAGATCATCCAGACAACAGCATTGTTAAAAATGGCTAGAAGACTCAGAAGATTTCTGGAAAGAACTGAGGAGACTTGCTGTCAATCAAACTCTAGTGAAAGACCACCAGCTAATGTTCACGTGAAAAAATCGAATAATATAATAATAATATAATAATAATAATAATAATTAATTCCAGCAGATCACAGGGTGAAGCTAAAGGAAAATGAAAAAGGACAAATATCTGGACCTTGCCAGAGAATTGAAAAAGTTATGGAATATGAAAGTGAAAGTGATACCAATTATAGTTGTGCACTTGGAACAGTCCCAAAAGGATTGGAAAAAGGGTCTGGAAAGTTTGGAAATAGAGGAAGTATTGAAAACATTTCAAAACACGCACTGCTGCAATCTGTCAGAATACTCAGAAGAGTCTGGGGACCTTGGGAGACTTGCTGACACTCAGACTCCAGTGAAAGACCATCAGCTAATGCTGATGTGAAAACTCAAATGGAGTAAATAATACTTCAAGGGACAATTGGTGAGATTGCACCGGAAAAGGTCTGGATATGGTTAAGAAAAAGAAAATATTCTGATAGAAAAACTGTGTCCCTCATAATTGCAGCACAAAACTCTGCTATAAGAACAAATCATATCAAGCAAAAATAGATAAGCACAACAGAACATCAAATGTGTAGGATGTGTGGAGCAGAGATAAAATTATCAACCATGTAATAAGTTATGCAGAAACAAGCATATTGAGAATAAAAGGCTAGACATGACTGTGTGGGAAAGGTGATCCACTGGGAATTGTGCAAGAAACTAAATTTTGATCATGCAACTGAATGTATATGCACAAAACTGGAATCCATTCTTGTGATTGAATGCATGAAAATCTATGGGAATTTGAGATACAGACCTTATGAGAATTTGTCATCTCGACAGATCACAGAATTAAAATGAAAGAAAATAAATAGATAGACAAATACTTAGACCTTGCTAGATATCTGAAAAAACTGTGGAAACATGAAGGGAAAATTTGTATGACTTATAGTCATGCCATTTTGAACAGTCTCCATCATTTTGGAAAAGACACTGAATTGGAAATCAGAGGAAGGATTTTCGACCGTCCAAACAACAACATTACTAAGATCAGCTAGAATACTCAGAAGAGTCCTGGAGACCAGAGAAGACTTGTTGTCACTCACACTCTAATTAGTGCTGCTGTCAAAAACTTGTGAGGAGGAATATAATAATAATAATAGTAAAAAAATTTGTGAAACATGAGGTTGAAGGTGATACAAATTGAACGGTCCTGAATGATTTGGAAAAAAAAGACCAGAATTGAAATACTGTGACTATAATAACAACCAAGATGGGGATACTTGTCTGAGTGTTTCAGTGCATAATAATGAAAATTCTTCATCTCTGAATTTTTAAAAAAAAATCAATAAAAATGATCAGCAAAATGGAAAACATATTTTTCTTTGATTTTACACTTTTCCTGATATTTTGTACACACACACACAACACACAAACACACACACACACACACAAAGTACAAAAAATCTCAATACTTTTTTTAACACACCTTATATATATATAATATATATATATATATAGTTAAAAAAGTATGTTTAAGACCATGGAATATTTCTTCTTTATGATCTTATCTGTATTCTTCAAGTCTTCTTGTGCTTTTTCGTAAATTTGGATAAAGATGGTGAAAAAACTGTCCATACTTTCTACCAAGCACTTTCGACCATTTTGTTGTCACCATCAGGGGATTATGTTGTAGTGTGTGTGTGTGTGTATATATATATATATATATATATATATATTATATATATATGTTGTGTGTGTGTGTGGGGGGTGCATGTAGTTCGGAAGCTTTTCTTCTGCTGTGTCCTTAAAAGGGATACAATCAGACAAGGTTGTAGTCGAGTGGAAGGACCAGTCAACACGTTTGTAGATTTAAGATAGAGGGTTTTTATTGCAGAGAGATACAATAGACAGACAAGAAATAGTGAGGTACGCTACTAATCCTGCACAGCATAATGTCGTGCTCACTATATATACAGTCAGACCATATGAGAGAGAGAGAGACTGGAATATTCCATTACAACACCTCCCCCTGAGCTAATTTTTCCATTAAAATTTTGCTCAATACCTCCTCTTTTGGGTCAAGACATATTCATTTGACTTTTTTTCTTCCTGATACTTTCTTGTCTAACCATTTTCGTGCTGGTGGATTTTTGATATAGTAGTTTTCTGGTAGCTGGTACTTCTGGTGCTGGTGGGGTTGCAGATACTTCCATCGGTACTGGTGGAGATATGGGAGCTGGTATTTCGAATGCGTCATATATTACCTCCATTAAGCAATTCTTCACTAGCATCTTGTTGACATCTTAATATGTCTGGCCTTAACTGATTTAAACATCTCTTAGATTTGAATCTTCTTCTTGTTAAATAGTGCAGACATCTTTTGTCTACATCTTCTTCTTTCAATCCATCATGAGCCATCTTCAGTGGATTTTGCAAGAACAATACAACTTTCTAGTAGTGTTATTTTTTAAATGTGGTTTCTATAAATATCAGCAGTTGTTAAGATATTTAAGTATATTAATACTAGATTTTAATTATTTTTATTAAGGTTGGGCAAATCTAATATGTAGACAAAAGATGTCTGCACTATTTAACAAAATGTATATATATATATTATATATATATATATATATAATTATATATAATAAATAATTGGTAATTTGCTTGAAGCATTGTTAAAGTTATAATATATTAATGATTTGAAGGCAATTACAATACGTATGAAAATAAAAACAAAGTTGTTTTTTTGTCTTATCGATTTCAAAGAACACTTTATCTTCAGAGACAAAATCAGAAATGGAAGTTTTTCTTTGCGTGGTGATACTTTTTTTTTTCCTCTTCTTTTTTCTTTCTCCTCCCTTCCCCCTTTCTTATGTTATGAATGAAATATGGCGAATAAATGTAATTTCTTTTCTTTTTTTTATGTATCCATATGTCTGTTTATCATCGGTGAAAATTGTGTCGAATATTGCGATAATGTAGCCATTCAATTCAAAATAAAAAGACAGTTACGTAGAAAATTTTTATGCTTAGCTTTCATTTTCTTTTCTTCTTTCTTGTTTTGATTCTTTCTCTCCCCCCCTTCTCTAATTTTCTATTTATTTATTTATTCTTATTTTTCAGTTGTAAAAAATATAAAATGTATTAATTTAATTATATGAATGAAATGGGCGAATAACTGTAATTTCTTTTTTTTTTAATATCTTTTTGTTTATTTTTTATACGCATTGTAATTGTCTTCAAATTATTAATATATTATAAATATATTTATAAAAAAACGTGGGCAAAAGGATTATGTTTTTTTTTTTTTTAATTTTAGATAATAATTTTAAAAATTAAAAAAAATTATTTTTTTTAGTTTAAACAAATTTTTTTTTTAAATTAAAAAACATAATCCATTTTGCAGACCTTCTTTTTTATAAAATATTTTATTTTCTCAGTTGGACCCATAACAACACTTTATATATATATATATATATATATATATATTATATATATATATTTTCCAATATGCCTTACGCTATAGATATTATATATACATATATATTTATGTATATGTATATATATACACATATATATTATATATATATATATATATAATATACTATCTCTCTCTCTCTCTCTCTCTCTCTCTCTCTCTCTCTCCTCTCGCTCTCAATCTCACACACACACACATACACTTATTCTCACTTTCTCTTATTCTTTCATTATTTCTTGTTCTCCCTTTGTCTCTCTGTCTCTGTCTCTCTGTCTCTCTCTCTGACTCTCCATAGTTCTGTCACTTTGTCTTCTCTACTCAATTTCTTACTCTATCACTTGCTCTATTTCTCTTTGCTCTTATTTCTATGTCATCTCATTAACGTAAACATGAAAAAGATAAAAGATTCCTTCACAGAGCATATTTAGCTACTTTTTCTCTTTTGTATTCTCTCTCTCTCTCTCTCTCTCTCTCTCTCTCTCTCTCTCTCTCTCTCACACACACTTTATATTACTCACTCACTTTCTATCAGTCCCTTACTCTCTCACAATTTCTTCTTTCTCGTTACTGTCTGTAATAACTAATTGAGAGTTACCTCCCTATTTTAGGATTACCCCCCGCCTTTGTAGAACTCTCCAGGAATACTTGACTATATTCTTTTCTTTCTTTTGGAAGTCCATCGCAGATGACGATATGTCACTCCATATCTTTCAGTTGTGGACCCTCTGGTGGCTCGTTAGTCCAATTCTTGACTTGCAGATGTGGTCACACACGTTGCAGGGAATTCCCATCTACATTTGGTTGTTCATGACGACGAAGACATCGCGCTTTTAGCCCTGTTTATCTCGTTATTGAGCTGCTTAGCTCCTGTGTGGCAGGCATCTCGACAACCCTGTCTATTGGAAGCCAATCTTGTTCTCTCTGTCTCTCTTTATCTCACTCACTCTCTCTGTCTCTCTCCTTGGCTCTATCGATCCTTTCTCTCTCTCTCTCTCTCTCTCTCTCTCTCTTCTCTCTCTCTCCTCTCTCTCCTCTCTCTCTCTCTTAGTCTCTTTTTCTCGCTCTTATTCCTACTTCATCTCATTAATGTAAACTCTTCACTATTTTCTTCTTGTTCTCTCTATCTCTCTCTGTCTGTCTCGCTCTCTCTGCTATATCTCTCCTTGCCTCTGTCACTTTGTCTTATTATCTTGAGTCTCTCTCTCTCTCTCTCTTATATTTCTTCTTATTCCTACTTCTTCCCATAATGTATAAATATATAACTAGTTACTCTACTATAAATCTTTTTATAGTAAAGTTATGCGTGATCACAGTTAATAATCTGGCTCTAAACTGCACAAAAGAAATTTTGATTCATGTCAGCATTTGCATACAATTTTCTTCTTTTTTATTCAACCCTTTGTCTTCTTAATCCGAAAAAAAAGACCAGAATTGAAATACTGTGACTATAATAACAACCAAGATGGGGATACTTGTCTGAGTGTTTCAGTGCATAATAATGAAAATTCTTCATCTCTGAATTTTTAAAAAAAAATCAATAAAAATGATCAGCAAAAATGGAAAACATATTTTTCTTTGATTTTACACTTTTCCTGATATTTTGTACACACACACACACACACAACACACACACCACACACAAAGTACAAAAAATCTCAATACTTTTTTAAAAACACTTATATATATATATATTATTATATAATATAGTTAAAAAAGTATTGTTTTAAGACCATGGAATATTTCTTCTTTATGATCTTTATCTGTATCCTTCAAGTCTTCTTGTGCTTTTTTCGTAAATTTGGATAAAGATGGTGGAAAAACTGTCCCATACTTTCTACCCAAGCACTTTCGCCCATTTGTGGTCACCATCAGGGGATTATGTTGTAGTGTGTGTGTGTGTATATATATATATATATATATATATATATATATATATATATATATATATTATGTGTGTGTGTGTGGGGGGGTGCATGTAGTTCGGAAGCTCTTTCTTCTGCTGTGTCCTTAAAAGGGATACAATCAGACAAGGTTGTAGTCGAGTGGAAGGACCAGTCAACACGTTTGTAGATTTAAGATAGAGGGTTTTTATTGCAGAGAGATACAATAAGACAGACAAGAAATAGTGAGGTACGCTACTAATCCTGCACAGCATAATGTCGTGCTCACTATATATACAGTCAGACCATATGAGAGAGAGAGAGAGACTGGAATATTCCATTACAACACCTCCCCCTGAGCTAATTTTTCCATTAAAATTTTGCTCAATACCTCCTCTTTTTGGGGTCAAGACATATTCATTTGACTTTTTTCTTCTTCCTGATACTTTCTTGTCTAACCATTTTTCGTGCTGGTGGGATTTTTGATATTAGTAGTTTTCTGGTAGCTGGTACTTCTGGTGCTGGTGGGGTTGCAGATACTTCCATCGGTACTGGTGGAGATATGGGAGCTGGTATTTCGAATGCGTCATATATTACCTCCATTAGCAATTCTTCACTAGCATCTTGTGTGACATCTTTAATATGTCTTGGCCTTAACTGATTTAAACATCTCTTAGATTTGAATCTTCTTCCTTTGTTAAATAGTGCAGACATCTTTTGTCTACATCTTCTTCTTTCAATCCATCATGAGCCATCTTCAGTGGATTTTGCAAGAACAATACAACTTTCTAGTAGTGTTTATTTTTTTAAATGTGGTTCTATAAATATCAGCAGTTGTTAAGGATATTTAAGTATATTAATACTAGATTTTAAATTATTTTTATTAAGGTTGGGACAAATCTAATATGTAGACAAAAGATGTCTGCACTATTTAACAAAATGTATATAATATATATATATATATATATATATATATATAAATAAAAGTAATTGGTAATTTGCTTGAAGCATTGTTAAGTATGTTATAATATATTAATGATTTGAAGGCAATTACAATACGTATGAAAAATAAAAACAAAAAGTTGTTTTTTTGTCTTATCGATTTCAAAGAACACTTTATCTTCAGAGACAAAAATCAGAAATGGAAGTTTTTCTTTGCGTGGTGATACTTTTTTTTTTTCCTCTTCTTTTTTCTTTCTCCTCCCTTCCCCCTTCTTTATGTTATGAATGAAATGGGCGAATAAATGTAATTTCTTTTCTTTTTTTTATGTATCCAATATTGTCTGTTTATCATCCGGTGAAAATTGTGTCGAATATTGCGATAATGTAGCCATTCAATTCAAAATAAAAAGACAGTTACGTAGAAAATTTTTATGCTTAGCTTTCATTTTCTTTTCTTTCTTTCTTTGTTTTGATTCTTTCTCTCCCCCCCCTTCTCTAATTTTCTATTTATTTATTTATTCTTATTTTCAGTTGTAAAAAATAAAATGTATTAATTTAATTATATGAATGAAATGGGCGAATAACTGTAATTTCTTTTTTTTTTTAATATCTTTTTGTTTTTATTTTTTATACGCATTGTAATTGTCTTCAAATTATTAATATATTATAATATATTTTATAAAAAAAACGTGGGCAAAAAGGATTATGTTTTTTTTTTTTTTTTAATTTTAGATAATAATTTTAAAAATTAAAAGAAAAATTATTTTTTTAGTTTAAAAAACAAATTTTTTTTTTTTAAATTAAAAAAACATAATCCATTTTGCAGACCTTCTTTTTTTATAAATATTTTATTTTCTCCAGTTGGACCCATAACAACACTTTATATATATATATATTATATATATATATATATATATATATTTTCCAATATGCCTTACGCTTATAGATATATATATACATATATATTTATGTATATGTATATATATACACATTATATATATATATATATATATATATACATATACTATCTCTCTCTCTCTCTCTCTCTCTCTCTCTCTCTCTTCTCTCTCTCTCTCTCTCTCTCTCTCATCTCACACACACACACATACACTTATTCTCACTTTTTTGTCTCTTATTCTTTCATTATTTCTTGTTCTCCCTTTGTCTCTCTGTCTCTGTCTCTCTGTCTCTCTCTCTGACTCTCCATAGTTCTGTCACTTTGTCTTCTCTACCTCAATTTCTTACTCTATCACTTGCTCTATTTCTCTTTGCTCTTATTTCTATGTCATCTCATTAATGTAAACATGAAAAAAAGAATAAAAGATTCCTTCACAGAGCATATTTAGCTATCTTTTTCTCTTTTGCTTATTCTCTCTCTCTCTCTCTCTCTCTCTCTCTCTCTCTCTCTCTCTCTCTCTCACACACACTTTATATTACTCACTCACTTTCTATCAGTCCCTTACTCTCTCACAATTTCTTCTTTCTCGTTATCTGTCTGTAATAACTAATTGAGAGTTACCTCCCCTATTTTAGGATTACCCCCCCCCGCCTTTGTAGAACTCTCCAGGGAATACTAGACTATATTCTTTTCTTTTCTTTTGGAAGTCCATCGCAGATGACGATGATGTCACTCCATATCTTCAGTTGTGGACCCTCTGGTGGCTCGTTAGTCCAATTCTTGACTTGCAGATGTGGTCACACACGTTGCAGGGGAAATTCCCATCTACATTTGGTTGTTCATGACGACGAAGACATCGCCGCTTTGTAGCCCTGTTTATCTCGTTATTGAGCTGCTTAGCTCCTGTGTGGCAGGCATCTCGACAACCCTGTCTATTGGAAGCCAGATCTTGTTCTCTCTGTCTCTCTTTATCTCACTCTCACTCTCTCTGTCTCTCTCCTTGGCTCTATCGATGTCTCTTTCTCTCTCTCTCTCTCTCTCTCTCTCTCTCTCTCTCTCTCTCTCTATCTCTTCCTCTCTCTCTCTTAGTCTCTTTTTCTCGCTCTTATTCCTACTTCATCTCATTAATGTAAACTCTCTCACTATTCTTCTTTCTTGTTCTCTCTATCTCTCTCTGTCTGTCTCGCTCTCTCTGTCTATATCTCTCCTTGCCTCTGTCACTTTGTCTTATTATCTTGATGTCTCTCTCTCTCTCTCTCTTATATTTCTCTTATTCCTACTTCATTCCCATAATGTATAAATATATAACTAGTTACTCTACCTATAAATCTTTTTATAGTAAAGTTATGCGTGATCACAGTTAATTAATCTGGCTCTAAACTGCACAAAAGAAATTTTGATTCATGTCAGCATTTGCATACAATTTTCTT
The DNA here is from genome assembly GCA_023376005.1 of Doryteuthis pealeii. Lineage (NCBI taxonomy): Eukaryota > Metazoa > Mollusca > Cephalopoda > Myopsida > Loliginidae > Doryteuthis > Doryteuthis pealeii. The sequence goes on from CM042141.1 coordinate 95,064,352, forward strand.
CTTTTTTTTATTCAACCCTTTGTCTTCTTCAATAAAACCAATTCTATTGATGCCTTTTCTTCTAAACAAACCAATTCATTTTTCAATGACTTAATATCCTGAAATTTCAAAATTCTATTTTAAGACTTGAAATATCTCATTAAAAATGTTGGATTTTATTCAGGTGCTCTTTTAAACATTTTTTAATTTACTTCTGGACTCACGACTGATTCTATGGTTACGATTTTTGTGGCCATCCTTTAGGCTTCAAGCAAGAGCGCTGCCAAGCGGAGATCTTTTGAGTTAAGCAGAGTGTGATACTTAGTGAAGAATCCTTTGGTTGTTCCTTGGTGCTCCTCAGTCTTGCAAGATCTTTATCAATGATTGCAAATGGACGTCTGTCAGTATCAGCCGATTAAGTAGTTAACCAATCACATATTCGGGCTGTTGATTGGCTGAGGTTTAAACCACATGACCTTGTTTAATCTATAAATTCAAGTGGTAGATTGCAGCACAGCTTATATACTACAAATAATCCAACACACAGGCCCCTTCTGAATCTATGATACTGGGTCTCTACTATAGTAAATGTCAATTTTTATAAAGTAGTGTTTGTATAGAATATATGCCTTGGGGCCACCTCTGGTTGGGAGGGGGGGGGGTCAGGATTCAATTAAAAAAAAAAATTTTTTACAATTTGTAATTAATTCATTCAGAATAGCTGGCATAGAAAATATATGTAGATGTATAATATAAATATATAAAAATAAATGGACTCTCTTGTCGATTTCAACGCATGAGGGTTCATCCAATGAACAACCCACATAGGGTTTGGTTTATAGTGGTGAAGGCTTGTGTTGAACCATCTGCACTTTTTGGCACAGTCAATAGGAAAGAATTGGTGCAAAAGGAATGTCACAAACCCAATATAAAAATTGACCTCAGGATTTTCAAATTTAGAATTTTCCTTCTCCTAGACTGGTTAACTATACAATTGCATTAATTAAAACTTGAGAATCTAAAATTTTAGAATTCAACCTGGAATTTTTGTAGGACAGGAATGCAACAGGTGTGTTGTTGTTATTTCTCTCAAGGTAAGAGATAGCTGAGAGAATTTGACTCGGGCACATTTTGCTTTATAAATACTGTTGACCCTGAAACCTAGTTGCTAATGGCAGACATGGGAGGTAATTACCTTGCATATCCCATAACATCAAATAGGAGAAGTATAGCAAGTAAGTGTTGCATATTATTATTATTATTATTTACTCCTTTTGGGTTTTCCCATCAGCGTTAGCTGATAGTCTTTCACTGGAGTCTGAGTGACAGCAAGTCTCCTCAGGTCTCCAGGACTCTTCGGAGTATTCTGGCAGATTGCAGCAGTGCAGTGTTCTGGATGGTCTCAATTCTTCCTCTGATTTCCAGACTTTCCAAACCCTTTTCCAATCCTTTTGGGGCCGTTCCAAGTGCACCAACTACAATTGGTATAACTTTCACTTTCATATTCCATAACTTTTTCAGTTCTCTGGCAAGGTCCAGATATTTGTCCATTTTTTAAATTTTCTTTCAGCTTCACCCTGTGATCTACTGGAACTGCAAAATCCACCAGTTGACAAGTTCTTTCTTTTTTGTTATTATTATTATTATAATATTTTATTATTTCTCTTTCTTTCATTCTTTCTTCTTTTAGCTATTCTACTGCCCTTGTTGGGTGGTAAGAGGTTAAATGTTTGAGGTTTAAGGGTAGCTGGTTATTCTTGGTGTGTGTTCCTAGGATTTGCTTTTAACCCCATCTTATTTGGTGGTCACGCTGAAAAGGAATTAAAGGAAAGAAAAGGAAGAGACAAAGACAAAAGGTAGTTTTATGATTCAGGCTTTATTCATGGGTCATAGCCACCACCCAGCAAGGAAATTCCTTCCTGGCCAGTAGTAGTGACTTTTCCCAGTTAAGGCCTAAGTTTGAATGGCCGAGAGATTGTCTTAGGGGACGGAAGTGGGTCCTTTTTCCTGCACATGCTCAGAGTGTTCTTCTGGAGTGAAGGCTCATGGGAGTTTGTTATTTTTTTATTTTAACTTTATTTTAATCCCCACCCCCTTCATTGCTTCTCTCATTCTTTTTTTCTTTCTTTACTTTAAATTGATACCAACCGAAAGAGAGAGAGAGTGGGCTTCCCGGGCTGAGTTTAAATACTCAGCTAGTAGAGCCACCTAATGACGAAACCCTTGCAGTAAGGGAAGATAACCCTTTTGGACTCTAGTCCATCTCAGCAAGGGCAGACAATCGCTACAGTAGACCAAATCTGTTATCCACAAATTATTCAAATCTATCTCTACTCAAAACTTTTTCTCTCAGTCTGATCAAATCTATCTATCTATCTATCTATCTATCACAGACTGCTTTTATCTATCTATCTATCTATCTATCTATCTATCACAGACTGCTTTTATCTATCTATCTATCTATCTATCTATCACAGACTGCTTTTATCTATCTATCTATCTATCTATCTGCTCAAAACTTTCTCTCTCAGTCATATCAAATCTATCTATCTATCAATTATAGTCTGTTCAAATGTATCACTAATTAAATACAACCTCGTAGCTATCAATTTATTTATCCATGTATGCATTGCAGGTGATGATGAAGTTATGGCCTTTGACAAATTTGGTTTCTTGGATTTTTGTAGCATTTCAACCCTTGTTGGGTCATCTTATGCTGAGGACGTTTTGTTATATTCATTCTTGATAGGTATTCAATTTTTAACACATTATTTAAGATCTTTATTTTATCTTTCTACAAAGAATAATTCTTCTATGCTTACAATCAAGCCAGGTTAAAAGCATCGGTTCCTGCTAAATTACCAAAGATAAGCAGCGATGAGTCTATTCAATACTTAGATAGGTCACCATCTAAGCAACAGCTGGTTCTGAAAGCAATCTGATATAAAAAAAAAAATATCTTGATTCAGCATTAAATGACCCCAAAACGGCTGATGTAAACCAATCAACCAACAGGATTATTTTATCTCTATTCTCATTAAATGATTTTGAGTTGTAATATTATTTCATATACTGATTACTCTCCTCTTTTCTTTCTTTATTTCTGTCTTTTTTTTTTTTTTACTTTCCAATATTTATGTCTCTTTCTTTCTTTCACTGTTCTATTGCTTTTCATTGCCCTATTCTGTTGGTTGGGGCAGAAGAATACACCGACTGAACCTCTGCAGAGGAGTAGAATCCCCGCCACCCCACCTGTTGGCTGTGGGTGGTGACCCGTGATGTTTGCCGCATTCCACTTTGGACTTTACTTAGGCTAGACGAGCAGTTGAAGAGACCTCACATTCATTTTTTTCTAAATTTTTTAGCTTGATTGAAAATAGAACTATTGTGATAATTTGTGAACAGTCTATTCCATTGGTTCTCCAAAAAGAAGCATTAACTTTTTAAATTCTAATTCTTTTACACTATATTATAAAAGGAATAGGATACCCTATTCCTTATGTAACATAAGGAATGTAACCCCTAGATTATCATGTGCTTGAGTAGCCACTGTTTTTTAAAATCTTGATTGTGAGAATTTGTGAACAGTCTAGCACACACAGTTGTGGGGATCTGGTTGAAAGTGAATTGAGGGATAGTTGGATGCCATATTGATATAAACTGGTACATTATTTGATTTTTCTTATAAGTGGTAAATGTTATTTGCAAAGATAAAAGAAACATCTAAGAAGTTTAATATTTTCATCTCTATTTGGATCTCAATTTGGATTCCATAGTTCTTTGAAGAACTTTATTATTTTCGGTTTGGTGAAGTCAAATTCTCTGCTATCTTTTCTTCTCACTTTCATTGTCTCTGTACATTCCCAAGTCTTTTTTGTCAATCAGTTCCTCAGATTAATTCACACATTTCCACCCTATTATGCTTCCCTAGGATGTAATGGTTGGTTGGTTGGTTGGTCGGTTGGTTGGTTGGTTGGTTGGATTCTATTGCATGTCAACCCTTGTTGGGTTATTTTATGCTGAAGACATTTTGTATCATCTGGTCTATTGTCCTCATCTTCATTGTTAGCTGAACAATGTTTTGGCTGATGTGCCCTCCTGCCTTCTTCAGGTATTTCTTGTCGAACTCTGGAACCTTCTTTTCAAACTCGGGAGCCTTCTCGACATTGGGAACCTTTGGAGGGTACACACATTGTACAGCTAACAATGAAGATGAAGACAATAGTCCGAATAATCCGGATGATAAAAATTATCAAACCTCATAACTTAAAATTGGTTAACTTTAAAACTTTTTTGAAAGCATTTCTGGGTTCTTTGTGCAAAAATGCTTTTATAAAGCAAATTTTAGGAGTAGGGAAGCTCTAGAACTCATTTTACAGACAAAAATAGATTACAAAATGTCACCATGTTTCTTTTCACTGTAACTAAATTTAATTTTTTGTCATATAAGTACATTGTTTTTTTTAGATGAAATTGTATTAATTTGTAATCAGTGTAACTCAAAAACTTTATTTAAAAAAAAAGAAATAAACTATTCATAGAATAAACCAATAATTTTCATTTGAATTAATACGTGAAATTTTTCACCTACAAATAAGAACACATTTTTAATTCTTAGCTTCTTTTTATTGTTACAGTTTTAGGTTTAAAAGAGAAAATAAACTAAACAAAACATTTTTATTACTTTAAATAACTAAGCAATTTAAAACTGAATTTAAACTTGTTCATATGTAGAAAAATGTTCTAGAAAAATAAAATCATGTTACAAAACACTCACGAGTTTAGGGTTATAGGTTTTAAGCTTATATCTTAAATGTAAACAAATCCTGAAATAAACCAACATTCTAATATGCGAATTCTTAGCGAATTTTTAAAAAAATTGATAAGCAATTTGCTGAATTATTTTCCTCTTACCACCTCTTTTACTCCTCTCTTCATACTTTCTCTCTCACAACCTGTTGTTCCAAAAATCTTTTTTCTCTGGTAATGGACCGAGTTCTTTGTAAGTTGCTTATATCAGTGGTACTAACCTGAGCTGGATCTCCTAGTACAGGTTTTTAAAAGATTTCAAGGCATGAACCTAAATATTCTATAAGTTTTGATAATTTTGCCAACCCCACAAAGTTTGGAGAGCTAAAAATCGACATAGCTCCGCCAATTTGTGGAATTGGAAGCTCAACTTTTAAGGATCATCTAATGATAATATAGTCCACACCTGTAAAAAAATTCAGAAAAATTGAAGTGGGTGGGTGACAATTTTACTTTTTTCTGGATGATTTGACATGAAATTACATGGATTCTACTGCATGTCAACCCTTGTTGGGTTATTTTATGGTGTTTATGATTTATGGTTTGTAAACCTAGTTTTAAAATCTGATTTTGTACAACTAAAATTTAATAATGCCCAGTTTCTATATATGCTCTACATTTTACGAGATATATTGAGCCCCTTTTGGATTAACTACTTATGCTACTGCAATGTAAACGTGGTAGTAACTTTTTGATGAATATATATATATTTTTTTTGGGGGGGGAGGATATGTGCTTAATTGAAGTCATACCTAATTTTGAAAATTAATTAGTTAATAATTAATGAATTTTTAGGCGGGCATATATGTTCAAATGTAAGACTAAACAAATCGAGAAAATGTCAATCCCTGAATGTACATTTCGACCTATTCAGGGATTGACATTTTCTCGATTTGTTTAGCCTTACATTTGAACATATATGCCTGCCTAAATTCATTAATTATTAACTAATTAATTTTCAAAATTAGGTATGACTTCAATTAAGCACATATCCTCCAAAAATTGTCGGCTAAAAAGCCATATCAAATAAACATTGTTTGTTTACTTACTTTCATATATATATATATATATACATATATATATATATATATATATATATATATATATATATAAGTCGGCGTGGCCTAAAGTCAGTATCTGCCAGACAGTGAGGGAGTCTATCCTCTTTTCACTAGCACTAGACCAAGGAGATTATTTTGGCGTCTGAAGTGGAGCAGCAGATCTACCATCAGCTCCTCACTTTACTGCACATATCCTTATGCTACTCATACGCTGAGTTGGCAAGGGCAGGTATCAAACCCAGGACCTTGAGGTTCATAGTTGGACGCTCTACCGACTGACCTTTATAAGTATGTAAAATTTCATTTTCATCTTTCCTGATATATATATATATATATATATATATATATCAACATAGTCGCCATATTTTTGTTCATGAAGCTGTTAAGAATAAATATTATGTTCTAAATGTATGAAAGTTTTACTTTATTAAAAATGAACATTCAAAACAGTTTTCTCTCAAAGATTTTTCCCTTATTGTATAACTATGAAAAAAATGTAATAGATTTTTGTCTGTTTAAAATACGGAGATGTATATGAGTTACTGAGATGAGAATGGGAATACAAACAAACAAACAAACAAACAAACAATTTGTCTAAAGACAAATAAAGATCTAACCAAAGAATAACAACAAAAAAGAATCTATAAGATAAAATAAAAATAAATAAATTGAATTAAAGGGGGGAAAAAAGCCCCAAACATGAAAACAATGAATGCATGATGGAATAAAGTTTTTACCAATTGAACAGGAGTTTTCCAAATTCAACCAAATAAAAGTTTTTCTTGTTTAACAAAAACATGTCACAATTTGCATCAATTATTCAAATTGATATTCCAAATTTGAAAAAACAAAGAAAAAACATGAAAATTCCCCACCAATTCACATTTGCAAACAACATTATCAAAATCAATGGTGGAATTGAAGATATAATTTCTTTTTTAAATACTTGAAAATGAAAACATAATTTTATATTTAATGAAAAGGAAAAACGAAAATGACAAATTATCAGCCAACGCAAAATAGTACAACCTTTTATTTTCACTCATTTTTCTTTTTTTTCTTTTCTTTCTTTTTTTGCTAATGAAATGAAACTCGGAAAACAAATATTAATAACATTAATCACTGGTTTTCTGGCTTCATGGATTTGATTTGAATATGAATCCCTAAAAATAATTGGGAATCCCGTTATATAACATGGATTATCAGAACAAGGTGAGATGCAACATTCAGGAAATAGGATAAGCACAATTTAAAATGAGCTGTTTGGATCTGATGATTCAGGGATCATCATGGATTGGTTATTCAGACATCATAGAATTACACCGGGATCATCATGGATTGGTTATATAAACATTATAGAATGATACTGGGATCATCATAGTTTGATAATGTAAACATCACAGGGATTATTCTGCATTAGGTACGTATGTATTTACGCAAACTACATTGTCTGCATGTATTTACCAACCCCCCCAAGGTCAGTTCTTAAACAGAGTTTAACAGGTTTGAATTCAGAGTTTTCCTTCTCTTACCAGTATTCATACCGGGGTTAAGGACCTACTATTTTATCCATATCTGGAGGGGGAACAGTTTGATGCATACCTTTCCCAAAGGTAATAGGGCCATGTGAAATGCAAAAAGCATCTTCCTGGAATTGAACTCATGGTGCCATATCCATTTCCTATTATGATAACTGTTACTCCTCAAGAGCTTCAGTGGATTGGTTATGTAGACATCACAGAATGATGCAGGGATCATCCTGGATTGGTTATGTAGACATCACAGAATGATGCAGGGATCATCCTGGATTGGTTATGTAGACATCACAGAATGATACAGGGATCATCCTGGATTGGTTATGTAGACATCACAGAATGATACAGGGATCATCCTGGATGGTTATGTAGACATCACAGAATGATACAGGGATCATCCTGGATTGGTTATGTAGACATCACAGAATGATGCAGGGATCATCCTGGATTGGTTATGTAGACATCACAGAATGATATAGGGATCATCCTGGATTGCTTGTGTAGACATCACAGAATAATATATGTATAATCATAGATTGGTTAAATTCTCATTCATTCTGCTTGGCTTAGTTTAGCAGTAAGAGATAAACGGTGAAAATGAAACTCACTTGTAATGATGTGCAATTCAAGTTTGCTAACCATTATATCATTTGAGATTCTCATAGATTAGTTATTTAGGAGACAAGGCTGTTTGCATTTCCCATAGTGCTACTATCCTTGGGAAAGGTATGAATCCAACTATTCTCCCTCCAGCTATGGGCAAATAGTAAAGCAGACTGGGCTTTTTAACCTTGGTTAGGCAACCAGTCTAGCAGAAGGAATATTCTGAATTCAAACCTGTTAAACTCCTCTTAAAAATTGACCTTATGTCACATCTAACTCGAGCAGAGGGGTTAAGTAAATGCATACAAGAATGACCTTGGGATCAAATAAACTATGAAGGTTGGAATGCCATTAAATAAAATAAAACAACTAACCATTAGAATAACTTAGTCACACAGATCTATTATAACTGAACAGTAAGTTTGATCCTCTCAGGATGCCCCATACTTGTGACTTTGCATTTTGATTTTGAAAACTGTTACTTTTTGTAACAGTTGAAATGTTAATTTAACTTACTTGAAATGTTAATTTAGACAAAATTTTATGATTAACACCAACTACAAACACACACACACACTCTCTCTCTCTCTCTCTCTCTCTCTCTCTCTCTCTCTCTCTCTCTCTGCATTTATCAATGTATTTATCTATCTATCTTCATAAGCATATTTCTCTCTTTCTCCTCCTATCTCCTGTTATAGATGTGTGTATGTGTGTGTCTTTGTTATTTTCTCATATATATCTATAGAATCATATACACACGGCTATATACATAGGTATGTATATATATATATATATATATATATATATATATATATGAGTATTTGGGTAGCATCTTTTCATTTAAATAAATTTATATATATGTATATATATATATATATATATATATATATATAAAAATTATTATTATTTGCTCTACTTAGGTATTGAGCACTTTTTACTTATTAGCTTTAGTTTCCTGGCAGTTTTGTATGAATATATATATCTTATATATATATATATATATATATATATATATATATATACATATAAATTGTTTTTTCTTTTGGCCAAATATTGTACCAATAGATTACTTTTGGTTGGTACGATTATTTTGGTCTTTTCTTTTTTTCCAAAAATTTTTTTCTCCCCGGGTGATGTTTGGTAGTATATTTTTACAATCAAACTATTTGCTGTTTTTTTTCTCACCGCGAGGATTTACCAACAAGTTTGGTATATTAAATTATATATATATATATGTATATATACATGCACACACATATGTGCTTATAGAATAAGTATGACCAAAATTTCAGTCCTACAGTACCTCTCTGTGTTTTTAAACTTTTATAAAAAAAGATTGAAATTGTAAATTGTCACTTATTTTAATTTATTTTCCTTAAGAACAAACAGTTTCAGTAAATACCTACACTGAAATAATAACTGTTTTCATTTGCATTTTTTATATCTTATAGTGTTTTAAAAATAACTGTCCAATTTCTATAGTGAGAGCGACTACATTTGGATCCTACAGCTTTTAAACCCTAATCAAATCCTATAGATATTCATCCGAGGCAGAACCCACAAAATCCTCCACTTTTAATCTGAACAGAAGTGCTAATACCTACACAAATAATCTCACCATTTATGTGAAGAATTATGCAAGTAATAATATATTAGATTTATTGTATTTATCTATGTATTACATGATTCCTCATTTTTCTTGATAAAATAAACACAAATATATTCCTCTTATATATAATCAAATCCTCATTTTGCTATGCATGGAAAGTGTGAAAAAAAAACAAAAAACAGTTCTTCAATTCATGCAATAAATCATCTTATGATTAAGATGATTCGACTTGTATATCTGTGGACATGTAAGAGGGAAAAATAAGGCTTTTTTTTTAACTGGTTTTATATGCAGATTAGTCATTCATATAAATTCACATTAGAAATTATTCTAGCCAATCAAAAGATTCAGATTGTCTATTCATGAGAGAGTGGTTTCCTTTTTTGTTACAAGTAAACAAAAAGGGCCAAAATACTTAATTTTGATGTAAAAAAAATCAAATTGTATACAAGTACATTCTGGAGGCACCCATGGGGTAATGGTTATTGTTGTATGAAATGGGCATGGCGAGACAAGTTCAAATCCTGGATGAGACTGGTAGCATTTAACAATAATTGCTAATATCCATAGGAAAGATATTGTGATTGAGAATACAAGTTGAGTGGTGGGAATAAGAACTATTGTATTCTCAAAGGAAGCGGGTTTATTGTATTGTATTTTTCACTCAATAGGTATGCATCCAACTATTCTTTCTTTGGATAAATAGTTGGTAAGATTTGGCTTTTTAACTTTCGTATGGCAACTGTTCTAGGAGAAGTAAAACAATAATTGCTAGTACCCTTGGAAAAGGCATGCATCCAACTATTCTGCCCTTCAGCTATGGGTAAATAGTTGGTAAAATTTGGCTCTTTAACCTTGGTATGGCAACTGGTCTAGAAGAAGTAAAACAATGATTGCTAATACCCTTGGGAAAGGTAAATATCCAACTATTCTGCTCTCCAACTTTGGGTAAATAGTTGGTAAGATTCGGCTCTTTAACCTTGGTATGGCAACTGGTCTAGGGAAAGTAAAACAATAATTCCTAATACCCTTGGGAAAGGTATGCATCCTACTGTTCTGCCCTCCAGCTATGGGTAAATAATAGGGCAGACTGCGCTTTTTACCCTTGGTATCAGAACTGGTCTAGGAGAAGTAAAACTCTGAATTCAAATTTGTTAAACTCCACTTAAAATTGACCTTGTGTCACATCTAGTTTGTGCAGTGGTTTTATGTAAATACATACATAAGTACATCATAGAAAAATATATTTTAAATTACTTTTTCATCTATCAAACAATTGGCTATTCATTTTTATAGATATGGGATATTTATCCAATCCTTTTGCCATGGACTGGATGTCAGCCAAGGTCAATTTTTAAGTGGAGTTTAAATTAAGTTTTCCTTCTAGACTGGTTGCTTAACCAAGGTTAAAGAACCCAGTCTGACCTACTGTTAGGGGAAGAATATTTGGATGCATATCCTTTCCAAGAGTATTTGAACTTGCTTACTACCATTTGTTATATACCCATTTTTACTTGGTTGTATTTAATTGTGGAGAGTTCATCTCAGGTGATAAAGAGAGAGAGAGAGAGAGAAAGAGAGAGAGAGAGAGAGAGAGAGAGAGAGAGAGAGAGAGAGAGAGAGGAGATAGTCTTACTTTATAAATTCTCTGGTTACTCTGCCTGGCGCTGACTTGTTGCTGCTAACTGGTTCATTTCTGTTTTGGTCCGCCATCTTATCTAGTTGACTTATCTGCCGGTTTTTTCTTCTTTGCTAATTCTTCTGGGCTGGGTTAAGCTGGTCATTGTCTTAATTTAATAAACACAACAAAACCTGTGTTTTTGCTTGATTAAGTTTTATTATCCCATATTTATTGATTGGTTCCACCATGGGGATTGAGATTCACCCCGGAGAGAAGACAATCACATCTTTCTCCTTCCAAAGGTTACATCTAATTCTAACTAACAATCATGGAAATAACTGAAGACATTTTAAAAATGTGTAAAATTGCCATTTTTAACCAGAATTATCACAAGTAAAGGGTTATCCTAAACAAAGTTCAGTTCTCCTTCATAGAAAAAGGCATAGAACAACACTAAGATTATGATCCAATAAGAGGAGCATTGATTTTGATTGACAAAGTTACTAAGAAAATAGTTAAAATCAAAGACATTTAAGATATTTTCCTGTTTCCACTTTAAAATAACAAATTCTTTGTGATTTTAAGATAAAAACAAATCACCCAGTTCTTGCTAGATTGGTTTGGTTTGGTTTGGTTTTACGGCATATCAACCTCAGTGGGTCATTTAATACCGATAAAGTTTTGAAATAAATCAATTCTTAATGGATAATACAATTTTTTTATCAATACATTTTTCTATTTAATCCATAGATGGGACCCTAACAGGTACTACCACTCTGGGTCAGATTGAACCAGGGAGCAATGGTGATGAATGGGGTGCTCCACATTCCCCAAACCTCAAAAACTGGAACCTCACCATCAGATAGAGTTTAACGTCATTCCCAGGACATGTAGACCCGCAGCCACGGCCTTCTAGCACCCATATGATAAAAAGGGGTTGGGGCTTTGCTAGATTGAACCTTGTTTTAATTAAAAGAAATTTTCATCAAGTGGATTTTGCCTTTCAAAATTGAAATTGCCATTTTCTAAACAGATAATGCAATGCAAATATACGACTTCACGACGCCGGAATTAAAGAAATATAATTTTCTGCATCAATCCATTTTGCACAGCTATTTGGACAAAGGCCGCTGCTGCTGCTGCTGCTGCTGCTGCCCATCAGACGGATCAATAACTCTCCATTTGAAAAGTGACTCAACCTTGCCCGCCTCGGAAAAGTCATCAATGAGAATCAGGACAAACATTTCAGTCACTCTACGCAATTTCATCCAGACATTCACTCGACCACGTACGTTTAAAGGTTGAGCGTTGGATCAGATATGAGTGCCGTGTCAGATGCCACATGATGCATGAATACATTCCATTCTTTGCAACATTCTGTCCATATTCCAAAGTCTGTAATTACTCGGAAGCCAAGGAGAATTCTTCACCTCATTGGTGGCATCTGGTTTTCAATTGACCTATTTCAGATTTCAAATTTCAGATTTCAAATTTCAGATTTCAAATCAAAGAACAGTTTGATGATGATGATGATAATGATGATGAAATTGCCAAATTTCTAAGGATTCATTTAATGTAAAAAGATTTGCGGAGACCATCTTTTCATTTGAATTTCATAAATAGAAATTATCTTTGAAACCATCAAGAACATTAAAAATTCATTCTTCATAGTAAAAGCCAGTATCAATCGATATCATTAATTTTAACTACTTGACCATTAAGAATGGGTCGATTGGGTCGACTGAATTTAAATTATGATTCTTTTATTGTTCATAAAAAGTTTCCATCAGATTTGTAATCACTTGATAATCTTTTGAAAGATTTATCAATCATAAAATATGAATATCCAAACGATTCTCTCATTCAAATCGGAATAAATAATCAAAATGAATTTTCAGTTTCAGAATTTTTAAAATCAAAAATAGATTTATCAAATCTGTGTTTACCAACCCCTCCACATGAGCAGGATTCCTTCTTCTAGACTGGTTGCCATACTAAGGTTAATAAGCTCAGTCTTCCCTACTATTTAGCCATAGATTAGTTTGCTAATTCCATTTACTATGATGATATCTATAACATTACAAACACCTTTTAAAAAGTTTTAACAGGTTTTAATTCAGATTCATCCTTCTCCTAGACTGGTTGCCTAACCAAGATTAAAGAGCCCAGTCCTCCCTATTATTTAGCCATAGATTAATCTGCTGATTCCATTCACTACAACAATATTCATTACATCACAAACACATCCTAGGGAGCCATGATAGAGTAGATTTACTAGGTTTTAATTCAGTTTTCCTTCTCCTAGACTGGTCGCCATACTACGGTTAAAGAGCCAATCTGCTCTAGTATTTACCCATAGCTTGGTTTGCTGGTTTAACTTACTATGACAATATTCATTACATCACAAACATCTTCTGGGGAGCCATGGTATCTTGGAAATGTGTGAATTAATCCAAGGAACTGGTTGACAGAAAAGACTAGGAAATGTAGAGATAATGAAAGTCAGAAGAAAAGAAAAGGTAGCAGAAAATCTGACTTCACCAGACAGAAAATATCAAAGTTCTTCAGAAAACTATGGATTCCAAATAAGATCCAAACAAAGATGAACACTTCTATGATGTCTCTTTCATCTTTGAATATAAAATTTACCAAATAATGTACGAGTTCACATCAATATAGCATCCAACTATCCCTCCAATTACTTTAAACCAGATCCCTACATCTATGTGTGCTAGACTAAAAAAAATATAAGGTAGCTCTGAAAAACAACGGCAACTCAAAAACATGGATTTTCAAGACAGATAATCTAGGGGTTACATCCCTTTTGTTAAATAATGAATAAGGTAGCATATTCATTTTATAATGTAGTGTAAAATAATTAGAGTTTAAAAAGTTAATGTTTCTTTTTGGAGAACCAATGGAAAATTATAGTTGGCTTAGATAGATTTGACAAGTAGCCACTCAAGCACATGAATTTTCAAGAATGATAATCTATGGGTTACATCCCTTTTGTTAAATAATGAATAAGGTAGCATATTTATTTTATAATATCGTGTAAAAGAATTGAAATTTAAAAAGTTTACATTTATTTTTGGAGAAGTTACAGTAGGTTTAGATAGATTTGACAAGTAGCTGTTAACTCCTGATTAATCTGTGATGGGATATTTTCATTGGTTGAGGATGTCATGTGAGGACCAAAATCTGTGAGAAAGTTAGTGAATAGAATTTGAACACTGCATTCTGGCTGGACATGAAAATTCTTCTCGATGCACGTTGAACTATTGTGTCTTGGGTAAATGCATGAAACAAATGAATTCTAGCAATAGTCATCCATCATCAGCAGATTTGAATTTTTTCTTCTTCTTCTAGACTGATTGCCTAACCAACGTTAAAGAGTTCAGTCTGCCCAACTATTTACCCATAGCTGGAGGGAGAATAATTGGATTCATACCTTTCCAACTCTATTAGAACAACAGAGGAGTTTATCATAAGACAATGTTTAGCAGACCCTCCTTTCTTTTCGTTGTTGGTTGGTTGGGTGTTATGGCATGTCAATCCTTGTTGGGTTATTTTATGCCAAAGACATTTTGTTTGATTCATTTTTGTTGAGGTTTCAATTTCTTTTTAAACTCAATTTTTTAAACAAATTTTTTATACTCATTTTTTAATATTTAACCCATAGACGGAACCCTAACAGGTACTACCACTCCAGATCAGAGTGGACCTAGATGCAATAGTGATGGAAGAGTACTCGACACACTCCCCAGAGATCTAGAACTGGAACTTCATCACTAGATGCAGCTTAATGTGATACCGAGAACATTAAGACCCTCAGCCACCACCTTCTAGTACATATATGATAAAAGGGGGGGGTTACCATAAGGTCAATAGGGTCAGAACAATCATATAGATGCTAGGGCTTGACATGATCAGCTGATTTCTAGCCTAAATTAGGGCCAAAGTTGAGTTGCATATCGTGGACTGCTCAGCCACCAGGATTCCATCCTTAAACATCATGGGTCACCACCAATGGCAAATAGTTGGCCCCAATGGGTGGGTAGGGGTACTACCCCTCTTCAGATGTGCAGTCAGTGTATTCTACAGCCCCAGCTGACAGAGCAATTTTTTGTTGTTGGATGAAACAAACAAATAGTGCTGTTTTCATCTGTGTCTGGGAAATCAATAACACAACCACTTAGTGAACTGTCAGGACCCTCATTGCTTATTTCTTTAGAATTTCTTGGAAAAGTTGACTCTGAATCACTTGGTAGAAGGGGATAAAGCGATGTTTTGTGTTTGGGGCTTTGTCATCGCTGGTAGTTTTCAAAATTCTTTGATTTTCTTATCTGATACCACTTCAGGGTTCTGCGATGAGAATCCAGTCTGCTGTTGCTTCTTTTTCTGTTCTAGATTCAAT